>OZ026516.1:6598783-7798783 GCA_964019695.1 Loripinus fragilis
AATGAGCAGGGGTGTCCAAGGTGATATTGTACTACGCGTACGAAAATCATTAAAGGCCAAATGTAATTAACCATTGGTTGGTTGCAGTTAGGTCGCACCTATTTCATATTAAATGGTGATCTTTCTATTGAACCCATCCATATATGAGTTTTGCATTTTCATTCATTTTAAATGATGTCTAAACAATTATTGGAATCATCCCTCGTTTCAATGACGAAACGAACTAGTGTACATTACGAAAATGTGTTGCACTGTGTCGAAAACGGTGTGTGCTTGCGTTGCCAAAGATCGTATTTCATACTAATTGACCTCCAAATGAAATCTTCAAACCAGAAACTATTGTTCTTACAAGACATAATACGATGTATATCGGCAACTTCGAATCGTCGTCAATTTGCACAGCTTATGCAATGTGCGGCCTCCAATGATAGAAGCCGCCATGTTGTTCTGCTGGTTTCCGACGCTAATTGTATAGGACGCCGTGTCTTTCTTTCTTTCGTTACAGCATGCGCGCGTAGGGGGTGGGGGGGGGGGGGGGGGGGGGAGGTGGTAATTCCATAAAAATTCCCAATTTGGGCAGTGGAGCTATTTCAATTCTGATTTCTATCAACTTTCTTGGTAGG
Source organism: Loripinus fragilis (assembly GCA_964019695.1). Taxonomy (NCBI): domain Eukaryota; kingdom Metazoa; phylum Mollusca; class Bivalvia; order Lucinida; family Lucinidae; genus Loripinus; species Loripinus fragilis. The sequence continues at coordinate 6,599,407 of OZ026516.1, forward strand.
GATAAATGACACATTTATGGAATAAAGGCCGGGACTAACACCCGGGAATCGGGACCAAATTCCAGGACCAAAGTTTGCAAGCATCAAAATGGTATTTAAAATGTAAATATCGACCTGAAAATTGGATCACATGTTTATTATAGGGTCTTCTTAAAATGCATATAAAAATTATTTATGACTTTTGATATTTTTTAACTACCGGACCCCGTCATGCATTTTTGACCCAGGACCAGTTTTGTCGAGTAAATTCCAAAATTTGACTACAGAAACCTTTTAATTTCCAATTTTTTTCATGTTATTGTTTAAAAAGATCCAAAGGGTGTAAAAATAAAAATAAATATTTGAATTGATCTAATATTCTAAGAGAAATTAATCCTGGGACCAACCTGGGGCAAAAATCGCCATTTTATATTTTCTATTACAGCATTGAAGATGTCAAGGTAATTTCAATTTTAGATGTCAATATCATCTATAAAGCTCGCAAAGAGTATGAAAATAAAAAAATATATATTTGGATTGGCCTAAAATTCAGATAATAAAGCTATATGTTATAGCGGTTGAGTTTGTATTAAGCACTTAATGACTTGATAACCCACCTTTAACAAGAGTGTTAGGGAATTTACCTGATCTCGCCCATAATTGTATATGATTAATTAATTAGCTTACGAGAATTAAGTATGATAGGAGCTCACATTATTATGATGCATTATAGAAACAATGGACGACCAAGTTATCTTTGGTGGCTAAATAAACATGCAAAATAATATGCGAACAGTTCACGTTGGCATATTTCTCTTATAGTCACAACAACAAATTATTATTAAATGTTTTATTTTTATGAAGAGTATGTATTTCAGATACATTGCAAACATTACGACCTTTTCATAAATAATATTTCAATCAGAAATGTTCTTAAAAGGTATCCCTTGGAAGCAAAGAATGCACCATAGAACTGAAACTAGAGTGTGCATATTTTCTTGGCCAGACTAGCTAGTTTCTGCCATTAAGGCTTCATCAGTGACCCTCTAATAGTTTCAAAGTTCAACGATGAAACCCATGATCCCAAAGGACAAGAAATTCAGATGAAATTTGAATTAAACAATCCTAATAAAGATCAACTGCTTTTTTCCAATCTTTAAGTTGTGCTTGAACTGTTTGAAAAGATAGGAAGCCTCGATGCGAGCTAAGCAGAATCTAGGGCAAAGCTTTGGTACCAGTAAAATGCATTTAAGTAAGAAAGAGGGCAAAGATAAGGAATCGATACAATCAAGCAGCACACCTGACCCAGGATACCAATTGGAAAGTGACAACGTCACAATTAGACATCACAAACGAGAGCCAAGAGGTCAGCACTTTCCCAGCAGGTGACCACAAGGCATCAACAAACAGACGTGCATGACAGCATAACAAAACAAGACAGAAACAACATAAATGGTCCTCAAAAGAAGCACAGCCTTGGAACGGTCAGTAAAAATATTTTACTGGAGGGCTTAAACTGGTTTAATGGTGCCCAACCCCACCCTTAGCTCAGATGTGGATCAAGGCACATAGATGCTTGGTTTGCATGTAAGACCCCTAACTTACAAATGCATCATCTCCTAGAACATATAATTCAAGATATAAAAAGGAGATAAAGCAAAGATAAGGACTCAACAGTAAATATAACTGAATACCGGAGCAAAAGAAACCTAACAGGTAATCCCCGGTGGGCCTGACAATAGCCAAAGCATCAGGCCAATACCATCTCATCAATAGATAAGTATTTAAGTCGGAACCGTCATAGAGTCTGTAGTAGGACCGACCAGCGTGCAATTAAAGAGGAATAAAATTAAATAGCTGAGCTAAAGAAATCCAACAGGTAAACCCCAGTGGGCCTGACAATAGCCAAAGCATCAGACCCCTACCATCTATCAATAGATTAGTCTTTAAGTCACTTAGGCTGCTGTCCGTTCTAAGGCTGTGGTTCTATACAATACAATACATATTTTATTTATAAAGTCGGAAATACAAAACATTATAACATTAGCTATGAATAGCTATTAACTGACTTCTGTTCTGTTGTTGTTGCTGATTCATTGTTTATTGTTGCCCCCTTTGTTTGTTGGGGTTCTGTGTTAGGTCCTTGTTTTCTTATTCAGTACTTTGTGTCCTTCTTGTTTTGCAATGATCTCGATGGGGAAGAGAGAGATGGTTGCTTTACTTTAACTGTCTTCCTAATGTCTTGTGACAGTCCGTGCTCTGTGGCCCTTCCTCACACTGCCATGGGTTAGTCTGCAGTTTGTGATTGTGGTATTTCCTGATCATACTCACTCGCCTTTTTACCAGAACTCCACATTATCTGTGTCTGTATCTGTGCTTCTTAGAGACAACCATCACACTTGATCACTATGTCTCTGTAGCTTTAGAAAAAAGAAAGAGTGGAAATAGGAGAGATACAAATCAGTAAATGGAAAGGATGAAGACAGAAAAAAGTCTCCATGGGAGCCAACAACAACAGAATCTTGGGCGAACATTTCATCCCTGGTAAAATGCATTTGAGCTCCCCTGTGGCTTAGGCTGTTGTTCATTCTAAGGCGGTGGGTCTCTTGTTGTTGATTCATTGTTTAATGTTCATCCCAATGGTTTAGAGGGGCTCTGTGTTTGGTCCTTCTTTTGATATGCATTACTTTGTGTCCTTTCTAGTTTTTCAATTATCTTGCAGAGGAAGAGAGAGCTTGTTCCTTTACTTTTATTGTCTTTCTGGTGTCATGTGACTATTGATGTTCTGTGGCTCTTCTTCACGGTGCCATGAATTGGTCAGCAGTGTGTGACTGTTGTATTTCCTGATCATACATATTTACATGTACTTTTTTCAGACTGTTTTCAGATCTCCATTGGGTAATCATTCCAAATAGAGTAAGTTATTAGACTTGTGAATATACTTGTTGATATTGTGATTAGGTTCCTCTAGGTGACTATCTGGATAGAGAATGTTACACCATTTTTTAGGAAGCGAAACAGACCACCAAGGATGGAGTATCATATTACACACTCTGTGTAGGAATTTCATTGCGAGCTTTAAAAACTGATAGTATTGAAGCTTTTAACTCCGACTCCAGATATTTAGATGACTTACTTAATATTGATAATCCTTATTTTGAACAAATGGTAGGTCAGATATATCCTACTGACCTTCAGTTAAATAAGGCGAATCCTTCTGATACTGAAGCTCCGTTTTCGGTTAAGCCCTCCGGTAGCTTAGGCTGCTGTCCGTTCTAAGGCGGTGGTTTTGTTGCTGTTGACTTTTTGTTTATTGTTACTCCCATTGTGGGAGTCTGTAATTGTTCTATGTTTTGTTGTACGTTACTTTATCCCATTCTTGTATTGCAATCATCTTGATGGGGAAGAGAGAGCTATTTGCTTTGCTTAATTTGTCTTCCTGGTGTCTCGTGATGGTTGAGCGGCTCTTCCTCGTGGTGCCATGGGGTTGTCTGCAGTTTGTGATTGTGGTATTTCCTGATCATACTCACTTACTATTTTTGAACTTGTCCATAACAATTGGCATAGTTTCTTCAAAAATTTACGATAAACGGGATGATTTTAATTTTGAAATAGTAAATTTCCTATTACTTGATGGAGATGTTCCTCTCTCCCCTTCCTATGGCGAATATATTTCTCAGCTTATTCGTTATGCAAGAGTGTGTTCTAATGTTGATGACTTCAACAACAGAAACTTACTTTTAACTGCTAAGTTATTAAACAAGGTTATAGATTTCATAAAATTCAAAAAGCATTTTCTAAATTCTACCACAGACACTCAGAGTCAATTGTTTAATACAACATTGGGTTAAAAACTCTTCTGCAACAAGGCATATCAGAACCTATATTTTATGGTGATTTAGTTTATAGATTCAAACGAATTGTTGGAAAACCTAATTTTAGTGATCAATTCAAAAAGATTATCAAACATTATATAAAGGTTGGATATAAGTTGGATGTCATGCGACAATCTGCATGCCTGGTTTTAAACCCAATCACAGTTTATAGCTATGGTTTCCTCTTTTATTGCACGACGGTGGGCCAGGCCTAAGACTCTATGATGGCTCTGACGTAAAGCTTTAATCGCTGGGTTGGTGCCTGATGCTTATCTGTAGCTGGACCCACCGTGGCTCAACTTGAGGTTTTCTTTAGCTCTGATTATCTGTGAGTCGTGAGCCCTTTCTTTGTTTCATGATAGTGTGTTAATATGATCAGTGTGTTTCTCCATGATGATACATTGCAATAGTTAGAAGGCTTCCATGCGAGCTGAACATTTCATGTACTTCAACAACGGCAGAATCTAGGGCGAAGATTTGGTACCAGTAAAATGCATTTAAGCCCCCCCCCCCCCCCCCCCCCCCCGGTGGCTTGGGCTGCTGTCCATTCTGGGGCGGTGGTTCTGTTGTTGTTGTTGACTTGTTGTTTATTGTTGCTCCCATTGTGGGAGTCTGTAATTGTTCTATGTTTTGTTGTACGTTACTTTATGTCCCTTCTAGATTTGCAATCATCTTGATGGGGAAGAGAGAGCTTGTTGCTTTGCTTAGTTTGTCTTCGTCCTGGTGTCTCATGATTGTTGTGTGGCTTTTCCTCACGGTACCATGGGTTTGCTGCAGTTTGTGATCGTGGTATTTAATGATCATACTCACTTACTATTTTTCATAAGTTATATTGGTTACCTAAACTTAAAAAACGACCCTATAAGTCACGTTTTATTGCTAATTCTAGTTCATGTACTACTACTGAGTTGTCTCTACTTTTGATTTCTTGCCTCACTGTGATTAAAACCCATGTTATAGAATATTGTACAACAGTTTATGAGAGGAATGGTAAAAATCTATTTTGGCCTATAAAAAAACTCAGAAGAGATTCTTACTATATTAAAGTCTAAAGGTTTTCTAGCATCTACATGTAGTTTGTCTACATATGATTTCTTTACTCTCTATACTACTTTGCCTCATAATCTAATCAAAGAAAAAATAACTTAATTAATTGAACAAACGTTTAACAGAGAGGGCTCATTTTATTTGGCCTTTTCACTTCTGGACAACCTAAAAGATATAATTTGTGGTCACAACCTAAAAGATATAGTCTGTTGTCATGTCAGAAAAATGGGTGATGCTCTTCATTACATTTTGGACAATGCATGTATATTTATAAGATTTGGCTCGAAATAATATAGACACATTGTAGGTATTCAGATGGGCACTTATTGCGCTCCTCTTGTTGCAGATTTGTTTTTTGTTGTTTTTTTTGTTATGAGAGAGGCTTAGTTTGATTAGAGTGTTTCTCCATAATGATGCATTGCAATAGTTAGAAGGCTTCCATGCGAGCTGAACATTTCTTGTACTTCAACAACAGCATAATATAGGGCGAAGATGTGGTACCAGTAAAATGCATTGAAGCCCCCAGGTGACTTAGGCTGCTGTCTGTTCTAAGGCGGTGGTTCTGTTGTTGTTGAATTGTTGTTTATTGTTCCTTCCATTGTGGGAGTCTGTAATTGTTCTATGTTTTGTTGTACGTTACTTTATGTCCATTCTAGTTTTGCAATCATCTTGGTGGGGAAGAGAGAGCTGGTTGCTTTGCTTAGTTTGTCTTCCTGGTGTCTCGTGATTGTTGTGTGGCTCTTCCTCACGGTGCCATGGGTTGTCTGCAGTTTGTGATTGTGGTATTTCTTGATCATACTCATTTACTATTTTTCATGATGTCTCCTTATGATAATTATCAAGGTGATGTTATTGAAGCCTTTAACTCTACTTCAAGATATCTAGATGACTCGCTTAATATTAATAACCCTTGTTTCGAACAAATGGTCGGTCTGATATGTCCCACAGAGCTTCAGTTAAATAAGGCGAATTCCTTTTATACTGAATCCCCTTTTATGGATTTCCTCACGGTGCCATGGGTTTGTCTGCGTTTGTGATTGTGGTATTTCCTGATCATACTGACTTACTATTTTTGTCCATAATGAATGGCATAGCTTCGTGAAAAAAAATTATGATAAACGAGATGATTTTAATTTTGAAATAGTAAATTTCCCATTTCTTCGTGGAGATGTTGCTCTCTCCCCTTCCTATTGTGTATATATTTCGCAGATTATTAATTTTGCGAGTGTATGTTCTAATTTTGATAGCTTCAACAAAAGAAAAGTAAGTAATGGTGCAAAGATCAGGAATCGATACAATCAAGTACCACACCTGACCCAGGATACCAATGGGAAAGTGACAAACTCACAGAAGACACCATAAACGAGAGCCAAGAGGTCAGCCCTTTCCCAGCAGGTGACCACAAAGCACATATAAACAGACGCGCACAAAACATAGCAAACACAAGACAGAACAAAAACATAAAAGATCCACAAAAGAAGTACCGCCTTGGAACGGTCAGGAAAATATTTTACTGGATGGCTTAAACCGGTTTAACGGCGCCAACCTCACCCTTAATTCAGATGTGGATCAAGACACATAGATATTTGGTTTGCATGAAAGACCCCTAACTTATCAATGCATCATCTCCTAAAACATATAAATCAAGATATAACTAGGAGATCAAGCAAGGATAAGGACTCAACAGTAAATTAAACTGAATACCAGAGCAAAAGAAATCCAACAGGTAAACCCCGGTGGGCCCGACAAACAGCCAAAGCATCAGGCCCCTACCATCTCATCAATAGATAAGTCTTTAAGTCGGAACCATCATAGAGTCTGAAGTCCGACCCACCGGCGTGCAATTAAAGAGGAAAGCAAAGTTGCCAACCGTGATTGGGTTGACTATTTTTGACTGCTAAGTTATTAAAACAAGGTTATATATATAAAGTATTTAGTTTATAAATATAAAAGAACTCTTGGAAAATACAATTTTAGTGAACAATTCAAAAAGATAATTAAACGTTGTAAAAGTTGAATATAACATGGATATCATGTGAAAGTCTGCATACCTGGTTGTAAAAGGAAGAAGGAAAATATCAGGAATAGATAAAATCCAAACCCACACATGACCCAGGACACCACATGGGAAAGTAACAAAAACATAAGAAAACATCACATTCAAGAGAGCCAAGAGGTTATCCCTTTCCCAGCAGGTAACCACAAGGCTGCTATTAACAGACAAGACAGCATGACAGACATAAAACATAAACAACAAAAAGGATCCACAAAAGAAGCACCGCCTTGGAACGGTCAGTAAAACATTATTTACTGGAGGACTGGAAACCCAAAATAAACCTTCAGAAATAGAGAGAACCTATAATATTATAAAAACTTGGGTTTATTCAATATTTATTCTGTTCATGAGAACTAATGGAATGTGTAATGATTCTCAAGCTCCATAGCATCGGCTTAAGCAATATTCTGCTTTCCGTCAGAACCCAATATTCCTAAAGGATCAGGATGTGAAAAATATCAATCACAGTTTATAGCTATGGTTTCCTATCTAGTTGCACGATGTAGGGTAAGGCCTCAAACTCAATGACAGCCCTGATGTAAAGCTTAAGCAATATTCTGCTGTCCGTCAGAACCCAATATTCCTAAAGGATCAGGATGTAAAAAATATCAATCACAGTTTATAGCTATGGTTTCCACTCTAGTTGCACGATGTAGGGTCAGGCCTCAAACTCAATGACAGCCCTGATGTAAAGCAAGGCTGCTAACAATGTTGTGGTCGTTTGAAAAAGATACTATATTAACACCCTAAAGCAAGAACTTAGCACTGCCAAAACATATGAGCATAACAGGCTTGATGAGACGTCTATCGTTGATAGGCATCGATGCCACATGGCAGCTAAGTTTGGGTTGTTTGTTGATGAAGACCATAGTAAGCTTCCTACGTAATACTGGTTTCCTAAACTTCATAAACGGCCCTATAAGTCACGTTTTATTGCTAATTCTAGTGCATGTACATCTATTGAGTTGTCTATTCTTTTGACTTCTTGCCTCACTGCAATTAAAAACCATGTCATTAAATATTGCACAACAGTTTATGAAAGAAATGGTAAAAATTTATTTTGGTCTATTAAAAATTCAGGTGAAATTCTTAATAAAGTTTTTTAGCATCTGGTTTGTCTACATATGATTTCTCTACTCTCTATACTACATTGCCTCATAATCTAATAAAAGAAAAACTATCAGAATTAATTGAACAAACATTTAACAGAGAGGGCTCACTTTATTTGGCTTGTAATGATAAAAATGCCTTTTTTACTTCTAAACAACCTAAACGATATAAATTGTGGTCATGTCAGAAAATGTGTGATGCGCTCCATTATCTTTTGGACAATATATATATAAGATTTGGCTCAAAATTATATAGGCAAATTGTCGGTATTCCAATCGGTACTAATTGTGCTCCTCTTGTTGCAGATTTGTTTTTGTTTTGTTAAAAGAGAGAATTTATGTTGTCTCTGTCAGACAATACTCAAGCTGATATTATTGAGGCTTTTAACTCTACCTCCAGATATTTAGATGATTTACTTAATATTGATAATCCATATTTTGAACAAATGGTAGGTCAGATATATCCCACTGAACCTCAGTTAAATAAGGCGAATTCTTCTGATACTGAAGCTCCGTTTTTGGACTTGAACTTGTCCATAACAAATGGCATAGTTTCTTCTAAAATTTATGATAAACGGGATGATTTTAATTTTGAAATAGTAAATTTCCCATTTCTTGATGGAGATGTTCCTTGCTCTCCTTCCTATGGTGTATATATTTCTCAGCTTATTCGTTTTGCTAGAGTGTGCTCTAATGTTGATGACTTCAACAACAGAAACTTATTTTTAACTGCTAAATTATTAAAACAAGATACATTGCATTAGTTAGATGGCCTCCATGCGAGCTGAACATTTCTTGTACTTCAACAACAGCAGAATCTAGGGCGAAGATTTGGTACCAGTAAAATGCATTTAAGCCCCCCGGTGGCTTAGGCTGCTGTCTGTTCTAAGGCAGTGGTTCTGTTCTTGTTGACTTTTTGTTTATTGTTACTCCCATTGTGGGAGTCTGTAATTGTTCTATGTTTTGTTGTACGTTACTTTATGTCCATTCTAGTATTGCAATCATCTTGATGGGGAAGAGAGAGCTGATTCCTTTGCTTAATTTGTCTTCCTGGTGTCTTGTGATGGTTGAGCGGCTCTTCCTCGCGGTGCCACGGGGTTGTCTGCAGTTTGTGATTGTGGTATTTCCTGATCATACTCACTTACTATTTTTTATAGATATCATAAAATTCGAAAAGCATTTTCTAAATTCTACTACAGACACTCAGAGTTAATTGTTAAATACAACATTGGGTTAAAAACTCTTCTGCAACAAGGCATATCAGAATCTATATTTTATGGTGATTTAGTCTATAAATTCAAACGAATTGTTGGAAAACCTAATTTTAGTGATCAATTCAAAAAGATAGTAAAACGTTATATAAAGGTTGGATATAATTTAGATATCATGCGACAGTCTGCATGCCTAGTTTTAAACTCAATCACGGTTTATAGCTATGGTTTCCTCTTTAATTGCACGACGGTGGGTCAGGCCTCAGACTCTATGACGGCTCTGACGTAAAGCTTTAATCAGTGGGTTGGTGTCTGATGCTTATCTGTAGCTGGACCCACCGTGGCTCAACTTGAGATTTTCTTTAGCTCTGACTATCTGTGAGTCATGAGCCCTTTTCTTTGTTTCATTATGGAGTGTTAATTTGATTAGAGTGTTTTCCATGATGATACATTGCATTAGTTAGACGGCCTCCATGCGAGCTGAACATTTCTTGTACTTCAACAACAGCAGAATATAGGGCGAAGATGTGGTACCAGTAAAATGCATTTAAGCCCCCCGGTGGCTTAGGCTGCTGTCCGTTCTAAGGCGGTGGTTCTGTTGTTGTTGACTTTTTGTTTATTGTTACTCCCATTGTGGGGGTCTGTAATTGTTCTATGTTTTGTTGTACGTTACTTTATGTCCATTCTAGTATTGCAATCATCTTGATGGGGAAGAGAGAGAGCTGATTGCTTTGCTTAATTTGTCTTCCTGGTGTCTCATGATGGTTGAGCGGCTCTTCCTCGCAGTGCCACGGGGTTGTCTGTAGTCTGTGATTGTGGTATTTCCTGATCATACTCACTTACTATTTTAGTTAGTCGGTGACAGTGCCTGATGCTTGTCTTTGGCTGGGTCCACCCTGGCTCGACTTGAGGTTTTCTTTAGCATTGACTATCTGTGAGCTGTGAGCCTTTTTCATTGTTTCATCATATAGTCAGGAAAAAAATCAGAAAAAGACACTTATTTAAGAAGGTACATGCATTTTGTGAAGAAAATGTTTTGAGATACCTATTAAGGGTATTTTGGTACACTGAATCCAAAAACCAATGTCGGCAAGCTGAAAAATGGCTTCTTCCCTATCTAATTTGCATATTTCCAAGATGGCCGCCAAATTGAAGAAAATCCATAAAGATCCGACCAGTAACATGTTAAGGATGCCAAACTGGTACAACTCAATCTAAAAACATCTTCTTATGATTGAGGGATTTCACTGATATCAATTTATGCATTTAGAATTAAAAATATGACAAAGAGGTAATCAGGGGAGACAACTTGAGCAAAAAATCTTGCTTCTGGCTTAGTTAAGGTTTTTTCATGATAGTCCATGCATATTATCTGGCTCAAATGTGTCAGGAATGATTTCATTAAAATGAGATCTTAAAAAAAATGCAACCCAATGATATCACTATTGTTTGCAGGTAAATGTGGCGATTTAAACAAAATTCTGTAAGGTTCAGCTCGGTGAGGGGGTTAATGCGATTTTAAAGAAAGTGGGGCTGTAACTACAAATGACTCGTATCTCATCAGCAACTCAGCCTACACTATTAAACTTGCTAGCAAATGAAAGCTTAGATATAGTGCTTTCATCTGATGATATGGTCTGATATGCAGATTAGTTATGTAATTTGCATATTCATCAATACTGATGAAAATTTCAGAAAATAAGGGATTTTTTTAAAAGCAAATATAAACTGAATTCTGCCCCCAAATGTTATTATATCAACAGTGATACAATTTAACAAGTCCTTTCATCCAATAGTCATATATGAAATTATCCCATTTGCATATTCATGAATATTTATGACACTAAAAACAGAGGTAAAATCATAGAATAATTATCCCCCTCACACACACACACATCCGGAGGGGGAGGGGGGCTTATTCATCTTACCTTGCACCCAAGGGCAATTATTACTCATGGATGCAAAATTGTTCAATGGGACCACTGAATACCAAAAATTATTATTGTCTACCAAAATAACCTATCAGGATTACATAAGATTGCATGGTGTCCATGGCAACAAATTGGGCACTGTAGCTGGGTCATTTGCAAGCAGGCCCAGGATCGACACGTGCGTGCTGCACATATTTTCATTGATTTTTTCTCTCTTCCACTAATTCAAGAAAAACAAGCTGTCAGTTACTGGCGAAACAAAAATGGTCGCTAAATAGTAGAGAAAAAACTGGCTAGAACAATCTTCCCTTCCCCCATAATGTGAAAATCCACAATATGATTCTAAAGAAAGTGGGTGAACCTTTCAAAATGATTCGTATCTAAGCAGCGACTCATCCTAGACTACCGACCCTGGTACCAAATTGAAGCCCAGACATTGTTTTTTTTATTCAATGTCTTGATATGCAAATTTTCGTTTTTGCATTTTCATGAGTATTAATAAAAAATTAAAAAAAAAAGAAAATTCATAGAAAAAAATAAGGGGGTGTACCTATACACATTACCCATATGTCATTTGCTAGTTATCATAGACTATCAAACTGGGTACCAAATCAAAGCCTAGACATAGTACTTTTACCCAATGGTACGATATGCAAATAATCTAATTTGATTGGTCATGAATATTTATGAAAACATGAGAAATAAGCGGAGAATGGTCAAAAAAATAAGGAGGGTATGTACAACATTACCTAAATGTCAGCTGCTAACTTTTCTAGACTACCAAACTTGTTACCAAATAAAAGTTGAGACATAACATTTTAACCCAGTAGTATGATATACAAATTATCTAATTTGTATATTCATGAATATTAATGAAAACATTAGAAATAAGAGAAGATGTTAGAAATTTAAAGGGCTGTACGTACAACCTAACCCATATGTCAGTTGCTAACTATTCTAAACTTCCAAAGTTGGTACCAAATGAAAGGTGAGTCATAGTACTTTAACACAATAGTCTGATATACACATCTTATTTACATATTTGTGAATATTAATGAAAACATTAAACAAAGAAAGAAAAACTGCAGAAAAATTCAAATAGTTATATCTACAAGATTACCTATATCTCATCTGCTAATTGTCCCAGCCTAACAAGCGTGGTACCAAATAATGCTTAGACATAGCACAATTTATGCAGCGATTGGATATGCAAATCATTTTATGATTGTATACTTTAGTATTAATTTAAATGTATATGAGAGAAAAATTGTAATAAAATTAAGGGGGTGTACCTACAAAATTACTCATATCGTAGCTGCTAATATTCCTAGACTACCACACTTGTTACCGACTTATAGCTAAGACATTTTACTTTACTCAATAGTCATTATGTGAAATTATCGATTATTTTTAAATTATTGATATTACTGTAAACATTAGAAATGAGAGAAAAAACGTAGAAAAAAAGTGTGGGGTCTACTTCTAAAATAACTCTGATCTCATCTTTTAATTGTTCTAGACAATTAATCTTAGCATCAAATTAAGGCTGAGACATAGTCTTTCATTCCAATGGTCAGATATACATTCATTGAACAAACATATTCATGAATATTGATGTTAACTATAGAAAAATAAACGAAAATTGAAAACGAATCAATAAGGTTGTATCTTAAAGAAATACTCATTAATAAACAAATTAAATAATTTGCGTATCAAACAACACGATCATAGAACTTTTTCTAGGCCTTAATTTGGGAACAAGTTTAGAAAATAAGTGAGTATGAATTCTAGGAGTAATAGCAGCTGAGATTTGAGTATTTTTGTATGTACATTCCATTAATTGTTCTCTAATTTATTCTCATTTCTAATATTTAATTAATATTTATGACTACAATTTTGAGATGATTTGCACATTGGACCATTAAGTAAACATGCTATGTATTAGCATTAAATTAGTACCAAGGCTGGTAGTATAGGTTAGTAAGCAGCTGAGATGTAGATAAATTTGCATTTACACCCCTTAATTTTTTACGATTTTCTCTTATTTCTAATGTTTTCATTAATATTCATGAAAATGCAAATTTGATCATTTGCATATCTGAACCTTGGATGGCGCTGCCATGGAAACCATGCGATTTCACATAGCTCAAATGGGTTTAATCTTTAGGGCAATATTTTTTCCCATTTAGGTGTCTCCCAAAACAATTTGACACACATTAGAAGTTTTCCTGATGGTGCAAGGTTGGTCAAATTAGACCTAAGGGTACTTACTAAGGAATATGCATGCTGTTCCTTTTTACACATGCAAAATGTACCATATATTTGGGCATGTACATTATGATATATTTATTTTAAAACAAAGCAACTTGTTGATTATCAAAGTTGCTTTCTCATTTATTACTTGAAAAGCTGGTAAACAGTACAAAATCGTGCTATGGATAAAACTAACATTAAAATAGCAGGATACTGAATAAGGCACGTTTTATATGATTTTATAGACTAAACGGACTTTTATTACCATGAATACGGTAATATCATGGAATAATTATGTAAATTGCCGCCAAAACCATGTATTCTAATTGTGAAACAATCTTAGTACATAATACAAATGATTTTGAATACAAAAACATTGTCAAAGAATAAAATATTTCAGTCATATGTCAAATTCCATTATTTTTGGTGGCCATTTTGAAAATATGCAAATTAGGTCATTTAGACGTCATTTCTCAGTTTGCCAACATTGATTTTTGGATTCAGGGTACCAAATTACCCCTTATCAAGGTATCAAACCCTTTTCTTCACAAAATGCCTGTACTTGTTAACTTTTCTGGTTTTTTTTCCTGTCTAATAGTGTGTTAATTAGATTGTTTCTCTGCGCTGATACACACGGGTGGTAATGTCGTAAGGGGCAATCGAACGGTTATGCAAATGAAATCTTTACGAGATCATCCGGACATGAGCTACGGGAGCAATAAACAATGAAATCAGCTATGTGAGTAGTCCTAATTTAATTGTTTTTACCGATTTGGAGCCTAATATAAGGAAACGGAGAATGCTATTCCCAATAATGTCCATTTCTGTACAAGAGGCAAAAGGATCTGACGTAAGAGAGTTTACATCTAACGAATGATATACTTTCTCCTGAGTAAGGTGCACGCATAATATCATTTTAGTGGCTGCTAATGAAGGTGTTCTGTTCAATAAATGTTCTTAAATGCTTTATTTTTGTAAAAAAATCATATCCTTTCCAACTTATTTTTCAAGCATAAGCCGCATACACCATCTTCTTGACGTCACTTTGTGTCTGCGACGAGTATTTAGTGTCCATTACCCCTTATGACATTGGTTGCCCCTAACGGTACGATTGCCCCTTACAAGACAAATAAACTTGGATAGTTCAAAGAGAAAAGTAGAACAGATAAGTTTTAGAAAATATTCTCATTGTGATGCATGACGTGTCATTGATATAAATTAAATTTATCCTTGTCATGTGAAAACCTGCTTAAAATCAATTGCAACCAACAAAGGCGCAGATCAGCCTGCATGCGCAGTCTGAATAGCATCCTTTATTTGGCTTCTTTGAAAGCAGGCTATCTACTAATGTTGAAGCCAGCCTAATCACGCTAAAACTGTCAATGATGCAGCTTGTTTCTGTGGCTGAGGAGGTTGGTTTGAATTTTACCTCGTCGGCCTAGAAATCCCTAGGACACATGGTATGGCTCAATTCCAAGTTGATTATATTGGGGAGTGGGGTAATTGGCGAGTTTGAGGGGTTGCAGGTTCGAGCCTCAGCAAAGGCGCTGCGTTGTGGCTTCAAACAAGTACTTTATCAATTGCTTGGTACAGGTTCAACCCGGTCTTAAGATCAACGAAGTTTTGAATAGTATTATAATTGTGCGTGTGAGGTGTGGGGGGTGGGGGAGGGGTTTGCCATTGAGTGGGGATGTTTGGTCATTTTAGGCTCTCATTAAAGTTAAGGTAAGGTAGGAATACTTTGGGGAAGGGGGTAAGCTATATTTCGTGCCTGTGTGTGTGTGGGGTGGGGTGCGTGCTAGAAATGTATAGTTGAGGGGGAACTAATACTGTAGACGGAAACTTTTGAATACAGCCCCCCTCCACCACCCCAACCAATGTGCATGTTTTCACTTGGTGATTTTCTTTATTTATTCTTTTTTTCTGGGGGCGGGAGGGGTGTGTGGGTTGCTACTAAATGGGATTTTTTTTTGGGGGGGGGGGAGGTCATGTTTTGTCCAGTCTTAGGCTAAGGCTAAGACTGGGAATAGTTTCGGGGGTGGGGTATACTCATATTTAAATGTTTTTTGGGCATGTTTGATACATATATCTCTAGGAGGGGTGTGGACCAAAGTAGTCAGTGTATTGTAAGCCGACCTGATAATTTAGCCAGAAAACAATGAACATAGATGCCCCCGGCCCTCACACACCTTCCACTGTCATTTCAAATGCATATCATGAGGGTATCAATGGGGTTTACTTATTAACGAAGTATGGCCCTAAAATTTAACGATTAGCGAATTTTTTGGGTAAATTTAACCAATAGCGGAATGAGAGCTTCTAGTGATTAGCTAATTAAGGCATACAAAATAATGATAAGCGATTTGGGGGCAAAGAAATACCAAATAGCACAGTGGCGCATTTAATCAGTTAACGAACTTGATGGAAAAACGCTATTCTGCTATTCCACCTCTTAAATGCCTCCAGACAGGCTACTGATTTTTGGGCTTAAAATTTACTGATTTCTGGGGCCTAAATTTGAATGATTAGCGATTTGGGGGCCTCAATTTTACTAGTTGGCGATTTGTGGGCATTACTTTACAAATTAGCGATCTATGGGGCCCAAATTTTACTGATTAGCTATTTCAAAGGTACCCCTTTGAGACCCTCTATCATGTATGGATAATGTACAAGCGCTAGATCAAGAATTTTCTAGCAGACACTTAAGAGTAATCCGTTGTCTATCAGATGAAGGGCGTTTACCATACTGGCTCGTAAGGGTTAACTGACTCGTAAGGGGGAGTCAATGTTGTAAGTGTTGATTGTTTTTCTCTGTTTAATCTATGTCAACATTTTGAACCCGATTTTGACTAAACACTATTCAGGCATAAAAGAAAATTCATGTAATGTATATTTGTGTCACTAAACCTGCCAGTAAACATGTTAAAAGGCCCCTAAACCATGTTTATTTAAGATCAAAACCAAAAAATCAACACACCCTCGTCCAGGAGAAATTGATTTTTAGACTAACTACTCGGTTTTCTACATCCGCTATTGCTTCCCATTACACAAAAATGATAACTATTGGGAATAGCATTGCCTGATTTCTGAATATTAATCTGCAAACATTGAAATAAATGTAGAAGTCGCTAACTTACATGTTTTGCTCGTTTTATTTTCATCCCGTCACTCATATCTGGACGCTCTCGTAAGGCGACCGTTTGCATAACTTTTGATCGCCCCTTACGACATTACCACCCGTGTACATTGCAATTGTAAGGAAGCCTCCATGCAAGCTTAGCAAGCTCCCCCCCCCCCCCCCCCCCTGATGGCTTAGGCTGCTGTCCATTCTAAGGTTGCGGTTATGTTTGTTGCAGATTCGTTGTTGATTGTTGCTCCCATTGTGGGGTTCTATCTATTTGTTTGACTAAATAAAGTAAGAAAGACGGTAAAGATCAGGAAACGATACAATCAAGTACCACACCTGACCCAGGATACCACATGGGAAAGTCACAAAAACACAATAAACGTCACAAAAATAGTCAAGTGGTCAGCCCTTTCCCAATAGGTGGCCACAAGGCAGCAATGAACAGACGTGAAAGCATGACAAACACAAGACATATATAACACAAATGAACAAAAAAAAAGAAGATGATTGTACAACACATGCATCAGTCAAACAAAAAGTAAGCAATTATGACCAAGAAATACCACAATCACATAATGAAGACCATTCCATGGTACCACGAGGAAGAGTCACGGAATATTAACAGTCACAAAACACCAGGAAGACAATTAAAATAAAGCAACATTCTCTCTCTTCTTCTTCAAGATTATTGCAAAACTAAAAAAACAATAAGTACTACATAACAAAACAGTGACCAAACACAAAACCCCCACAAACAATGGAGAAACAGTAAACTATGAATCAACAACAACAGAACCACCGCCTTAGAACGGACAGCAGCCTAAGCTACTGGGGCATGAATGAGACTTATATGTATTTTACTGGTTCCAAAACTTCGCCCTGGATTCTGCTATATTTGCCTTCTGAGAATAAATTTCTCCAAACAAGACAGGAATAAGACAAGTCCTAAATATCAAGCTAAATAGTTGTGATCTTCAGCCAGCTTGTTCCTTTTCTCCTTAACCTCAGAAACAAAGTTTACAAGACAGCAGACCTTATGATTATGTGCGATGAATCATTCAGCTCAAGAGACATCAACCTACCCCTATAAGATATCCATTCCCAGCTTCCAGTTAAAGACTTCCTCACACTGTATTATGCAAATCTGATCCAGATAAAACCAGACCAGTCTACTTTCGTTTTCAACAATAGAAGTCACGTGATAAACTTTTCCATTTTTTCTTACTTCAGGGACATTTTTTCTTATACTTTCATCTTGATAAAGGCCATTGTTTGGCCCAAACCGGTCGATCATCCATATATTATAAAGTTAGAAACGGTCGACGACGGTTGTGTATTCTGTTTTCCCTTTTATCCTTTGATTTGTTTCTTTTAAGTTCAATTATTGCTTATGACCTCAAGCCTTAAAGAAACTGCAAATTAGTTTATTTGCATGATATGTTTTGGCAATTCCTGAAAAGTAGGATTTGCTTTTTAGAGTAAATTATATGTTAAAAATTCTGACGTCAAAAATCTTATATTTTTATTTCATGGACTGCTGTGGTTGTGGTTTAATCATTGTTTGTTGTTGCTCCCATTGTTTGTTTTTTTTTTTTGCATTAAGTCCTTGTTTTTTTTTTTTTTTTTTTTTTTTTGCTGTGCTTTGTGTCCTCTCTAGTTTTGCAATCATCCCGCTGGGGAAGAGAGAGAAATGTTGTCATATTTTGTCGTGTTCTCAAAATGGAAGTTTAACATATAAAAGACTGCATATAAACAAATCCTGTTAACTAATCAATAATACATGTATATAGACACAACAATTTGTTGAATAAATTAGTATATAATGTTTTAGACCACCAAACTATTTTAGGAAGCCTCTTTGCTGGTGGAGATGGTTTGAGCATCCCCATATGGCTTTGGCTGCTGTCTGTTATAAGGCAGTGGTTCTGTTGTTGTTGTTGATGTATTGTTTGTTGTCGATCCCATTGTCTAAGGGTTAATTGTGTTGGGTCATTGTTTTGCTTTGCAGTACTGTCTACTTTTGCAGTCATGTTAATCTGGAAGTGGTGAGGGAGGGGCGAGATGGCTGATTGTTTTGCTTTAATTCTCTCCTTGGTGTCATGTGGCTGTTAGTGTTTTGTGTCTCTTCCTCGCGGTGGCAGTGTGTGATTGTGGCATTTCCTGGTCATGCTTACTTTTTCTAGTTTTGCAACCATTCGCAGAGGAAGAAAGAACAGTTTGCTTTACTTCATTTCTGTTCTTGCTGCTGTGTGCCTGTTATTGTTCTATGCCTCTTCTTTGCTGTGCGCAGACACTCACCATAACCTTCTCTGCTCGCATAAACGGTGCCAAAATCGCCTTTTGAGCAAGCACATAAGATTTTAACCACAAGTACTTATTACACTGTGAGCCTGCGCAAATGTGTAGACTCGTCATGCATTAACAGGACTATAATCACTATTTGAGCCAGCACATCAGATTTTGTTACTTATCACATTGTTGAGCAATGAAGGCCCTGGGAGTCGAGCCTGCGTAAATGTACATACCCCTTCGCTGCTGATATAAATCAACCAAAATCTTCATATGAGCCAGCACATGAGATTTTGGTGCTCATCACATTGTTGAGCATTGTAATGCAATAATTCATACTTTTCATTTTCAAAGTTTACCAGATGATATTAGGCTATCATAAGGTTCATGACAGTTACGGCTGCCCATACCACACAGGGAACCTTGCAGTGACGTCATGGGTGGGGATCAGGAACAAGATGGCGGACATCTTCATGTGTTGTGTTTCTGATCAAGAACAGGAACAACGAAATAGGAGTAAAACTATAGATAAACAAATCGCCAAAGAGAAAATTCAGTTTAGAAGAACAGTTAAGATTTTACTGTTGGGCGCAGGCGAGAGTGGGAAGAGCACATTTCTAAAACAAATGCGAATAATTCACGGCGACGATTTCGACGATGAACAAATTCGGGAATATAAACAAACGGTGTATCTCAATATTGTGAAAGGAATGAGAGTTTTGATTGATGCTAGAGATAAATTAGGTCTTCCATGGGGTGATGAAATAAACATCAAACATGCACAATTTGTTTTCAGCTATGACAATACAAAAATAGATGAAAACATTTTTAAGGAATACACTGAACCAGTTGGAAAATTGTGGAAAGATTCAGGAATTATAGCTGCCTTTGATAGACGGAGAGAATTTCAGTTGGTAAGTTAGAGGGATTTCAAAACCTGCTTCTTTGAAGTGCAGATGTAGAATATAATCCTCGACTTGGTAGCTCAGTGGTTAGGCACTTGCCTCTGGTGCTAGAGGTCCCAGGTTCGATCCCCACTCGGGGCGAGGAAAATTTCAGTGTCCGAACACGCTTTCTATAGTGTCACTTGCAGGGATGACACTAGATAAGTGCATCGTCCTTCGGATCTGGACGTTAACTGGATGTCCCCTGTGCAGGGAGAGTCACCTCTTGTGCAGGTTATAGAACCCTACGGTAATTTCGATATGGTTACTTGTAGGCTTTCATCCTGCAGTCCGGAGTGAACAAAGTACACCTGCCGATAATACTCGAAAGAGGGTCTGGCAGTATATAAAGAAAGAAGACTTCAGTAATAAAAAAATACGCCATATAAAGAATAAGAAATCTCCGTTTTCAAGTCAGCTTGAAAGCGTGGTAGCTCAGTGGTTAGGCACTTGCCTCTGGTGCTAGAGGTCCCAGGTTCGATCCCACTCGCTTTCTCTAGTGTCATTTGCAGGGATGATGCTACAGTACAGCTCCGGTGGTTTTTCACAGACCCACCCAAGCCGGTGGGGCATAAAATTGAGTGGGGAGGATTAAAATTTAATGACCACCGTTGATTTCCACCCGTTCCGGTGGATCCACCGCGTTCCCACTATCAAAAATATTTATGGTCGCGGTAGGAAACAGGTGAAATTTTCGCAAGTCAAGTGATACCATCGCAGTGGAATCGCGGTGGTTCCGCGGTGGGTATGAAGGCGTGTCAGAAAGGGGCGGAGCTTAACTTTAACCCATCTCATTCTTATAAATGAACTTATCAAATTATTTCTAAAATTGTGTTAATAACTAAAAAAAACCCCATCAGTATTTAGTTAGATAATTGCAAAATAAACCCAATTGGTTTACTTCTAACAGTTTCGATAATTGCCCAATTATTATACGTTTAGTTTGTTTAATAAGCGTTTAGTTTTGTTAATTAGCGAGAACAATAATGTCCAATCACCGACCTGAAATTGAATAAAGGATCCATGGTCCAATTAGCTAGTTAATTAGAACACGCCGTTGGCGACAGCGTGTACTAAAATGCGACTTATTATTGGATGCTGTGTCTTTTCCCCTCTCAATGATTGATTTTTTATATGAATTGTTACTCTGTTTTTTTAATTTTCTAACATCAACAAAGTCCGCATTCTTAACCTTCGCTGTAAAGTGATTGATTAAGATAAGTCTTAATTTCATACGTAGCAGTGAAGACCTTGTTTACCCGAGATTGGCAAACTTAGTCCAGATCTGCGCAGTATGCAAACTACATGAATAATACAAATAAATTTAATAGATCGTTTAATGTCATGTTTTATTTAAATGGTGTTTCGCTAGTGGGCCGATGATGAACCGTTTCTACTCTCCAAAATATAAGTTCATTTACAATGTAGTAGACATATACAGACATGCAGTCGTTGGTGTTTTTTTATTGATTGTGCGAGCAAGGAAAGCTCGAAACGAGCGCTATTGAGCAGTCAAAACAAAACTATACATTTAGGCCGACCTTAAAAAATGTTGGTTTGCCGTGCTCCTACCTTCCCACCCAAAACAGGCCCTACCCCAAAAAACTTATTGCCTTTGCTGAGAATCTTTATCATTTTTTCTCTAATTCTGTTAACAAACTCGTCTTCAAGATCATTAAAAACTGTATTTTAATATTGAAGAAAAGTCACATTGATTGTTATTGTGTGCATTTTTACCTTTGGCCTTAGAAGCGTAGACACGCAATGGACGGTGATTTATATTGCATGTGCGAGCACCAAAAGCCTAGGCGATCCGCACAGCCTCGCTATAGAGCATTAGCTGCTCGCTTTCAAAACATAACTATACATTTAGAAGTGGACAGTGGCTTTATTGCATGTGCGAGCAACGAATGCCAATTTGCGTAGTCTCGTAAGATTATTTGCTCTTCTCATAAAACAAAACATAGTCGACATGCAGTTGTTGGTTTTGAATTTCTAAAAAAAAAACAAAAAAAAAACTATCTACCCAAACTGAAATGAACGGCAAACAAATATATTTTATGGATGGCCTTAGAAGACGTAAATACGCACATTTAGAAGACGTAGCCACGCAATAGACGGTGCATGTGCGAGCAACAAATACGCATTTGCGCATACTCGTTAGCGCATTATCTACCCAAATTAAAAACTTAAGGACATCTGGTAGATATATACATGTAATCGTTGGTGGGTTTTTATTGCATGTACGAGCAACAAAAGCTCAGGATGCGCAGCCTCGCTAGAGCCCTAGCTGCTCACTTTCTAAACATAACTATACATTTTAGAAGTGGACAGTGGCTTTATTGCATGTGCGAGCAACTTATGCCCATTTTCGTAGTCTCAAGATTATTTGCTCTTCTCATTGAAAAATTACACGACATGCAGTTGTTGGTGTTTTGATTGACTGTGCGAGCAAGGAAAGCTCAGGGGGACGCAGTCTCGCTAGAGCCTTCGCTACCCCCATTAAAAAAATAACTATAGATTTAGAAGACGAAGACATGCAATGGGCAATAATGCATTTGCGAGCAACGAACGCGCATTTGTGCAGTCTCGTCAGAGCATTTTCTACTCCCATTAAAAACATAATTACATTTTTGTTGTTTGTTTGTTATTGTTGTTTTGGGGGAGGGGGACCTTGTACTTTGGTGAGGAGGGAGATATCATCAAAATACTACTACAAGCTGGCCATTATCGACCCGCCAGCGAAACGCCATTTTAACACCAGCGAAACGCCATTTTAAATGGCGTTTCGCTGGCATGTCGATGATTCGCCAATATTGAATGCCGACAGATTTTTCAAGGGATCTGGACCACTTTTGCTTAAAACGGATATAGTAGTAAATAGTTTCACGGCAAGGAGATTTTTTAATTGTCTCCTGATGTATATGATATGAGACTATTAATATGAGTTTGTCCGTTGGTGAAATAAGGGGGTACTGTTACTTAATGAGCACACCCCCCCCCCCCACCCCCTACAGGTTTTAGTACGATCTTTTTTAAACTTCACAGATGTACTGAGGATGTGCATTTGGTTTGGTCCATTGTCGTCAACTTATTTTTTTTTTCACTTTTTTCAACTTGTGAACTTGTACCTTATGCCAATCTCGGATACAATGTGTATTTATTTATGATCGTAACTCTTCCGATATTTTGGAAACTTCGCAGATGTTTTGTATATGGTCTTAAACGTGCAGGTGGTTTGGGCATGATCCTAAAATTATTTTCCACACGAGACCTTTCACTGCTCGCACACGCGAAGTATAGGGTAAAGAAATGTTAAATATCTTGTCTAATTTGATAGTCCGACATGACTGAAATGCTTTAAATCTTAACTTTATTTTAAAGTCGAGGAGTCATGTATAAACAAACAATGTGGACCCAGATCAAATAGCGTTTCATTTGGGTCAACACTGTTTGCTTTAAGCTAGTGTGCAATGCGTCACTAAGGCCAAACAAAAAATATGCGTGTTTCAGGTTACATTCAATTTTAAAATTGTGACGGTAGGTAGGAAAATATCTTTCAGTTTGTTAAAAGTTTTTACATGGGGAAGATGGGGAAACAATATATAAACCCTGTCGGGAGTTCGCGAACAACGAAGGCGCAGATCAGCCTGCGCATCCACTCAGTCTGATAACATGGGTGAAAGTTTTCAGGATTTTTCCTGAATTCAGGATTTGGCGGTCGACTATCCACTTTCCACAGAAATCCTGAATGAAGTAGATTAAAATAGCTTTTCTGATTTATTTTTATTATTATCTTAAGACATTTTATGACAGCTAAAACATGGAAGTATTGATATGCTAGTTTTAAGATTTGAATTTCAAAAGTTCAGGATTTTGAAATTTTTTGAACTTTCGCCCATGTGATATCCCTATCTCATGACAGTCTTGGGCTACATGCATTTCGAAGAATAAAGATACTGAGCAAAACCAAAACTGTCCTATGAACTAATTCCCTCGTGTGCATGATGCCTTCTTCAATCGGTTTGAATGGTCAAACTGACGTGAAAATCGGTATCCCAAGAGATAGGTCCAGAAAATGGTAAAAAAACTCCTTACCTGTAATTGACTAATTAATCCATTAATCCGTTATTTCGATTTATTAACACGACGCCTGGCTTGTTTTAATTTTCCGCCAATCAGCAGCCATATTTGACGATAACTACTGTCGTGCCAACCAAAAGTGACAGTGATGAAATATTATGTTAACAAATTTATTGTTAAGTAAAACACTAACTTGTACAGACACTAATCGAGAGATCTCTTCTATATTAATCCTATCCTGCGGATAGGATAAATAAACAAGTGATCCCCTAATAACTTTGTAAACAAAATGTCGTCACTGTCACTCTTGGCTGGCAGGCCAGTAAAGTAATATAAAATGCAGTTTTCTTTTGCATATTCCGAGGGTGCTTCTTTGACATTTGGTCGAAAGATATTATGTCGATACGGCGTTTGCTCGAATGCGACATACAGTCGATACGATGTTTTAATAGTTTTGACATTCAATCGACTGCGTCATATTGTATAAAACTCGTCCAAAAAATTGAGCGACCTGAAAAAAACTCTATGTTTTTCAAATTTTATTTCTTAAGAAAATTCTCAACTGATTAAATTCAAATGTACTCGACGGTAAGATCCATCGATTCAAGATCGCATGTACAACCAAAAATCGTATCGACCAAATTATTTTCGTCAAAACGTTGTGTATCCTACATGTTGAGTCTACTCGGTAGAAGCGCCTTGGAGATGCATTTCTTAGGAGTACCCACAGCATGGATTTTTACAGAAAAACCGCTTATAAAGTTTGACATGATCTTTGACGTCTGAGGTTGAAACATTCTTTGTCGGCTTCAAACTTCAAAGCCAAAATCGCCCTTGTGTATAAATGAAAGGCCCTTTCATGTACGTACGTAAAAAAATGCAGCGATTGAATAACATACATGTATATCTCGGACAGGGTCTTCATTGCTCACAAGTAACATGTTATGCATGCTTTTCTGTCGTCTGCTATTTTCTTTTCAAAACAACCTTGAATTTTTCAGGAATACCATCAAAGTGTCAAACAGTTTGGATCCAGATTAAGCCCGACATCTTGTCGTGTCTGATCTGGGTCCAACTTATTTGCAAAGGTTATCAGCGTCCGACACTAGTTAGTAGGCAAATATATGCGATAACTGCAAAAATTTCATGAGCAGGTCCAAATATGACGATGGTTTTCAAAAGATTGATCATCTTCGCAAGCCAAGGGTACTAACTCCAGGAACGAAGTTGAGTTAGTACCCTTGGCTTGCGAAGATGAAGACTGATGTGTACAATTACAATTGATCATTTGCTCATTGCAAGCGTCTCTCAAGACAAGACGCATCCGTGTACTTGTCGCATTTGCAAGCAACGAAGGCTCAGAAGATTGGCATGTGCACACTGTACAGGATCCCCATGCGCGGATCCAGAGGGGGTTGGGGGTCCGGACCCCCCCTGGAAAATCATAAGCTGTTTGGGTTTCTATAGAAATTAGCATTTGGACCCCCCCCCCCCCCCCCCCCCCCCCCCCCCAAAAAAAAATAAATAAATAAAAATAAAAAAAATATACATATATAGTTTTGTTTGAAATAACCATTGGGCACCCTCTGTAAAGTTGAGGACTAAAAAAGTTGTCAAAGCTGTTTTCTGGCACAAAAATTCCTGGATCCGCGCATGCCCCCACCTCATACAGAAACACAGTAGGGAAGTCTCCACAGAGCCTTCGCCTATACCACCCCAGATCATGCAAATTTTCATAAATTTTTAAAGAACCAACCACAACAAAAGGTGTTTGCTTTCTATGCACGGAAAACATTAAAAAAAATTGACATTATATCTCGACTTTTTACCGTCTTTACTGCGTACTTTTGTATCTGCAAACTGGGGTTCCTCAGATGCTCTGTAGCAAGGTGTGTTGACATGTATGTATTATTTCAAGAATTGGAGATAATTGAGCCGCGACATGAGATTTTCGTGCGACCAGCAAAGGCTCAGACCAGCCTGCGCATACGCGCAGTCTGATCAGAGCCTTTGTTAGTCGCTTGACTATACTATGATAAAGGTACTGACCGAAGTTGGAGTTGAGCAGACTCATCTGAGTCTGCACTTGTCAAAATATCACATTGTTGGAAGAAATCGCACGTCGCAGCTCATATGTAGTTGTGAACTTTGGCCTCTCGCAATGACCTTGACACAGGATGTCTGAAAACTTGTCTCAAGAAGGTGGACATGTTTGTGAACTATTGTCTAGAAGCAGACAGTGGAAAGCAGAAAAATTCTGCACATGGGACCTTTGACCTCTCGAACTGACCTTGACACTGAAACACCAACTCTGACAGCGTTGTTTTTTTTAGTTGATGGGTAGAATGGATCCAAATACCACAAAAAGCAAAACGCCATTTAAATGGCGTTTCGCTTGCGGACCTATGATGCTCCAACATTGAATGTAGGCTTGGTAGTTTTATGATTTTCGGGGGGGGGGGGGGGGGGGGGGTTCTGGACTCCTGTCCCTCTGGATCCGCGCATACTGAACAGTATGAAACCCTTGTTTTGCACGTGTTTTCGTTGCGCTATGCAAGAGCCCGATATATTTTAAGAATCAAACCAGATGACGTCCTCGGTAATCCAGGCGTGACCCATCAGTCATCCCAGTGGGTACGGAATGCAGTGGGCACGGAACGGGTCACGACTCACGCCTGGGTTAACGAGGATGACTCCATGTCCTACAGCTGATTTAAACAAGTGCAAGCGCTGAAAATGAACAAAATATAAAACCTAAGCAAATGTGCACAGGTTTCATACTTTGTACATTTCCCATCGTTGTAATGACAAAAACGAACGACTCTGGTAAAGATCGTTCTAGTTTTCCACTACTTACGCAAGTAAAATATCGTAGGCAATCATGTTCGTTATATTTATTGTAGGATATTTACCGTTTTTGTGGGAGTGGCGGTCCGTATTTTGTATCTTTTAACACTATTTTACATGCATGTTTTCCATCTTCATCGAGAAGGGCAGCTCTCCGTAATAGAATCAATTTTTAAGTATAATAGAAACGTACTGACCGTTGTTCAGGCGAGCTCAAATGTGATACAGTGGATTTAGAGATCAGGGCGTGTTTGGTGGTTATTGAAACACACAGAAAACATGATATGAAATACTAAAAAATAATCATTCTTGTGGGAGATTCTCTTTTGTAACGGGTATGCACAATGCGGCAGCGCAAAGGACTCCTTTACATGCTCATGCTGCATGATCAATTCAGCGTGACTAGAAGTCTAAATTTTGGTCTCGCATCTTTTTTTGATGCAGTATAAATACAAAAAAATCTCGTGCTAAAAGGTCAATTCTCGTTAGTTTGCGGCGTGCACGGATCTAGAGGGAGGGGGCACAGGGACCCCCCCACCCTGGAAACTCACAAAACTATATGGAACCACCGTCTTCTGAATACATGGGTGAAAATTTTCAGGATTAATCCTGAATTCAGGATTTTGAGGCTGACTTTCCATAGAAAGTCAACCTCAAAATCCTGCATGTTTTAATATTTGAATTTTCTTAAGTTCAGGATTTGGAATTTTTGAAATTTCACCCATGTGAATATGTTGTGGTTACTCCTTAGAATCGTCGCTTCCATGCGCGGATCCAGAAAGGGGGTCAGAGGGGGTCAAACTCTTGACAACTTTTTAAGTTGATGAGTTGAGAGAGCATCCAAATACCACTTAAAGTGAACGCTAGCGAGGCGATGATGATCCAACATTTTTAATTTTCCAGGGATGCTAACGAACCCTATAGCGTTATGATTTTCGAGGGGGAGGGGGGTGGTTGGGAGCCCCTGTCCTCCCTCTAGGTCCGCGCATGTCTTCAATGCGATTCTAAACATCAAAATTCTTTTAAATGGAAAAAATTATGTTCATTGAATTACGTGGTCACGAATTTTGGTTAATACGGTAGGGAACTCATGTACGGCATAACACTACGACATGGCCTTTTTCTGATGGTGATTCTGCACGTGGCTAAGTGTGCCTACGTGACTAAATGCACGTTGCAAAACAGTGGACAGTTTATGCGCTCATTGGAAGTCTCTGGAACAGACGATGTAGAAGAAAATATTCCTGAATTCTGTCACGCATTGTAGTCGCCAATCAACTGATTTTTGCATATAATTGGATGTCTTTTCATACCAGTGTACATGTAAGACCTCACCTCCAAGCAAGGTAGTGAAATAATTAGTCACAATTTTCTGAGCTTACATGCAAACATAGAGATTATGAGCATCGCTTGTCAAATAAATTAAAATTACAACTAGGCAATAATTGAGGATCATGGATTATAATTAGAAGATAATAAAAGAAAACACTGAACAATAATTGTACATTAATTGTATTTATTTTCTGCATGTATGGCATCTCTATTGATTAATCTATTTTACAGCTGTCAATCATTCTGACGTCACACGCCAGCAGTTTTATCACCCACCGCGGTCATACAGGTAAAAATGTTGACCCGCGGTGGAATTACGGCGGGAAAAATCCTTCCCGCGGTGGGGACTTGCACGGAACATCGGGTGGGGTTGCGGTGGGCTTAAAATCCTTCCCCACTGGCTTGGGTGGGTCTTTGAAAAACCACCGGAGCTGTACTGTAGATAAGTGCATCGTCCTTCGGATCGGGACATTAATGGAAGTCCCCTGTGCAGGGAAAGTCACCCCCTGTGCAGGTTAAAGAACACTACGGTAATTCAGATATGGTTACTTGTAGGCTTTCATCCTGCAACCCGGAGTGTACAAAGAACACCTGCTGAAAATACTCGCAAGAGGGTCTGGTAGTATATAGAGAAAGAAAGAAAAAAACATGGCGTACTGGCGTAACATTTGGATCAGCCAGAATTTTATATTATACTTAAACTTTATCTGTGCAACCAGGCTAAAAGACCTGCCAAGTATGGATGTCGTAGTGTTCCGCTGTTAAACGGCTTTCTAAACAATGGCAGAAAACGATTGCGGCTTTGAAGTTGTGCCAAATAAAAAAGGCAAAAACAGATGTTTGTGAGCACTTTTGGCTGAATTCAATAAGGAAACAAAGTAGGCGATCAATAGTGTAGTGGTCTGTAGCCACTGTGACCAGGGAGTAAAGAAAAGTGGTGGAACAACAAATTTAAGTTCCCGTCTCAATCGGTGTCACCCTAATTCCGCTGGATGGAAACTTATGAAATCAAAAACACAAGCTGAGCAGGCCCGAGTCAACCCAACCGTGACCCCTTCGCCAGTGATTCCCTAGTGAAATACAGACATAATCATGTTCCCTACAGACCTAGTCATGTTCCTTTTTTTTTTACTTCAGGATAATTTTGATTAACAAACTTTATTACAGCCTCATATAAACGTGGATAGCACTTCTGCTCAGATGAATACTAATAACTGTCAAATGCAATTAAATTTAAACTATTAAAACTCACAAATTTTCCAGGTTCCAAGCTGAAATAAAGTTTGTTAACTATGCCTTATTCTAAGGGTTTAAAAATTAAAATCTAAAGTCAATTTTCTTTTCATACTTCAAAATGTATCTTGACATGTTGGGACAATATATTGTGATATTATTGCAATATGCTTGCTACATATCACAATGTATCGCGCTTTTGGCATATCATGACAGCCCTATAAAACGTGGAAAACTACATAAAATTTTATTTATAAATGATATATGATGGGCTGGACTTGGACTTTTAGACTGACCAACTCCGATTGAGTCTGAGATCAGTACCTTAATTAGTAAGCGTATTTGCCCAAATTAATTATCCTCAAAAGCAATTAGAACGGAATCGGTAGCGTGACAAGACGCAAGAGAAATTCGGAATTTGCAATGTGAATAAAAAGCGGTGCATACTGTCTTTTATCACTTTGCCGTCCGTAAACTCACCAATTTTACGATACAATATTGACTGGAAGTATGTTTGGCACTATTGTGACGTTTGCACCGTTGCAGTTCGGTTTAAGTTTTAATCGAATGATAGCATCATGTTTGCTAGTGTTGTATTGATGATCGATTATAATCGATGATCAATCGAAAACTTCTTTTGATTCTACTAATCGATTGTGTTTGGTAATAATCGATTATAATCGAAAATATTCACACCTGCTATTCTAAATTCGCAACTTTGCTACAAGAAAATGCAAGGTTTATAGAATATAAATAAAGATATTAACTGTAATTACAGCAAGTGCACACCTTAAGTTAACCCTTTGTACATTGTACAATGTACCCTAAATGTGTGCTGTGACACTGTCACAAACAGTGAAGACCCAGATGAAATGCCTTAGAATGCTGCATTTCATCTGGGTCCACACTGTTTGCTAAGACAAAAACAATCTTGAGAGAAAGAAATACAATTTTAACAATCTTGAGAGAAAGAAATACAATTTTATCTTGAAATAATAACCTGTGTCAGACCCATTGATGTATACAATGGACCTTCTCAAGTTTATTGTTTAAATCCAGAAGGAAAAATCCATTAGTGCATAAAGGATAAATATGTCAATGGCTGCTGAATTTAGTTTGCTGTCAGCACCTGTTGTGGTAAGGTACTGTTCATAAAATAGCATGAATCTGATGCTTAAGATTTTTTTTATAAAGCAGTACAAGGATAGACATTCTTTTGGAAAATTCTGTGTTTCCCTTTCCACGCTTAGGGATGTCTGTTACAACGCAAGGTGGTTCTGGACGACAGTACGTTACGGGTACCGGACGAACCATTTCTAAATATAGGCTTGTGTTATTGAATGTATATCGTTTTCAGCAGACTTAAGACACAAAAACCCGCAGTATCTTATTCTGCCTGTGTATATTTTTCCAAGACACATATCTAAAGTTAATTAATCCTATAGAGCATGGCGACTGTATCCAGTTAACGCATATATAATACATGATTATTCATGATACTGTATTTTACTACTACACATGTCGGCATATCCTTATTTAGTACTTTCACTTTCGTTTTCTTTGAACATTTTATGACTTGATATGATTAAACATTGCATTATCCATCATATAGACCAAGACAGATTTTTCTTATCAATCTGCTTACTTTAGACAACAACGTTTTTCAAACCATAACGAATACACTGCAGTCATTTTTCAATGTTACAGATGTGTAACGACTGCAAATATTTTGTTACAGGTTATTGTCGATAGTGTCTCAGGTGGAGACGACAGTGATGGATTTATTAAATATATCTTGGACTCAAGAATCTTCTGTTTTGGCCAAGGCTGAAATGTCATTCAGTTATGTTGTTGAAAAGGGGCCCTTATAAGATATTTTAGAATGTAATGAGAGTGAGAACATAGATTTGAACATATGCGAAACCCTAAGTTCATGTACATACTTTGAAACAGTGTTCCTGTCCCATCTACTACATTAATTCAGATACTTCCGTTCGAAGTCGACCTGAGTCAAAGGCTTAGGTGACGGGGGTTATTGTATATCTATGCTCCAGCGTCTGTCCCTATGCTCTTGCGTCCATCTGCCTTTCACAATGCTGAACCATCTCTTAAACAGCTTGGCTAAAAAAGCCAAATTTTATGTCGAGCGTCCATAGATAGTGGAAACGAACATTTGCTCATGAAATGGGTCAAAGGAATAGCCACTACTCCCATGTTTAAACACACTTCAAAAATCTTCTTCTCTGGATCCAAATACTTAAGTTCCATGAAACTTGTTCTGTAGCATCTAGAAGTCCAGCCTATCATAGTTGGTTCAAATGCTTGATATTCAATACCTAATATACCTGCATGACATCAAGCCGTTTTTGTGTCTACCAACTTTCGGATTGCAGGCTGCTATAGTTTTTAAGTTACAAAACTTGACCTTGCTGTAAAACAGGTCAATGTCAAACCATCATATTTTGATCAAATGATAACCCTGTATTGACCTTAACCTATTTTACAGCTAGGTTAAATTTTACAACTTTCCTGATCTTTGCTGTCTTTCTTACTTTTATATGTGAACATGTGACAATGACGAATTCAGTTTCTATGGAATTTATTGAACTTAGCATTATATAATCAACTAAATGATAATGGAAGGATAATGCGTGAACAAGATCAAGCTTTGCTCAGCCATGTTAACCAGATGCGAGTTCAACAATGCGAGCGTTCACGTGCGCTTGTAGTTCAATTACTTATCTTTATTTGTAATGTCTAAAACCTGGCGCCAATACAAAGAGCGTTCAACAGCGCTCGCATCGTTGAACTCGCCTCTGGTTTTGTATAGTTTGTGCGTATATCAAACCCAGATATCAGGTTAACTTTTACAGAGTCAGTGGTCGCCTGTTGTTTTTTTATCTCCTTAAAACAAGATTTCCTATCGTATATTTGGTAATATACCCTCCCAAATATTTAAAAGACTACGTTACTCCACTTCAGATTAGTAATTACTTCTACTCAAGTGTTCCTGATAGAAAGTAAAATGTCGTCTCACACCTGTTACAGAAAAACTTACGTCGTCTATTGCTTGTTACACAGTCGTCTCTAGCCAGTAACATTAAAAAAATGAAATTTAGAGGTTTTCAGTTTTCTTTTAAGAAGGACATGTTAAAAATGACTGAAAAATCATCTGGGATTCATTGTCTGACAATTTATGCTTATTTCATGATGGGAAAGCAAGTAATTAATCACAAATTACACATTTCTGAAGTTTCTATTCCAGACCAGAGTTTTACAATTTAACTACAAATATCTATGGTGTTTGTACTTCTAATGATGAACTTACAAACACTAATATGACAGTAATGATTTACAATAGCCAAATACACTGTATTACCATTTTCTGCGACGTTGTGTGTGTTGCCCCTTTCAACTGTCGTCCAAAACCCAAAATATGTCATCTAAAACCCGTTACCTGTCGTCCAGCACAGGTAAGCAGTCGTCATAGGCCTGTAACGAATTGTCGTCCAGAACCACCTTGCGTTGTAACAGACATCCCTAAGCGTGCTTTCATTTGATAGTTTTCGATTATAATCGATCATCAATCGAAACCTCCTGACCGATTATTTTCGATGATCAATTATGAAAAATCCAATAATCCAACAACACTAATGTTTGCCCAAAATTTGCGGCCAAGTCGAAGCGAGGGCGAAATAAGGCTAATTTTGTGCAGCAAAGCAACAGAATAACGGTTGTTTAAATTTGTCTTCGTTCAGGTACTGTTGATACCATTATTAAACTGCTTTATAAGTGTGTCAGACCAGGATTCAGAATTGTATCCTCAATTTTCAACGAGAATAGACATCCCTGGGGCTGAAATCGAAACTGAAAGTAGCTTCCATTCGGGAGTGAACATGTCTAAAACAAACTGTAAAATCATGGAAAGTTTTAACATCTAAGAAAATACCCAATTGAAAAAAGCAAAATATGCAAATAAGCATTTCTTAGAAATTTTGAATACCCAATTAAAATTTGATATACCCAAATGAATGAAAAAGGAGTGGGTAACATACACAATTGCTCAAAAAATTTATTGAGGTACTGGTCTAAGATATACACTGACCCAAAATGAAAACTTTACACTTTATTTCTTTGAATAACTATTTTGTTATTATACATGTCGTAGTAAGATTTACGCATTCTTATCGAGACATCGTCGCAGATAACAATTATGCATTTTTTACTTAAATCCCAGGTCTATTCCAGTGTCAACGCCTGATAAACGTGTTCCTTACGTTGCACGTGCTGAGGAACAGGTGGTTCATTAACAACGTTAAAACCGACAAGAAAACATTTGCAGCTGAGTTCTGGTAATAAAAAACAATTTATTGTTACAAAACGCCTCCATTTAGCGACGGCACGTCTTTCAAAAGATCAAAGAAACCACGTTATTGGCGTGCTCAAGGCGGGGTCTACGGTAAATGATATCGTGCGTCAATCTGGGTGCTCTAGACAGACTTTTCATTATCTTATGAACCGGTACAACAGAACTGGGAATGGCAGAGTTCGTGCAAGACCTGGTCGCGCAAGTTTAGCGACGTCACGTCCTTATCGCGTTAACACGTTAACTCACCCACGTAATCGTTTTAAACGGCAACCAATATTGCTTGTCTTTACAGGGTTCATGCATAAACAATAATTAGTCATTTCGTGCAAAATAACGGACCTGGCATTTTCCAGCATGACAATGCAAGGCCTCACACAACACGTAAATAACCTAACAATTCCATGCTAAAAATAACGTCAACCTCTTGTCTTGGCCTGCGTCATCCCCGGTCATGAATCCCATAAAACACGAATAGGATGAACTTGGTCGGAGGGTCAGGTCCAATCATCAAATGGATGCGTTAGATGACACCAATATGCACCTCAGTTAGCATTATAAACGTATCCCTAACGCGCTCATACAACGTTACGTAAATTCAATGAGGCGACGTTTTCTGCTAAGCATTCGTAAAAATGAAGGTCACACTGGTTACTGATGATCTTTTTAACATCACTTAAAGCGCGCAGTCAGTATTTTTTGTTTCCAAAATCTGTTTGACTGGTTTAATTGTTTTTTTGAAATTTTCATTTTGACCCCTCTGAACTGAAATATTCATAAAAATTAAGCAATTTATGATTTTCATCCAATATTTTTTTCAGAGACATCGATAAGGCATTGAAGAATCGATGACCGAAAAAATTAACCCCGAAACTTAATCAATCATCAAAATATTTACTTTTGAATACTATGTAAAGTTTTCATTTTGGGTCAGTGTACATATGACAGCAGACTGTATTGGTAGACTAGTGTTTGTTTTTTTGTACTATTTGTTCTTGCATGTGTAGACAGAAGGCAGAGTATGTACAGCAAAGGGGAACTACTGAAATGAGTAGTGATTCGCATCAATTGTGTCCCTTTTCAAAATGGGAACTGCTCTAAAAGGACAGAAAATACTACAATGTACTTCAGTCTGAGAAGCAGCAGCAAGAAAACCCCTACAAGACTTTTCTTTTAAATCATGTTGGATTGATTGTGAATATCAGAATTTAATTAAGTTGGCTTGTGTCAGAGGCTGATACTGATGATATCTGCTGTATTAACTCTCCAACATTTTCTGAGACACCTAGTTTTAGATAAGACGGTTTTTATTCCAGGGAAATTAACTCTTTGCATGCTTGGTGACTTATCACAATTTTTTTGTCGTCAATTACTTCTTCAAATTAACTTTTTTTTTTTAAATTCGTTCAGAAATACATGTACCATCGGAGTGTCCTTATAAAGTTCGAAATTTTGTTGCAGTCGAAACAGTTTGCTAAGGTTATCAGCAGACGACACTAGCTGGTAAAGAGTTAAAGATATTTCTCTTATTGTAAGCAGCTCGGTGCTTTCATGAGAAATAAGAAAATTGGCAATTGACATTTCCGAACCATACCCAGAATGTCACTCAAAAGTTACCTGATAGTGCATAACTGACCAATGCAACGACGATTTAGCATGTGACATAGTCCTACAAACAAAATCGCATGTGTTCAATCTCCCACAAAAAAATCTGAGGTTAACTTTACAGTTAGCGTATTTAACTCCTTGTCTGCTTGGTAATTTTTCATGATTTTTTTTTTCAAAATGAACTTTTTCAAACAATTCTTTCAGGAATACCATTGTGTGAAACAGTTTGGATCCAGATCTTGCTGGACGTTTTGTCGGGCCTGAGCTGGGTCCAAACTGTTTGCAAAGGTTATCAGCAGACGGCACTAGTACATCTAGGTAAATAGTTAAAAATATTTTTGCTCCCTCTAACGTGACTACACTAAAAAGGGAAATGGTCATTGATTAGTCAGATTTATCATTTAATTCATTGAAGAGGAAAATCTTATTTTATCTTAAAAAATATGTCTCAAGCACATGGCTTTTCTATATAAATGTTCTAAAATCCAAATGCTTGTTGACTGAGAAAAAAGTCCTAGGCAAACAGTGCAAACCTAGATGAGAACAGTCTGACCAGGGCATTCACTGTTTGCTATTTTGGCTGGGGATATTATATGCCTGTGCCAGTGTAGTCTGCATATAATCTTTGCAAACAAAATGTTCTACATGATCTGGATCCAAACTGTTTGACACTGTGATGAAACTCCTGTAAAATTTATTTTTAAAATACATGTAGTTAATTTTGAAAAAAAATCAGCAGACAACAAAAAAAGAATGAAAAATTTCCCAGCATACACGTACATCTTTTGGAGAACTTTGTTCAAAATTAAGATAGTACACTCAACTGATGGTTAGAATGCATTTCAAGGAAAGAGAATATTATTTTTTAATTCCAACTTCTCAATGAATTTTTATGGTATGTAGGGCTAATTTTTAGGGTCTGTCGGGTATTAATGTGAAAATGCATAGATCATAAAGCACATTTTCTTGATTTCCAATATTGTTATAGGCAGACAAAACTATTCATCTGAAAAATGTTGCCATCACTTTTGTCGCTTGAGATAGCTGGGTCTATAATATAAATAAAAGCAATCTTCAAGTATTGAGCTGTCCAAAAAATTTTGAATTGTTTGTCTACTCTTAATTGATAACTTGATGTTTCAACTTGCATGTGACATGAAAATTAATTTTTTGAGTGATCAATAGTTTGAGTTAAAAGTTGAAATTTTAGAACGTATTCTTAGAAATAGTAACTAGTTCCTTAACTCAAATACCAGTTTGTCTGCAAGTGTGGTCTACAGATAACCTTAGCAAACACTTTGGACCCCGAGCACGCCGGACAAAACTGACTTGAGTGACACTATGGTGGTATTTAAAAAAAGATTTTTTAAAGGTTAATTTTGGAGAGAAAAATCTGAAGACAAAACATCATGAAAAATTACCCAGGATGCTAAGAATAAAACATCATATCAAGAGAGAGACTCATCAGGGATCAAATTTTAGATTTTTAACAACTTGCTAAAAATAGAGAGTGGTTATTTTTCTCACGTGCTAAAGATGCTGATCAACTTGCTTTTTTCACTGAAAATGTTAGAACTGTTTTTTTAGTAACATTGCAAATTAGAAAATTTAATTAACAGGTAAAGTATACCAGTGCTCGAAAAATCCACTCGTCCGCTCGTATTTACGAGTGCCTCAGGTTGCAGGGCAAGTGAAAATTTGGATGATTTCCTAGGTAAATTATCATTTTTCCCATACATGCCAATAATTTTTGTGATGCAGGGCAAGTGCCTATTTTAAGATATTTCAAGGCCTGTATACTACACAGCATTAATTGATAGACAAAACCAATTTAGCATTTTCAGCTTTTTGAACCTCTATTCAGGAGTGTGGATCCAGATCAGCCAGCTTCTTCAGAAGCTGGCTGATCAGGATCTACACTCTTTGCCATACAACATATGCTGTGATGCATAATTTGGTTGATATGAGAGCGACTTTTTTCCACATGCTAAAATAGCAAGTGATGGCAATTTCTACTTGCTTTTTGGAGAAAACTACTAGCATTTAGCAAGTTAGTAAGTGCTAAATTTGATCCCTGCTCATCCTTCTTACTATTTTATATCTAAATTTGTTTACAAATATATGACCTTAAGGTAAGTAGTGGTTGAAATATTATTAGGAGGCAGTCACCATAAACAAGCCAGTACTCCAGATAAACTTTTTGCATGATGGGTAATTTTACATGGTTTTTGTTGTCTGCTGATTTTCTTCAAAATCAATTTTTTCGAAAAATTCTTTCAGGAATAACATCAGAATGTTGAACAGATTGGATCCAGATCAGGCCAGACATAGTGTCTGGCCTGATCTGGATCAAAACTGTTTGCAAAGGTTATCAGCAAACGACACTAGTAGGCAAAGAGTAATCAATGTCACAGTCACTGTGTTAAAAATAGGAGCATTTTCAGCGCAATAAAATATTTCTGAGTAAGATACATGATATGCACATCAAGTTTGAGAATATATTACAACAAAATAATATTGCAAGAGAGAAATAAGAATTGAATTATAGTGTTTTGAAAAGTCCTTTTCTGGGGGTTTGAAAAGATAGTAATCTAGGGCAGCTTGTCACCATTGTTACGCATAAGTTTGTATGTTATGGCTGAGCTACCTTCATCTTTCATGTCTTCTGTAAATGTACAGCAGGTTTCAGGATCTGTAATAGGGTCCTAGATCTCTTGGATTGATCTGTCCTCAAGCTATGGCAGTGAAACAGTACCCAAGGTTGATTAAAGAAAGTGTCATGAGACTTTACTACATGTAGTTATCTAGTGCCCTCCCCTTGTCACCTCTCTGCCTTCATTAATTACCTCACTGTCACGACTTGAAGGTTTTTAAAAAACAACAAAACAGATCATGCCTGATGCATTTGATTACAGTGATGACCCAGGTGCTGCATTCAGATGCCAGTTTGATTGACTCTTAAACTGTACATGTACATTATACATTGCAGGAATTCAAACTATTTGATGCAACAGGTATCCCCAACCCCCATTGCAGTGCATTGACACTGCAGTCCCTTTATAATGCTATATTTGGGCCCATAGGAACAGACCATGTTATAAGCGAATCATGTTATAAAGGTTTCCACAGTAAAAAATGGGATCCATAAATGAACGTGTTATACACAAATCTGTATTATAACGAGGTGCATCATAAAAGGACTGCACTGTACATTGAGGACAATTCAAACCATATTGCAAAACAGCTATACCCCAACCCCCATCCCATTACAGTGCAGTACCTTTATAACGCTATATTTAGGTCTATAGGAACAGACCATGTAATAAGCAAATCATGTTTTGATGGGACAATTCTTACTACATTATACTCAAAGTTAAATCTCCAAATC
Source organism: Loripinus fragilis (assembly GCA_964019695.1). NCBI lineage: Eukaryota > Metazoa > Mollusca > Bivalvia > Lucinida > Lucinidae > Loripinus > Loripinus fragilis. The sequence continues at coordinate 6,638,085 of OZ026516.1, forward strand.
TCTGGTCTCATGAATATCAGAGTTAACAGGATCAAAGCATCCATCTATCAAGTATGGGTTAATGTAGAAGCTGGCTTGTTTTGTTGGCAGTTTAGCTTCATTCAGACTTAGTTGATAAAACACTTAACTTGATTACAGGGTGAAGCTGGCACTCTAGGATGAGATAATGGCTGTCTGGCAACAGAAAGAAATACATAACAAACCAACTCCAATAGCTTCATTGTCTCACTTGGTTTCAGCACTCATGGAATCATCAGGTGACAAAAAGATTTACAAGCAAGAGACGAATTCCAGGAGAATCTTATTTTCTTGAGGAATTCCTTAAGGCCAAATAAAAAAAATACCTGTGTTTAGGGTAACCCGACCCTACCAAAATTTACTGATGAAACCTAGAGTTTTTTCTGGTTTTCTGGAAAAAAAATATAATTTTATGCATTTTGAAATTCAAAATGTATAGAATTATATTTTTTCCAGAAAAAAAAATAATTAAAATAAATATGTTTGCCTACCTTACCCAAAATTTTCAGACCAGTTACCCGAAACACATTAGATTTTTCATTTGGCCTAATTTGAAACAAACAGTGAAGAGCATAGGTCTTTCTGAAGAGAAATGTTGGGGAATTGAGATTAACCCTTTGTGGTCTAGATAGCCATAAATGAATACAGTAAAACCTGTGTAAAACGACCACTCAAAAATAGACAAAACAAAGATCTTTATGACAGAAGCAGGTCAAAAGTATTGCAGACCTGCAAATTATAAGCGATGATTACTCTTGAAACCAATTTTTGGTCTTTTTGAGAGTGGCCCTTTTACACAGGTTTTACTGACCCAGAAGAAATGCCACAGAGCATGGTATTTCAACAGTGCCTGTACTGTTTGAAATTGATCTTCAGAGAAAGAAATGCAATATTTTTTGGAAATTATAACATGTCACCCCCTATACAATTGACCATCCTGACTTAACTGTTTCAAGCTTTATGGAAAAGTCCATTGGTCTAAAATATGCCTCCTTATTTGCATAAGAACTTCATTGTCTTGAGTTACCCTCAATAAAGCCCCTGAAGCGTTGCTGGCTCACAAACTCTGAGGACACGTTATCTTGTCACCAGTCTCATAGAAGGCACTAGATCAGATTTAAAAATGTTCAAATGGAAACTATTTTCTGTTTTTCAGGGAGATTCATTGCGGTACTTCCTTAGTAACTTGGAGAGAGTTAGCCATCCTGTAAGTATACTAACAAGAGATGTGTACAAAATGTAGGTGGGGTTATTACACCTTTTCATGATTCTTTCAGTCTCATTTAAGCAAAATCAGGCAACCCTTTGTGCACCAGCTATTTTTAGCCACAGCACCCACCTATGGGGAATAACAGGGTTTATGATCCTGTGGGCACATGCTTAGGGGATAAATATATTCAAAATTTTCATTTGGGGAGGTATATTGTAGGTTATGCGGTCGGCGATTGTCAAGGGGGGACCGTAAAACATGATTTTTGACTGTATATGTGACGATATACCCCTCCAAATGAAAATTTTGAATATGGTTATCCCCATTCTAATGCACCTTTGCACTCTCATCTCAAATTGGAGTGTTGCAAGCTACATTAAGCCATATGTCATAGTGAAATGTGACATAATTAATGATGTTAAACTATTTACAACAGTATGTACGATATACTGTTGCAATTTTTTTATGTTATCCATTCAGATGTCGCGTTACATTTGCAAGTGCATTAGAATGATGGTTTTAGCCTTGCACATAGCCCAGCCCTACATGACAGATTCCCCTGGGGTAAAGAATCAAATGTAAAAAAACTGCCTTTCCCCTGTGCTCTGGGGACAAAAGAGTTATGTATTTCATGATCATTTACCTTTAAAGTGCCTTTTAAAATTTGCAGCATACTATAATGTGAAATTTTGTAAACCAAATAAGAATGATAAGACTTATTTTATGTTTAAGTGTTTAATTTGAAATGTGTGAGCCTTAATTTGTCTTCTGCTGCAGTCCTGATTTGTGCTTTAAAGGTTGGCCCTAACAATTGCTACATGTAGGCTATCCCTTAAGGTTTAACCCTCAGAAGCTATCTTATCAGGGTTCATAATATTCAAGTTACATAAATTCCGCTCTTTATCACGAGTAAAATCTAGAAAGGACGAGTGATTCTACCCTAAGAATTATTCAAAGAAGTCATTACTCTCATATATTCTTAATTGCATACACTTTTAAATGACAAGTGCCTGCAGGATGAGTGAAAGTTGTAAGTTACTTGTCCTATAGGACAAGTGCAATATTGAAATATTTTTTTTCCCTTATATTGTTTGCTTTCTTAGCAAAAGTTTTCTGGTGTACATCATGAATATATGCAGCAGATGTAATAAGCAGACAACATTTTCATTGCAAAAAATAATGGTAGGATTTGGGCTAATAACAGGCCATTAGTTACAATGTAAGAGTGTGTAACAGAAAAATAATTTTCTTATTTCTCAAACGAAACATATGTTGTGGGTGAACTGTCTAAATGAGACGGTTCTTTTGAGCATCAAAACATATATGAGCGCCGTCACGCAAAAAGGGTGCTTAACGTAATCAATGACGTTATGAGAAAATGACGTTCGAAGTTGACGCTAATTTCCGCGCCGAATTTGTTCAAAACATGTGCGCTCGCTATTTAACCATTGACACCATTTGTAGTTTGTTTTAGTTTTCTCCCTTTGAAGGCCTCTCCTATCCCATTTTGATTACATTGACGTCGGCTAAACAAGCGAAATCTTTTCGAAAGAAGAAAAAAAGGCTTGTTATGTAAACAAAATTTCAACGATTGTCAAAAAGTGGTCAGTATAAAAAAGCGAACAAATGTTACCCAAATTGCTTGTAAAATCTCAATCGAAACTAGATAAATAAAAAAAAAAGCTCTCGCAAAGTCATATGATCAGTATTATTGTGTAAACGGGACCAGGGTTGATGAAGAAGATTGGGTTGGCGAAGAAGATCGGAAGAAAGCCTTGGTCATTATTTATAAGAAACATCCCCCCTTTTTTACATGCAACCAACCAACCAACCAATTTATTTCAATCAAGAAAAAAAAATTGACAAGTGTGCGATCACTGAGTCTGATGACCTCTGATCATCACTGATTCGTAATCACAAATTTAAAAACGCCTAGAATGTTGTACCTGGAGCTTCTTACCGTCTTACCCAAGTTGTAAGATCTGAAGAACCCAGAAAAGCCCTGATCATGACATACAAAATTCCCGGGACAAAAATAGGATACCTTTTACTAGACGCAAGGGAAATAACCCAATCATAACTTGTATAGAGACTCCGAACGGGAGAAAAATCAATGCGACGTCCGTCAGCAATGTTTGCCGGTACTAAGCCTCAATACTAAGCAACGATCAAGATCAGTCTGGGCTTCTCTCGAGACTGGTCTGTCTTCATAAATAAATATCAGATTTTGTCTCCTTAGCTTCTCACTGGACATTTTGTTAGTATGGACACGTATATGTATAAAAACCCAACATAAATACAAGAGAGCTCAATCTTCGTTCCTCCTTTGCGTTGTGTGTACAGCGCAAGGCTCAGACGAGTTTGCACAGATGCGCAGGATCAACTGAGCCTTCGCCTCTCGCCTATGTGATAAGTACGAAAATCTCATGTGCTGGCCCATATTAATTATCACTATCGAAAATCGGGGACATATTCGTTTGGTTTGATTTGCGTGTGCGTTTGTACACGAATAAATGTGCGAAAAATAATTGTTTTATGATACCAGAAAAAAAAAAAAAAGCACACAAACAACTTGATTTGTCCGCCCAAAGCCAGCCAACTCCCTATCTCATGCCACTATCGGTCCGCCAGCAAAACGCCGTTAATTTATGCTAAATTAATTGCCTGGATCGATGCAGTACTTGTGGTCAAATATATCATTGTCATCTACAGAAAAAATGAAACTATTTTAATTTTAATCAGTTTTAAATGCTATTTTTCGCATCCTGAAAAATCAATACTTAACTTTAAGTCTTCCTTAACTTTAAGGAGACATTGTAATTCCGGGCCCAGACTGGAGAGATGGGATTGAACCCATGATATTGGGATGATTAAACGATCTCAAGCGTTAAATATTGTAACGTTACACTAAGTTGTAGCGGAGCTGCTACTGGTCTTCGAGTAATATTGCACTGTTTATTCGACAAGAATCGTTTTGTTTTGGGATGCAACTTATTAAAAGTGGACATTGAATACAAGTTTGCCATATGCTATTTGAAGAAAGATAGATGTAAGTTTACAGCAACTGAGCTGACAGCGTATCTGCCACTTCCGTCTTCGTTTGATATAAACTTGCATTTTTAGTGATTATAAAACCGTATTCGTTTTATCCGAGCCTTTTCTCTTTGAATTCGGTCTGATTTCAGAATCATACTGCATAAAAACATCCAAAACCAAAGAATGGCCAGAAAAGTATTAGGGAGAAAACTATTCTGTATTCCATGCAGATAATGCAGCTGGTCAAAACAAACACATATCATGCTTCATTATCTGTCATGGCGCTGTTTCAAATGACTAAATACAGATATTAGTCTCTGGTCACCTTAAATGAATATGTGATGCATGTTTTGGGCTTATAAGACCAATATATATGCGAAGCGATTCACAATGTTTACAACATCTTGCCTCGGTTGTCAACAGTTCTGCTTCATTAGTAATGAAGCCGTTTGTCCACCATTTACGTGGTATGAATGGGATTCTTTTTTAAATAGAACATTTAAATGTTTTAGAGCTATTTCTAAATATCACCATTTCCGGTTCACTTCTGTGCCCGGCGTTATATTTGTGATAGTTCTCCAACTGCGGAAGAGGAGAGAATTTCATTAATAAAGCCAAATGTAGATTTGAATTATCTATTAACCAGCATGCCAATATTGTTTTCAATTCAGGCGGACAAAGTTATATTCAGTTATACATGTACAAACATGTACGGCAGTTCTGCAGTGATAACTTGCCCACCTGTCAATTAATGTAGCAATTTCAAAGGTGTGCAATTACAAGAAATTTACAAAATATAGAACCTGTGAATTTAATTTGTTCATTCCCTACACATATTACCAAAATAGAGCTATACCTCAAATGATTTGTGTACTTTGTTTTTTGAAATAGGTGTCCGTTTTATTCTTGAAAGTATGCCTAATACTTAATACCGCACTTATGGATTGAAGGGCCCCTCAACATAAATTACGCTAACCAACCTTAAGGTAATTTTGATCCTTTGCTTATTACATTTTTGGCTGGAAACGCGGTCAGCGTGTGAGTATTTTGTTGTTTTCGCCCATGGCGATCAAAAATTTTCTCTAAAATTATTACAAATCGCCACGGAAGCGTAGACAAGCACACGATCTGGGAACTTAATGCTTCCAGTTACGCTGCTGCAACGATCCCACTACGACAATGAAGATCCCGCTACGCTTAGTCTACGCTGATGGTATTGCAGGTGCGACCTTGCTACGACCTAGGCGATGGAGCTATGCTTTCGTAGCGATTTTGTTTCCTTTCTATATACAGTCTGAAGTTCAACTGATTTATGTCTAGCTGAATGTCAACTAGACGCACTGAAGTCACTATGCTTCAGCTGGCCATTATGAACCACAGACATATTACGTTGGATGATTAGGTCCAGGCAAGACGGAGGTGGAGGGCCACACGGTTCTGGGTCTGTCCATGATTATCCGCAGACAGACGGATACAATTTTGGCACTATGACCAACTGGAAGATAGCTCTTAATTCTGCAATTACATGAGCTTGAAAACGCTCAGAGGTGGTCCTAGAATCTAAAATAGCGACACCAACTTTAGGAGAGCATTTGAACCAGGAATGGATTGACCAGAACGCCAAGAGCGTAGCGGAAGCGTGGCAGAAGCGCCCGTGTTGACTATGTCTAAATAGCACAGTCGCCACGGAAGCGCGTTAGTCGTAGCGAGGTTGTAGCAAGAGCGCACAGAGCATAACATGCTCGCCCATAGCGCAGCATGGCGGATGAATAACTCGGCGATTTCGCCACGTTGTGAAGGCGATTGAGTTACAATGCTCACGATGCCGCCTCGATACGGCTACATGTACGCCCATGAAGTTCTTACTGCGATGTGACTACATGTACGCTTCCGTTGCGCTGCGAGTCCACGGCGATGTCGCTACGTAAATTTTGAGCAGGTCAAAACAATCGCCGTGAGGTTGCGATCATGAAGATTCTGATGCGCTTTTACTACAACCTAGGCGCTTCTACTGCGCCATTGCCGTTTCCGCTACGATTCTTGTCGTTTTGGCCAAAATTTTGAATTGTGGCGGAATCGCCGTTGTTTAATATAGACTATATTTGCCTTTAAATAACTGACAACAAGAAAAAATAGACTCGGTACTCTTCTTAAAATAGTAATATTAAAGAAATAATTCTCAGACTTTGATACATGCAAGGTTATTAGACTTTTCTTTTGTCGTTATAGTAAAATAAGGTTACTTTGTTACGTCATAAATAACGTTACTTTGTAACGTAATTAAATACAGAACCTGAAGAGGGTACCCATCTATTAATGACGTTTTAACCGTTTTATCGGCGTCATATAACAAAATAAATGTCAGAATTGGACTTTAAACTCATTATAGCTAAAGAAAACCCAAAGAACTTAAATTCCATAAAAATTACGTTAAGCCCCCTTTTTGCGTGACGGCGCTCATATGAGCCGCGACATGAGATTTCCAGCAATGTGGTATGTGCGACCAACAAAGTCTCAGATCAGCCTGCGCATATGCGCAGTCTGATCAGAGCGTTTGCCAGTCGCTTTAATATTCTATGAGTGTTAAGCTACTGACTGAACCTCATTTTGAATTTCTAAGTTTAAAAGGAGGCTGCACAGGCTTGTCTGAATATACACTTGTCAAAATGCCACATTGTTGGAAATCACATTTCTCGGCTCATATGCTAAAAATATTTACAATTTTAGGCTGAAAATGTTTGTTTATCTCCTTTGTAATAATATTGTATTGTTTTACAGAACTATGTTCCAACGAAACTAGACATTCTCCACTCAAGAAAGGCAACTAAAGGCATCATAGAACATCAGTTTGACATCAAAGGTATACCCTTCCTGTTTGTTGACGTAGGAGGTCAGAGGTCACAACGACAGAAATGGTTTCAATGTTTTGAAGGTATAACATCCATCTTGTTCTTGGCCTCATCGAGTGAGTTTGACCAGGTGTTGATGGAAGATCGGAAAACCAACCGTCTAGTGGAGTCATGTGACATTTTCGAAACCATCATCAACAACAAAACATTCTCTAATGTGTCTATTATTCTGTTCTTAAACAAAACGGACCTCCTCGAGGAAAAAGTTAAACATGTTAGTATAAAAGATTCTTTCCCAGACTTTGAGGGAGACCCACATTGTTTAGATGACGTGCAAAATTTCATGTTGGGACTGTTCGACGAACGTCGACGAGAAAGATCAAAACCATTATTTCATCATTTCACAACGGCAATAGACACGGAAAACATCAAGTTTGTGTTTCAGGCTGTGAAAGATACAATTCTTCAAGATAATTTAAAGTCGCTCATGTTGCAGTGAATGTCTGGTGTAATAATCTATCCAAAAGTGCTATATGTAGACGTTAAAGTGTGTACGCAGCAAGTTCAGAAATAAAGCTTGATACACGGGGTGCTCCGTATTGTAATGTGTTTTTGTAATTAACTCATTAATGATTTCAAATAAAATAAAATTTATGTCCATTGATGTTATTTTGTTGCAAGGCAAGAAAACCTGGCTTAGCTGCATATGGACAACAAAGGCACAGACCAGCCTGAGCATTCGCTCAGTCTGATCAGCGCCTTTGTTATTCACTTTCTGAAAAGCATATTGACTGCACTTACAAGATACAAGCTTTCAATATTCCTACTACGGCTCAATTGAGTCTTACTTGAGGCCCATTTGTAGCCCAGTGCAAGATGTGGAGGCTATTTTTGGATATTACTTACCGTAAAGCTTGCAGCATATGGAATTTGCAGTTTTGAAAACAACTACGTAACAGCGTATGAATGTAATGGCTGCAATATGAACAATGTCTGGAAAACCACAACATCACTCATATTTCCGACAGCGTTTTCTGTAGATGGTATGCCATTAGAAATAGACAAATCAGGCCTCCAGATAAGAGTGCCTAATTGAAAATTATTTCTTTTTTCTCAACCAAATCATATGTTGTGGGTACTCAAAAAAAAGTCTCCCTGAGACGGTTCTTTTGAGCACCTAAAACATATGTTTGAATTGATGGGGAAGAAAATCATGACAATTTAGCGCTTTGACATTTTGCTTAACTGGGCTACGGACAAATGCAGTCTACTTTTCCTGCTCTATATCTAGTATAAATGACAACATTCAATGGGCAATTTCTATATTGATTGCAAAAACACAAAATTACACATGTGGACAGCTCCCCTTGTAAAGGAAAATCCAAATTGCTGTTTTCTTATTACCATCATGGGATAAATTCATATGAATCAGTAGCATAGAGTGATTATTCCTTCTCAGTTCTTGTGTATATCTGTGGTCGTATATAGAAAGCTGGAGAAACAATGTTTATATATGAAAGTTCTCTTATATGGAACACTTGTATCATATTGGTGAAGTGCAATGACTGGTAATGTATGAAATATGTAACCAGAAAATTCAAAGAAGATCTGGCTATCGGTGCTGGGTTCGTAGTATCTTGCGTTGAGATTGGGGTCCCGTCAACAAATGTTCGTTTCTTGCAGTTTTATCGCCGAATGTTCAGTTTGGTTGGATTAGTTGCTGTCAAGATCGATGAACTATTGTGGATCATGGACACGGGAGCAGGATGTTCACTCGTGTTTCTTGTTTTCTTGATGAAGGGCTTTCAGTGTCGTTGCTGCTGTGTTTAGATCCTGGCTCCAGGGGAGCTAAATTCACTTGACCAAAGCATATATTGTGAGTTCTCGCTCAAAAGAAATGTCTTTGAGACATTTCTTTTGAGTGAGAACTCATAATATATGGTATGACTCGGTCAATATATGAAAATATTTACTGGAATCCACTCCAGCAGTCTAAAGAAATATCAACCTTGTAGATGAAGCGAAAAAATATCTGATGGAAGCTTTGGCAACGACAGTTCATAATGTCTTACCGTACTTGTTGAAGCTTCTATGGACAGGCAGTTTCGGATTTGCTGGCTGGACTTAGTGGTCCAGTTGGACGAGCCCTCAAGTTTTTCTACACTGCAGACCCATGCCGATTCTATGTGTCAATGAGCTATATATTGGCATGGACGCGAGAAAACCTAGGTCTCCGGGGTTTGCAAACAACAAATGTGCAGCCTGATCAGTTGCTTACTGGAAAGTATCATAGCTAAACTTAATACAAGCAAAGTTTCAATATTCTTGTTAGTCTCTGTAGCTGAGTAGGCTGATTTGAGCATGTCCTGGTTGGAAAACACCGAAGACAGATTTTCTCGCGACGTGTCCCATATAAAGTGTTTGAATCCAGTGTGAAAACTGTAGAATGTGTGATTTTTATAACCGCATACCCCTATTAATACAGATTAATAATGAACTCGCCAGATACACAGATAACCTTTAATGTGCCAATTATGACTGTAGCAGACTATGTATTTTTTATTAGATGAAGGCTTGATATTTCATGCGGATCATCTACTAGACTACTCACATAGAGAAACAAATCCCAATTAGTTTAAAACAAATAGAGCCAAATGAAAAAAATAATTGTGTTTAGGGTAACCCAAACATACCTAAATTTATTGGTAAAACCTTGAAATTTTTTTCAGGTTATCTGGAAAAAAAAAGATTTTATGCATTTTGAAAGGGGAAGATAAAAATTGAAAAAAAGATAGGTGTGCCTACCTTACCTTAATTTTCAGGCCTGTTACCCGAAACACACATAATTTTTTTTATTTGGTAAGTAGCAAAAATTAAAAAAGGTATCTGCTGCAAATATAAGATGGTGCTTTGAGGGTTTCGCTTGTAGCAAGTTTAGATATGATACTTGCCAAAAAGGCGCTGCACCTTTGTTGTTTCCAAATCCCGTACTACATGGCCTGTTGACAGGTTTTCTTGTGTCAAGGCCCATATTATTAAACTATACGGTATGTATGTTCAAGAACTAAAAGATTGCAGTCTGTCTACCCATTCTCGTAATGTCTATCCACCAATGATTATAGTGATTATTATGATCATTATATAAAAAAGACATTTATATAGGCTGATCCATTCAACTGACCATTTTCATATTCTTTCCAAAAACACATATTGTGTTTATGATGCTGGATATTTAATGTACTACACTGCCACCAGGGTCATTTGATTGTCTGTCTGTCTGTCATCAATTTCCGCTTTTGATCATGATTCATTCTTGGGTTTAAATGATAACTACTGACAGATTATTAAGTGGCTCTCAGATTCTAAAGATGCTCCAGATATTTTCTTATTTCTTCCAGATATTGTATGTTCTGGTACTCATTAGAAGTGTCTCACAGTGATGCTTCCAATGAGTACCCAGATCAAATGTTTTCATTGAGAACTAAGATAATTGGCTGTCAAGTAATCTAGGACAATGACCTAATATTATTAGGATGATCTATAGCAGCAGACATGTCACTTATAATACCAGCTGACTAATGAAAAAATCAAAAGTACAGTTGCAAGGTTCAAAATTTTGTGCATATAAAAATGTAATTGTTTTCTTACCCATCAGTTTAAACATGTGTTTTGGGTCATCAAAAGAACTGTCCCATTGAGACGGTTCTTTTGAGTACCCGTCACATACGTTTTGGTTGAGAAAGAAGAAAAATAATTTTCCATTACACACCCTTATCTGGAGGCCTATTCAAGGTTACTAAATCAGAGTGTAGATATATCTATGGTAGATGAACATTTACTTTTTATGGACGTATTTCTTTGCATGCCAGGTAATTTGCATCTGTTGTCATAATTTTTCTTCAAAATTAACAATTTCAAAATATTCTTTCAGCTTCAGCGCATCAGTTTGGAACCAGATCAGGCCCGGCAGTTTGTCTGGCTGGATCTAAGTCCAGACTTTTCAAAGGTTATCAGCAGCAGACTTTAACATAATATGTCTGCAAGTTTGTGGTGCAAACAGACATGGTTTTGGGCTTTGCTTCCAAAACACAATACAGATTTGTTATTGAACAGAATGTTCTGGACCTTGACTGTTCACATACTCATTGGCGTATATAATACATAATTTTCGATGCATCTCCTTTTCTTTAACTCTTTGCCTCCAAGTGTCATCTGCTGATAAAACCTTTGCAAACAGTTTGGACCCAGATCTGGATCCAAACTGTGTAACATATAAAAAAAAACAGCAGAGACAATTCAGCATATCTTTAAATTGTCATTTCAAATGAGCATCAGACAACATTCAAAACATAAATATATGGAAACAAAAAATGCGTGATAGAAAATGTATTTGTGTGATAGAAAATGTATTTGTCAACAGATGACTCACATGAAATATCCTGAAAGTTGTCACATTGTTTGTCGTCTGCTGCAGTCATGTGTTGTGCATTACAAGTATAAGCTTTTCAAAAAAGCTTGCCATCTTTCAGCACTTAACTAAAGAGGCTGGTGTCGTACAGCCATTAGAAACTGAAAGTTCAGTAGCTGTTTCAAAAACGAGTGATGCTCTATTAAATGGCACACCCACCTCATCTCCGTCTCTGCTCGCAGAGATGGCGATGAGCTGGTTATGTCATTTTAGCGTTGTGACACCTCGAGACAATACACACAAGTAATTTTCACAGAAATGGCTACCTCATGCTACACCTTTTATGTGGTGCTACCTTACAGGATTCAAATTTAGTCACTTTAATGCCATCTTTCTTGAGCCAGTGAAACAGCAATTAACCCTTTATTGCCATGCAAATGTCGTCTGCTGTATATACTCTAATGCTTTTCAGACAACTTTTGATCATAGAAGCAAACATAATGAAGCCTGATCAGACTGCTCCTAATCTGGGTTCATTTTGTTTGCAGTTAGGCTTCCACAGTGTATACCGGTTAGGAGATAATTGTCATTTGAGCATACGCCAATTGTCGCGAATAGCAGGGAAAAGAGGTAATCTTTTCCGGTATTTGTTAATCTTATTTTTGATATTTGTTCTTCCATTTGATAAATCCATTTACAATAAGCCTATTGACAGCAAAAGTATCCATACATAGTTGTTTTTGTTTCGTTTCTGCATTTATCTAAATGTTTACATTTAAGCAATGTGTTTGTTGATATTTCATTTACTTTATCTTTGCCCTGTTCTGCATTTAAGCCTACCTGTCTTGATATTTCAATGATTCAATGATTACTTAACCTCTTAATGCCCAGGTATACATGATGTATACGGTAAACAGGTACTTTGGCAATCAGTGAATACCCAGATGAAATGCTGCATAAGGTTGCATTTCATCAACTGTTGTCTGTTAAAGATAAAAACAATCTTTAGGGACCAAAATAAATCATAATTTAGAAATGTTGACCTGTGACCCCTTAAAACACAAAATAGACTAGTCCATACTTATAGCGTGTCAACATGTTTGGGAAAATCCATCAGAATGAAAAGGTAAAGACATATATTTTTTGAATATACTTTTCATCTCTAAATAATTCAACCTAGATACAATCATACAGCATCCTAGATAAGCAGCGTATTTGCGTAAATACGCAATTATAATCATCAAAAAAGCAATTAAAATGAAATGTGTGCGTACGGAAAAGCAATTTTAACGATCGGTATGCAATTACATGCGAAGTCATGGCATACCATTTGGTCCATTTCGTTTCCATTCGGTTAATAAACAAATGCCAGTCGGGTATTGATTTTATTTCTAACTAGCGAGTGCGCAATATACTCCAGTGTTATGAAAATATTGGTGCCCAGTCCAGTATTTCCCGGAAAATCACTAAGATGAAAGTAAAACTTTGCAAAGTTTACACGCTCGAATGTCAACAAGGGGATGAGATTTGCTTCAGGTACAATAAAATCTGCGAGTTTGATACTTTAGAAAGGCAGAAGATGGGAATGAATAATTATGCAAGCACATTCCCGATGGCTTCATGCAAAAAGAAAAGGTGTAATCACAGAAAAAAAAAATGTGGCGTAAAAAATATGAAAATACGCAATTGTTTTTTCAAGTAAGCAATTGAGGATAACCAGGTTGCGTAAATACCCAATTGACCCAAAAGCTTATCTAGGGCGCTGTCATAAGTTTTGCTTATAAACCTATCTATCTATGTTTTGAACCTACAATATAAAATAACAAAAATAAATAAACTTAAATCTAGACCCATGACTAATGATGACTAACAAATGAACCTGAGATGCAGTGAAATGCAGCATATTTTATGAGTCTACACTGAAGCATTTTCAGCAAACGAAACAGTTAACAAGCCCCTGGCCATCCTGACCATTATTTTCAGTTGGAAAAGAAGGGACTATTTGTTTATTTCTTAAATTAAGAAATAGATTCACGCTCACAGTGATTCGTTGCTTAATATATCACTGGCTGAGAGGTCATTTGTTAAAGTGGATAAATCACGAGTGCTAAGCGCAAGTGATTTATCGACTTATAACTGACCAACAGCGCGAATTTATTTCAATTCTAACACAAAAGATTAAAAACATGAATCAATTCTTCAGAATCTGTATAACAATTCGGCCAGCTTGAACAGAGCGTTAGAATTTCCTGTAACTCTTGTTTGGACTGAAACACATATTTTTACATACTTCTTGAATACATGTCCATTTATATATTTGTAAAACAATGTTACGCCATCTATTGTCAACGTTACAAGGCTGTACATCATAGATGACGTCATGAATATCAAACTGGCGACCGAATGATGTAATGCTTGGCTGTGCAGTGATTTATCAACCAATAAATCATGGTTGATAATTCACTGAATTTAACCATTTGCTATATAGGCAATCAGTGTTAGAATAGCAAATACTATGAATAACTTAAGATTGTGCATTTCTTCTCTATGTCCAGTGGGTCAGTTGTTCTGTATTGAAATATTACTGTCAGTCAGCAAATAGAGGGCAACCACTAGAATCCATAGGTCAAGATAAACAAATTTATTTTTTTTTAGCATAAAATTGAAATATTTTCTTACCCATCAGTTTTCACATATGTTTTGGGTGCTCAAAAGAACCATCTCAACATATGTTTTGGTGGAGAAACAACATTTTTTTTTAATTACACTCTCATCTATGATCTAGGGGACCCTTAAAGTGCCAATTAGGAAAAAATGTGTCATATTTCTTACTTTTCGGGGAAAATAAGGCTTGATATTCCTTTGGAATGGTCTGCCATGAAATTGGGCCTTGGCTTCAATTAAAATTTTAGCATTGCAGAAATATGTTAAAGTTGTTTGCTACAAAATCTTTGCGGTGCTTTAAGGGTGAACACACATGTACTAACATTGTACTTGACACTTAAGATCAAGACACTCGTTGTGGTCAACAACTAACCTTGAAGATTTGCCCTTTGGCTCAATATCATAGATGGAATGATCTGTCCAGTCCATTATATATTTTGAGGGGGCAAAGGTTATTATTTCCTTCTATCCATGAAGATTGTTTCAACCCTTGTCCTGCTGAACACAGATTTATCCTTTTAAAAAACACTGTAGATCCAGATCAGCTGGCTTCTGATGAAGCCATCTGATCAGAACCCACAATGTTTTCCACTCAGAAATTGCTCTGATTGAAGATAATGATTAAAACTGGAACGCTGATAAAAATTTGGGAGTTGTGTAGTACATAAAGATATCCAGCATGACAAGGGTGAACAAACAGTGCAGACCCAGATGATATGGGCATTGTCGCGAGAAAACCTGTCTTCGGGGGTTTCCAACAAAGCGAGTTTCAAACCAGTCTCCTCAGCTACAGAGACTAGCTAGAAAAATTGAAATTTCACCTGTAGCAAGGTTAACTATAATACTTTCCAAAAAAGCTAATAACAAAGGCGCTGATCAGACCGTGCGGATGCGCAGGCTGGTCTACGCCTGTGTTGTTTGCAAACCTCCGAAAACAGGTTTTCTCGCGTCGAGGCCCATATACCACATTCAGTTGCATCACCTCTAGGTTCACACTATCATTGTACCTGTTTGCCAATTCCCAGTCTTGATCCAAACTATTTCCAAAGGTTATTAGCAGAGGACAAAAATCGTGGACACTTGTGGGTGGGTATGCATGTTTGTTAATTTTTTCATCTGCTGACTTTTCAAAAAAAATTAAGGAACACTATCAGAGTGACAAACGGGTTGGTCCTAGGTCAGGATGGACATTTTGTCGGTCCTGATCTGGTTCCAAACTGTTTCAAAGTTAATCAGCAGAAAACAAAAATTGTCACTAGTCACACAGTAGTGTTTAAAGATTTGAACTTTTTGGCTTTCTCATGATCATCGTGAGATCTTATGATCATCGTGAGAATTTTAAATGCATGTGCAGTTGGGCACATCGGTGAAACAACCTCATGATAGTAGAAAGATTTGCAATATAGGAAGAATGCAAGTTATAAACGTTTGTTAGTTAATGCTGATAAGCATCCATGTTTCATGGTCTTTTGCATGTTAAGTGATATATATATATATATATAATTGTATTGTTGCATTTCACTTAACATTTAGAGTCTTGACATGACAAAACCAACTATATCATTGTAACTCAGATCAGCCTGGCCCCGAGGTTATAAAACTTTTTTCATACTCAACTCAGCTGAGCACTAAATTTATCCTGTCATAAATGTTAAAATGCCAACAATTGTTGGCATTTTAACATTTATTAGCATGATAAATACAACATCTGAGAGACTTGAAGCAAGAAACTTTTTTTATTTGTCAGTAGTTTAGTTTTTATGACCAGTTGAAATTTCGTGCTCATTTGAGTTGAGGATAAAAAAAGTTTTATAACCTCAGGGTCTAGAGTCTTCGCTTGCACTCAGTAGGTAATTAAGTACACAAACTTTCTTCATGCAGCGAAGACTCTGATAAGACTGAGCTGATGACAAGGCAGATCTGAGTCTTCTTGTGATGCACAGGCACATCTTTGGTTTTCCACACAGGATGGGCGGCAGTCGAAAACACTCTTAACAATCAACGAACACGGATTAAAAATTGCTAGAAAGAGTGTTTTTTATTACCATTTGTCACCAGTCCGGCGACAAATAGCAATCACAAACTCTGTTACTAACGATTTTTTATCTAAGTTCGTCGATAGTGTTATCATTTTCGATTGCCACCTATCCGGTGTGTTTTCTCATGTCACAGCTCAATTTCTTTAACCCTGTAATATTAATGGCTTTTATAAAGTAGAATCAAAATCATAAGTTATCATCCCACTGCATTTAAAATGTTACTTTTGTATGAAGAAATTATGTAAAATTTAAGCTGTATATTATTACAATAGTTAGGAGAAGATTTGTTTGTTTACTTTCTGCTGTTCATGGTTAGTTTAGTGTTCTCAGATCTATTCAAGTTTGACTGCGCATAAAACTTTCATTATTTTCTTATCCCTTGACCAAAATATATATTGTGGGTGCTCAAAAGAACCGTCTCACTGTTACAGTTCTTTTGAGTACTCACAAAATATGTTTTTATTTGGTAATAAGGGAGATATATCAGAAATACGTTTTCATCTAGAATCCATAGTGTTCACATTTATTCAATGATCATGGCTTTTGTATAATTATTATATATATCTGTCTGCTGAGCTGAAATTCTTAAAGATACCGTAGCTGACTTTAGGTCCTGGGCCTTACTGAAAGTAATGTTTTACTTTTTACATTTAGTATTGCCTTAAATTGTGTCAATGCCAAGTGCATTTAGTTGACCAGCTAAAGGTTCAACCAGCCATAGACCATGGTGACATACTGTTTTGGGCGTGGATCCTGTCTGCGTCAGTGTTGGTTTGGAGTTTTTCCTGTGAAAGATATCTCCTGAACTAGTGAGCGAATTGAAACCAAATTTGCAAATTGGGGCATGATGAAGACTTGATTAGGTTCTAGTTGACCTTGTCCTGATTTTCAAGGTCACAGTGGAGCTAAATAGGTCAAATTTAAGCATGTGTGGTGGGGAGAACATCTGTTTCCTATGAAAACAATATTTTTTTCCCTGCAATTCATGCATTATGGAGCACCCATACATTATGGAGCTACCATAATGCATGAATTGCAGGGAAAACAGGCTCCAGCCAGACCCTTATTAGAAGAGATGGTATATTCAATGGAATTGCCAAAGTTGGCATTACATTAACATGACAATGACAGACATAGCAGGCCTCAACATAAATAATATATACTGCTCAACAAAAGTTTAGCACGGATAAATAAAAATTAATTTTTATTTGAGCAAATGGTTTAAAGTTATAAAATATCTGCTGAAATGATGGTTTGGTATGTGATAAAATTGAGGAAGCAATTGGTGTACTTTAATTGGATTTCTACTGCGTCGTTCATTACTTTAAACAAGAGAGGGGTCAAAAACGTGTTTCAACTCCATTAATGGCAATACAAAATTGATGCAGCATCGGTTTATAAAGTCTCTTGTTTTACAGCTTGATTGAATTGGCCATTCTGAAAAAAAGACAAAGGTCGTCTCCATTGAGCATAAGAAGCAAAAGTTCAGTCTTGAAAACAACTAACGTCGTTGTTATAATGACGTTTACAAGTAAAAAACAGTACTGTTGTCGCTGTGTATGCATGCTTAATTGAAAGGGTTTTCGTGTTAAAGATGATGCCAAAAGAAAGACAGTTTAAGGAAAGATAAGTTTATAAAATTTTGTCTCATGGTATTTAATTCATAAAAAAGTGACGTTAATCTGAAGTTGAGGCTAATTTAAGGCGATAACGCTGTCAAAAGAAGACGTTTTCAAAGGACAAACTACAGACTTGTTCCGGGTGCTTGTGCCAGTCTAACATCAAACAGATTACTTGATCTCTTGATTCAGTAAGTGTAAAAATGCCAGTTTAACGGCGTAATGGAGCAGTAAAACGTGACATAAACAGGTATCAAACTTTGACGTTTTTAACGTTTTTCATCGTTAAGAAACTTTGGCTTTACCCTAGAATCAAAATTTTTAATTTCAGATGTAGACGTGTATCCTTTGCATGCCCATGACATCAATTTTAACGTTGATCCACTGACGCCTAACCAGATAACTTTTTGTCTGGTTGACACGAAAAAATGTAAATTTCAAGATCCCCATACATGTTGATTACATTAAATAAAATTATTCATGTTCATTCAAAGTGGGACATCGTATTAAAATCCGTGCTAAACTTTTGTTGAGCAGTATATCTTTTATATTTTTCAACCACAACACATGTTTAAAGTGATGGGTAAGAAAATAATCACAATTTTACACTCTAAAGTTCCGTCATCTTGACTCCTGAGACGCACTGTATTATGGTAAATTGACATGAAAGATTTCACTGCTACTTCTAGAGAGTAGTAGTATCTTTCTTCTGTATGCATAAAGTATCGCATATGGCATGTCTTAATGTACGAGGGTCAGTCAAAAATAACTGAGAGTTGATTAATTTTTTTTACTCAGTCAGCAGATTTAGCTGAAACTTAATACACATATAGAATGAACCTCTGGGCTTCATTACATATAGAAATTGACGTCTTATCATCTTCAATGTGCTGTTGCTAGGCAACGGAAGACTGTCTCTCAGCGATGTGCGTTCGCGCTGAAGACACTTCTGACTAAGCAGCTATGAATTTAAAATCAATTTAAATCTAAAACAGTATAATAACGGACATCTTACATCTCCAATTATATCAAACAATGCGTTAGCAATGTTTTGAAAAAGTGTAATAGATAGTTAATACAATACATGCAATGTTTGTTGCCTAGCAACCAAATTCGATGGAAATTCTATTTTCAACTAAAACACCACATTTCGTTGCTATGGCAACCGATTATTCCTGGGAATATTCAAGATATGCATTCGGGTGTCAAAACCAATTACTAAATACAATGAAATGGTCATATGATATGATACTTAGTTGATAAAATTGCATAAAATGAACCGTTACCGGTTGGTGGGTAATGTTTTGGGGTCAAATTTTCAGAAAATTTAGTTAATTTTCCTCTTATTAATGTAATAAAATTCAAACGCCTCAATCTCAATTGTTGCATTTCACAAAATACATTCACATACTTTATTTGCAACAAATGCACAAGTTGAGGTAACTCAAATTTTGTAATGTGTTTCCATGGCGACGCTATATTCCAGCGTGAACGCATGGCGTTATTGCACATTCTTTGGTTGCTAAGCAACAACAATCTTTACTTTGCATGGTCTTGTATATTGCATATTCCGATGCAGGACAGTTCATTGCTTGCATGTGCCAAATTTCACTAGTGTACGTTAGCCTACGTAAGAGATATGAATCAACTCTCAGTTATTTTTGACTGACCCTGTTTAAACTTCAGACCAAACAGAGCTCTAGATGAAAATGTCTTCCAAATAAATAGTTCTTATTTCTTTTTAAAACAAAAGAAAAAAAATGTTCTAGGTTCTTATTGGTAGCATCTCAGCAAGACTCTTCTAATGAGCATCACATCAAATGTTTTCATGAAGAAATAAGAGGAATATTGCACAAAATTTCAACGTAAAATTGTAAATATTACCATACCCACAACAATTAACTCTGCATACTGGGTAATTTTGCATGCTTTTTTCTCCTGCTTTTTTAGTCAAAATAAAAAAAATATGAGAAACACTACCAAAGTGTCTGGGTCCAAACTGCTTTCAAAGGTACATGTAACCAGCAAATGGGAAAATGTTCCTGCTACATGATAAAGTAAATAGTGGCTTTGTATAAAGTTACTCAGGACGTTTGTTAAGTGTGCATAACAAAAATTTAATTTTCTTATTTCTCAACCAAAACATATGTTGTTGGTACTCAAAAGAACCGTCTCAATGAGACGGTTCTTTTGAGCACCCAAAACATATGTTAAAATTGATGGGTAAGAAAATATTTACAATTTTACGCTGAAAATTTTTGTTTATCTAAACCTGTGGTTACTAGATATTAATTGTAAAATCGTGTCATTGTTGTTAGTTTGAATATGATAGTCTCAGCATGTTAATATGCAATTAGTGATTATGTAAATTCAAATCTTGAGTTGACTCTTACCTTGCTAGCAACGACTTTTGTCGTCTCTTGATAATGTTGGCAAACAGATTGGACCCATATCAGGACGTTGGTTCTGATCTGGATCCAAACTGTTTGTTGCTCTGATAGTGTTCATGAAAATTTTTTTGAAAAGTTTATAATGAAAAAAATCAGCAGATGATGACAAAAGCATGAAAAATTACCCAGCATGGAAAGAGTTAATAAGAGCCAGCTCAAAGGAAAATGTTACTTATTCAATATTGCATATTTTTTCTAATAACATTTAGAAAGTTCAAAGTCTCCAATTAACCCACCACACCAATGTTCAGCATTTCTAACAAGCACTCACAATGTTGTTACTCACCCTTTTAAAACTGATGACATTTTCCATCCAGTTTGATTTGATAAATAGAGGATCTTACATGAGTGCTCATGTTCTATTGAATATATTAAACAAGTTGGGGAAAAGAGATAAAATATGAGGCTTGCCGAGCATTTTATCTCTTTTTCGCAACGAGTTTGATAAATTCAATAATACAGGAGCACAAATGTTAGATTCTATTTATCACATGGCATTAAAGTGACTTAAAAATAGCAGTTTTGGCGTGAAAACATCAAGATTTTGCTATATTTTAGCAATGTTATAATGGACGTCATTATGCAACTTTACTAAATCTGTAAACCACTAGTGGTTTATCGATATTATTGCATGGCTATATATCACTCCCAGACGCGACGTCATGTGATCAAATTTAATATTTGATAGTTCATTATACATTTATGGGTTAAAAAATTGGATTTGCCAAAGTAAATGTATGTTGTTGTTCTGTCTTTCACTCTGAATGCTGGGTATTTTTCATGCTTTTGAACGTGCTTATCATGAGTGCACTCTCTTAATGTGAATCTGGCTGAGATATTGGCTTGTTGCAGACAGGGCAACGAGGGACTAAGCTCTCTAGAGAGTGCAGAGTCTTGATATGTCTGACCTGAATCTAAGTATGGTAAGATTTCATTGACGATGAATCACATAATCTGATCTAAATGTCTGTGGGGTATTCTGATTCTTCCATGATGAAGGCCTTCCAGAGATAGCTATTAACCTTATAGCACCCATATTTCGCAAGATGTCTGTAAAATATCGGACACCACTTGTCTTGTAAATTAATGTGCAAACAGTTTGGACCCATATCAGGCCCGACATTTTGTCGAGCCTGATCTGGATCCAAACTGTTTGACACTCAGATGGTAATCCTGTAAGAATTTTTTCCAAAAAGTTTATTTTGAAAAAAATCAGTAGACGACAAAAAAGTATGCAAAATTTCCTATAATTTTTTGACATATTTGACTTAATGACTGCACATAGCTTGAAAATCTGACAGGTCTGTTCAGAGTCTTTGCTGTAGTCAATTCCCCAAGCTTTTTTATGTGGACAGCGAAGACTGGGCATATGTCCAGGCTGATCAGAGTCTTAGCTGATGGAGCATGTCGTTTTGTTAGCTTTGTCACGCAATGGCACAGATATATTTCACATTTTGACCTTTTTAAGCAACATCATGTATCATAAAAATTAAAACAGTAGTAGTTATGTCAAAAGTGTTTTACCGCATGAAATATGTGTTACATTAAGACACTAAAAAATTGGCTACATTTCACTGCTAGTAATGAGTTCTATCAAAACAATTGGGTATTGAAGCAAGAAAACTGGTCTTAAGGGTTTCCGACAAAATGAGTTTAAAATCAGGCTGCTCAGGTACAGAGACTAGTTAAAATATGAAAATTTTGCATGAAACAAGTAGTCATTATGCTTTACAGAAAGCGAATAACCAAAAAAAAAGCTGAACAGGCTGTGCGGATGTACAGGCCGGTCTGCACCTTTGATGTTAACATCCAACAAAGCTAAGGAAGTTATCTACATTTAAATGTGTTACCTTCATGAAAGACTCCAAACTGGTCATGCCCAACACAAATGTAACGATGTTGACTGGGCCATAAACAAGCAGTAAAATGTTTTGTAGAACTTCCAAGATATATACTGTTTTGATTGAAGATGGGCTGTAACAAATTGTACATTGGAAACAGTGCAGATTGCTTTTGTTGACCTGGAGAAGGCTTGACCGATTGACAATAGTGATATGGAAGGAACGTTGCTCAACGTTGAACCCAACTTTGGCTACCTAGTAGACATGCTGTGTGCTAGAGGAGGATGTAAGCTTACCATCATCACCAGATGTGGTATTGCCTGGGGAAAGTTTAAAATGCTTCTTCCTGTGCTTACATCAAAGCATGTGTCTCTCAGGACCTTTGGAAAAGTCTTCAACGCCTGTGTACGCTCTGCCCTATTACTGAAAGTGAAACCTGGGCCCCTACTGTGCCAGACTTACTGTGGTTTCGCCGAAACGACAGTTCAATGGTTCACTGGACATATGGAGTCTGAGATGACGGCAAAGCGACTGCAGACACACTCTGTGCTATGTTGGGTGAGCAGGAGGTGACAGCAGCTTTCTGTACTAGGCGTCTGAGATGATTTTGACACGTTGCTAGCTCTTCTTTTTGCACAAACTCAATCACAAGAATAACGATTCCTAGCGCCAGAGGAAGAGGGAGACCTAAAAAGATCTGGTCTGAGTGTGTTACGACTGACATGAAAACATGCAGCCTTGGCAGCATCGATCCACTGAACAGAGAGGCGTGGAATTTGTGTGTTAGACACTCTAGCCACCTGCAGCCTTCCCCAGTGCCCGGGACACCCGCAGCAGTTGAAAAAAACTTGGGATCAAGTCAATTGCCATGATATCAAGATTTGCTATACATTGAGCTGATAGGTTTAAATAGCTGAAGCAGTGATTCAGCTTATTTTATTATTGATGTGCGCTGCAGCTGCATCAAGACAGTGTATAATATAACATACTCTTCTTTTACAAACCAAACTTAATTTAGCAGCATTCTTGTTTCCAGTCCCAGGGAGAAACCGGGAGTTGACTCAAAACCAATTTTTAAGAGAATAACTTTTCAAACAATGACAGATCCCTAGGAAGGATCTATTATTACAACTGGGCAGTATGGTTAAAGGTAGCAAACCACTCATCCGATCAGCTGGACCTGGGCAAATTTGATGATATAAGGGGGTACTCTTCGATTCTTGGGTCTAAATACACTTTGTTGTATTTTATACTGTAAAGTGCTGTTTCTGTGTGCCTCGGGATGTTTGATCATCAATAAAAAGCATTTTTTGGCAACTGAAAATACTAAATGTGGCTATCTGGCCAAAATACGAATGTGTGGCTCTGCCTGGAAATGCATCAGAATTCTTCTTTCATTTTCATATACACAAACTCGAAGCTGATAATCAAAGAATCAAGGTGGGAGGCAGGTATTGAGTGCTAAATGTTGCACATGATCATGGGGATTTCTGCATAATTTAGAAATAATTGAGTAGCATGCTCGTGCACACTGTCCAGCAGGGGTATCAGACTTGGTACATTTTGTCGTAAAAATTGTCGTGGAAAAAGTGGGGTCGGAGAAGATTTCTATGCTATTGGCTTTCTTATGTAACATCAATTTTAGTTTTTTATTTCTCTAGAATCTCAAAAAAACATCTCTAATCTTGATTTAGGCTGAAGAGATTTGGCTTTTATATTTGAAACTGGTCCCAATAAGAATTTACGTTAGTGGGCACTCCAACCCGCACTGGTTTCTCCATTTTATGGTGGTTTGCTGCCAAAGCGAATTTATATGTCTTCAGCAGATCGGATGCCTGCATAGCTCTGAATATGAGGCATTTAACCATATCATGTTTGAATGAGCATAGCAACAAATTAATGTCATATAGATTTCTACATAAGATAAAGAATCGCCATTTTTAATTTTCAGAATAAAAGAGAAAGCCTCTTATCTAGGTTTATGATTAACTAATGAAATGTATTGCCTGGTTTCCGCTAGAGTGGTTAGTTTGTTCCACTGAACATTATTTCTATAATTAGACTGGGGAGTTTTCAGTACAATTCATATTGCAGACAGTAATAGGCTTACCAATACAGCACATACCTGAAAATTACCTGGTGAAAGTTGAAACCTTCTGAGAGATGCACTGATAATTGAAAAAAATATTTATGCCATATTGCTCACCTTGATCATGCTGCTGTCACAATATTGTCTATTAAAGCAGTGTAGCTCCAAACAAGCTGTCTGAAGTGACCAGTTGATCAGGATCTACTTTATTGGTGAATTTTCATTGAAGTTATGGCAATGCATGGAAAAAGTCGCCAGATTTATTGAAAACTACCATTGCTTCAACAGAACAAGGTGTTTTTTCTCTGTTGGTGGGAACTTCCTCATTAGTGAAATATAAATACTGTATGCTAAATATATTCTTGATTTTTTGTGTTTTTGTTCATCTGATCTCACAGCACAGCAGGCACTATTATAATATCGGCCTCGACGCAACAAAACCTGTCTTCAGGGTTTCTGAAACCAGTCTCTTCAGCTACAGAGACTAGCTAGAAACTTAAAATTTCGCTTGTAGCAAGTTTAGATATGATACTTTCCAATAAGTGAATAACAAAGGGGCTGATCAGTCTGCGGGAATGCGCAGGCTGGTCTGCGTTTTTGTTGTTCGCAAACTCCCGAAGACAGGTTTTCCTGCGTAGGGGCCCATATGTAAAAAGTTGGGATCTTTACAATTGAATTAAGAAATAGTTTGATGACTGTTGGACCCATGTAAGACTCTGAACAGCCTGTAGTTCTTCCAAATCTGATGTATGCTCATAGGGTAATTACTGCTCGTAGCTGCCTTCATGAGGACAGCAAAGACTCTGATGAGACTACGCTGTATGGTATATGTCTTCCCTGCTTTAAACAAGACCAAATTTTATGACTGTTTTCAGCAGTTGGCAGATTAACAAGTGTCGTCTGCACCTTTGCAAACAGTTTTGACCCAGATCAGGCCGGACAAAATGTCGGGCCTGATCTAGATCCAAACTGTTTTGACACTGATTGTATTCCTGAAATAATTTTGTGAAAAAAATATTCTTGAAAAAATCAACAGATGACTATCTTGAAAAATTTCTCAGCATAGTTATTTTGGCCTTTTTGTTGCTGAAATTTTAGAAACTTTATGGTGTTATTAGATTTTATGTTACAGCAAATACTAGTTAAAATTAATTGTGATTTATAGAGTGGAATAAAATGATTACTCAAATAAAGGCACCAGCTGTTCATTGTTTACACTGATTAGAGACCAAGGAATGAGACAGCTGCCAGGGAAAAGGGCAACCAAACTTCTTATATCTTATGACGGCTTTCATGCCCTCAAATAGTCTGTATATTATATTTAGCTCATCAGGAAAGACTCAGACCACCTGTGCAGCCAGACAGTCCAGCAGAGCTTATTTTTTCCCTGTTGTCAGTTACTGTCAAAAAGGTATACAGTAAAACCTGTCTAAAGCAGCCACTTTTAAATAGGCAAAACAAAAATCTTAATGGAAAATGGTAGCTTAATGAAGGTCGAAAGTATTGCAGAATATCTCCTCGGAGCATTCTGCAATACTTTTGACCTGCATTAAGCGATAATTGGTATTTAAAACCAATTTTAGTGTTCTTTTTGAGTGGCCGCTTAAGACAGGTTTTACTGTACCTGCTTTGGCATTGCCTGCTATAAATGAGTGGATTGACTGTACGTGTTTAGATTGAATGGACATGCCACAAACTGCAGCATTTCATTCATCTGGTTCTGCACTGTTTACCATGATAAAACAATCTTCAAAAGCAGAAATACAATTTGACCTGTGACTCCTCCAAACCAAACTAACCCCTTTCTCGCCAGTCACCACTTTTGTCATCTGCGAGTGTCCGCTCCTCTTGCCTATTAATATGGACCCATCAGGATAGTGTTTGCTTCAATGATAAAACCAAATGTGAAATGCACTTGAACATACGTAGCAGAAATAAAAAGCAGACAACATTTTCAAAACATAAATTGACCATCCAAACTTTAATGTATCATACGTTATGGAAAATTCTAATTGTCTGTAAACTTATAATTATTAGTAATAGTTTGTTTGTTGATGTGACATCACATGCCATCTTTTGTTTTAAGGCTCAGCAGACAAATATATGTCATAAACTGTCACATTGTATGCCATAGTTTCATAAGTCTTCCTTTAGTTGAGGCACATCATGAAAAAAAAACTGTTACTCTTTGCATGCTTTTGATGTCTGTTGACTTTTTTTCAAAATAATTTTTTTCGAAAATTCTTTCAGGAATAATACCATCAGAGTGTCAAACAGTTTGGACTCAGGTCAGGTCCGACAAAATATCGGGCCTGATCTGAACCCAAACTGTTTGCAAAGATTATCAGCAGATGACATGAACAAAAATGCAGATGAGTCGCCTAACGAAATTGTCATTCTCTAGCTAGAGACTGTATGGCTATTATTGCTGCATGCAAATCTCCCAAGATTCTAGCTGGTCTCTGTAGCTAAGTAGGCATGCGCGGATCCAGAAAGTTTTGTCAGAGGGGGTCCAACTTTGAAGTTTTTTTCAGTTTTTTTTTTGATGAGGGGAGGGAGGATCCAAGTGCCACTATATTAACGCCATTAACAGGCGTTTTGCTTGCATGCCAATGATGGCCCAACATTGAATCCTGGCTTGTTAGCTGCGATTTTTCAGGGGATCCGGACCTGTATTGCTAGAAACGCTTATATTTTTGTGATTTTTCAGGGGGGTCCAGACCTTCTGCCCCCCTCTGGATCCGCACATGGTAGGCTGGTTTCAATCCTACATGGTCACAGGCCATGAAGACAGGTTTTCTTGTGATGTGCCTCGTTCTGTGCTTGCCACTGCCTTGGTAGATAGATACACATTATTCTGTGATTCAAGTTACTTGTGTTCTTGTGCAGGCTTATTACACTGTTGATTCTACATCAGTATTTTTCACCATTTAGTCTTAGAGAAAACTGATGCATCTTTTTAACTTTGAGTGCCAGAACCAAATCACTCATACAGGAAAAGTATGTGCAAACAAAGTAGTCCCAGATCAGAGGTCAGGGACTACTTTTTTGTAGAATTCAACAATTTATTCTTTGTATACTTGTATGGATAAGTCTTAATCAAATGGAAGATTTCATTTAAGAAAGTCAGCACCTGAATAGCTAATGAAAGGATGCAAAAGTTTTCCATCCCATGTTTTTATTATGATATATCACTACATGAACTATGTAGTAAAACACATGTTAGTTCTGTACAATATATTTGTTTTAATGTTTATAAACGACTGAATTCTGATGGTGAGTGCCGTGATCAAACTGCTCAATTTTGTATTATTGAGCTGATGAGGTTTCATTTTGTGTTATGTAAAAGACTGTCTATCACAAATGACATTTTTTTCTTCCTGCTTCAAATAAGCATGTATCTTAAATATAATCCTTCAATTGAAGATAAAATTAACACACCCATTTAGCACAAAACAAACAAGACATTTTTCAATTTTATTAAAATCAAGCCTTTGTTTTAAGGCACTACATGAAAATGGTATTTTGATATTTTTTGTAATTTTGGTTTACTAATTAAATTTACAATTGTCAAATTTTTATTTTATAACTTGTGGTGAAATTTGGCTTAAAGTTTTTAACTCTTTGCATGCTGGATAATTTTTCATGCTTTTGTCTTCCTCTGACTGTTTTTAAAATCAACTTTTTCAAAAAATTCTTTGAAAGACACCAAACATATGTCAAATTGTTTGGATCCAGAGCAGGACACATTCTGTCAGTCCTGAATTTGGTCCAAACTGTTTGCAAAGGTTTTCAGCAGACGTCAAAAGTCACAGCTAGCAAGGAAAGAGTTAACTTGCTATGATGTAAAAAAAATATGCTCAATTTTGTGATAAAGTTATCAACACCTTACATACATGTTTTGGAGAACATTCTGGTGTACTTTGGTGATTTTTTTAGCTCGACTGAGCCGAAGGCTCAAGGTGAGCTATTGTGATTGGTCTTTGTCCGTCGTCCATCTGTCGTGCATCCGTCCGTCCGTAAACTTTTTCTTTAAACAAAAGCTCCTCCTGAACCACTGGTCCGAATTTCATATGACTTCACATGAATGTTCCCCATGATGCCCTCTTTTAAAATTGCATAAATGGTTCCGCTCCACCTTACAGGTGGGTCGCCAGAGCTCCAGATAAGAAATCTTTTAAATGACATTTTCTCTTAAACCACTGGCCCAAATTCAAAATAATTTCACAGAATTGTTTCTCATAATTATACCATCTACCAAAATTGCACAAATGGTCCCCTCGGCTGAACAAAGGGGCTGCCAGAGCTCCAGATAAGAAATAACTTTAAATGGCATTTCCTCCTGAACCACTGGTCCAAATTCAAAATAATTTCAAAGAATTATTCCTCATGATTCTTTCTACCAAAATTATACAAATGGTTCTGGTCTGCTGAAAAAAGGGGCCACCAGAGCTCTAGATAAGAAATGTCTTTAAATGGCATCACCTCCTGAACCACTGGTCCAAATTCAAAATCATTTAACAGAATTGTTCCTCATGATGCACTCTATCCAAATTCTCACAAATGGTTCCTCGGGCTGTCAAAGCTCTAGATGAGAAATGTCTTTAAATGAAATCTACTACTGAATCACTAAGTCCAAATTAATAATATCATAGGAATCTTGTAAGGGAGACAAATCTTGCAAATGTGGCTGTCTTGTTTGTAGAGTTTTTTCCCTTGATTCTGGGAAGATTTATTTTCCCATATTGATAGCTACAATAAGGATGGGATTGTCCATTATGTATTTTGAGGGGTCACAGGTAGACTTTCCCTAATTAATGTGTACTTCAGTCTCTGAATATTGCATTTATCATAGCGAACAGTGCAGACCATGATGAAATGCAGCAAACTACTAAACTATCCTATTAGGGGTTTCCTGTATACAAAGGGTTTATTACCCATTATCGGATGAGTTCAATCAATTAATGCTCCTGGGACCAAAAACGTAAAAAAAATCTTCTCGTGTGAAACCACTAGGCCTAGAGCCTTGATATTATGTTTGTAGCATCAGCTTGTGAACCTCTACCAAGTTTGTTCAAATTATGCCTCTGGCAGCCAAAAATGTCCCCGCGGCGGATGCCACATGTTATATTTGTTTAGGTTCTACATAATGTTTATTTTGTCAACATAACCCATGTTAAATCTTAATGAAACTGCTGGTCTATCAAAATTCATAGCTGGACTTTGAGAGGAGTTATGCTTTCCTATATCTTTATAGACAGTTATTCTCAGGTGAGCAACCCAGGGCCCAAGTCCTCTCTTGTTTATGAAACATGTTGGATGATATTCATTAGAATAACCTCAATGAGGCGATTCCAATGGTTAACCAAACTTTTTTATATTGTATTTACCTTAAATATTTGGACAGATAGGCCTAATCAAACATTGTTAAACCCAGATCAGCTTGCTCCTGAAGGATTCTGATCTGGATTTACACTGTATTAAAATACTTTATACACCTTATTAGTTAATCAAATAGCCTTAAACCATTAAAATGCACTCCGAAGAGCCAAAATGTATATTCTACTTTTCTGAGTGTTTTATGATTTATAAGAGCCATGCCATAGGACACCATGAGTCATGAGATTAATAAAGGAGCAGATCAGCCTGTGAAATGTCAGTCTGATTAGCACCTGTTATTCATTCTTTGGAAAAACTGCCAAGATACTAGCTAGTCTTTGTAGCTAAACTAGCTGGCTCGATTGAGTCTTTTTTGGTTGCAAACTTTCTCATGTTATGGATCCTTTGTATATGGCAAATGTTCTAATATTTCGAACACTAGTTACCCGCTGTAAAAAGGCCTAGACAAACAGTGTGAACCCAGATCAGACTGCTTCCTCAGAAGCAGTCTGATCAGGGTTTTCCCTGTTTGCTATTCTGACATGCATTTTGTAAAATCCAGCGCTGATAACCAACATTATATTTGTAAAAAGAAAGTGAAAGAATTCAATTTTTCAGAACATTTACTGTAATGATGTTTTGTACATTATACCCCCTCCTTGATGGATGATTGTTGGAAGGCTGTAACCTTGAAACATTATTATAATATGGTTGTTATATTGTTAATCATATCCATTATTTCACTAGTTTTCAAGTGAAGATAAAACATGTACATTGTATTTTAATTCTTAAAGCATAAAAATGTATATGAATAAATTATTGGAAACCAGGTAATGTTGTTATTTATCATGTTTATATTGCATGCCAAGGTTGTTCCATGATTTCTGGAAAGGGGTTCATTTCATATGTATAAATGTGTTGGGGGTTCACTTTGCTGAATTTCTCTTGATTTTCTTAAATATTCCATGAAAATTAAGGAAATAATTTGGTCTCACTGAGACCAAATTATTTTACTTTCATAGGATATTTAAAAACAGGGGGGGGGGGGGGGGGGGGGGGGTTAGTGTTCACGCTAAACCCCAAATCAGAGGACCCAAGTATTTTGTTTTTACAAGTCAATCAAATGAGGTTGGTCACAAAAACAAAATTTGATTCACCCTCTAAAAATAGAGAGAAATCCCCCTTTTAAGTCATACCACACTGTGTGAAAATTATTTGAAACAGTCATAATTTTGGAGAGAATTATATGCATTCCTAAGGTGTCATTGACAAACAGTGCCATAAAAATGCTAAAAAAATGACAAATAAGGTAACTTGTACAATGGCAATGTTAAAGCAATCATTCCAATGAGTACACAAGCTATGTTCATCTTCATTTTTCACCTAACCTACATATTCTACATACAAATAAATCATTTTTTATATGGTTAAGTTTTTATCATGTTGGAATGAACTATTACTCATTATGAGGGGGCGCAAGCAAAAATTTCTTAACTATTTTGAAGGCTGAATATGGTTTAAATATCAAACAGTGCAGCCCCAGATAAACATCTGGGTGTACATGGTTATCAAATGTTTGATTTATAGGAGACTCGACCTTAAGTAAGGAGGCTATGCTGTGGAATGTGACCATACCTCTTCTTTTATCCCTTTAGGTGCTAATGGATTCTTCCTTCTGGTTTGATACCATAAACATGGCATGACCTATTGAATAAATCAATAGATTATAATTTCCAAATAAATTGTATTTCTTTCTTTGAAGATTGTTTTTGTCTTAACAAACAATATAGACCCTGATGAATTGCCACATTTTGTGGCATTTCATCTGCATCTTCACTGTTTGCCAAAGTACTCATTTAGGCATTTAGGAGTCTCTAGTTCAATGTATACACAAAGTAAATAGAGGGAGAGCAGTGGCTCATTGGTAGAGTGCTTGACTCAAGATCAAGGGGTTGTGGGCTCGAGCCTCACAGTGTCGCCTCGTTGAGCCCACACATTAATCCTTGCTTAGTACTGGTTCAACCCAGGAAGAACCGTCCCAACATAACTGAAAAAATTGTTGACTGGGATGTAAAGAATCAAATTAAACTAAGTTAATATAGCTGTCTGATGATTTTCATTGTTTGGCAAGAAAGTCTGTCTACCAGAATTTTTACATGAAAATTGGATTCAGGTTGTGAATGGCATTTAAGCTGAATGATGAAGTAGGTTTTCCCTAAGGTTTAGTTTATATGTGAGTAATTGAAAGCAGTAGATAAGGCTAGGGTAGGATAATTACCATGATGATTGCTTGTAATGGCTTCAATAATAGGTAACTTACAACACAGCTGCTGCTATATGTTCAAACCTTGTTCCTGCTATAGGCAACTTCACATTGCTGTCTAAAGCTCAGAACATAGTCCTGCTGAACACCCAGTGGTCACACAGCTGTCCAAAAAAAATCCTGTTGAACACTAAACTTATACCACTATGTAAACCTCAGTCCAGCTGAACATGCACCCAGTTCAAAAACAAGTGAGCATGACCAGGAAATTCCACAATCACAGATGGCCGACCAACCCAGGGCACCATGAAGAAGAGACACAGAACACTAATGGTCACATGACAGCTAGAACACAAATAAAATAAACCTGAACACAGTTGTCAAAACTTTTGAACTGTTGAACACACAGCTGTCAAAACCTCTGTTCTGTCCTTTTGAAAACAACTGTATGAACTTTTGTCTTGTTGAAACAGCTGTCTAAACATCAATCCTGTCAAACACACAGCTGTCTAAATTTCTGTCCTGCTGAACACAGTTGTCTAATTTTCTGTCCTGTTGAACACACAGCTGTCCAAACTTCTGTCCTCTTCAATACATGGCTGTCAAAACTTTTGTCCTGTTGAACACATAGCTCTCAAAACTTGTGCTCTTTTACACACAGCTGTCTAAACTTCAGTCTGCTTAAACACACATCTGTCTAAACATCTTTTTTGTTGAACACAACTGTCTGAACTTTTGTCCACTTTAATACAAGGCTGTCTAAACTTTTGTCCTGTTGAACACACATTTGTCTCAACTTTTGTCCTGTTTAACACACAGCTGTCTAAATTTCAATCCTCTTAAAAGAGACAAATCTCTATCCTCTTGAACACAACTGTCTGAACTTTTGTCCTGATGATTAGAGTTGTCTAAACTTCTGTCTCGTTGAACACACAGCTGTCTAAACTTATGTCCTCTTTAATACAAGGCTGTTAAATTTTTGTCCTGATTAACACACAGCTGTCAAAAATTTTATCCTATTATACACACATCTGTCTAATTTCTGTCCTCTTTATTACACAGCTGTCTAAACTTCAGTATTCTTAAACACACAGCTGTTAAACCTCTATCCTGTTGAACACATCTGTCTAAACTTTTGTACTGATATACACAGTGATCTACATTCTGTCATGTTGAGCACTCAGCTGTTTAAATTTCAGCCCTCTTAAACACACAGATGTCTAAACCTTTATCCTGTTAAACACAACTGTTTGAACTTTTGTCCTGTTGAACACAGTTGTCAAAACTTCTGTCCTGTTGACGTATTTGTTTAAACTTGTCCTGTTGAACCCATGGATTTCTAAACTTCAGTCCTCTTAAACACACAGCTGTCTAAACCTCCATCTTGTTTAACACAACTGTTTGAATGTTTGTCCTGTTGAACACTTCTGTCCTCTTTAATACACAACTGTCTAAACTTTTGTACTATTGAACACACAGCTGTCTAAACTTCTGTCCTGTTGAGCACATTTGTCTAAACTTCTGTCCTGTTAAATGCAAATTAGTCTTAACTTCTGTCCTGTTGAAAAAATGGATGTCTGAACTTCATTCCTCTTAAACACACAGCTGTCTAAACCTCTACCCTGTTGAACACATCTGTCTGAAATTTTGTCCTGTTTTTTCACATTTGTCTCAAACTCTGTCCTGTTGAACACAACTGTCCTGAACGCATTTGTCTCAAACTGTTCTGTTGAACATACAGGTGTCTACACTTACACAGCTGTCTAAACCTCTATCCTGTTGAACACAACTGTTTGAACTTTTGTCCTGTTGAACACAGTTGACCAAACCTCTATCCTGTTGAACACAACTTGGTGAACTTTTGTTCTATGAACTCAGTTGTCTAAAGTTCTATCCTGTTGAACACAACTGTCTGAACTTTGTCCTAATGAACACAGTTGTCTACACTTCTGTCCTGATTAACACACAGCAGTCTAAACTTCTGTCCTCTTCAATATACGACTGTTGTTACTTTTGTTCTATGGAACTCAAAGCTGTCTAAACTTTTGTCTTGTTAAACACACCTGTGTAAACTTCTGCCCTGTTGAACAAACAACTGTCTAAAATTCAGTCCTCATAAACACACAACTGTCTAAACCTCTATCCTGTTGAACACATGGCTGTGTAAACTTCTGCCCTATTGAACAAACAACTGTCTAAACCTGTATCCTGTTGAACACAACTGTCTGAACTTTTGTTCATAGGAACACAGTTGTCTAAACTTCTGTCCTGTTGAACATGCATTTGTCTAACTTCTGTCCTATTGAACCCATGGATGTCTAAACCTCAGTCCTCTTAAACACACAGCTGTCTTAACCTCTATCCTGTTGAAAACAACTGCCTGAACTTTGTCCTGATGAACACAGTTGTCTAAAACTTCTGTCCTCTTTAATACACTGCTGTCATAAATTTTGTCCTATTAAACTCACAGCTGTCTAAACTTCTGCCCTGTGGAACAAACAACTGTCTAAGCTTCAGTCCTCCTAAACACACAACTGTCTATACATATATCCTGTTGAACACACAGCAGTGTAAGCTTCTGCCCTGTTGAACAAACAGCTGTCTAAACTTCAGTCCTTTTAAACACGTAACTATCAAAACCTCTATCCTGTTGAACACAACTGTCTGAACTTTTTTTCCTGATAAACACAATTGTCTAAACTTCTGTTATGTTGAACACACATTATCTAAACTTCTGTCCTGTTGAACCCATGGATGTCTAAATTTCAGTCCTCTTAAAACCACAGATGTCTAAAACTCTATTCTGTTGAACACAACTGTCTGAACTATGTCCTGATGAAAACAGTTGTCTAAACTTCAGCCCATTTGACCGGTTTAAGCCCTCCAGTAAAATATTTTACTGACCGTTCCAAGGCAGTTCTTCTTTTGTGGATCTTTTTTGTTTCTTCTGTCTTGTGTTTGCTATGCCTTTGTGCGCGTCTGTTTACATGTGCCTTGTGGTCACCTGCTGGGAAAGGGCTAACCTCTTGGCTCTTGTTTGTGGTGTCCAACTGTGAGTTTGTCACTTTCCCATTGGTATCACTGGTCGGGTGTGGTACTTGATTGTATCGATTCCTGATCTTTGCACCCCACAGTGACAGCAGATTGAACCTCTTTCCTCTTGAACACGTCTGTCTGAACTTTTGTCCTGATGAACTCAATTGTCTAAATGTCTGTTCTGTTGAACACACATTTGTCTAAACTTCTGTCCTGTTGAACCCATGGATGTCTTAACTTCAGTAATCTTAAACACACAGCTGTCTAAACCTCTATCCTGTTGAACACAACTGTCTGAACTTTTGTCTTGTTGAACACAGTTGTCTAAACCTCTATCCTGTTGAACACAACTGTCTGAACTTAGTCCTGGTGAACACAGTTGTCTTCACTTCTGTCCTGATTAACACACAGCAGTATAATCATCTGTCCTCTTTATGCACGGCTGTTGTAACTTTTGTTCTATTGAACTCACAGCTGTCAAAGCTTCTGTCCTGTTGAACACAAAGCTGTGTAAACTTCTGCCCAGTTGAACAAACAGCTGTCTTAACTTCTGTCCTGTTGACCACACAGCCGTCTTAACTTCTGTCATGTTGTACACACAGCTGTCTAAAACTATCCTGTTGAACACAACCATCAGAACTTTTGTCCTGCTGAACACATTTGTCAAATCTTTGTCCTGTTGAACACACAGCTGTCAAAACTTATGTCCTGTTGAACACATGGCTGTCTAAACTTCAGTCCTCTTAAATGCACAGCTGTCTTAACCTCTATCCTGGTGAATACAACTGTCTGAACTTTTGTCCTGATGAACACAGTTGTCTAAGCTTCTGTCCTGATGAACATAGTTGTCTTAACTTTTATCCTGTTGAACATATGGCTGTCTTAACTTCTGTCCTCTTTAATACAGGGCTGCCCAAATTTTTGTCTTGTTGATCACACAGCTGTCTAAACTTCTGTCCTGTTTAACTCACAGCTGTCTAAACTTCTGCCCTGTTTAACTCACAGCTGTCTAAACTTCTGTCTTCTTTAATACAGGGCTGTCTAAACGTTTGTCCTTTGATCTCACAGCTGTCTAAACATCAATTCTATTGAACACATATGTCTGAACTTATGGTCTGCTGAACACAGTTGTCTTAACTTCTGCCCTGTTAAACACAACTGCTGAACTTTTGTTCTGCTGAACACAGTTGTCTAAACTTCTGCCATGTTGAACATAACTGTCTGAACTTCTGTTCTCCTGAACAAAGTTGTCTAAACTTCTGCCATGTTGAACACGTGACTGTCTAAACTTCTGTCCTC
Organism: Loripinus fragilis; assembly: GCA_964019695.1. Taxonomy (NCBI): domain Eukaryota; kingdom Metazoa; phylum Mollusca; class Bivalvia; order Lucinida; family Lucinidae; genus Loripinus; species Loripinus fragilis. The sequence goes on from OZ026516.1 coordinate 6,674,285, forward strand.
TTAAATACATGGCTATCTTAGCTTTTGTCCTTTTGATCACACAGCTGTCCAAACTTCTGTCCTGATAAACATGCAGCTGTCTTAAATTTTGTCCTGTTGATCAAAAAGCTGTCTAAACTTCTGTCCTATTGAGTACACAGCTGTCTAAATTTCTGTCCTCTCAAACACACAGCTGTCTATATATACATCCTAAGCTTCTGTCCTTTTAAAGACACACAGTCTATATATACATCTTATTGAATACACAGCTGTCCAAACAAACATCTGTCCTGTTGAACATGCAGCTGTCTAAACCTCTATTCTGTTGAACTCACAGCTGTATAAACTTCTGTCCTCTTTAACAGGCAGCTGTCTAAACCTCAATCCTGTTGAACACACAGCTATCTTAACCTCAATCCTAGTGAACACATGACTGTCTAAACTCATGTACTGTTGAAACAGCTGTCTAAACATCGATCCTGTTGAACAAACATCTGTCTAAACTTCTGTCCTCTTTAACACACAGCTGTCTAAATCTCCATCCTGTTGAACAGACAGCTGTCTAAACCTCAATCCTAGTGAACACACCACTGTCTAAACTAATGTACTGTTTAAACAACTGTCTAAGCATTAATCCTGTTGAACATACAGCTGTCTAAACTTCTGTCCTCTTTAATGCACAACTGTCTTAATTTCTGACATCTTTAACACACAACTGTCTAATCATCCATCCTCTTTAACACACAACTGTCTAATCATCCATCCTCTTTAACACACAATCGTCTAATCATCCATCCTCTTTAACACACAACTGTCAAATCATCCATCCTCTTTAACACACAACTGTCTAATCATCCATCCTCTTAAACACACAACTGTCTAACCATCCATCCTCGTTAACACACAACTGTCTAATTGTCCATCCTGTTGAACATACAGCTGTTTAAACTTCTGTCCTCTTTAATGCACAACTGTCTTAATTTCTGACATCTTTAACACACAACTGTCTAATCATCAAACCTCTTTAACACACAACTGTCAAATCATCCATCCTCTTTAACACACAACTGTATAATCATCCATCCTCTTTAACACACAACTGTCTAATCACCCATCCTCTTTAACACACAACTGTCTAATCATCCATCCTCGTTAACACACATCTGTCTAATTGTCCATCCTGTTGAACATACAGCTGTCTAAACTTCTGTCCTCTTTAATGCACAACTGTCTTAATTTCTGACATCTTTAACACACAACTGTCTAATCATCCATCCTCTTTAACACACAACTGTCTAATCATCCATCCTCTTTAACACACAACCGTCTAATCATCCATCCTCTTTAACACACAACTGTCAAATCATCCATCCTCTTTAACACACAACTGTCTAATCATCCATCCTCTTTAACACACAACTGTCTAATCATCCACCCTCTTTAACACACAACTGTCTAATCATCCATCCTCTTTAACACACAATTGTCTAATCATCCATCCTCTTTAACACACAACTGTCTAATCATCCATCCTCTTTAACACACAACTGTCTAATCATCCATCCTCTTTAACACACAACTGTCTTATCATCCACCCTCTTTAACACACAACTGTCTAATCATCCATCCTCTTTAACACACAATTGTCTAATCATCCATCCTCTTTAACACACAACTGTCAAATCATCCATCCTCTTTAACACACAACTGTCTAATCATCCATCCTTTTTAACACACAACTGTCTAATCATCCATCCTCGTTAACACACAACTGTCTAATTGTCCATCCTGTTGAACATACAGGTGTCTAAATTTCTGTCCTCTTTAATGCACAACTGTCTTAATTTCTGACATCTTTAACACACAACTGTCTAATCATCAATCCTCTTTAACACACAACTGTCAAATCATCCATCCTCTTTAACACACAACTGTCTAATCATCCATCCTCGTTAACACACAACTGTCTAATTGTCCATCCTGTTGAACATACAGCTGTCTAAACTTCTGTCCTCTTTAATGCACAACTGTCTTAATTTCTGACATCTTTAACACACAACTGTCTAATCATCCATCCTCTTTAACACACAACTGTCTAATCACCCATCCTCTTTAACACACAACTGTCTAATAATCCATCCTCTTTAACACACAACTGTCTAATTGTCCACCTGTTGAACATACAGCTGTCTAAACTTCTGTCCTCTTTAATGCACAACTGTCTTAATTTCTGACATCTTTAACACATAACTGTCTAATCATCCATCCTCTTTAACACACAACTGTCTAATCATCCATCCTCTTTAACACACAATCGTCTAATCATCCATCCTCTTTAACACACAACTGTCAAATCATCCATCCTCTTTAACACACAACTGTCAAATCATCCATCCTCTTTAACACACAACTGTCTAATCATCCATCCTCTTTAACACACAACTGTCTAATCATCCATCCTCTTTAACACACAACTGTCAAATCATCCATCCTCTTTAACACACAACTGTCTAATCATCCATCCTCTTTAACACACAACTGTCTAATCATCCATCCTCTTTAACACACAACTGTCTAATCATCCATCCTCTTTAACACACAATTGTCTAATTGTCCATCCTGTTGAACACACAGCTGTCTAAACTTCTGAAATCTTCAGGACAGAAGTTTAGACAGCTGTGTGATTAAAAGTTCTCTTTAACTATTGAATGCATGTTGTCTAAATTTGACCTCTTTAACATTCAGCTGTCTAAACATTTATCATGTTGAACACACAACTGTCTAAACTTCTGGCTCACAGCTGGCTAAACCTTCTTCCTATTTAAAAACACATTTGTCTAAATAATCAGCTGCCAAGATTTCTGTCTTTTCAAACACACAATTGTCTTAATCTTTGTCCTGTCAAACACATGTCTAAACATCAATCCTGTTGAACAAACAGCTCTCTGAATCTCTGTCCTCTTTATTACACGGCTGTCTATTATTCTGTCCTCTTTAACAGCTGTCTAAACCTCCATTCTTTTAAACCCACAGCTGGCAAGACCTTCATTCTATTGAACACACAGCTGTCTAAACTTCTGTCCTGTTGAAGACACAGTGGTCCAAACTTCTGTCCTGTTGAACACACCGCTGTCTACAATTCTGTCCAGTTGATGACACAGCTGAATAACCCTCAATCCTGTCTTAACCCATGTCCCTGTCTAAATTTAACACACATTTGTTGAAACCTCCAGAGCAGAAGCTTAGACAGCTTTGTGATCAACTACCCTCTTTAACTGTTGAATACATGGATGTCTAAACTTCTGTCTTTAAACACACAGCTGTCAAAACCTCTATCATGTTGAACACACAACTGTCTAAGCCTCTGTCCTCTTTATCACACAGCTTCTAAAACCATATCTGGTAAAACATGTGGCTGTCTAGCTTCTGTCTAGTTGAATACACTGCTGTCAAATGCTCTGTGATGTTTTAACACACAGCTGTCAAAACCTCCATCCTGTTGAGCACATGGCTGTCTAAAATGCTGTTCTGTTGAATATACTGCTGTCTAAATTTCTATCCTCTTAAATACACAGCTATCCAAACCTCCAACCTGTGGTGAAGATGGCTGTTTAAACATCTGTCCCATTGAACACACTACTGTTTGAACATCTGTCCTATTTAAAACACAGTATTTAACACACAGCTGTCTAAAGAGGACAGCCATGTGTTCCTGTTGAACACGCTACTGTCTAAACTTCCACCCTATTGAACACTTTTATGCTGTTGAACACATGGCTGTTTAAACTTTTGTCCTGTTGAACACACGGCTGTCTAAACTTGTCGTTGTCTAAATGTCTGTCGTCTTTAACACACGGCTGTCTACATTTCTGCCCTCTTTAACACAAAGGCTAGCTGTCTAAGACTATCCTGCTGATCACACGACTGTCTGAACTTCTGTCCTGTTGAATATAAGCTGTATAAACACACAGTTGTCTAAATTTCTGATAGCTGCTGTCTAACTTCTGTCCTGTTGAACACACAGCTATCTAAACCTCTGTTTAACTAAACCTCCATCCTGTTGACACATGGCTGGCTAAACATCTGGTCTGTTGAACACAATCTGTCTTAACCTATGTCCTATTAAACATCAATATAAACCTCTGTCCTACTAAACAACAACTGTCTAACCCTACACCCTGTTGAACATACATCTGTCTGTTAAATATAAAGCTATTTAAACTTTTGTCCTGTTGGATACAGGGCGTCTAGACTTCTGTCCTCTGTGAAATACCTTGATGACTGAAAAACAATTTCAGGACCACCGTGATGGAATTTTCTTGATCTGCACATGGATTCTAATTAGTCTCTGTAGCCGGTTGGAAACAAAACATGTCATAAACTTCTCATTGGACTCATTTAGGGAGATGTATCAAGTAGAATAAACTAAATTAGTCAAAAACCAAGGCAGGAACTAATCCCTAAACCTTTCTTAGCAAATAGAGTGAATAGAAGCTTTTGATACAAAAAAAATTGTACAAGATAAATGTGTGGTTAGGTGAACTGCATCCTTGACATGACCATTGCTGTTGATTGGGACGTAAAACCTTAAATAAAACAATGGCATTTTCATCCCTGAAGATTAATTATCATTTAGCCAAACAGTGTAACGGCAGCATCTCATCTGGACCTACCTCATTTTATTGATTTCATTGCATGGAATTAAACTCCCCAGATAACTGCCTTTATAGATGTGATAGCTTAGCTCATGCTAGGTACTCTACACCTTGTATAATTCTACAGGATGAGCTCATCCATACATTACATACAGAACTTCCAATTGAGCCAGCAAAAAGTATACATTGACATGTGTGTCCATTAAAGATTCAGATCAGCCTTGGCATCTGCACAGTATGATCAGAGTCTTTGATGGTCCCTCTATAGGTAGCCAAGTATCCACACTTTTTTCAGGCGGAATACTTAGACTCTGATCAGAATGTGTGGATGCCAAGACTGATTTGAATCTTAGCTGTATGCACAAGCCAACTTGTACCATATGTTGGATACTAGTTCAAATGGTCAAGCTACTCCCAGACGTCTAGCCAATTACTGTATAGTAAGAGAAATGTTAATTGGGCCTCGACCCAACAAAACCTGTCTTAAGCGAGACTCAAAGCAGTCTCCTCAGCTACAGAGACTAGCTAGAAAATTGAAAATTTTCATGTAGCAAGTTTAGATATGATACTTTATAAAAAGTGAACAACAAAAGGCGCTGATCAGATTGCGCGGATGCATTATGAAATATTATAACACTCAAGTAGTTGTCATTTACTGATGATACTGGTTAACAATTGCGAGGTGTGAGGAGCCTGTGTTTATCAACAATTGTACGGCCTTGCTCTTTTGTTGTACAAGCTGGCATTGATGGGGATTTGGTAGAGTGTCTGATTTTGAACCCAGTGGCTTGGGTTCGATCACCAGTCGAGGCAAAGGTGATAAGCATTTTTTCATCTGTTACACCCACCCAGGAAATAAGTGGTAAGATAAATGACTTGTGATATGACCGAAAAACATTAACCCTTAAAGCGCCAATCGCAACAAAAGTCATCTGCTGAAATGTTTAAGAAGCTTCTATGGCAAACAGTGTTGACCCAGATCAGACTGCTCCTATAGGAGCAGTCTGTTCTGGGTCTACACTGTTTGCTTCTATACTTAATTTGTCAGTAATGTTAGGCAAGACGACTTCAGCAGACATTTTCAGATGCATTTTTTTCTTGGCGCTTTAAGGGTTAACATGATCAATCCTGTTTAATATTTGCACAGAATGAAACTAAAAAGCTCAGTCATCATGATGCAATATTTGATGATTTTTTCCCTGCCATTGCAGTTTCTATTCTCACCTGTTTGTCACGTCTTGTCTTGTTTAATTTTCTTAGACATAATTGGGACACACCTTCAGTTTATATCAGCTCACCTGAGTTAACTCTGCATGCTGGGTAATTTTTTGTGTAACTTTCAAAATTTACTTTTCAAAAAATTATTTCAGGAAAACTTTTTAGAGTGTCAAACAGTTTGGATCCATGTCAGGCCTGACTTTTTGTTGGGCCTGATCTAGGTTCAAACTTTTTGCAAAGGTTATCAGCTGATGACAAAAGTTTCCACTTCCAGGTAGAGAGTTAAGGTAAGTGCTGAATTTCTACATCAGGACTAATCCATCCTGGCTTACAATAAATCATTTGCTGAATAAAGCAAATGAGTTGTCCTTGATCAGGCTGCTTCTCTAGGATTAGCTTTTCAAAGACTTTTTTTTTATTTGTGCATGCTTTTCCTGTTCTTGCAGAGCTAAGGTATGCAATTCTGCACCAAGTAGCCCAACACTTGTATCTCTTGATTCAGTCTTTTTGTTTCAATGTTTAATGCCCCAGTCAACAGGTTTGATCATGGGGGAGATGATGATCATGACCCTCATCAAGATAGTTTTGGAACTGACTTTTAATCATTCATTGGTAAACCAGCACTCTATCCACATATTTTTTTTCCACTTGAAGCAGTGTGTGGAGAGGATAAAACTCTAGGAAAGAAAATTTACAGACTGAGGGACTGAATTTGGGAACTGATTTTCAGTCTGATACAGCCTAACCAAACTGACAGGCTTTCTTTGTCAGCCTAATCAAACTGACAACCTTCCTTTGTCAGCCTAACAAAACTGACAAACTTTCTGTGTCAGGCTAATCAAACTGACAGGCTTTCTGTATCAGACTTATCAAACTGACAGGCTTTCTGTGTCAGACTTATCAAACTGACAGGCTTTCTGTGTCAGACTTATCAAACTGACAGGCTTTCTGTGACAGTCTAACCAAACTGACAGGCTTTCTGTGTCAGACTTATTTAACTGACAGGCTTTCTGTATCAGACTTATCAAACTGACAGGCTTTCTGTGTCAGCCTAACCAAACTGACAGGCTTTCTGTGACAGTCTAACCAAACTGACAGGCTTTCTGTGTCAGACTAACATAACTGACAGGCTTTCTGTGTCAGCCTAACTGAACTGACAGGCTTTCTGTGTCAGCCTAACCAAACTGACAGACTTTCTGTGTCAGCCTAACCAAACTGACAGGCTTTCTGTGTCAGACTTATCAAACTGACAGGCTTTCTGTGTCAGCCTAACCACACTGACAGACTTTCTGTGTCAGCCTAACCAAACTGACAGGCTTTCTGTATCAGACTAACCAAACTGACAGGCTTTCTGTATCAGACTTATCAAACTGACAGGCTTTCTGTGTCAGCCTAACCAAACTGACAGGCTTTCTGTGACAGTCTAACCAAACTGACAGGCTTTCTTTGTCAGCCTAATTTAACTGACAGGCTTTCTGTGTCAGCCTAACCAAACTGACAGACTTTCTGTGTCAGCCTAACCAAACTGACAGGCTTTCTGTGTCAGACTTATCAAACTGACAGGCTTTCTGTGTCAGCCTAACCACACTGACAGACTTTCTGTGTCAGCCTAATCTAACTGACAGGCTTTCTGTATCAGACTAACCAAACTGACAGGCGTTCTCTATCAGACTTATCAAACTGACAGACTTTCTGTGTCAGCTTAACTGAACTGACAGACTTTCTGTGTCAGCCTAACCGAACGGACAGACTTTCTGTGTCAGCCTAACTGATCTGACAGGCTTTCTGTGCCAACCTAACTGAACTGACAGGCTTTCTGTGTCAGCCTAACTGAACTGACAGGCTTTCTGTGTCAGCCAAACTGAACTGACATACTTTCTGTGTCAGCCTAACTGAACTGACAGGCTTTCTGTGTCAGCCTAACCAAACTGACATGCTCTCTGTATCAGCTTAACTGAACTGACAGACTTTCTGTGTCAGCCTAACTGAACTGACAGGCATTCTGTCAGCTTAGCCAAAGTGACAGGCTTTCTGAGTCAGCTTAACTGAACTGACAGACTTTCTGTGCCAGCCTTACCAAACTGACAGGCTTTCTTTGTCAGCCTTACCAAACTGACATGCTTTCTGTGCCAGCCTAACCAAGCTGACAGGCTTTCTGTGTCAGCCTAATCAAACTGACAGACTTTCTGTGTCAGCCAAACCAAACTGACAGGCTTTCTGTGCCAGCCTATCCAAGCTGACAGGCTTTCTGTGTCAGCCCAACTGAACTGACAGACTTTCTGTGTCAGCTAAACCAAACTGACAGGCTTTCTGTGCCAGCCTTACCAAACTGACAGACTTTCTGTGTCAGCCTAACTGAACTGACAGGCGTTCTATGTCAGTCTAATCAAACTGACAAACGGACAGGCTTTCTGTGCCAGCCTAAGACAACTGACAGGCTTTTGGTGACTAACCAAACTGACAGGCTTTCTGTGTCAGCCTAACTAAATTGACTGACTTTCTGCGCCAGCCTAACCAAACTGACAGGCTTCCTGTATCAGACTAACCAAACTGACAGGCTTTCTGTGTCAGCTTAACCAAACTGACAGGCTTTCTGTATCAGACTTATCAAACTGACAGGCTTTCTGTGTCAGCCTAACTTAACTGACAGACTTTCTGTGTCAGCCTTACCAAACTGACAGGCTTTCTGTGTCAGCTTAACTGAATTGACAGACTTACTGCGCCAGCCTAACTGAACTGACAGACTTTCTGTGTCAGCCAAACCAAACTGACAGGCTTTCTGTGTCAGCTTAACCAAACTGACAGGCTTTCTGTGTCAGACTTATCAAACTGACAGGCTTTCTGTGTCAGCCTAACCACACTGACAGACTTTCTGTGTCAGCCTAATCTAACTGACAGGCTTTCTGTATCAGACTAACCAAACTGACAGGCGTTCTCTATCAGACTTATCAAACTGACAGACTTTCTGTGTCAGCTTAACTGAACTGACAGACTTTCTGTGTCAGCCTAACCGAACGGACAGACTTTCTGTGTCAGCCTTACTGATCTGACAGGCTTTCTGTGCCAACCTAACTGAACTGACAGGCTTTCTGTGTCAGCCTAACTGAACTGACAGGCTTTCTGTGTCAGCCAAACTGAACTGACAGACTTTCTGTGTCAGCCTAACTGAACTGACAGGCTTTCTGTGTCAGCCTAACCAAACTGACATGCTTTCTGTATCAGCTTAACTGAACTGACAGACTTTCTGTGTCAGCCTAACTGAACTGACAGGCATTCTGTCAGCTTAGCCAAAGTGACAGGCTTTCTGAGTCAGCTTAACTGAACTGACAGACTTTCTGTGCCAGCCTTACCAAACTGACAGGCTTTCTTTGTCAGCCTTACCAAACTGACATGCTTTCTGTGCCAGCCTAACCAAGCTGACAGGCTTTCTGTGTCAGCCTAATCAAACTGACAGACTTTCTGTGTCAGCCAAACCAAACTGACAGGCTTTCTGTGCCAGCCTATCCAAGCTGACAGGCTTTCTGTGTCAGCCCAACTGAACTGACAGACTTTCTGTGTCAGCTAAACCAAACTGACAGGCTTTCTGTGCCAGCCTTACCAAACTGACAGACTTTCTGTGTCAGCCTAACTGAACTGACAGGCGTTCTATGTCAGTCTAATCAAACTGACAAACGGACAGGCTTTCTGTGCCAGCCTAAGCAAACTGACAGGCTTTTGGTGACTAACCAAACTGACAGGCTTTCTGTGTCAGCCTAACTAAATTGACTGACTTTCTGCGCCAGCCTAACCAAACTGACAGGCTTTCTGTATCAGACTAACCAAACTGACAGGCTTTCTGTGTCAGCTTAACCAAACTGACAGGCTTTCTGTATCAGACTTATCAAACTGACAGGCTTTCTGTGTCAGCCTAACTTAACTGACAGACTTTCTGTGTCAGCCTTACCAAACTGACAGGCTTTCTGTGTCAGCTTAACTGAATTGACAGACTTACTGCGCCAGCCTAACTGAACTGACAGACTTTCTGTGTCAGCCAAACCAAACTGACAGGCTTTCTGTGTCAGCTTAACCAAACTGACAGGCTTTCTGTATCAGACTTATCAAACTGACAGGCTTTCTGTGTCAGCCTAACTAAACTGACAGACTTTCTGTGTCAGCCTTACCAAACTGACAGGCTTTCTGTGTCAGCTTAACTGAATTGACAGACTTACTGTGCCAGCCTAACTGAACTGACAGACGTTTTATGTCAGTCTTATCAAACTGACTTACCAAACTGACAGGCTTTCTGTGTCAGCTTAACCAAACCACAGGAGCTTGAAGTTCGATCCTTAAATCACCCCTATAGCCTCAAAACCAAAAGCTCACAATGTCATTACGTAGTAATGACCAGGAGTGAAACTAAATTTCAGGCACCTTTGAATCGCCGTTACCAGGAGGTTTTGGCGAAAACTGAACATCTAACCATAAAAACTATGTCAACAGGTCATGCGAGGCATGGATAACTTTTTCTGACATATCACTGAGTCAAAATAATGAGCGTTTGAAAATAAGGAAAAAATAACGGTAGCCATTCCGGCTCCAGTATCCGGTTTGACGCAGTGAATCCGAGCCTTCGTCACACTTGGAGAAAATACATTTAAAAACTTACAAACTCTTCAACCAAAAATGAAACAATCAGTTTGTCATAAACTTTGCGGAAATTCAAAACTGAAACCGTTGTTTTTCAAAGATAGTGTGACGTTGACGTCGCGCATGATTTGGCGTACAAAGCGTAACGTCAAGTAATAGCGTCTTGGGGCTTATTCCGTAGATGAAAACGTCATTTTCTCATTGTTTATGCCCTAACAAATAGGTTTCTCTGTACTATATCGAATATAAGTATATTTGAGACATTGTCGTGTTTTGTCTTAACGCCGCCATCTTGATCATAAGGTAGAAGAAAAGTTATCGAACACTTTGACGTTGCCGTCGCAACATTCACTGCCGATTGACCGGAAACTGGAGCCAGAATGGCTACCGAGAGCTTAGTTTCACTCCTGGTCATTACTACGTAATGACACTGTGAGCTTTTCGTTTTGAGGCTATATAGGTGATATAAGGACCGAACTTCAAGCTCCTGTGACCAAACTGACAGGCTTTCTGTGCCAGCTTAACAGAACAAACAAACTTTCTGTGTCAGACTAACCAAACTGACAGGTATTCTGTGTCAGCTATACTGAAATGACAGGCTTCTTTGTCAGCTTAACTGAACTGACAGACTTTTTGTGTCAGCCTAACTAAACTGACAGGCGTTCTGTGTCAGCGTAACTAAACTGACTGGCTTTCTTTGTCAGCTTAACTGAACTGACAGACTTTTTGTGTCAGCCTTACTGAACTGACAGGCCTTGTGTTAGTCTAATCAAACTGACAGGCTTTCTGTGTCAGCTTTACTAAACTGACAGGCTTTCTGTGTCAGCTTTACTAAACTGACAGGCGTTCTGTGTCAGTCTAATCAAACTGACAAGCTTTCTGTGTCAGCGTAACTAAACTGACTGGCTTTCTGTGACAGCTTAACTGAACTGACAGACTTTTTGTGTCAGCCTTACTGAACTGACAGGCCTTGTGTTAGTCTAATCAAACTGACAAGCTTACTGTGTCAGTGTAGCTAAACTGACTGGCTTTCTTTGTCAGCTGTACTAAACTGACAAGCTTTTTGTGTCAGACTAACTGAACTGTCAGGTTTTATGTGTCACCTACACATGATTATCTGATGCGACTTTCAAGAGCTTAAATCCTTGGTTTTCATATTATCATGTGACCACAAACATTATGATACATGGTTAGTAGGAAACAATGTAGGGTGATGGGTGGGACAAAGTAAATTAGCTGCAAAAAATTATGAACAAAAGATAGCAACCTTTCCCCAACCCCACTCCCTAACACACACGCAAGAAAAAGCTAAATAAAAGAAATATGATTTCAATGAAATCTGTTGTTGACTCCCACTCTTCAAAGAAACACTGATACTACATGTGTTATAATCAGCAACGTAGGTGTAAGTTAAGGCATAGTTAGTTGACTAATGTTTTGGTTCTGATAAGGTTTTGTGGCTTTGTCAAGATAAGTAAACAGTAGCTTTATGATCTCTCATTGAAATATCACTGCCATATCAGCTTCTGATTACCTTTCTCATGGTGAATTTAAACATCAGCTGAGGTTCTCTTTGAAGTACCTGATATTAGCATACAGTAAAACCTGTCTAAAGCAGGTATTCTCAAAAAGACCACAAATTGGTTTTCAAGACCGATTATCACTTACCGGTAATGCAGATCAAAAGAATTGCAGAATGCTCCAAGGGGTATATATATATATACCCTTGACATACCTGGTGTATTTTGGGGATAGCCTGTCAGATTGGGCATAATTTTGTGGGGTACACAGTCGAATTGCTGGGGCCTAGGCTATGTAGCAAGAAAAATCTAGGAGTCAGCTGAACGTTTGTTATCAGGGCATAATTTTTGTAATGTCATAAGATAAGAGAACATGTATAGTAGTAGGATATAGCTATTTATGGTACTCTCAAAGTTGAAACAGTTACACCTAGTGACCCAGGTATATGAAACAACAGACATAAACAATTACCACCCACATTAATGACTTGATTTACCTGCAAAAAGTTTCTGTAACTGGGTGAATTGTTATCCTTAGGGGAAAATTGAACAGACAAGAAATATTCATTATGTCCCTGCAACCAAAGTGTGTCCAGTAGTGTCCGCAAAGCTTCTTTCTCACACTCTTTTTCTAAACCAGTTGGTGGTTTTGACCAAAATTGCATAGATACATTGTTCGGAGGGGTAAGAATTGAATAAATTTTGTTGACCTCCATCTTGTTTTCAAGGTCACTATAGCACTTAGAAATGAGCCCCGACATGAGAATTTGTGGTATGTGCGACCAGCAAAGCCTCAGATCAGCCTGCGCATACGCGCAGTCTGATCAGAGCCTTCGCTAGTCGCTTGAATATTCTATGACTGTTAAGCTACTGACCGAACAATATTTGGGGTTTCTAAGCTTAAAAGGAGGCTGCACAAGCTCATCTGAGTCTACACATGTCAAAATGCCACATTGTTAGAAATCACATGTCATGGCTCAAATGTCAATTTTGACCAAAATAGCCTTCCCACAAGTTCTCTCTGGAGCAGAATGACAGATTCTGGCCAAATTTACATATTGCATCATTGTGATACCATAAAGCGTCTATTAAATTTTATTGACCTTGACCTAATTTTCAAGGTCAACAACCTATATAGACTGTAAAAATGAGTCTTTCCTTCACTAGTGGTTTGATTTTGACCAAACTTGGCACATATACAATTGATTAGAGTTTTGTCACCTTGACCTTATTTTTAAGGTCATACCTGCACTTTGATATGTCTAATTTTGACCAGATCAGCATTTTCACACGTTATCTCTTGAAAGGAAAGGATGGACTCTGGCCAAACTTTATATATTGTATCATTGTAACTATGTCAGTATGTCGGGCCTGATCTGGATCCAAACAGCTTGCCACTCTGATGGCATGTTTCGAAAAAGTTGGTTTTGAAAAAACTCAGCGGACTTCATTACCCAGGAGGCAATGAGTTCCTATTAGATGTATGTTGAGTAACACAGTTATGATAGGGAAAGTTCAAGGTACTATGTCTAAGCCACTTCAATATTAGATTAACAAAGTTAAACTCTCTTCTTAGGACTAGCATGGAATGCACTTCATTAATTTCCTTAATAACCAGGATTAGCATGGAGTGCACTTCATTAATTTCCTTAATAACCTTATTGGCAGGTGAGCCAAAATCACTTTCAAGATACCAACAGTTAATTCCCTTGCTTTCAGACTAATTACCACATTTATTTTAATATGTTTGTCCCTTCCATATTGTTTGTAACAAGCAATTTCAGAGAATTTATGTCCCCCACCACTTTTTGTTTGTCATTGAATAAATGAGCTATCATGAAACAACTAAATACACAAGATACCATGTATCTGCAAAAATGACTCGGGTTCATTTTGTGAAAAAAGTTACAAAAAATAATCTGTGGATTATGCCCAAACAATAGTCACATCTTCAGACCATGACCTCAACACCTGTAAAGTTTCAAAGGAATCGGCATAAAACTGTAGGAGGAGTTCCATACACAAGATACCTAGTATCTATTAATTTTGACCGCAAAAATGACTAAGTTCATTTTCTAAAAAAGTGACAAAAAATAATCAGAGGATTATGCCCAAACAATATGCACATCTTCAGACCATGACCTGAACACCTGTAAAGTTTCAAAGCAATCAGAGTAAAACTGTAGGAGTTCCATACGCAAGATACCTCGTATCTATTAATTTTGGCTGCAAAAATGACTTAAGGTCATTTTGTGAAAAAAGTGACAAAATAAAATCTGAGGATTATGCCCAAACAATATGCACATCTTCAGACCATGACCTAAACAGTAAAGTTTCAAAGCAATCGGAGTAAAACTGTAGGAGGAGTTCCATACACAAGATACCTACTGCTTGATGGGGGACGGAAGTCCTGACGGAAGAAAGGAATACTGAATACTGTCCCCTCGCCTTTCTTCGAAAAGGCAGGGGACAATAAAGGCTACCTAAGAACATAAGCAGATGAGAGGAGCAGATGATTTAAGTTGTGTCTGGCAGGAAAAGGGTTAATGTTAGTTGTCCCATTCAGCAGCTAAGGTCATGGAGAGACGGCCAATTAACCTAACCAACAGGCCTATACCAAAGCAACATACATAAAACCTGTGTAAATGGCCACTTTCAAAAAGACAGAAATTAGTTTTCAAGACCAATTATCACTTAATGCAGGTCAAAAGTATTGCAGAATGCTCCAAGGGGAGCATTCTGCATACTTTCGACCTTCATTAAGCAACCATTTGTCATTAAGATCTTTGTTTTGGCTTTTTTTTTTGAGTGGTCGTTTTACACAGGTTTTACTGTACTAGTTGTCCATGTATATCATTTTACCTCTACCTGAAAACCGTCATACTTTAATCAGCTGTAAGAAACGAAATCTATGAGTGTACTCCTAATTTTCAGTTTCATAAGTATCAGACTGCATTTCTGGACTGGGTGAAGTGTGATAAGATAATCAGTTTTTCAATTAAATCGCAAAATCTACTATTTTCAGTTTCAAAGTCTGAAAGCAAGGGAAATAACTCTAAAAATAAGCCATTCAGTTATGGTTCTTGCATTCGGCACAACGTCTAATCGGGTTAATATTTGTATAAAGTTTCAAGAAGATCTCATAAAACAGTTTTTTTTAAGTTACAGAGCAGACATAAAATCACAAAATCTACTATTTCAGTTTCAAATGGACACAACTGTAACAAGAGGGCCATAGTGGCCATGAATTGCTCACCTGTACTATGTGCACCAGTCATATAAGCTTATGTGACTCCTGGGGGCAAACTTTGGCACCAGGGGCATTGTTTGAACAAATTTGGTAGTGGTCAACTAGGTGATGCTATATACCAAATATCAAGGTTTTAGCCCTTGTGATTTCTTACAAGATGTTATCATGTTATCCCCTTATAAGCCAATGTAAAGCATGAGAACCCGTGGCAGGTCCAATTTTGGTCCCCCAGGCATAATTTGAACAAACGTGATAGTGGTCTGCTAGGTGATGCTACATACTTAATATCAAGGCTTTAGTCCTTGTAGTTTCAGACAAGAAGAATTTATTTTTTCCCTTATAAAAGCCTATGTAAATATGTGACACCAGGGGCAGACCCATTTTTAGACTCAGGGGTATAATTTAAACAAACTTGGTAGAGGTCCACTAGGTGATGCTACATACCAAATATTAAGGCTCTAGGCCCTGTGTTTTCAGACAAGAAGATTTTTTCATGTTTTCCCTATATAAGTCTATACAAAACATGTGACCCCGTTGTCCCAGTTTATCTTGCCCCCCTGGACAGCTTGTCCCCCGGGGGGCAAGCCAACCGCGGGGGGGGGGGGGGGGGGGGGGGGGGGGGGGGGGGGGGGGGGGGGGGGGGGGGGGGGGAGGCTGTCCCGGGATATCTTACCCCCCACCCTGGTTATCTTCACCCCCGGGGGGCAAGCTGTCCAGGCCAGTTTATCTTGCCCCCCGCCCAACACAAGTCAAAATATATACATGTTATTTTGTTATTTTTCTGTATCATTTTAATGAATTCAGATCCTCCATAAGTCATAAAGTGAGATATTGGTGCCTGTTGGGTTAATATTGGTAAAACTTTAAAATCATCTTGAATAAATATATCAAGACTAAGTGATTTTAAGCTTAATTATTTTGCTAATACTACTTATTTTAAACTATCAGAATGTGAAGATGTATCAATAATAATAACAACATATCCCGGGACAGCTTGCCCCCCGGGGGGCAAGTTGTCCAGGGGGGCAAGATAAACTGTTACACCGGGGGCAGGCCATTTTTGGCCCATGGGGCATGATTTGAACAAACTTGGTAGAGGTCCACTAGAGGCCTTGTGGTTTCAGACAAGAAGATTTTTTCATGTTTTCCCCTAATAAGTCTATGCAAAACATGTGACCCCTGGGGCGGGCCCATTTTTGGCCCCAGGGGCATAATTTGAACAAACTTGGTAGTGGTTCACTAGATGATGCTTCATACCAAATATTAAGACTCTAAGCCTTGTGGTTTCTGGATTAGAAGATTTTTTCATGTTTTCCCTATATAAGTCTATACAAATCATGTGACCCCTGGGGCGGGCCCATATTTTGGCCCCAGGGGCATAATTTGAACAAAAATAGTAGAGGTTCACTAGATGATGCTTCATACCAGATATTAAGGCTTTAGGCCTTGTGGTTTCAGACAAGAAGATTTTTTTCATGTTTTCCCTATATAAGCCTACATAAATCTGTGACCCCCGGGGCAGGCCCATTTTTGGCCCCAGGCAAATAATTTGATCATATTTGGTAGAGGTCTACTAGGTGATGCTACATACTGAATATCAAGGCTCTAAGCTTTGTGGTTTCAGACAAGAAGATTTTTAAAGTTTTCATCTTGAAAATCTATTTTTAGCCTGTGTGACCTAGATATGCAATGGACCAGAACCATTTAAACAATTATTAAAGAGGGCCATATAAGGATCATTCCTGCCAAGTTTGGTAAAAATCCAACAAGTAGTTTAGGAGAAGAAGTCATTTAAGTCAATTGTTAACGGACGACGACGACGGACAAAGACCGATCACAAAAGCTCACCTTGTCACTACGTGACAGGTGAGCTAAAAATAGGCACTCTTGCATTTTGCATGTCTACTAATGATAGTTAATATTGCTATGAAGCTTCATGAAGATATCTTAAATGTTTTTCAAGTTACAGAGTAATTATAGAGTAGTTGACAAATGGACATACAGGCAGATGGAAAGATGACCATGGCAAAACCAATATGTCTCCCAACTAGGGCTTCCACGTTTACAAAATTTTGTAAACGTTTACACGAATTCCAGAAATCGAAACTATTCTGTTTACACACAATTACCATACTGAATTTTTTTCAATATCGCAGATCGGTAAAATCGCCAATTTTTTTCTAAAAAGAACTCTGAAAAGTGTACCTGTGCAAACATTCAAAATAGTTTGGTTAAGTTTGGTTATAGAACTCATTTCAAGTAATTGCAATCTGACTGCAACCTTTACAGACTCATCAATTACAGTTCGAAGCCATGTGCTTTCACATTCGTGTCCACCAAATATTAAGACGTGCATTAACGTATCTGATAAAAATGCATGAATATTGCTCCTAGCAAAGTGAGATAAAATTCACGACATTTTTATCACAACTTCACAAGTCAACGAGACACCGGTTACTGTGTCCACTGAGCATGTCGGCCATAATTCTAATTGCAATAATTAATAACTATCAGAATCAAATACATCGGAATCTGGAAAAAACAACACTATTTTTCATTAGAAGATGCATTAATAAACCACGAAGCTTGTCACATGTTTAAGTTCGTTTAAACGGAAGACCATTTTTGTAAACGTTTATTGCATAAACACGAAACATTACCGTTCACACGTGTAAACGTGGAAGCTCTACTCCCAGCTCTAAAATAACAAGTCTATTCCTGCTTGCATTTTATTAAAATGAAAACATAAAAACATGTTAGTATATGAAATTAATTCACATGCAATGACATTGTTTTTCTCCTTAGCAATAATCTACTTCTAATTTTTGTCCCAGTAAATTGGGACCTGTGTCTACATATGCCCAGTTCATGCATATCAATACAATCTGATCATGCCCTTCATGTAAATATTTTTCCTTTTTTCTGGAGAGAAGGAGTGCAGTGTTTCAGTGGTTGAGCGTTGGAGAGGTTCAGATTCACCCGAGGCACTTTTCTTTGATTTGATTCTTAACGTCCCAGTCAACAATCTTTCAGTTACGTTTGGATGGGTCTTCCTGGGTTGAACCAGTTCTAAGCTAGAATTAATGTTTCTTGCTCAAGGTCACAACGCAGCGATGCCGGTGAGGCTCGAATCAGCGGCCCTTCCGTCTCGAATCATTCTATCACTGAGCCACTGCACTCCCTACCTGAGGCACTGTGTTGTGTCCTTGAGCAAGACTATATTCCTTTGCTTAGTACTGCTTCAACCCAGAAAGACAGGAAGTTATCCTGACTTGACTGAAAAATTACTGACTGGGATGTAAAGCATCAATACTATCAAAACATTTTGTCTAGTACAGTAAACCTTGTGTAAAACGGCCACTCAATAGACAAAACAAGGATCTTAATGACAAATGGTAGCTTAATGAAGGTCGAAAGTTAGCTTAATGAAGGTCGAAAGTATTGCAGAATGCTCCAATTGGAGCATTCTGCAATACTTTTGACCTGCATTAAGCAATAATTGGTCTTGAAAACCAATTTTTTTTTTTTTTTTTAGAGTGGCCGTTTTACACAGGTTTTACTGTATACCATATGTACCCTACATATACCATAGTGGTAACTCATATCAGACTGCTTCTGAAGGAGATCCCTGTTAACCCTTTGTATACTGTAAATTCCTAAAGGGGTACTTTGGCAAACAGTGAAGATCCCGATGAAATGCGGCATTTTATCAGGGTCTGCACTGATTGCTAAGGTAAATACAATCTTCAGGGGCTGAAGTCCATGTTCATAATTTGGAAAATTTCTACCTATGACCCCTCAAAATATATAATGGACAATCCCATCCTTATTGTATTAATCTGTATGGGAAAATCCATCAGAATACAAAGGGTTAAAAGATATACAGTAAAACCTGTCTTGAGCGGCCATTCAAAAATAGACAAAACAAAGGTCTTAAAGACAAATGGTAGCTTTATGAAGGTCGAAAGTATTGCAGAATGCTCTCTTGGAGCATTCTGCAAAACTTTTGACCTGCATTAAGCGATAATCAGTCTTGAAATTCCAATTTTTGGTCTTCTTTTTGAGTGGCCGCTTAAGACAGGTTATACTGTATTGCAGACTTGACTGCATCATAAACTGATCATGGTATTTGCCAGATTGTAAATGTATGCTGATCTGGGCATTCATGGTGGGAATAAAACCTAAACTTCTAACGCATACATCTAATGTCACAACTTAATTTTGAGATCTCATTAGAATTATCTCGGAGATAACCCGTAACAAAGTGGAAGAATATTTCATTGTTGTGAGTGTTGGTGGGAAATCAATCAATCAATTAAGACTCCTAGAGTTTATAACATATGGAAACAAAACATCTTCAAATAATATCTGTACAATGGAATACCCCTATTGTAACATGTACAAAATATGGTCCAGAACAATAACTTATCTAATTAAAACATTTATGAGCATCAAGAAGAAACAAGGTAGTCCTTGCATACAGCAAATCTTCTCAAATTTGGAACACTAAATACTGTACAAAACTGCGAAGACAAACCAGTGCAGACTCTGACTAACAATAGCCAGCATGATTGGGAATGTTTACCATAGACCAAATTTTAGTGTATGATATTTAAGTAATAGTTATACCATGGCTTATACGCCTGTACGTAGAGATAATCCACAAGCTTTAGCCAGTGGATTATCTTAATGTACAGGTGGACAAACATGGTATAACTATTTTATACCACCTATATAAGTGCAGACCTTGCACATCACGAGATATTAGATGCTAAAATTGGTAAGGGTGGTATAAAATTGTATACTGTATACGGTTAACAAAGACCTCAATCATATTCCTTCCAGAATTAATATTTCATACTACAATCTGTTGTTTAAAACCATACAGTATTACTGTCCATGATTATTTACTGTACATGGCATTTTGCATTAAAGTTCTTCTGTTAGACAAACACTGGAAAGTAAGCTTGCCCCCATCTCCTGAACTGTACAAAACATCACTTCACTAACAACAGGAATGTGTAAGTTTGGCTTGAGCCACGGAAGATTTACGTTTGAGCGGATCCATAATACGAAAGGGCAGATTTTTTTTACGAAAGAGGGGAAAATCATAAGGCAAAACAGCGGCTGTTTGAGTCATTCAAATGAGCGAATTTTCCAGGTAAACATCAAGATGCAGGGGCGGATCAAGGAAATCCTGGAAAGGGGTTTCATATGCATATAAGATGTTGGTTTGGCTTTGTGGATTTTATCATTTATCTTAAATATTCTATGAAAATGAAATAATTTTGGTCTCATCGGGACCAAATTATTTCATTTTGATAGAATATTTAAAAGCGGGAAGGGTGGGGGCGAACCCTGAACCCTCCCTGGATTCGCTCTGTAATGCGCTCGAAACCATCTATTAAAGACTGTTTATTTAAATGTTTATTACCTGGAAAATTCGCTCATTTGTATGTTTTATCCATCCGCTCTTTTGACTGTATGGTTCTCCACTCATTCCATACTCCATCACGGTGTGATTCCCGCTCAAATAATTTGCCCTGAGCCACATTTGTGAACTATAATTGTATTTAATCAACTGTATGACAGAGGTAAATCAGTCTTATATAAATGAGCTACGTTTTTTTTTTATTCCGTAACTCTTTGCCTCCTGGGTAATTTTTCATACTTTTTTGTCATCAAATTCAACTTTTTCCAAAAATTCTATCAGGAATACGATCAGAGCGTCAAACAGTTTGGATCAAAATGTTTTGTCGGGCCTGATCTGGGTCCAAACTGTTTGCAAAAGTTATCAGCAGACGACAACAGGGGACAAAGCAATCCAAAATCAAGCTTCTCTGAACGAACTTGAAGTCAACAAATGGAAAATAAACACAAGAAATATCAACAATAACAACATAAGTAGAGATGGGACACGTATTATGTTCTATCTAATATTTACAATATAAATTATATCAAACAATACAACTTAAATGCAAACAAATCAACAAAAATTAAAATACACAACCCTGTCTACAAATACTTTTTTTTAAGTTTTGCTACAACCAACCTTTTACAAACAGTGCAGATCTAGAGCTGATTTCTTTTTAAGAATCAGGAGAATCTACACGATTTGGGTTTCTATTTGTCACTACAACAAACACAAGCTTTTTTTGATAACTATGGAATATCTTTTAAATATGGAAAGTGAGAAGAATTATAATACAAAAAGTATTTTTGAAAGCCAATGTCTGGGGTACAATACCGTATGACAATGTTACATGGAAGAGGGATAGCAAACATATTATATATCTTAAAACTAATTGTGAATTTGCGAGATTTTAGAAGTGCGCACATATAATTAGGATTTTTTTCAAGTTGTGGCACATAACTTCTCAAAACTACAAATTCTCAATACAGTAAGTGTAGAGATATATGAGCCAGTACATGAGATTTCCAACAATGTGGTATGTGCGACCAGCAAAGCCTCAGATCAGCCTGCGCATACGCGCAGTCTGATCAGAGCCTTTGCTAGTCGCTTGTGTATTCTATGATTGTTAAGCTACTGACTGAACACCATTTGGAGTTTCTAAACTTAAAAGTAGGCTGCAGGGGCTCGTACGAGTCAACACATGTCAAAATGTCACAAAGTTGGAAATCTCATGCCACGGCTAATTAATAATATGTATGCTACCGCTTTTTGTGTAACATTCATTATTGATGCCAAGAATATAAGAATCTATCACGAGTGTGAGGGTGGCATGGAAAAATCACCGTTTGACATCACAAGGCAATTCTCTCACATAGGTAAAAACATTGGAAATCCCGATCCGGCTTGCAAGAAATTGCTTTCTAAAAATACTCCTGTTCTTATAATTCAACATCCATATTCAAACGTTAATTCCATTGTTAAATAAAAATCTTGTATTAACAATATAATTGAGCTGTAAGTTGAAATGGCAAGATAATATATTCAGAAGGACAGAGGTCACTGGTAACCTAATTGTAATCAGGAAATAAAATCATACACCCCTCTTGCATTGATTTTCAAATTATATCTTGGTTAACAAATATCTCGGAAATTAATCTATTCAATGTAAAGGGAATGACACTTACAAGGTACAGAGTAGACCCTAAATAATGTTATGCATAAGAATGAACTGTATCAAGGGGTACAACATATACTGTTTCTGTGGTTATTTTTTTTTAAGATTTTGCCAAATGAAATTTTCTTAAGTGGATTTTGTTGCATTCAGTCTTTTAAGTAGTTACTTAAGAAATACATTTGATTTTTGGCCTGTTCATGGAATCAAGAATATTTCAGGTCACTTGCAGAGTTAACATGAAGCCCTTTGGCTTTGCAAGAGACTTGAAGTATTCATGATTCCATTAACAGATCAAAAAATTAATTTATTACTTATATCTATATTTCATTATAAAC
Organism: Loripinus fragilis; assembly: GCA_964019695.1. Classification (NCBI taxonomy): domain Eukaryota; kingdom Metazoa; phylum Mollusca; class Bivalvia; order Lucinida; family Lucinidae; genus Loripinus; species Loripinus fragilis. The sequence continues at coordinate 6,696,956 of OZ026516.1, forward strand.
ATCTAATATATAGAAATTATTTTTATAATTTAGGAAACAAAACAGTTTTGTATTTAATATGTAATCTTAATAACAGTTTTGTTGACATGTAAAATGGAAAAGCGGAACAGCCAATGTGAAAGCGGACTGCCAATGAAGCAAACAATAGGCTCTTTTTGTATGTGCAAATCAGGTGTGGCTTGCTGACCATCACAACAACAGTGTGACTTCTGGCAAATGAATTTGATTTTCAAAGCATATTTCACAGGCAAATAAGCTTTGAAGCTGTCAATCATATTTATGTATTTCACGAGGTTATGAATGGTTGCAAAAATCTAAAGATTCATTAAAGGCTTGGTTTGAAAATGTCAACATAGTATCTTGAAATCTTTGGTGAAATATGAGTGATGCTTTGAAAACACTAATTAGCAGTTGACAAGCATGACCTCACTCATATAGTAGTCATTATTGAATAAGGTCTAATACAGACTCCACACAGCGTGTTATAACATAACAACATCATTGTAAACAATTTTAACCCTTAAAGCGCCAAGAAAAAAATGCATCTGAAAATGTCGTCTGCTGAAGTCGTCCGCTGCAAATAATTGCCTAACCTTACTGACGAATTAAGTATAGAAGCAAACAGCGTGGACCCAGAACAGACTGCTCCTCTAGGAGCAGTCTGATTTTGGTCCACACTGTTTGCCATAGAGGCTTCTTAAACATTTCAGCAGACGAGAAAAGCAGACAACTTTTGTTGCGATTGGCGCTTTAAGGGTTAAAAGAGGCTTTTGCATATGCGCAAAATCTCATATGCTGGCCAATATAATATGACAATTCTACAAAGGTCAATTTCGACAGCTTTAACTATGCTATAACTAGCAATGTATAAAGGGTCTATCCTCTATATCTTATATAATAGCATGCAGATAACTACACAAAATAGTCTGTGTATGAAAATACATGTATAAATACTGGAATCAGGAATGTCAAAAATATAATACAGACAAAAAACTCACAACTGAGCAATAAAATTATATCTATTTAAGTATTAGGCCTGATATATTTATTAAAGTATTAGGCCTGATTTATATTCATTAACAATATATGTAAACTAATAATAAATTATTTAATTATTATGCTGTAATATAATAATAATAATAATAGCCCTATAGAGAAACGGTGTCTTTCAATTAACCCTTAATGCGCCAATCGCAACAAAAGTCGTCTGCTTTTCTCGTCTGCTGAAATGTTTAAAAGGCCTCTATAGCAAACAGTGTGGACCCAGATCAGACTGCTCCTATAGGAGCAGTCTGTTCTGGGTCCAGGCTGTTTGCCTCTATACTTAATTGGTCAGTAATGTTAGGCAATTTTTTGCAGCATACGACTTCAGCAGACAACATTTTCAGATGCGTTTTTTTTTCTTGGCGCTTTAAGGGTTAAGCTACAGTAAATTTTCTAAAATTCCAGATGCACCAGACAAACAGTTGTTATGGGCCAGCACTTTAACCTTACATATCTACACAAAGTAGATGTCGCATAGCCTCTAGAATATAATCAATCTCTGACAACTGTGACAGAGAGTCAACTCTTTGGCTCAGTGGTTAGAACATTGGTGTCCAGGTTCGATTCCCAACCAGGGCACAGGAATATTGTCAGCCATGCTATACATTTGTTACGGCATGTTGTAAGACAGTGCAGGCCAAGATCAGATGTCTTCATGAAGCAGAACCACCACTGACCAGTATTCTAATAAATATTTTATGAATTCCAGTCCTGATAGGAAACACTTTATTTGAGAACAGAGAGTGATAAAAGTTTGAACTTTTAGAACATTTACCAAAGCTATGTTTTACCTTATCACACGTGAGCAGATATACAACATGATAAACATATTTGATTTTCACTGTCCAGAACGTATACAGACCACATGTAAATTCTTATTTTCAAGACTCTATATAACTTAGCATTGGAAATGAGATATGAGTACTTAAAGCATATGCAAGCAGCCAATGTTCAGACTTTCCAGTGCTTCAGTGCAGTCTTACCAGAGCCTTTCCTGCTGGCATATATAAAATGTAGATGTAAACGGATGCTCAGATCAAAGATTATGTCTTGATCACCGCTATATAGCTGTGCATGCATATTTGAGCCGTGACACATGATTTCCAACAATGTGGCATTTTGACAAGTGTAGACTCAGACGAGACTTTGCAGCCTCATTTTAAGCTTAGAAACTCGAAATGATGTTCAATCAGTAGCTTAACACTCATAGAATATTTAAACGACTAGCAAATGCTCTGATCAGACTGTGCGTATGCGCAGGCTGATCTGAGGCTTTCCTGGTCGCACATACCACATTGTTGGAAATCCAATGTCACGGCACATTTAGAGAATAACTTTAAGCATATGCAATAAGTATACAAATCTTATTAGCCAACCCATATTGTGGTTTGATGCATACCTGGTGACAATTCATGAAGATACTTTTGAGCCGCTACTTGAGATTTGCAACAATGTGGCATTTTGACATGAATAGAAACAGAGGAGCCTGTGGCAGCCTCCTTTTAAGCTAAGAAACTCCAAATGCTATTCGGTCAGTAGTTAACAGTCATAGAATATTCAAGTGAATAGCAAAGGCTCTGATCAGACTGTGCGTATGCGCAGGCTGGTCTGAGCCTTTGCTGGTCGCACATACCACATTGTTGGAAATCTCATGTCGCGGCTCAATTTTGTGATGTGGCTCTTATGATACCTTCTAAAGTAGTGAAGACTAAATTTTTAATATCTGTACATGTAAAATATATGTCTTGCTCTGATAATATAACCAATATATAGAACTCTGGTTTAATAAAGAAGCTTCACAACCAATGAGTAACAGCACAGAAAATTTTATCACATCGCAGATGGAAAAAAAGAGTTAAAATTCATCTATGTCTAGCCTCTCTGACAATCACTCTAACAATGAGAAAACCTTTAATAATCAGTTGAGCCGGTATCCAGCATAAGGTACAAGTTGGCATGTGGGTACAGCACAGATTCAATTCAGTCTGTGCATCCACACAGTCTGATCAGAGTCTTAGTTTTCTGCGTGAAGAAACGTTGAATCCTTGGCTACCCATTGAAGACTGATCAGACTGTATGGATCCACAGTTTGATCTGATTCTTCGATGGGTGTACATGCCATTGTACCTTTAGCTGTGTCCTGGCTCAGCTGATCATTGAAAACTGTTGCAACATAAATTCTGAGAAGTATGCCCCCAAAAATACATAAACACCATTTACTTTTTAAAAAAAATAATCATAATAAATCTTCATAATTTTATAAAATATGCAGTATATATCCTCAATTTTATTTCTGCTCCTTCACTTTTGTTTCATTTCTCCACAACATTATCAATATATACAGACGTAAGGCATAAGTGAGCTATAAACATATCACGAACAATAATCTGTGATATACAGTGCAGCACCTTTATGACACACCTAATTATAACATGGATTTGCACATTACACAGTCATGTTGTGGCACCCAAATTTTTTGACCATGGAATCTTACAAAAGAATTCTAGGAAAATGACCATAAAATGGTCATTTTCCTATAATTCCTTTGTAAATTGTCCCATTTATAGCCCATGTCACTTATAACATGGTCCATTCTTTTGGACCCTAAACATAGTGTTATAAAGGGACTGCACTGTATTGTGACAAATCACTGCCTGTATGAATCTATTTTCATTATCTATTTAAATAAAATTTGTCTTATGTCTTATGTCTTATTTTGATTCTAACGACAAAATGATTTGAAAAGTAATAATTTCTCCCATACTCTTTGCAATGGCGTAGCAGAATGTTGAAAAAGTTATGCACATCAAAGGGAGACTACTGCATCAAGCAATGATTCACTACAATTATGTCCCTTTCAAAATGGGAACTCTTACTGGGAGCAAATTCTTTCCTTTAAGAGCAGTTCCTTAAGGTATGGAAAATCATTTTTACCACATTAGGTGAGCTCCCTTGGGTGTTACTGTTTTTATTACGCATGTGCGTAATGGGCGCTACGCCAATGCTTTGTTTCTATGATTAGTCCTTGTGTACTCAGTTTTAGCAATTCTGAGTACAATAAGTCTTTACTTCTTAGGTCATACAATTAAAAACATGAGGAAAAATAAGGAATGTGTTATTGATGAGCAGATTGGAATATCTGTATTTACCCTAAATATTCTTCCGACAGATAGATTTGACAAGCCAGCATAAACCCATGCCCCAAGGTTATAAATTTTTTCATACTCAACTCCACTGAGCATGAAATTTATCCAGCTCATAAATGTTAAATTGTCAACAATTGTTGGCATTTTAAAATTTATTAGCAGAATAAATACATCATCTGAGAGTAATAAAGAAAGAAATACCTTTATTTTTCAGCATTTTAGCTTTTATGGGAAGATGAAATTTTATGCTCAGTTCAGTTGAACATGAAAAAAGTTTTATAATCTCGGGGCCTAACCACACTGCTCCTAAACAGGAGCAGTCTGATCCTGGTATACACTGTTTGACATTCCAAAGCAGTATGTAACACAACTGATCAGGTAGTCAAGTGGAATTGTCCTATTTTTAGAACCAGTATGGCAATGAATTTAGGTGTCTGAAATTTTAGGGTAAATAAGGTTACTGACCTTTTCACTTTGTCCTGCTGAGTCGAGATCTGACATGCAATTATGTTAAAACTATATTATGATCAACTCGCTTTATTAAAGAAAGCTATACTATCACTAGATTTGCTAATTTAAAGCCAAAAGTATAAAATGCTTGTGGAATGTGACTTTACTCAGTAGGACATAAGGTTCAAGTTAGGGCTCAGTTTAGGGGACAAAAAATAGGCATAAATATATATATACAGTAGAGGAAATAGTGAGGTTATTTTGTTTGTTTGTTTTGATTCTTTATTTCCCAGTAACAGGTTTTACAGTCATGTCGGGACGGTCTTCCTGGGTTGAACAAGTACTAAGCAGAGGATATATAGTGAGGTTACAGTCATATCCTCATAGATTATTTATCACCAAAATTTAGATTTTTTTTTCTCCATGAATTTGTTTCTTGTGTTGCTCATTTGAACTGTCTGCTCACAATAAGCAGCAAAAAAACATTCATTTACTGAGAACTTTAACCCATTGTATACAGGAAACCCCTAAACTGGTACTTTTACAAACAGTGAAGACCCAGATGAGACATTTCATCAGGGTCTACACTGTTTTCTAGACCAAAATACAATAACTTTTGAAAATTATATCCTGACACCCCTAGATATGTACAATGGACTATCCCAAGTATCAAACCACAAGGAAGAATCCAGTTAATGCTTTTTCTGGTAACAGTCCTTGTAATTTAGTAAGATTATTCTCCCCTTATCCACTTACACACCGTTGAACATTTCAACCCTGAATTTAACCCATTGTAGTCAGATACATTATGCAAACTGGTTTGAAACAATAGACTTGGGAAGGTTCATTATACCTATCAAGAGATCACAGGTAATAATTTCCAATCATGAAATGAGCCGCGTCATGAGATTTCCAACAATTTGACAAGTGTAGACTTGGACGAGCTTCTGCAGCCTCCTTTTAAGCTTAGAAACTCCAAATGGTGTTCAGTCAGTAGCTTAACAATTATAGAATACTCAAGCGACTAGCAAAGGCTCTGATCAGACTGCGCATATGCGCAGGCTGATTTGAGGCTTTGCTGGTCGCACATACCACATTGTTGGAAATCTCATGCACTGGCTCATATATTTCTGTCCCTGAAGAGTTTTCATCTTAGTGCAGACACTGCTGAAATGTGACATATACCAAAGTATCTGTTGACATTTTCCCATATACAAAATAATTTAATCGTAGGACATTAAAAATGAAGTAAACCATTTACACCCAGATGAAATACTACCAAATGCACCATTTCATCAGGGTTTGCCATCTCAAGAATTTGGAAATTTGAACCAGAACCCCTTTTTATGCATAATTGACCAAAACCATTAGAAAATTTAGACTGCAAGGTTCTCTGAAACATAAATGTGTTAAAAGAGATAGTATAAAACATGTTATTGTTGCTTAACTTAAGTTTATGATGTCATATGTAACCTCCCACTATATAATTGAGCTCAAGGTCAGTCTTTTTCTTCTCTCCCTAACTTTGACAGAATTCACAACTAAAGTCACTGGACCCTTCAATGTACCAGCTGGTCTCCAGCTTACCTAGGATTAACCCTTTACCTGCCACTCCTGACTTTGTCATCTGCTCTCTCATCTGCTTATATTCTTAGGTAGCCTATATTGCAAACAATATGGACCCAGATCAGAGTGCGCCATAGTGCTTCCATCAAAAAAATCTAGTTTATAGTCCATTTGAATATATGAATATAATGCAGACTTTGTTATTTGCTCTCATCTGCTCACAGTAAAATCAGGTTCTATCATAAGCGGCCACTCAAAAAGAAGACCAAATTTTTTTTTCAGACTGATTATCGCTTAATGCAGGTCAAAAGTATTGCAGAATGCTCCAAGGGGAGCATTCTGCAATACTTTCGATCTGCATTAAGCTACCATCTGCCAAATTACCACCATTTGTTTTGTCTACTTTTGAGTGGCCACTTAAGACAGGTTTTACTGTATATTCATTTTAGGTAGCCTATATTGCATACAATATGGACTCAGATACTGTTTACTTCCATGAAAAAATGTAGTCTGAAGTGCACTGGAATATATGCAGCAGACATTAAAGCTGGCGACATTTTCAGGACAAAAAAGTGGCAGGTTAAGGAATAATGAGACTACATATAAAAATATTGTGCAATTCAAAATAAACTGAGGTCTTCACATAGAATGCTGTTATCCACATTTTATATCACATATAAAAACTGATTTTGTACATAACATTCACTGCCACAGCGGAACATTCACCGCCCCAGCGGAAGCTACTTACATTCTTACAGCAAAAATAACGCTTTATATAAATTTCCACCATTAGCTAACTTAATAGTTTTGATTAACTAACAGGAATAAAAGGGAGGATTTCAGCCCTATTACACTCAGAAAAGCAAAATTCAATAGAGTATTTCCTTTTTGAGTGTAATGGAGTTAACAGATCCTGTCACCCTACAAGGAAAATATGAGTTCAAAATGAATTAGTGAGCTGAAACAGGATGTACACAATTCCTTTTCTAAAGTTTACCCATTCTTGACTTGGTTCTTTGCTCAAATTGTAAACCCATAAAGGGGTACACTGATAGAGAAGACCCAGATAAGATACCGCAGAAAGGGACTGCATCAATCTTCAGTGATAGGATAAGCGTGAGTAATTAAAAATATATTTTCTTATTTCAAAACCAAAAAATAAGTTGTAGGAACTCAACAGAGCCATCTCAATGCTCAATGAGACGGTTCTTTTTGGGCACCTAAAACAAATGGTTGAAAATGATGAGTATGAAAATATTCACAATTTTACGCTTAAGTTTTTTGTTTATCTTCACCTGTGGCAAATTTTCACCAGTGACCCATAAAACTATAAATGGGACCGGCTAGACTTTAGAATCTGTACGCCACTATTATTCTGGTTCATTGGGTGAATGTGCTTGAACAGACATTGCTTAGAAGTAAAATAATGTATTTTCTTATTTCTCAACCATAGCATATGTTGTGGGGGCTCAAAAGAACCGTCTTAATAAGATGGTTCTTTTGAGCTCCCAAAACATATGCTAAAAAGTATGGGTAAGAAAATATTTACAATTTTACGTTGAAATATTATGTTTATCTAAACCCTGTGATTCAGTCAAGAAATTGTTTAGCCCTCATTTTATAACTTTGTCTGTTCCTCTGAGACTTTATCATACACTGTTGTATAGTAATGTCCTGTATTATTCTCATCCAAGTTTTCATCATCCTCATCCCTCACTTTCACACTCCCCTTTGGCTGTCTATAACTACCTAGAGTGATCTCCCCTGAATAACTCTTCTCTGACTTATGGCAAACAGTGTCTCTATCAGTTATTGTTACATCTGGCACAGGAGCCTGCTCCAATGGTATGTCTAAATCTGAATGACTGTCTTCTAGTATTACATTTTCTGGCTGATTAAATTTAGCATAGCCCAAGTCTGACTGGCCATCGGATCTAACACTGGTTCTCCGTGATGATGTATCTGATGGTTGGAAACTACTGACTCGTGGGGACTCGTAACCATCAAAGTAAGCGGATACAGTTTCTGACTCTGGTTTAGGAGAATCTATATCAGAATCAATAGCTCTATCAGCCTCCACTTTAGAATCCTCAGATTCCAATTTTTCCGTGCCACAGTTTTCTGACGGAAGTGATTTTGACTCGGTTTCACTGTCAACCTCTGAAGCGTCCTCAGCTTCACTGATGCCATCTGGTGTATCAACCTCGCTGGGCTTATATCTGTAATTACCTATATGTCTGTAGTATGTGGGGTCAGGCTGTGGAAAAGGATCAGGTTCACCTTCTACTACGAACTGACGATCTCTTTCCATCTTTTCAATAAGGACTTTTATTTCTTCGCTAGTAGCATAAGCCAGATCATGTGGCTTTGCTCTGTTTACATTTATACCAGCCTCTCTTCCCCAAGGTTGATGATAGATACGTGGTCCAGTAGGTGACTTATCCAGGGTCTCATCTGGAGTGATACTTTCGTAATAGTTGACTTGGTGTATAGCTTCATCAGAATATGGAAGACTTTTACCATTAGTATCTGATGTTCTCTTTATTGACCTGTTCCTGTATAGTAGAAGAATAAAAAGTCAATCACAGGTTTCTAGCCCCGAGGTTATAAAACTTTTTTCATGCTCAACTCAACTGAGCACGAAATTTCAACTCCTCATAAAACTAAAATACCGACAATTATAGAAGTTTCTTGCTTTAAGTCTCTCAGATGTTGTATTTATCATGCTAATGAATGTTAAAATGCCAACAATTGTTGGCATTTTAACATTTATGAGCAGGATAAATTTCATGCTCAGCTGAGTTGAGCACGAAAAAGGTTTTATAACCTCGAGGCCAGGTCTTTAGTTCAGAGTGTGTACCAAAAGGATAATTTTCTTATTTCTCAACCAAAACATATGTTGTGGGCACTCAAAAGAACCGTCTCAATGACATATGCTAAAACTGATGGGTAAGAAAATATTTACAATTTTACGCTCAAAAATTCTGTTTATCTAAGCCTATGAGGTTTGATATATGGGCCTCGTCGTGAGAAAACCTGTCCTCAGGGTTCCTGACCAAGTAAGATTTGAGCCAAGCTGCTCAGCTACAGGGACTAGCCCTTGAATTTTGGCAGGTGTCAAGTTTAGATATCATACAAACTGGAGTGCAAATAACGAAGGCGCTGATCAGTCTGCACGGATGTGCAGGCTGGTCTTGGTCTTTGTTGTTAGCATGCAACAAAGTCAGGTTTTCTTGTAATGAGGCCCATAGTCAGGAAACCTCTAAGCCAGCTAAATAACCGAAGTGTTGGAACAACAATAGAATCAAGGGCAAAGATATGGCCATTTAAGCTTGCAGGTGGCTGCGACTTCTTCCCATTCTTAAGGTGATTGCATTCATGGTTCTTAGTTCTTTGAGGTTTTTTTTGCTGTTGTTCCATTTGTGTTAGGGGTTTTCTTGTTTATATCTGGTTTTGTGATGTTGTTCTTTGTCTCCTTTCTAGTTTGGCTATCATCTCACTGAAGAAGAGAGAGTTGGTTGCTTTGTTTTTTACATTTATCATATGACGTTGTGCCTGGGAGTGAAATAATGCCATGCAATAAAATCCATAAACCACTAGTGGTTTACTTGTTTTGTTTGTTTTGTTGCTTTACGTCCCAAGTCAACAGCTATGGTCATAGCGGGACGGTCAGTTCACCTAACCACACTTTTTCCTGGGCACGCTTGAACAAGCGGATAACCAGTAATTCATGCACATACTTTCGCTTGTAACTGACAACAACCCTTCTTGAATGAATCAGCGGAAGGGACCGTAGAAATTATTTATTTCATGATCAATCTCCACGAAAGTATGGGACCGGGCCGGGATCGAACTCGTGACCCCTGGAATTGCAGTCAGACACGCATCTGTAGCCAGACACGTTACCCACTAGTGGTTTACAGATTTTCGGGAAACGTTATGACGTCCATAACAACGTAACATTTTTACATCAGAAATGAGACTTCAAAGTAATCTTAATGTCATATGATAAATAGAATCTAACATTCGTGCTCTTGTATTATTTGATTTATCAAACTTGTTGCGAAAAAAGAGATAAAATGCTCGACAAGCCTCGCATTTTATCTCTTTTCCCCAACTCGTTTAATAAATTCAATAAAAATGAGCACTCATGTAAGATCATCTATGTATTCTTGCTTTTGGTTAGTCTATAATCTGTGATTGTAGTATTTCCTGGTCATATTCACATGTTTCTTTAGGTTGTTAACATTTCTTGCCAACTGAGGGTCATGTACATGCCTGGGGAATGAACTTTGATGATGCTGCTGATTTTTTAGTTAATTGTCGACCTGCGGCAGTCCAGTTAGATTCATCATATAGCACTATATGGCAGGTCCATTTCAATTGCTTCAGTGGGGTTTCCAGTGCCTCGTCCTAAGCCTAAGAGACCGCTGTGTAAAGTGGAAGAAGACACCTTACTTTGTTTGAAAATTTGAATCTTAAATAAAAGGTGAGCATAAAGACACCAATGAAAAATGAGTCAATTCTGCAATACCATCTAAGCCACTCGCTTGGTAATGAAATTCGACTGAGGTGTTAACAAAGGTATAACATCATAAACCATGTGACTGAATGTTAGCATTACGCATTATGATTTTAGCCAAGACAAGTATTTCACTATTATTGAACAAAGTACATGTAATGGAAGAAATTCTATACTTCATTCAGACTTTCTCACACTATTTGCAGCAGAAAACACTTCAGTCTAGAAGACAAAGAATTAAACAAGAATTTCTTCCTTGCAAAGATATATTTCTGCATGTGTAATATTTGGTTGAACGAGAGTGAAATTAGATGCTTATCAAGCAAAAAGTGCTGCAGTTGTCTAATCGACAGTACAGTTGTCTAAGCCTTAAATTTAAACAAGAATTTCTTCCTTATACAAATACATTTCTGCATGAGTAAAATTTGTTTGAGCACTGGCTGAGAGAGTAATAATTACCAATTATTACATAAAAAGCGTTGTTGCACGCTATTAACAGTCATGTTTTAACCGGCAAAAACCAATTATTTAGTTCACATGAACTTCAACATGCCTATGCATAGCCTTTGAACAGAGTGACATCAAAATCAGCTCTGGTGTTTGTGTGATGTTCATAATAGTCATGACATTCAGAAGACATGTTTCACTGTGTGTCTGTCCCAAGACCCTGTGATACAACAAACAGGGCAGAGGCAGCCCATAACAAAATGGTACATATTGAAAATGTTCTAAAATTTCAAACACTATTCTTTTTCTGTTCTCAACTACATGTAATGTGATGGTTATCAGGGATGGAATTCACAACATGCTTGTCAGAATAGCAAATAGGGACCTCCCTGATCAGACTGCTTCTTCAGAAACAGTCTGGTCTGGGTCTGCACTGTTTGTCAAGGCATTTTTGGCAGGCAACTAGTTTGTTTGTTTTGTTGCTTTACATCCCAAGTCATCAGATATGGTCATGGCGGGATGGTCAGTTCACCTAACCACACTTTTTCTGGGCAAGCTTGAACAAGCAGCTAGCCAGTACTTTGTGCACATACTTTCGCTTGTAACTGACAACAACCCTTCTTGAATAATTCAGCGGAGGGGAGGAGACTGACTTTAGAAATTATTTCAAGATCAATCTCCACGAAAGTATGGACTCGCAACCCCTGGATCTGCAGTCAGTCTCGAATCTGTTGCCCCGGGCAACTAGTGTTCGAAATTTTAGAACATCTACTGTATCACATTTGTTCAAGGTTACATGCTTAAATAAACATGCATATGCAACCTTTCATCTATTTCCTTACTTCCTGTGTGCCAGCAGGGAAGTACAGGCAGAATCTAGGGCAAAGATATGGCTTCAAGCTCCCCAGTGGTTGCAGATGCTATCCGGCCCCAAGGTTATAAAACTTTTTTCATGCTCAATTCAACTGAGCATGAAATTTCAACTGCTCATAAAAACTAAAATACCGACAAAGGAAGAAGTTTATTGCTTTAAGTCTCTCAGATGTTGTATTTATCGCACTTATAAATGTTAAAATGCCAACAATGGTAGTCACCTAACCATACTTTTTCTGGGCAAGCTTGAACAAGCAGCTAGCCAGCACTTTGTGCACATACTTTCGCTTGTAACTGACAACAACCCTTCTTGAATAATTCAGCGGAGGGGAGGAGACTGACCTTAGAAATTATTTCATGATCAATCTCCACGAAAGTATGGACTCGCAACCCCTGGATCTGCAGTCAGTCTCGCATCTATTGCCCCGGGCAACTAGTGTTCGAAATTTTAGAACATCTACTGTATCACATTTGTTCAAGGTTACATGCTTAAATAAACATGCATATGCAACCTTTCATCTATTTCCTTACTTCCTGTGTGCCAGCAGGGAAGTACAGGCAGAATCTAGGGCAAAGATATGGCTTCAAGCTCCCCAGTGGTTGCAGATGCTATCCGGCCCCAAGGTTATAAAACTTTTTTCATGCTCAACTCAACTGAGCATGAAATTTCAACTGCTCATAAAAACTAAAATACCGACAAAGGAAGAAGTTTATTGCTTTAAGTCTCTCAGATGTTGTATTTATCACACTTATAAATGTTAAAATGCCAACAACGGTTGGCATTTTAACATTAATGAGCAGGATAATTTTCATGCTCAGCTGAGTTGAGCATGAAAAAAGTTTTCTTACCTCGGGGCCTGTTCTGAGGTGGTGATTCTGTTATTGTAAGTTCATTTTTATTGTTCCTCCCATTATGTGTTGGGGTTTTGTGTTTGGTTATGGTTTTGTTATGCAATACTTAGTGTCCTTTCTAGTTTTATAATCATCTTGCTGAGGAAGAGAGAGCTGGTTGCTTTACTTAAATCATCTTCTTGCTGTCATGTGACTGCTAGTGTTCTGTGGCTCTTCCTAACGGAGTCGTGGGTTTGTTCTGCTGTGTGTGATTGTGGCAAAACAAATAAGAATGCTAGAATTATCAATTTTGATTTAATATTTGTACAAATATTAAATCAACCTTGATAATTCTAGCATGCTTATTTGTATTTCTTCGGGAGTGCAGTGGCTCATTGGTAGAGTGCTTGACTCGAGACCGAGGGGCCGCGGGTTCCAGCCCCACCTGTCTCACTGCGTTGTGGTCCTTGAGCAAGACACATTTATCCTAGCTTAGTACTGGTTCAACCCAGGAAGACCCGTCCCTGTTTAACTGAAAGAGTGCTGATGGGACGTAAAGAATCAAACAAACAAACAAATTTGTATTTCAAACTCTTCACATAGCTTTGAAAGAGTTTGTTAAGCCTGAGAAAATCCTTAGGTTTTAATTTTGCTGTACACAGCAATACTCACTTTCTCCTCAGTATGAGACAGACCAGCACCAGTAGTAGTATGAGCACCACCACGCCAGCTATTATACCACCAATGATTGCCCAGATGGCTGAAAATAGAAACAGGATTATGGTATTATACCACCAATGATTGTCCAGATTGCAAAAAATAGAAACACAATTATTGTATTATATTATACCACCAATGATTGGCCAGATCGCTGAAAATAGAAACAAGATTATCCTATTTTACCACCAAAGATTGCTGAAAATGGAAACATGATTATCGTATTATACCACCAATGATTGCCCAGATGGCTGAAAATAGAAACAGGATTATCCTATAATACCACCAAAGATTGCCCAGATTGCTGAAAATGGAAACATGATTATCGTATTATACCACCAATGGTTGCCCAGATGGCTGAAAATAGAAAGAGGATTATCATATTATACCGCCAATGATTGCCCAGATGGCTGAAAATAGAAACAGGATTATCGTATTATACCACCAATGAGTGCCCAGATGGCTGGAAATAGAAACAGGATTATCGTATTATACCACCAATGATTGCCCAGATCGCTGAAAATAGAAACAGGAGTATCTTATTATACCACAAATGATTGCCCAGATTGCTTTAAATGGAAACATGATTATCATATTATACCACCAATGATTGCCCAAATTGCTAAAAATAGAAACAGGATTATGGTATTATACCACCGATGTTTGCCCAGATTGCTGAAATAGAAACAGGATTATCATATTATACCCCCAATGATTGCCCAGATGGCTGAAAATAGAAACGGGATTATCATATTATACCACCAATGATTGCCCAAATTGCTGATAAATAGAAACAGGATTATGGTATTATACCGCCGATGTTTGCCCAGATTGCTGAAATAGAAACAGGATTTTCATTTTATACCCCCAATGATTGCCAAGACGGCTGAAAATAGAAACAGGATTATCATATTATACCACCAATGATTGCTCAGATTGCTATAAATAGAAAAAGATTATGTATTATACCGCCAATGATTGCCCAGATGGCTGAAATTCGGAATTTTTCACAAGAATTCTATTTTTGCGAATAGCGTTAAAGTACATATTTGCCACGTTAAAAAGTCACAACTAGGGCATGATTTACCTATATCAGTAAAAGACAGAGTGATTTCGCCATTTCGGGAGGATTTTATTTTCAAGAAAACATGATTTCCGACTGTATGTCCCCCCAAATAAATATTTTGAATACAGTTATCCCCTACCTTTGTAAATGTGTTGATGTTTTATTATTAAATATACAATAGTTGTAGCGTGATCATACCAGAGTGATGAAACAGATTTACTGTTAGAAATATGAAAGAGATGCCTGTATTTGTCCAATCAAGTGATTAATACAGTAAAAGAATGTTATCAACTACAGATAAGCCAAAAGCTTTGAAGCATGACTGTATTTTCAATATTGATATGTTGTTCTAGAAAAAAGGGTTTCAGGCATTTATTTACATTAACTATAAAAGCTTTGACATACACAGATGTTCCAGTCCGACTGGCTCATTTTACGAATTCAGCATCAATCTTTTGGAATAGAAAGACCCAGAGGTCATTAATCAGAGGTTGTGGTACATCTATAATGTAAATCTACTATGACTGTGTGTAAACAATATCTAAAAGTAGCAATTCCCTTATTACCTTGTTAAAAACATCCGTAATTCTGTGATCTCATTTTAAATCTAAATTTTCGGTCTACATTGACACCTGCATTAGGTAAGGGAATGGTCTTACAATTAGTTCCTCAGGCCTGTAATTCTACATTTTAGGACAGATGTTTGTAATATTCAAAACAAAGTTGCGGCAATAAACTATGGGAGATAACACAATTAAGATGAATCTATAGATATTACCTGGATTATCTTTCTTGTTCTCTGGCTCGACATCAACACCAGGACGTTGGCTGACAAACGGATCTATCACTATGATTGCTGGGAAATGAAAAATACGTTCAAATTACACATCTATGTCTATCTAATATATATTCAAAACTACTACAGATAAGTGGAATAGCCATATTTCTATCTCTCTTAATTATCAACAGAAACAAAATTGAGCCGCAACATGAGATTTCCAACAATGTGCTATGTGTGACCAGCAAAGCCTCAGATCAGCCTGCGCATACAAGCAGCTGATCAGAGCCTTTGCAAGTCGCTTGAATATTCTATGACTGTTAAGCTACTGACCGAACATCATTTGGAGTTTCTAAGCTAAAAAGGAGGCTGCACAGGCTCGTCTCAGTCTACTTGCCAAAATGCCACATTGTTGGGAATCACATGTTGCGGCTATGGTGTGCATACTCCTTTGAACTGTCTCATTTAGACACTTCTTATGAGTATCACAACAAATTTATTCATGAAGACACAAGAAAAAAGATTTTTGGTCAAGAAAATAAGTGTCTCATTTAAAGCTATGAATAATCCAATGCAAAGAAGAAATGACTATTAAAGATCAGTACCGAACAAAAGTGACCCCATCTGTGTCCTTGTTTCTACATGACAAAGCATGCCATGAAAAGATGGTCAAGGTGCAGTATTATATTACATTTCTTTCACTTAACCCTTTTAAGCCTACAGTCCTTTTTGTGGGACAAAGACAAACAGTGCAGACGCAGATCAGACTCCGCGATCAGGGTCTGCACTGTTTGCTTACAGAAAGTTCTATAAGAATTTCTATAAAATTGAAAAATACAAACTAACAACCCTTAAAATGGAAATGGACTGGTCCAATTGATAAAAATAGGAAATTCCATTTGGCATAAATTGGTTAAAATTGATTTTATCTTAGCAAACAGTGTTTGCAAAAGTCCTCGTTTATGATTTCCAGTCTATAACAGGTCAACTAAACAGAACAAGTCCTGATGCTGTAAATGCAGTATCTCATCTGTGTCTACATTGTTTGGTACTGTTCCCTCTGGGAATGTTGGTTACGTAAGTTGCTTGAAGCAGCTAATATACTATGCAGTCTTATCTGTGTCTGTGCAAATAGACGAATCTTGAGCACCCAACCTTCAATTAAATCCAATTGTCTTGACATAATGTCACAAGACATTTCATGGAAACATTTAGATGAGATTTCTCTAATCTTCTGGGAAAAAGAGCTTAAGTCTGGACGATTGGCTGTCTCCTATAAAGGATATTGAGCTGTAAGTTGCCAAATTTCTGCCCTTAACTGATTCATCCTTCTAAAGTAACAAGTGAATCCAGGCACTGACTGAGTTCATATAAACTCTTGTGATGCTATTTTTGTGTGCAAAAAATGTAGATCCAGATCAGTAAATGAGAAGCTGGCTGATCATAGCCTACATTGTTTGACATTTAGTTTGTGTATAAAAATGGGAGTCTTAACACTAGAAATCATATTTTGAAATTAATTTGCAGTAACCAAATGAATGTCCATTAGGGGTAATCTTTTTTAAACAAGGGCCATAACTCGCGTAATATTGTTTGATATTCCTTTAAAATCCACTTGTGGTCTTTTATGAGCCAGGGTCATGGCTGCCTTTACACCAAAAAAGCTCGGGCTTGCACATCATTTTGTCTTTAAAATATAATTTCAAAATAAAAAATATTTGTTTATAACATGGCTATCTTTCTGGATTAATACACTCCAAAATAAGCAAGTTGTGTTGCCAAATCTATCAAGTTTTGGTACCATGTGAGAGAACCAGCCAATGTGAGCATGGCATGCCTTGACCAACATGTGCACTTACACAGACCTGAGAAACAATTCCTCTGTCTGATTAACCCATAAACTCTCAGCACCAAATGAAGTATGAAGTAGAAGACTATGGTAAATGTTCTAAAATTTTGAACACCTTTCTCTTTCTATTCTCAAATAAAATACAAACAGGGAAGACCCTGATCAGACTGCTTCTTCCGAAGCAGTCTGATCTGGGTCTGCACTGTATGTCTAGGCTTGTTTGGCAGGTAACTAGTGTTCGAAAATACATTTGTAAACGAGATGTTTATAGACAGTGATAATATGTCAATTAATCCTTATTGTGCTGGATATTTTTATATACTGCACTCCTCCCCAATTTTTATCCAATTAACTCATATGATTTTTCCAGTTACTGCCATGTATACTGCTCAACAAAAGTTTAGACGGGTTAATAAAAATATTTTTTTTATTTAAGCAAATGGTTTAAAGATATTGAATATCTGCTGAAATGATGGTTTGATATGTGATACAGTTGAGAAAAGCAATTGGTGTACTTTAATTGGATTTCCACTTCATAGTTCGTTGCTTTAAATAAGAGAGGAGTCAAAAACGCTTCTCAACTCCATTGTTCGCAATACAAAATTGATACAGCATTGGAATACAACGTCTTTTGTTTTCCAGCTTGGTCGAATCGGTCATTTTGAAAAACAGATAAAGGTCATCTCCATTGAGCATTTGAAGCAAAATTTTAGTCTTGAAAACAACTAACGTCACTGTTGTAATGACATTTACAAGTCAAAAACAGTAGTTTTTTCGTTGTGTAGGCATGCTTAATTGAAAGGCTTTTCGTGTTTTATATGATGCCAAAAGAGAGACAGTTTAGGGAAAGGTTAGTTTGTAAAATAAAATCCATTGGTATTTAATTCATAAAAAAGTGACGTTAATCTGAAGTTGAGGCTAAATGTAGGCGGTAACGCTATCTAAAGAAGACGTTTTTAAAAGGCCAACTAACAGAAATGTTCCAGATGCTTTTGCCATTCAAGCATCAAAAAGATTTATTGATCTCTTGATTTCGTTCGCTGAAAAGTCAAAAAAGTGGAAAAAGTGGAAAATGCCATTTTAACGTCATAATGGAACGGTAAAACGCGGCATAAACGGGTATTAAACTTTGACGTTTTCAACGTTTTTCATCATTGAGAACCTTTTGCTTCACTCTAGATTCAAAAGTTCTAATTTCTGATGTAGACGTTTATTCTTTGCATGCCCATGACATCAAATTTAACGTCGATTCACTGACGCCTAACCAGATTACATTTTGTCTGGCGAGCACAAAAAAACGTTAATTGCAAGATCCCCATGCATGTTGATTACATTAAAATAAAATGTTTCATGTTCGTTCAAAGTGGGACATTAAATTAAAATCCGTGCTAAACTTTTGTTGAGCAGTATATTTACAAGAAGGGTAGAAAACAGGGTGGATCCTAATCAGCTGGCATCTACACTGTTTTAACAAGAAATGTCACAAACACGTGACGAATGCCCCCAAAGGAATTGTTCTAGCATAAGACACATTTGAGGAAAGATAGCTGTAATATAGCACAAAAAACCTAGAAATGAGGCCAGAAGTCAATGTCAAAGTCAAAGTGACTCAAAATGGTATGCACCACTCTGCCATCCCAAGAGGAATCACCACCCCAAATTTGGGATTCCTACATCAAATAATATAGCAGATATGCTCTGGACACAATAATTCTTGAAAACTAGGTAAGAGGTCAAGATCACAGTGACCCAAAAATAGTTTGTGACACTCAGGCATCCCAAGATGCATTTACATACCAAATTTGGAATTCCTATTTCAAAGAATATAGGAGATATGCACCAGTTTCTAGAAACTAGGTCAGAGGTCAAGTTCAAGGTCACAGTGCCATAATTATGGTAAGCTTCCTCATCCCAAGATGCATCCACAAACCAAATTTGAGATTCCTATCTCAAATAATATGAGATATGCTCTGGACATGATTATTCTAAAACTAGGTCAGAGGTTAAGGTCACAGTGACCCAAAAATGGTACATGACACCCCGCTATCCCAAGATGCATCTACACACCAAATTTGGAATTCCTCACTCAAAGAATATAAGAGATATGCTCGGGACAAAATAATTCTTAAAACTAGGTCAGAGGTCAAGGTCACATTGACCTAAAAATTGTATGTGACACCCCGTCATCCCAAGATGTATTTACACACCAAAGTTGGAATTCCTACCTCAAAGAATATAGGAGATATGCACCAGACTCAATGCAGTTTCTAGAAACTAGGTCAGAGGTCAAGTTCAAGATCACATTGACCCAATTATGGTATGTGACACTTCGTCAGTCCAAGATGCATCCACACACCAAATTTGAGATTCCTACCTCAAATAATATAAGAGATATGCTATGGACACGATTATTCTAAAAACTAGGTCAGAGGTCAAGTTCAAGGTCACAGTGACCCAATTATGGTACGCGACACTTCGTCATCCCAAGATGCATCAACACACCAAATTTGAAATTCCTACCTCAAATAATATAAGAGATATGGACCGGACACGAAAGTGGGACGGACGGACACACGGACGGACGGACGGACGGACAGTGCGATTACTATATGCCTCCCAAAGTTCCTTTGGGGGCATAAAAACAGTATATATCCAGTTTTAGCATCATGAAGGTTAACTCTGTCAGAGTGAAATGCGGTCCAAATAACTACACAATAAGGGATGTGGATTTTAATCGTATAATATAAAGGCCAGAATATTCATAAATTGATCAAGGTCATTGGTAGTCCAGAAATTTAAGAGGTTTCATACATGTGATAGCTCATTAGTTTCATAGAGCACTTGGGAAACATTCAGAGAATTATATCTGCTCCTCAAAAATTGACAATCTTAACCTCTGATCATCAGACGATGGAATCATCTGAAGTATGGAATTTGGTGGAATTTTATTGAAATGAACGGACACAGATCTGATTCATTTGAGCTCAAATGTAAAGGAAGAACCCATCAAAAGCCTAGATTCACTAAGGGCTGATCAGGTTAACTTTGCAAGAGACCCAAAGTATTCATGATTCCATGAACATTCCAAAAATTGAATTTATTGCTTATATTTACATTTTTTTTAATAAATATCTAAAATATAAAAATTAATTTTAATTTAGGAAATAAAACAGTTTGTATTTAAAGTATAATCGTATCAACGGTTTAGTGTGAGTGTAAAATGGAAAAGCGGAACAGCCAGCTTGAACACGGACAGCCAATGGAGCAAACAAGAGGCTTGGTTTGCAAGAGCGACTTGGGTGTAACTCGCTTTCAATCACAACACCAATATCACATCTGGTGAATGAGTTTGATGTTCGAAGCGTATTGCATGGGCAAGTGAGCTTGGCAGCTGTCAATCATAATTGTGCAATTCATGAGGCTATGAACGGTTGCAAAAATCTAAAGATTCATTAAAGGATAACTTCGAAAATGTAAAAATGGGTTGATCTGTGGTCTTTGATCGTGGCATTTCCTTCTCATACTCACTTGTTTTAGCCTGCAATCCATTGCTCAACATTATATGAGCAGCGACATGAGATTTCCAACAATGCGGAATTTTGACAAGTGTAGACTCAGACGAGCATGAGCAGCCTTCTTTTAAGCATAGGAACTCCAAATGATATTCGGTCAGTAGCTTAACATTCATAGAATATTTAAGGTAGTAGGGGACTCACCGGCATATGTCCAAAAGTGTTTTATCTTTTAATATATCATAATATAGACTTATACTTATAATCTAAGACAAAAAAAACAATACCTCACCGTTCTTTTTAAAAAGTTATTTGATGTCAAAAACTGCAAAATCGCAGGTTTTTGAAATAAACAAACACAGATTTTGTTAACAAATTAACAAGAAACGCAATACAGTTTTTTTCAGAACAAATACTACTCACACCAGAGATATAAATAAAAACAAAAAATAGTGAAATAACATGTATTTACACAATTTATTAAGCAAAATCCTAATTAAGTCAAACGAATAAATGCCCAAAAAAACATTGATATTCAAAATAAACATATCAGAGAATGTAACTGGAACAACAAAAAACATATTTTTACAAAGATATTTTCATGAAGAATCTAATGATTGAATAAAAAATATGTCACCGTGCTCGTTTTTTTGTTTTGGTGACTTTTCTGAAAAATCCTGAAAAAAAATTAAGACTATAATAAGTGTTGTCTCCCCTTTCCACCAAATTTTTTGTTTGTCTACGCCCTATTGTATATCACTGGGCGGAGACATAGCTATTATTGATTAAGCACTGACAAATGGGCGTAGAAAATGACAAAAAAGATTTTGACCTTGCATATGTTACCCAGCACATTACATTATGATTCTCATTAAAGCATGGCTATAGCATGTCTTGAGACTTTGATGCTTTCTTACACGTAGGATTTATGTAGATAAAAGCTAAAAATTATAGCTTTATTCCTGATGCATAGATCTAAATGTCATTTAAAGAATAAACTTACAAATATGCAATAAGAGGATAAAACATTCTTTTCCTTGTATTAATGTTTGGCAAGCCTGAATGTGATGTGTTGCAACCAGAACCACACAGCGGTGAGGCCTGCAACACATTATCGCACAAGGGCTTGACAAACGTTAATATACAGAAAGGAATGTTATATTGTCACTGTAATATATTATAGGACTTTTTGGGGACGGATGCTGGCATCCGGACTCAATTTTAACACTTACAGTTTTTCAGTCACGTCAATTTTTCACCCTTGCCAGGCCATACATTAAATATATGCTATACTCCTTGCAAATTTTCAGACATATAAGTTGCATGGATTCAATATTTACAATTCAATTAGATGCATGATAAACAGTCGTATAGATCCTGATTAGTTTGTTCCTGAAAAGCCAACTGATCCGGATCTACAATGTTTTCCAGAACGGGGTATATCCGGATTCCGCAGGATAAAGGCTTAATACAAACCGAACAACTTTCTGGAAAATACTACGCGTAAAAAGTAGTTCTTTTGTTGTTGTTATTTCATTGTTTGTTATGCTTTGCAGTCTAGAAACTTCAGTTTGGGTATCGAAGCAATGATTTATTGCCAATCGCTAATTCAAATACAAATATATTTAAAAAATAATACCTTGCGCAGTAATATAATAATGAATAGGCATATCGTAAAAGACATAGTGGACTTGCCATTGTAGTCTGCTTTCATTGACAACAAACAAACAAGTCTGCGTGTTTTTTTACGCGGCTATGTATGTAAATAATATAACATTCATATGAATCAAGAATTATCTCAGTTGACCCCAGAAGGCCGCTTGGATATTGGGGATTAATAATCTTACTTGCATGAGTTCATTTGAAGTTTTACTTTATGCCTATCCCGCCAAAACGATCACGTGATATATACATTTGCGAAAGGACGCTATCTGTTAGACTGGTCTCCCTTTAATAGTAGTGCGTCTATTTATAGCATACACTCTATTTTGAGTCCATCCGCATTAAATAAAAGGGCATTTTCTACCGGGCCCGTCATGAGCCACTATCGGCCTGCCGACGAACCGTCAAACGAACCACAATCGGCGGATGACGGTTTCATTAACGGATTCAAGGGGGAGGGGCGGGCGCCCACCCCCCCCCCCCCCCCTAAAATCGCCAAATCAAAGTTTTTAATATGATTTAGCAGCAGCTATTGTTTTTTTGTTGCTGATTGCTTTCAATAGACCCCTTTCCCATTATCTGATTTTACCTATATCACGTGATATCGGCTGACCAGTCCAACAATTGGACTACTTCCGGTATATGAAGCTGTAGAAGCTGTAATAACTTACAACTAATTTTGCATGCATTTCACTTATATTCACGACGGTTAAAGCACCAAACAAAAGGAAAATGGCAATTTTATGTAACATAATTACATATGATGACAAAAAGAGTTAATTTTATTTCAAATTTATCTTATTTACGCTGAACGAAGCCTTGAAGACTTATTCAAGTGGTACTTGTACCGGCATTTATTTCCGCAATTATTCCCGCTGCTGACGAAGGCCCTGATGACCTGACGTGTTTCCATGCGGGTCTACACTATTTATTAACTTTCCAAACAAGAATGTCCAAAATAACACAGAAATCGGTGTGTCTTTATGCGAACTTTTCCAAGAAAGGATGTCTTGGTCTATCCTGTGATATATCGCCATATATGCGAACTTTCCGGGGGCCCAAAAAGGAGAACTTATGAATAGTGTAGACCCGCGGGGAAACATCTCTCCATGGCCTTCATCAGCAACGGAAATAGTAGGGGACTGTCTGCCTGTTCACGTCTCATCCTAGCCAAAATCATGTGTGTAAAAGTAATAATTTTGACATGTTCGCGCTAGAAGCAAATGCCTTATTTATCGCGAAGCAAGTTTGTACGCTGTTCTTACTTTTTAGAAGTTGCAGCAATAGAGTAAATACTTGACAGCTCGAACCCTGGTACACTGGCCGAAACATCCGCATATGTCGAATAGAATATATGACACATTGGATTCTGAACATAGGGTATATTCAATGTTGCGTGGGTACTCAAAAGAACCGTCTCAACGAAACGCTTGTTTTGGGGTTTTCAAACGCATTTTTGTAAGACTCGGACCGAGTGTAAGATTAGAGGAGAGTAATTACATTTTGATTCAATATTATTTGCAGCCAAACTCCTTTTAGCTCAAACTACTGAAAGCTCACTGTGAAATGTCTGAAACCCGCGCGCACTTCGAGTTGAAAAGAGTTGAATATTTTTATGGGTCCCTATTTGTAGAGAACCAGTTACTTAAAGGCATAGGTTTTGAAATATGGGACCGCATATGCGCCCAAAACTGAATGTCGGGTAACTCATATCCCTCCTTGGTAAAATTGTTATTGCATTTGTAAACGTATGAATGGCGAATGTTAAACGTATTAAGAACTCAAGAATGGAATCGCTACTTTACTTATTCTCGAAAAAAGATAAATTTATATTTTCATATACATTTTTATAAGTCTACCGTATTTTTTTTTTTATTTAATAATTGTAAAATATACTTTGATTTCGAACTATTATAAAAATCTGCGCAGATTAAAGCACATGTGTTTGAAATACACGTGATATGTGGACGTCTAGCTGGGCTTCTTATCAACTTCAAAGAAGGCGACTGGTGACGCGTGCCGAAGTTCTAAAGACACTTGTGCAAGATTTTATTGTTTTCAAAGGGCCCCCGGGCACTCATTGAAAAACCGGATGCAATGTGGGCCAGCACAAAATAAAATGTCTCTTATCACGGAGTGGACAGTGTACAAATGTAACCATAAATGACCATAGTGACACGCAGTCTTGTCAGACTCTTCAATTAATAATTGCCGTTTTTTATTTCTTTAAAATATAAGTTCTATAAAGTGAGCTCAACAGTCAGTTTATTCTGTTGCTTTATATACCGGAAGTAGTCCAATTGCTGGACTGGCCAGCCGATGTCACGTGATACAGGTAAAATCGGATAATGGGAAACTCCTCTATTTTAGATAGTCTGGGTTTTTTCTTGCATCTAAATTCAAAGATGCCACATCGGCGGCGCCCTGCTAAACTGTAGCCTTCCATATCTTTCGGTTCCGTTTTGAGAATGACGTCTACTGGAGTCCTCGGATCAGAGCAGTCTGATCTGGGCCCGCAATGTTTGCAACAAGGACGTTTAATGGTCTAGCAGAGTACAGTATATAGAATTTATGAATCAAAAATCTGCTCATATTCCTTCTGCGCCCAGCAGATGTTAATGGATAGAAACACATGTGTGATCCCTATAATAAAGGATATATGTATGTCAAAATGTGGTAGAAACGTTTTGAAAACACGGCGATATGATTCTGTGCTATCTCCTCTTTTTCTTTTCTTTAATCTTATTAAAACCGTCTCTAAATTCATGCGGACTGAGTCAGCATGCGGTATTCGCCAAGTCGAGAGCCAGGCACGTGCATATTATGTCACTCAATTTACTTACAAGTCAGAAAAGCCCACTGATTTAAACTATTCGATAAGCCGGGTCTCCTATGTTCACTCGTCTCGGACTACCGATGAATCACTACACTATTTCGTTCTTCCTTCAGAAAACCAAAACACTTTCGCTCGCTCTGCCGACTTCGAATTCCAGTTTATATTGTACTCAAGAACTGAAACCGCTAGACATCTCGTGCGATCAGATTTTTTGCAAAGATCTACACAAGACTTTGATATACGTAGACGAGTTCCCAGAGTAAAAACAAACAAACTGACGAAAATCAAAAAGACACACACACACACACACACACACACACACACACACACACACACACACACACACACACACACACACACACACCTCTCTACTTGTCGATCCGCCGATGCAATGTTTACTTTGATGTGCCTGCACCAGTCTCTCTCTCTCTCTCTCTCTCTCTCTCTCTCTCTCTCTCTCTCTCTCTCTCTCTCTCCTTACATTTGCAAACACGGTTTGGATCCAGATCAGACCCGAATGGTATTCAGGATAGAATGTATCGTCAATTTAAAAATGTTTGCATGCGATAGAAAGTACGCAAAGCCTTAATACTGTAGAATGTCCGACTTTGCCGTACAAAAGCCGATTTGGATTTTGGGTCCTCATCGGAAGCTGATTGACTGACCCAAACATTGTGTTTCGATATTCTAAGAAAACAAGCCAAAACAAAAGATTCGTGTGCAAACACCGTGCAGTCTCCCCCCTCTCTCTCTCTCTCTCTCTCTCTCTCTCTCTCTCTCTCTCTCTCCTTTTACGACCTGCTATCAAAGTTCGCAAACAGTTTGGATCCAGAAGATCGTCCGATGTGCCTGATCAGGGGCAAACAAGCATACCAAGAGTTATAATCTAGTCCGACTTTGCGTCCGATGATCACGGAACATTTCAGACAAGTACCTTCTTTCAGATGCATGCCATGGGCGAACCCAGAGGGGGACAGGGGGTCCGGACCCCCTGAAAATCACAAAATATAGGGTTTCCTAGCAATATTGATCCAGATCGCCTAAAAATCACAAAACTACCAAGCCAGCATTCAATGGTGGGCCATTGACACGCCAGCAAAACGCCATTTCAAAGGCGTTTCGCTGATGGGCCGATGGTGGTCAATTTTAAGTGGCATTTCGGTCCTCTCTGACAAAATGTTCTGGATCCGCGCATGCATACAGTGCGTGTGAACCGGCTCGATTGAAATTAAAATGTCGACGGACATAATTTCATGATATTATGGTACTTACAACGTGCGACAAAGACTCAGACTAGCCTGCGCAATGGTGCATTCTCAATTCAGCATTGATGGCTACGGTATGTCAAGCATGCAAATGGATTAACTTTGTGTCTCACGACTCAACCCACAACTTGGAAAGGGCCCTTTTGTATATAAGTTTGTATAAGCAAACTAGCTTAACAAATTTACTCAGTTGTTTAACGCTGTGGTTTGCATGGCTTTTTTTAAAGTAATATTATCTTCTGTTACTTGCAAATGTTCAATTTTGACGACCAGGCAGCGTATGACCTTAGTCCTTCATGGTGAACATTAGAAACGATGTCGTAACGTAAACGGGTCCCCAGTTAAAATTGAATTCCGTATTTGAGCCTGCGCTGTTTTCCGTCGATAGATGCATAGACAGCCTACCAATAACACAGTACATGACTTTTGTCATGTTCGTGTAGAAAAGTCCGTGCTTTTAATGCGCTCTTGCCTTTGATCTTATCTGAAAGCATGTATCGCACAATTAACAGACAAAAAGTATAGTCTTGCGCTTGGCATGCAGAAAAGAACGTCACGTGCCAGATTACCCATTTAAGTAGAATGGAACCTTCCAATTGTCGCTACCACTCACGCGCTGTACGGTATGAATCAACCGAGCATAAACGGACGTCGATTTTCCGCCGAAAATAACTCGTGTTCGTAATTTTAGAAATTCACTTTTCCAAAAAAGGTCAGTGTTCGATTTTTTAGAATGTTTAGAAAATTATTTTCGGCGATAATTTTAGGTGTTCGTAATTTTAGAGTGTTCGAAATTTTTAGAACATTTACCGTACATTGCAGTAGACATGTGCCGGTAGCACGCCAGGTCTACTTCTTCGAGGCCCGAAATTCAAGTCAAGCTGGTACTTTTTTTTCTCATGAGCCAGAACGGTATAAGGACTATCCCATCTGAAGTCAGTGCCGCTCTTAAGACCATTAAATCACATTTAAGGTTTTTTCCTTTTCCTTGTTTTCAGACTTGTCTACAAAGGCAACATTAAAAAAAACAAATAAAAAAACGGCAAAAAAACAGCAAAGACAGCAACATTTTAAAGGCTTAAATGGGCCCTAGATTGCACCAAATTGTATATTTTTTTTTAAAATCATTTTCGGGGGAGCATGCCCCCGGACCCCCCCCCCCCCCCCCCCAGCATGGCTTCGCGCCTTCTGCGCTCGAATGAAAATACTTTATGTTTTCAATATTGTGCCCCCAACATGGAATCCTGGTTCGCCCCTGAAGTTCTATCGTTACAGTGTCAAATATTTGGGATCCAGATCAGGCTCGACGTTTTGTTTAGTATGATCTGGGTCCAATTATTATTTTGCAGGCTTCACCACAGGTATCATACCGAATTCTTGGCCGCAGATATTCTTCGACTAGTCTTTTCGCGGAGGGCTCTCATTTGAAATAATAAAAGCTTATTTACGAACACTTGTCAGGGTCTATTAAAGGCATATATATATTTTCTTGAATAGTCACTCTAACACCAGATCATGGCTAAGACATTACAGTACTTAAAATATGCGAGAAAAATGAACGAGTACTTGAAATCGGGATACTTTGGGATTGATGGACATTTACACATTTTTACAGAAATGGTTTCTATATTTTTTTCGTTTTTTGGTGAAACGACATTTACTTGTTTTACCTGTATGTTAATGATTTGGATTAAATAAGCGTCGATTGTTTATGAGAAAGGGATTTCTGCCCCTACCCCTTCAATGGTTGCAAGTCTTAACCAAGGAGGTGTGTGACACAATACTATAGTATCCGCGGGGTTTTGTTATCTGGCCGCGGTGCACGGCCTTTTAGAACCGTTTTTTTTTCACATAAAGCGGCAGGAACTAACTATGGGCTCAAAGGCACTAACATTTTGATAGCCTGTTAGTTTCTAGCAGCAGGGACAGCCGATACTGGTTCTATTGCGAGTTTGACGCGAATATGTACCACAGGGTGAGAGCATGCTCCTAATCTTACCGCTAATGTGACCATTGTCGTCGTTGTTCATAGCCGCGGGGTTCTGCAATATGCTTTGCGGCCCATGGAAATCCTAAAACTCAAAACATCAGAATCATCTATGACAAAAGATAGGTAGTTGGAATGCTGAAACCACTGGGTCAATTACGGTTAGATCAGAATATAGCCTTTGGTTTTTCGCTCTTTTTATTTCTCTGTATGCTGATTTAGCCAAATTACCTAGTTCTACGGTAGTAAGATCGCCTGACCAAAGTGCCAAGGTTGTGAGCAGCAAAATCTAGCTGTTTGTCTGTCTGCCCGGTAATCTGTCCGTCCGTCCGTCTGTCTGTCTGCATTGGTTCTTCGTTCTTTTACTTATATGCTCGTTAAACCAGCTTACATGTGTCTATTAGCTCAGGTGGTTGGAGCGCCTGTCCAATGTTCTGAAGGCTGTGAGCTGCATAATCTAGCCTTCTGCCTGCCTGCATACTTGTCTGTCCACTTGCCACTGGCTGTCTGTCTCCCTGTATCGTTTTTTTTTTGCTCTTTTGATTTTTTGTAGGCATGTTTTGCTAGATTATCTAGTAGTTCAGGTGTTAAAGGTGCCTGACCCCATTGGGGTTACTTTTAATTTTTCTAAATACGTAGGCTTGGACCCAGCATCAACTCTTTATCCCCAAAAATATCAGGAATATCAGGCACACCCCAAAAATATTTGAAATTTAGCAACCCCAAAAATATTTTCCAAATCTGTACCTTGACCATAAAAAGCGCCAAATTGATAGAAATGACTCCACAAAACGTAAAAAAAAATCATAATTTCATCATACTCCCAAACATATTTATTTATCTGACCTTCCCGACCCCTCCCCCCCCTCCAAAAATGCAATTCAAAATTTTGAACCTTCAAAAATGGACCGAACCTACTTATATATGATAATATCAAAGTACCACCCCACCCCTCGCCCCAGAAAGCTGGCCAGTGTTTCAGAGCAGTATTCAGCAAAATATAGCTGTCTGTCTGCTTGTTTCTCAGTCAATCAACCAGTCAGCCAGCCAGCCGACCGACTGCTTCGATTTCTTAGTGTAGACAGAGCCTCTTTGTAAAAGCGTATTCTTGTTACATAAAAGTATTTGCATGTCCTATTTTTTCTTCATACCTAGGGTCTGGCCCAGCATCTACCGTTCACCCCCGAAACATATCTGGAAATTCAAGGACCCCAAAAATATTTGAAAGGGGTAGATGCATTAAGAGGCTATTTTGCCACCCCCCTATGAGATCATAAAATAAAAGTTGCTCTTCACAAGTTTTTTCTTATTAGGTCATTAGAACAATAGCCAAAGTGTAAAGGTCTGGTATTGATTCGACTATTACGGTTGCTATGGTAACAAAAGAGGCCGCCAAAATAGGTGAAAATAGGAAAATTACCGTTTTGGAGCAAATTTGAGACATGTAACAGAGAAATTGATATAGAGCACAAGCAAATACCAAATAAATATTTTAACATATGATGAGAATTATCATGGTACACAATATACTAAAAGGTTTTTTTGGTATTTGCTTGTGCTGATATCTAATTCTTAAAAAATCGGTCTCCAAAAGCCTCAAATTTGGCCTAAAATGGCAATTTCTCTATTTTAAGCCTATTTTTCAGCCATTTTGGTTACCATAGCAACCGGTAAAAGTAAAATAAATGCCAGAATTTTACACTTGGGCTATTCTTCTAACAAATCAATAAGATGAAATTGGTTAAAAGCAACTTTCATTTTTTGGCTATAGAGGGGGCAAAATAGCCCATTAATGCACGTACCCCTTTTATCAACCAATAAAATATCCTTGACCTAAAGAAAAGACCCTAAAATGCATCATATCCCCAAAAATATTCATGTTTCTTGGGCTGAGGTCAAAATCTAGGACATCTTGTTTTCTTTTTTTAGAATCATTTGTATTTGAACAACAGTGGCGAGTTCAACAATGTGAGCGTTTGCGGGCACACTTTCATGATCTTTATTAGTAATGTGTAAAGTCTGGCATCAAGTACAACGAGAGCGCTCGCATTGTTGAACTCGCCATGTCTCTGTCACTTTTAACCTGAGGGTTATTCCCCCACGGTGGGACTAGAGGCCATAATATAGGAAACCTTTCAAAAGAGCTGTTCTGTTTTTCCAACCTATGCAGATATCTTTCCTAACATTTTTAAGAAAACATCCATATTTAGGCATTTGGTATCATATTCATGGAAGGCTTCCAGTCATCAGCTTCAGAGCCTTGCGTCCATACCTCAGGGTGGGGCTAGAGGTAAAAATCTAGGACATCTTTTTTTCTTTTAAAGAACCATTTGTATTTGAAGAACATATACTATTTCATTTTCTGACTTTCTGTGACTTCAGGTCTTCGGTTCAGGACCTTTGAGTAAAAGACTGCCAAAGCTCTAGCTAAGAAACTTCTTTTAACAGAATTTCCTTCTGAACCACTGACCCAAAAGCAAGTTAATGTCACAGATTTGTACCCAGTGGTGTCTTCTACCAATTTTGCACAAAAGGTTCCACTCCACTGAACAATGGATCTGCCAAAGCTCCAGATAAGAAATGTCTTTCAATGACTTCTCCTCCTGAACAAATGGTCCAAAATTTACAATAATTTCACAGAATTGTCCCTAACGCCTGCACATAATGTATCTGGTGGCGATTAAGTAAAAGTAGGAAAATCATATACAAAAGTGGAAGAACGTTATCAAATCAGTTCTTGATCATCATTAATTTCTTTGAATATGTGGGTGGATTTGTCTTAGGTAAGATACTAGGAAACACTTTCCTTAATCCTCATAAGATCTTTAACCAACAGAAACCAAAAGAAAATCTGAAGGAAAAAAACATGCCACGGTATTTGGGATCAAATTACACATGTTTAGTAGGGGTAGTGCCAAAGAAAGTTAAGAGAAAATTGTTACCGCCTACTTGCCTGAAGAGCTTTACAAACACTTATTGAGGGATTATTTTTAACACTGTAAAGCATTTGAAGATAAAGTTTGATTATTTACTTCTTAAGTTAGATATTAATCAACTGATTTCTTGCACTGTTCATATATTGATTACATTTATTAAAGGCTGGTTTTGTCCAATGAACAAATGACAATGTCGTCAGAAAGATTGCTTTCCCATTTCACTTTGTGGCAATATGTTTGACCCTACATCAGAGAGTTCCAGTTTCCAATTGCATGTTTTAAAAAAGGTATCTAACTAACAACCTCCCTATTTGAACGCTTTAATGCAGCCGTCCCCATCAGTACTCTCAGTGCTTTGATTGGGTACTGTAAAGGTGGCAACTTTAATTTCATATCTGGGCGTGGTTCGGTTATTTCAACTGCTCAAGAATGGAAATCAGGTTCTATCCATTGGTTAAGCGTTTAAACGTTGCTTGAGCCGCGCAGGTCTGCGTGCATTTCATGAAAGTCCTGTCCGTTAATGCACTGAACCCACATTTATTAACCCTTAACACAATCGTATGTTTTTTATCGTCTATTGAAATATTATGTAGCCTCCTAAACAAACAGTGTAGATCTAGAGCAGACTGCTCGTCCGGTCCCATACTTTCGTGGAGATTGATCATGAAATGATTTCTACGATCATTCTCCTCCCTTCCGCTGATTCATTCAAGAAGGGTTGACCACACCTTATAGGCGCAATCGAAAACATCAATACTATCGACGATTATAGACCAAAAATAGTTAGAATCATAGTTTTTTTTTTATTACCATCACTCATCGAACAGGCGACACTTTGCAATCAAAATACTGTTTCTAGCGAGTTTTGATCCGCGTTCGTCAATGGTTAACAGTGTTTTCGATTGCTCACTATCCGGTGTGGAAACAAACTTTTTTTTCAACAGAAACATGACTGAAAAATGTAGATAACTCCTAGCTCTTGTTTCAGATTGTTTTGGTTACGTATTCATTGTATCAGTACACATACCGGATAGGTGGCAATCGAAAACGTTGATGCTATCGACGAACGTAGATCAAATACCGTCAGAAACAGACTTTTTGGATTGCAGTTTGTTTGCTTGACTGGCGACAAATGGAAAATTCTAGCGATTTGCGATCCACGTTCATCGATTGTTCAGAGCCTTCTCGATTGTCGCCTATCCGATGTAATAAAGTAGCGTATCTTATGATAATTGAATATTTTGGTCATTTCTCAATAAAGCATAAGCGACGGTATCTTAACTCGCAGAGGATATCCGTGAGCATTAAGCCCTCTGCAGTCATGTTTTATCGGAAATAAAGCCCGCGGTCAGTGATTGGTCAACGATCAAGCAAGATATGACACATTATTAAATAAAATGTACAATTGTCAGCGATTGAAACACCTCAAATTTCTATAGTAAACACTTATTATAAGGTATATAACAATAAAAGGATGATACATTCTTCTGTCTATTAACGTTTGCCAAGCCCAAATGAGATAATGTATAGTAGCCTTAACCATGAAGCTGTGATGGCTGCACCAAGTGCGGATCCAGAGGGGGGGGGCAGTGGGTCCGGACCACCTCTGGAAAATCACAAATTAAATGGGTTTCTATAGGGAATAAGCAATTGGACACCTCCTGGAAAAAGTTGGACCCCCTGGAAAAAATTGGACCCCATCTGGAGCCTTGAAAAACGATAGATTTCTTTGAAATTGACCATTTGACTTCTGTAAAATAAGCTGAGGACTAAAAAAGTCATTGTCAGAGCTTTTTTGTCAGACTGACCTGGACCTTCTCCCCCCCCCCCCCCTGATGAAAATTCCTGGATCCACGCATCTGTACCATGCTTGCCAACCGTTAATATACAGAAAAGAATGTTATATTGTCATATATCTTCCTTTCAGGCACATGCAGTTCCAATTAATTTTATTAAAATGTATGCAGAAATGTCCATTTTATCATCATGAAACATGCAACGAAACAAAATAATTTTTTAAACAGAAAAATTAAATAACTCCTAGCCCTTAAATCAGATTGTTTTGGCTACGTCTTCAGTATATCAAAAACACACTAGATAGGCGGCAATCGAAAACGTTAATGCTATCGACGAACGTAGTTAAATATTGTAAGTAACAGAATTTTGGATTGTTGTTTGTAGTCCGATAGGCAACAAATGGCAATCACAAACACTGTTTCTAGCAATTTGTTATCAGCATTCATCGATTGTTTAGACTGTTTTTATTGCTGCCTATCCGGTGTGATAAGGTAGTTGAAATAGTTACGTCATTTCTCCATAAAACATTAGTGACCATGTACCTCCATGGGACCTAAAACATGTGAATGTCACATACAAGGCATGTGCACGTCTACAACCCCCCCCCCCTTTTGGGGTGGGGTGGGTCTTAGGTTAGTGGCAGCATGCAGAAATAGCAACCGAGACATGTATATAGTATGTATATTTATACGGTCCACAACTTTTAACCATCAAAATACTGAATGACTTCATACTCAGGGTGATGTTTTTAAAAGCTAATACTTGCATTCCTTCTTTTTGTGAAAGCAAAATACTTACATAATTACGTTTCAAGCATCAAAGAGTTGTCAGGGGAGAATAATATCTACCGTCTTAGAAAATAAGTATTCTCTTTTAAAAACAAGATTCAGGAACGATAACTCTTACACTCTTACTTTTAAGTAAAAGTAAGGTTATCTTTTGACATGGGTCCCGCACTACCTTAAGTGACAAGCAACGGTTCTGATCAGTCTGCACATATGCGCAGGCTGGTCTGAACCTTTGCTGGTCGCACATACCACATTGTTGGAAATATCATGTCGCAGCTCATATGTAACCAAGCAAGATCTCTTTCGTATAAACTTGCTAATGAAAGTGAGCATGTAAGCTTGTAATGAAGACAACAACAGGCAGGTTAAACACAGGTATGAAACTTTTTATCTCACATTGTGCAATATGTGACCCAGGTCAGGAAGAAAATGCCTTTTGTTGTCGTCTAAATAAATTTTTTCAAAAATTCTTTCATGATCACTATCATAGTGTCAAACAGTTTGGATCCAGATCAGGACTGATGTTTTGTCGACCTGATCTGGATCCAAACTGTTTTCAAAGGTTATCAGCAGACAACAAAAGTCACCGCTAGCAAGGAAAGAGTTAAGAATTAAAGGAGGTATTACATGGTGTGTTATTTGGTCTATCAGGTACGACATCCACTTTGTCAACGGGACCAGGTTTTCTATCTGGGAGAGCTGGGCACCTCTTCGCTGTCTGTACACTACGAGGACCGCAGGTCACTGTCACGTCAACACCTGGCTGGGAAGCTGTAATTAGAACCAAATAGACAATTACAGTAAAACCTGTCTTAAGCGGTCACTCAAAAATAGACAAAACAACGATGTTCAAGACTAATGGTAGCTTAATGCAGGTCAAAAGTATTGCAGAATGCTCTCTTGGAGCATTCTGCAAAACGTTTGACCTGCATTAAGCAACAATGGTCTTGAAAACCAAATTTTTGTCTTCTTTTTGAGTGGCCGCTTAAGACAGGTTTTACTGTATACAGTATAATTATGAGCCATGTCATGTGAAAATATGCCATTCAGCTGCTCAGCTACAGAGACTAGCGAGAATCTTAAAATTTTGGACTAACCACATAGGGCCAGTCAACAAAAAAAATTTAGCATAAAATTGTGATTATTTTCTTATCCATTAGTTTAAACATGTGTTTTGGGTGCTCAAAAGAACTGTCTCATCGAGACGGTTCTTTTGACTACCCACAACATATGTTTTGGTTGAGAAATAAGAAAATAATTTTCAGTTCCACACTCTTATCTAAGGGCCTTTAACCATCTGTAATAAAGTGTTGATCAGACTGCAGAAATGTATAAAGTGATCTATGCCATTGTTTTAACCATATACAGTAAAACCTGTCTTAAGCGGCCACTTAAAAATAGACAAAACAAAGGTCTAAATGGAAAATGGTAGCTTAATGAAGGTCGAAAGTAATGCAGAATAATACTTTTGACCTACATTAAGCAATTATCGGTGTTGAAAAACAATTTTTGGTGTTCTTTTTGAGTGGCTGCTTAAGACAGGTTTTACTGTACAATAAATAGATCTTCTCATGACTGTCTTCAGTTGGGTGAATTTTCATGGTTTATGTCTGCGAGACGGTTCTTTTGAGTGACCACAACATTTGTTTTGGTTGAGAAATAAGAAAAAATAATTTTCAGTTACACACTCTTATCTAAGGGCCTTTAACCATCTGTAATAAAGTGTTGATCAGACTGCAGAAATGTATAAAGTGATCTATGCCATTGTTTTAACCATATACAATAAATAGATCTTCTCATGACTGTCTTCAGTTGGGTGAATTTTCATGGTTTATGTCTTCTGCTGAATTTTTTTCAAAATCACTTTTTCGAAAAATTCTTTCAGGAATACCATCAGAGTGTCAAACAGTTTGGATCCAGATCAATATGTCTAAAATTGCATTTGAATCAAGGATTCCATATTTAATAAAATTACATCAATAGTGGCAAAGTAATGAATAACAGTGTGCAACTATTTCCATGTTGGGTAATTTTGCATGCTTTTTATTGTCTGCTGATTTTTTTCAAAATTAACTTTTTCAGAAAAATCTTTCATGAATAACAGGGTCAGAGTTTCCAGATAAGGCCCGGCATTTTGTCGAGCCTGATCTGAATCCCAATTGTTTGCGTAAGTTATCAGCTAGCAGTGAGTGAAAGGGATAAGATACCCGCAATATGGATGTCTCGTCCACCCTGATTTTGTTGACAAGTAGTCTCTACCAGGAGCCGAGAATATTACATTTCAGTTTATTTTTGACAGTAATTGTGTAACAGCCAGTGATAATAAGGTTAGCCTTGATAATGACACAGAACAGGCTTCTACGAATTTTAAATTCAACACATTAAATTTACATAATTGTCGTCATCGTAAAGTACTTTTGGTTTAGGAGTTCGCTCAATTTTATTCTCAAACAAGCGCAAAAAAACCCCACAAAACTCAGCTTGTCTGCTAATTTTGTAAAATGGGCTCTAAGGGCATTAATTCTTTGCCTACTTGTGCCATATGCTGATAGCCATTGCAAACATTTTGGACCCAGATCAGGCCCGACAAAATGTCGGGCCTGATCTGGATCAAAAAATGCTTGACATACTGATGGTAATCCCGAAAGAATTTTTTGAAAATGTTAACTTTGAAAGGAAATCAGCAAACGACAAAACGTATGCAAAATTACCGAGCATGCAAAGACCTTTGGTCACCTTGTGTGGTTAAAGCCCATTAATAATAAGATAACCAGTACTCTTTGTATAATTACCTATATATATGTAACTGATCAGTCTTAAACCATTTTTGAGTCACTCTTACATAATATCTTAGTACAATGTATATATTTTGTAAATCCTTTCAAAGATTTGTCTGCAATAGGCAATGGAAACTCAAACCCACTGTCTTCTTGTTAAATACAGTCTGGTCAAGCCCTTCAAACAATGATGTCCACTTTCACCCGGTGAGGTAGTAATACACCTGAGCTGTAGGTATTATATCAGAATAGATGATGATAAAGGTGACATACTTATACAGGTCACACAAGACTAACAATTTTTTCATCCAGTTTGATCCATTGGATGGTCCATTTTATAGTTAGGTGTGACATACACTGTATTTCAGCCGCTGAATATTTTGTTTGCAACCCTGTTACTAGTGACTTGTAAATGCGACCTATGGCAAACAGTGATGAGAGATGAAATGCACATGAGATTTTGCTACTTACTGCGTTAGCAAGCAGCCAATGCTAAGACGACTGTGCACAAACCCAGTCACACCAAAGCCTTTACTGCTTGCAACCAAGCCCGAGGTTATAAAACTTTTTTCACGCTCAACTCAACTGAGCACGAAATTTCAACTGCTCATAAAAACTAAAATACCGACAAATAAAGAAGTGTCTTGCTTTAAGCCTCTTAAACGTTGTATTTTTCATGCTAATAAATGTTAAAATGCCAACAATTCTACAATTGTTGGCATTTTAACATTTATAAGCAGGATAAATTTCGTTCTCAGCTGAGTTGAGTATAAAAAAAGTTTAATAACCTCGGGGCCAGGTATGTAAATAGTGGAAGACTCAGTCCAAATTTCCACTTGATAGCAGCTAGATAGCTGCACATACATATTTAAAGACATATTTTATGCATATGTGAAAAGTACCAGAATCTCATGAAATGGCTGGAAATGATGTATGGGATAGGATGGAACGACAAGGATGATGCTATATGCCCCTGTAACAAAAAGAAACTTGACATAGAGTGAGTCAAACTGGTTCAGAATTTCAAAGGAAGACCTGGACATGACAGTGAATTTTAATGAACATAGGATTATTATTTCAGCTGTTTGAAGTTGTATGAGTGTCTTTAATGGTATGAGGTCAGATATTTGAAAACTGTGTCATGTATGTAGATAGTGCATAAAAAGAGAGCAGATTTCCGGAAGGACATATTTTGTTACACTGTAACGGTGTAACAATATACAAGGTCAAAGAAAAAATAACAATATACAAGGTCAAAGAAAGAATACCAATATGGTGGGACTACACTAAACTGTTACTAATGCAAGATAATGACAAAAGTGTAAAAAATTGGACATCCTCCACTGAAACAACTGAAACAATGTAAATCAGTAGAAAACCAATAAAACGGACTGTAACAATAAGTAACCAGCATCTACCTTCTAAAAAAATTGGACATCTTCTACTGAAACAACTGAAACAATGGAAATGAATAGAAAACTAATGAACAAACTGTAACAAGAAGTAACAAGCATCTTCAAGAGATATTTTATAGACACAATCTGTCTGAAACTGCTGAAACAAGCGTAACGAGTAAAAAGGACCAAAAAAAATTGGACATCTTCTACTGAAACAACTGAAACAATGAAAATGTATAGAAAACTATTGAAACAGACTGTAACAAGAAGTAACAAGCATCTTCAAGAGATTTTTTATAGACACAATCTGCCTGAAACTGCTGAAACAAGTGTAACGAATGAAACGGGCTTAAAAAATTGGACATCTTCCACTAAAACAACCGAAACAATAAAAATGAATAGAAAAATAATGAAACAGACTGTAACAAGAAGTAACAAGCATCTTCAAGAGATTTTTTATAGACACAATCTGCCTGAAACAGCTGAAACAAGTGTAACAAAGGAAACGGGCTTAAAAATATTAGACATCTTCCACTGAAACAACTGAAACAATGAAAATGAATAGAAAACTAATGAAACAGACTGTAACAAGAAGTAACAAGCATCTTCAAGAGATTTTTTCCACTGAAACAACTGAAATAATGAAAATGAATAAAAAACTAATGAAACAGACTGTAACAAGAAGTAACAAGCATCTTCAAGAGATTTTTTATAGACACAATCTGCCTGAAACAGCTGAAACAAGTGTAACGAATGAAACGGGCTTAAAAAAATTGGACATCTTCCACTGAAACAACTGAAACAATGAAAATGAATAGAAAACTAATGAAACAGACTGTAACAATAAGTAACAAGCATCTTCAAGAGATTTTTTATAGACACAATCTGTCTGAAACTGCTGAAACAAGTGCAACGAATGAAATGGACCTAAAAAATTGGACATCTTCTACTGAAACAACTGAAACAATGAAAATGAATAGAAAACTAATGAAACGGACTGTAACAAGAAGTAACAAGCATCTTCAAGATATTTTTTATAGACACAATCTGCCTGAAACAGCTGAAACAAGTGTAACGAATAAAACGGGCATAAAAAAATTGGACATCAACCACTGAAACATCTGAAACAATGAAAATGAATAGAAAACTAATGAAACGGACTGTAACAAGAAGTAACAAGCATCTTTAAGAGATTTTTTATAGACACAATCTGCCTGAAACTGCGGAAACAAGTGTAATGAATGAAACGGACTTAAAAAAATTGGACATCTTCCACTGAAACAACTGAAACAATGAAAATGAATAGAAAACTAATGAAACAGACTGTAACAATAAGTAACAAGCATCTTCAAGAGATTTTTTATAGACACAATCTGTCTGAAACTGCTGAAACAAGTGTAACGAATGAAATGGACCTAAAAAATTGGACATCTTCTACTGAAACAACTGAAACAATGAAAATGAATAGAAAACTAATGAAACGGACTGTAACAAGAAGTAACAAGCATCTTCAAGAGATTTTTTATAGACACAATCTGCCTGAAACAGCTGAAACAAGTGTAACGAATAAAACGGGCATAAAAAAATTGGACATCAACCACTGAAACATCTGAAACAATGAAAATGAATAGAAAACTAATGAAACAGACTGTAACAAGAAGTAACAAGCATCTTCAAGAGATTTTTTATAGACACAATCTGCCTGAAACAGCTGAAACAAGTGTAACAAATGAAACGGGCTTAAAAAAATTGGATATCAACCACTGAAAAAACTGAAACAATGAAAATGAATAGAAAACTAATGAAACAGACTGTAACAAGAAGTAACAAGCATCTTCAAGAGATTTTTTATAGACACAATCTGCCTGAAACAGCTGAAACAAGTGTAACGAATGAAACGGGCTTAAAAAAATTGGATATCAACCACTGAAAAAACTGAAACAATGAAAATGAATAGAAAACTAATGAAACAGATGGTAACAAGAAGTAACAAACATCTTCAAGAGATTTTTAATAGACACAATCTGCCTGAAACAGCTGAACAAGTGTAACGAATGAAACGGGCTTAAAAAAATTGGACATCTTCCACTGAAATAATGAAAATGAATAAAAAACTAATGAAACAGACTGTAACAATAAGTAACAAGCATCTCTAGGAGATTTTTTTTAGACACAATCTGCCTGAAACTGCTGAAACAAGTGTAACGAATGAAACGGACTTAAAAAAATTGGACATCTTCCACTGAAACAACTAATACAATGAAAATGAATAGAAACTAATGAAACAGACTGTAACAAGAAGTAACAAGCATCTTCAAGAAATTTTCTATAGACACAATCTGCCTGAAACAGCTGAAACAAGTGTAACGAATGAAACGGGCTTAAAAAAATTGGACATCAACCACTGAAACATCTGAAACAATGAAAATGAATAGAAAACTAATGAAACGGACTGTAACAAGAAGTAACAAGCATCTCTAGGAGATTTTTTTTAGACACAATCTGCCTGAAACTGCTGAAACAAGTGTAACGAATGAAACGGACTTAAAAATATTGGACATCTTCCACTGAAACAACTGAAACAATGAAAATGAATAGAAAACTAATGAAACAGACTGTAACAAGAAGTAACAAGCATCTTCAAGAGATTTTTTATAGACACAATCTGCCTGAAACAGCTGAAACAAGTGTAACGAATGAAACGGGCTTAAAAAAAT
Organism: Loripinus fragilis; assembly: GCA_964019695.1. NCBI lineage: Eukaryota > Metazoa > Mollusca > Bivalvia > Lucinida > Lucinidae > Loripinus > Loripinus fragilis. The sequence goes on from OZ026516.1 coordinate 6,737,919, forward strand.
TGGACATCAACCAATGAAACATCTGAAACAATGAAAATGAATAGAAAACTAATGAAACAGACTGTAACAAGAAGTAACAAGCATCTTCAAGAGATTTTTTATAGACACAATCTGCCTGAAACAGCTGAAACAAGTGTAACGAATGAAACGGGCTTAAAAAAATGGACATCAACCACTGAAACATCTGAAACAATGAAAATGAATAAAAAACTGATGAAACGGACTGTAACAAGAAGTAACAAGCATCTTCAAGAGATTTTTTATAGACACAATCTGCCTGAAACAGCTGAAACAAGTGTAACGAATGAAACGGGCTTAAAAAAATTGGATATCAACCACTGAAAAAACTGAAACAATGAAAATGAATAGAAAACTAATGAAACAGACTGTAACAATAAGTAACAAGCATCTCTAGGAGATTTTTTTTAGACACAATCTGCCTGAAACTGCTGAAACAAGTGTAACGAATGAAACTGACTTAAAAAATTGGACATCTTCCACTGAAACAACTGAAACAATGAAAATGAATAGAAAACTAATGAAACAGACTGTAACAAGAAGTAACAAGCATCTTCAAGAGATTTTTTATAGACACAATCTGCCTGAAACTGCTGAAACAAGTGTAACGAATGAAACGGACTTAAAAACATTGGACATCTTTCACTGAAACAACTGAAACAATGAAAATGAATAGAAAACTAATAAAACAGACTGTAACAAGAAGTAACAAGCATCTTCAAGAGATTTTCTATAGACACAATCTGCCTGAAACAGCTGAAACAAGTGTAACGAATGAAACAGACCTAAAAGAATTGGACATCTTCTACTGAAACAACTGAAACAATGAAAATGAATAGAAAACTAATGAAACGGACTGTAACAACAAGTAACAAGCATCTTCAAGAGATTTTTTATAGACACAATCTGCCTGAAACAGCTGAAACAAGTGTAACGAATGAAACGGGCTTAAAAAAATTGGACATCTTCCACTGAAACAAATGAAACAATGAAAATGAATAGAAAACTAATGAAACAGACTGTAACAATAAGTAACAAGCATCTTCAAGAGATTTTTTATAGACACAATCTGCCTGAAACTGCTGAAACAAGTGTAACGAATGAAACGGGCTTAAAAAATTGGACATCTTCCACTAAAACAACTGAAACAATAAAAATGAATAGAAAACTAATGAAACAGACTGTAACAATAAGTAACAAGCATCTTCAAGAGATTTTTTATAGACACAATCTGCCTGAAACTGCTGAAACAAGTGTAACGAATGAAACGGGCTTAAAAAATTGGACATCTTCCACTAAAACAACTGAAACAATAAAAATGAATAGAAAAATAATGAAACAGACTGTAACAAGAAGTAACAAGCATCTTCAAGAGATTTTTTATAGACACAATCTGCCTGAAACAGCTGAAACAAGTGTAACAAATGAAACGGGCTTAAAAATATTAGACATCTTCCACTGAAACAACTGAAACAATGAAAATGAATAGAAAACTAATGAAACAGACTGTAACAAGAAGTAACAAGCATCTTCAAGAGATTTTTTCCACTGAAACAACTGAAACAATGAAAATGAATAGAAAACTAATGAAACAGACTGTAACAAGAAGTAACAAGCATCTTCAAGAGATTTTTTATAGACACAATCTGCCTGAAACAGCTGAAACAAGTGTAACGAATGAAACGGGCTTAAAAAAATTTGACATCTTCCACTGAAACAACTGAAACAATGAAAATGAATAGAAAACTAATGAAACAGACTGTAACAAGAAGTAACAAGCATCTTCAAGAGATTTTTTATAGACACAATCTGTCTGAAACTGCTGAAACAAGTGTAACGAATGAAATTGACCTAAAAAATTGGACATCTTCTACTGAAACAATGAAAATGAATAGAAAACTAATGAAACGGACTGTAACAAGAAGTAACAAGCATCTTCAAGAGATTTTTTATAGACACAATCTGCCTGAAACAGCTGAAACAAGTGTAACGAATAAAACGGGCATAAAAAAATTGGACATCAACCACTGAAACATCTGAAACAATGAAAATGAATAGAAAACTAATGAAACGGACTGTAACAAGAAGTAACAAGCATCTTTAAGAGATTTTTTATAGACACAATCTGCCTGAAACTGCGGAAACAAGTGTAACGAATGAAACAGACTTAAAAAAATTGGACATCTTCCACTGAAACAACTGAAACAATGAAAATGAATAGAAAACTAATGAAACAGACTGTAACAAGAAGTAACAAGCATCTTCAAGAGATTTTTTATAGACACAATCTGCCTGAAACAGCTGAAACAAGTGTAATGAATGAAACGGGCTTAAAAAAATTGGATATCAACCACTGAAAAAACTGAAACAATGAAAATGAATAGAAAACTAATGAAACAGATGGTAACAAGAAGTAACAAGCATCTTCAAGAGATTTTTTATAGACACAATCTGCCTGAAACAGCTGAAACAAGTGTAACGAATGAAACGGGCTTAAAAAAATTGGACATCTTCCACTGAAATAATGAAAATGAATAAAAAACTAATGAAACAGACTGTAACAATAAGTAACAAGCATCTCTAGGAGATTTTTTTTAGACACAATCTGCCTGAAACTGCTGAAACAAGTGTAACGAATGAAACAGACTAAAAAAATTGGACATCTTCCACTGAAACAACTGAAACAATGAAAATGAATAGAAACTAATGAAACAGACTGTAACAAGAAGTAACAAGCATCTTCAAGAGATTTTTTATAGACACAATCTGCCTGAAACAGCTGAAACAAGTGTAACGAATGAAACGGACTTAAAAAAATTGGACATCTTCCACTGAAACAACTGAAACAATGAAAATGAATAGAAAACTAATAAAAAAGACTGTAACAAGAAGTAACAAGCATCTTCAAGAAATTTTCTATAGACACAATCTGCCTGAAACAGCTGAAACAAGTGTAACGAATGAAACGGACCTATAAAAATTGGACATCTTCTACTGAAACAACTGAAACAATGAAAATGAATAGAAAACTAATGAAAGGGACTGTAACAAGAAGTAACAAGCATCTTCAAGAAATTTTTTATAGACACAATCTGCCTGAAACAGCTGAAACAAGTGTAACGAATGAAACGGGCTTAAAAAAATTGGACATCAACCACTGAAACATCTGAAACAATGAAAATGAATAGAAAACTAATGAAACGGACTGTAACAAGAAGTAACAAGCATCTCTAGGAGATTTTTTTTAGACACAATCTGCCTGAAACTGCTGAAACAAGTGTAACGAATGAAACGGACTTAAAAAAATTGGACATCTTCCACTGAAACAACTGAAACAATGAAAATGAATAGAAAACCAATGAAACAGACTGTAACAAGAAGTAACAAGCATCTTCAAGAGATTTTTTATAGACACAATCTGCCTGAAACAGCTGAAACAAGTGTAACGAATGAAACGGGCTTAAAAAAATTGGACATCAACCAATGAAACATCTGAAACAATGAAAATGAATAGAAAACTAATGAAACGGACTGTAACAAGAAGTAACAAGCATCTTCAAGAGATTTTTTATAGACACAATCTGCCTGAAACTGCTGAAACAAGTGTAACGAATGAAACGGACTTAAAAAAATTGGACATCTTCCACTGAAACAACTGAAACAATGAAAATGGATTGAAAACTAATGAAACAGACTGTAACAAGAAGTAACAAGCATCTTCAAGAGATTTTTTATAGACACAATCTGCCTGAAACAGCTGAAACAAGTGTAACGAATGAAACGGGCTTAAAAAAAATGGACATCAACCACTGAAACATCTGAAACAATGAAAATGAATAAAAAAACTGATGAAACGGACTGTAACAAGAAGTAACAAGCATCTTCAAGGATATTTTACCTGCTGGGAAAGGGCTGACCTTTTGGCTCTCGTTTGTGGTGTCTTCTGTGAGTTTGTCACTTTCCCATTGGTATCCTGGGTCAGGTTTGGTACTTGATTGTATCCATTCCTGATCTTTGCAACCTTATTACTTTTAAAAAAATTGGACATCTTTCACTGAAACAACTGAAACAATGAAAATGAATAGAAAACTAATAAAACAGACTTTAACAAGAAGTAACAAGCATCTTCAAGAGATTTTCTATAGACACAATCTGCCTGAAACAGCTGAAACTGAAACAACTGAAACAATGAAAATGAATAGAAAACTAATGAAACGGACTGTAACAAGAAGTAACAAGCATCTTCAAGAGATTTTTTATAGACACAATCTGCCTGAAACAGCTGAAACAAGTGTAACGAATGAAACGGGCTTAAAAAAATTGGACATCTTCCACTGAAACAACTGAAACAATGAAAATGAATAGAAAACTAATGAAACAGACTGTAACAATAAGTAACAAGCATCTTCAAGAGATTTTTTATAGACACAATCTGTCTGAAACTGCTGAAACAAGTGTAACGAATGAAATGGACCTAAAAAATTGGACATCTTCTACTGAAGCAACTGAAACAATGAAAATGAATAGAAAACTAATGAAACAGACTGTAACAAGAAGTAACAAGCATCTTCAAGAGATTTTTTATAGACACAATCTGCCTGAAACTGCTGAAACAAGTGTAACGAATGAAACGGACTTAAAAAAATTGGACATCTTTCACTGAAACAACTGAAACAATGAAAATGAATAGAAAACTAATAAAACAGACTGTAACAAGAAGTAACAAGCATCTTCAAGAGATTTTCTATAGACACAACCTGCCTGAAACAGCTGAAACTAGTGTAACAAATGAAACGGACCTAAAAAAATTGGACATCTTGCACTGAAACAACTGAAACAATGAAAATGAATAGAAAACTAATGAAACAGACTGTAACAAGAAGTAACAAGCATCTTCAAGAGATTTTTTATAGACGCAATCTGCCTGAAACAGCTGAAACAAGAGTAATGAATGAAACGGGCTTAAAAAAATTGGATATCAACCACTGAAACATCTGAAACAATGAAAATGAATAGAAAACTAATGAAACGGACTGTAACACGAAGTAACAAGCATCTTCAAGAGATTTTTTATAGACACAATCTGCCTGAAACTGCTGAAACAAGTGTAACAAATGAAACGGACCTAAAAAAATTGGACATCTTCCACTGAAACAACTGAAACAATGAAAATGAATAGAAAACTAATGAAACAGACTGTAACAAGAAGTAACAAGCATCTTCAAGAGATTTTTTATAGACGCAATCTGCCTGAAACAGCTGAAACAAGAGTAACGAATGAAACGGGCTTAAAAAAATTGGATATCAACCACTGAAACATCTGAAACAATGAAAATGAATAGAAAACTAATGAAACGGACTGTAACAAGAAGTAACAAGCATCTCTAGGAGATTTTTTTTAGACACAATCTGCCTGAAACTGCTGAAACAAGTGTAACGAATGAAACGGACTTAAAAAAATTGGACATCTTCCACTGAAACAACTGAAACAATGAAAATGAATAGAAAACTAATGAAACAGATGGTAACAAGAAGTAACAAGCATCTTCAAGAGATTTTTTATTGACACAATCTGCCTGAAACAGCTGAAACAAGTGTAACGAATGAAACGGGCTTAAAAAAATTGGACATCTTCCACTGAAATAATGAAAATGAATAAAAAACTAATGAAACAGACTGTTACAATAAGTAAGAAGCATCTTCAAGAGATTATTTATAGACACAATCTGCCTGAAACAAGTGTAACGAATGAAACGGGCTTTAAAAAATTGGAAACTCGTCACTTATTCCGGTGTTAAGGTAACTTTTTTATCATGTTCAATTTCTTCATTTAATCACACAGATAAACACCCAAAAATGCTTGGGTTCGGATTAATTTTTGTTCATCAAATTCACATTGTATCTTTTAGCTTTAAAATTACATGAGAACATTAACTTTTGATGTCTAGGCATGAAATAACTACGTAATTACGGTTTTGTCATCGTGGACAATTAATCAATAACGGAACCGTATAATCATGACTAAACCGTAATTGACATTTTCTTTAAATATAACTGTAAAAATACATTGAAAAACGGATTTTATCTCCGTTTTGGCAAAACAGCACAGAGGTTGTTAACCAGACAATGCAATCTGGAAGCAATCATTTTGGAAAGTTCTCATTTTTGTCAGCCTTTATTTGACGGTAATTTTACTATAACACCGAAGTGGGTGACGAGACCCAAATTGCCGTAGTGGAATGACTACAGTGAAACCTTGGCAAACAGTTTCATTTTTGTAAAAATGGCATGGTCTTAATCTATATATATGCTTTAAGCAAGCAGAGGTGGCAGTTTTCACTAAGAGAATCTAAGGCCTCATGAAGCTAGCTGCTGCAATGGATATTTTTTACATTTATCAAAGAATATGTGCAAGCTGTTTTGAACCTTCAAGTTCCAATATGGTAATGCTAGCTTCTGTTTATCTCATATTTGCAGAAGTGTGTCATAAATTAATGACACTGTTTATACAAGCAATTAAAGATAACAGATAGGATTATAATCACTTGACTGGTTATATTTATCACACCTAGCTTCAATGGTGTGGTCACTTGACTTTAACCCTTTTCCTGCTGGTAATGTATTTCATTGTCTTTGCAAACAGTTTAGACCTAGATCAGGTCTGACAAAACATTGAACCTGATCTTGATTTAAACTGACACTCTAATAATATTCATGAAAAGAATTTTGAAAACTATCATTTTTAAACTAAATCAGCAGACAACAAAACCAAATGAAAATTACCCAGCTTGCAAAGCGTTAGCACAGACCATTTTATTCTGTGAATCATGTATTTAGCAAACAGGCAAGACCCAGATTAAAGGCTGCATTTCATCAGGAATGAGTGAGTGTTTGTATTTTACCCCTCACCAACAGCTAAGGACATGCATTTCATGAGGGTCTGCACTCTTTGCTTAGATAAAAACAACCTTCAGGAACAGAAATATATTAGAAATTAAACAAATGTTTTGAAACGTTATCTCACACTCATCTATATATACTTGTTTGATCTGGCTATACACTGTTCATAAAACTATTATTTCGGCTAACTAGTGGCAAATCGCGCGACATTCAATAACCAATTTTATAGTGAAGCTGAATATTATACTAAAGTATGTACACTGATCAACCGTCACATAACGCGTATCATTTGACTTATGTTCTTTTTACATAATATTGTTGTGGTTGCAATAAATTCTTGATCTTCAACTCTTTATCTCCTGCTGATAACTTTTGAAAACAGAACTCTGCTGATTCGTGATATTGATACAGTATGTATAGGATGGTCAATTTTGAGTTTAAAGGGTAATAGGTCCCTTTTACGACTTTTCGAAATTACCATAGTGATGAATTTATTTCCCTATTTTTTACTTTAGCAAACAGTACAGATCCTGATAAACAGCTGCCTTATGCAGCATTTCATCTGGGTCTTCACTGTTTGTGAAGGTATCTGTTTAAAGGGGTAAGTCTAATTTCTGTGTCATCTTCAATACCTATTCACCATATCTACATTAATTGCTGGTTCCCTGTCTAAAGGCGGTCAGTAATGTAAATACAGGTAACCAGAACCCCCCCATTTCCAGGTATTGGGGGGTACTGGTTACCTGTTTTTCCATTACTGACCACCTGTAAAGCGGGAACCAGCAATTAATGTAGATATGGTGAATATGTAGGTGGCTATTATAGGGATTAAACTGATTAGAGACTGCCTCCAGTCATAATTGGCCAATCAACATATGCTCACCACAGGTACTGGTCATCTACAGATATAATTCTACTTATCTAATGGTCCAAGATAAACTAACATTTATAATCATTACTTAAAAATCAAGTTTTTCATATTGAAGTATAACCATGTTCTAATAAATTGCAACAAATGTTTTTATACTTATAACCATCAAGCTACCATATCCTTGTCAAACCCCACCCCAAAGTTAAAAAAAAAATGAGTTACTCTTTATCTCCTAGTTTCGTCTGCTGATAACTTTTGCAACGATTTGGGGCGCAGATCAGAACGACAAAACGTCGGGCCTAATCTGGATCTCAACTATTCGACACTCTGATGGTATTCCTTAAATTTTTTTTCGAAAAAGATGTTTTTAAAAAATCAGCAGATGCCAAAAATACAGTTAATAAGGCTACGCAGAATGTGGGTACTCATTAGAACCTTGTATTGATTCTTGCAAGAACCTACAATCTTTGTGTTGAGCAACTAAAAATCGCTATTAATTACAAAGGGGTGTCTACGTAAAAATATCTTCCAAAGCCTAAAAGCAAACAGTGTAAACAATCAGAAGCATCCTGATCTGGGTCAACTTTATTTGCCTAGACCTGTCTGTTGACACTAATCCAAGCATCATATGGGGGAAATCAGCAGACGACAAAAAATGTTTTAGATGGCTTCAGACTAGCTACAAGTATATGATATCACACATTGGTGAAAAACTGTTTTAAGGACAGGAGCCAGTCTACTATTAACCTTAATTTACAAACAGTTTGTACCCAGATCACAAGGCCGTCGCCGCCTATTAAAAAGTGGTCCGGCGGAGGAAGTCATCGAGTGCCGAAGGCACGAGAGGTTGGAGAGCACGAGAGGGGGATTATTCCCCCTCTCGTAAGCAAGAGGGGGATTATTCCCCCTCTCCTAAGCGAGAGGGGGCTTGGGGGCCTCCTCCGAGAAAATTTTTGAATTTTGAGCGCTTCTATGTGCGTTTTTAATGGGAATTTTATGCGTTTGGGGCCGAATTTTAGACAGTCACAAGTTATTTTACTTTTTTTTCCAGCATGTTTCTTTGACATTATTTCATCTATGTACCCGCAGATTTTGGCAAAGTACTCTTAGCACTGATCTATGGTGGTAATTCAAAGAGTCGTGTTTTCAAAAACATATACACTTAGTCTAGCGTCTTTTCAATTAGAACACCCGTTAGATAAAGCCTGCATCTAGATTTTGGCTTCGGTAGGCATAGCATGAGATCGTTGGCTTCATCATAATGGAGCCAGGACCTACTGCCGAACCACGACGGCTAAACACTTCTCTGCCCAGGCTTCTTAAAGTCGAATGCACGTTGTTGGGCTGATTTGGAACAGGCGGGACATGTATATCCGTAACGGAATGCATTGTAACAACACAGGCTCACGATGCTCATATATGTCAAGTCGACATGTTGATTATTTGGGAAACAACGAATTGTTAATTTGAGAAAAATGAAACTGGATCATAGAAAGTATCTGGAACTCAACGAGAAGACCTTTTTTCAGGCTTTCCGATCATGCAAGACTCAAACCAACCAACTCAGTTACAGAGATTAGCTAGAATGCTGAAATTTTGCGTGGAGCAAGTTTATCAATTATACTTTTATACCTGGGAGCGAACAACAAAGCCGCTGATCAGACTATGTGGTCTGCGCCTTTGATGTTTGCATGCAGCTTCGTTCGGTTTTCTCTCGACAGGCTCCATAAGTTAAGGCCGTCCGATTATGAAATTAATCAAGCGGGTGTCATAATAATTTTTCAATGTTTTCACACCTTGGCTAGGTCGGCCTATTGATAACACGTGCAACGAGCGTTATTGATAATTGCATCAGATTGAATAAAATCAGAGGTAAAATGTAAAATGAGCCAAAACGAGAAAAAGGGACACGGCGGGAAGCATACATGGCCCAAAAAGTGGTCCGGCGCTCGCCGCCCTGTCCGACCGGCGACGATGGCCTTGGATCAGTTAAGGACAGCGGGTTCAATTTCATTGTGAGAAACCTGCCCAAGAGAATAGACCCCTTTCCCATTATCCGATTTTACCTGTATCACTTGATATCGGCCGACCAGTCCAACAATTGGACTACTTCCGGTATACGAAGCTGTAATAATGTACTACTAGTTTTGCATGCATTTCACTTATATTCATGATGGTTAAAACACCAAACAAAAGGAAAATGGCAATTATATGTACCACAATTACATATGATGACAAAAAGAGTTCATTTTATTTCAAATTTATCTAATTTACGCTGAACGAAGCTGTGAAGACTTTTATTCAAGTGGTACGTGTACCGGCATATATTTCCACAATTATTTCCGCTCCTGCTGATGAGGGCCCTGATGAGATGACGTGTTTCATTGCGGGTCTACACTATTTATTAACTGTCCCAACAAGAATGTCCGAAGTAACACCAAAATCCGTGTGTTATGCGACCCTTCCAGAGAAAGGCATCTTGTCGTACCAAGGGTTGCGAGATACGACGAAACCTTCGCTGGTTAAGATGCGAGAAAGGATGTCTTGATATATCCGGTAATATATTGCCATATTTGCGAACTTTTCCAAAAAGGAGAATTTATGGATAGTGTAGACTGGCGGGGAAACACATCTCTCCAAGGCCTTCAGTAGCAAGGGAAATAGTAGGGAACTGTCTGCCTGTTTTAATAACGTCTCATCCTAGCCAAAAAATCATCTGAGAAAAACTAATAATTTGGACATGTTCGCTCTATAAGCAAATGTATTATTTTTCGCGAAGCAAGCTTGTACATTGTTCTTACTTTTTAGAAGTTGCAGCAATAGAGTAAAACCTCGACGGCTCGAACCCTCGAACATCTAAGCATCCACATATGTCGAATAGAATATGACACATTGTATTCCGAATATAGTGTATATTTCTTTACATGCAATGTTTAGTGGGTACTCAAAAGAACCATCTCAAGGAAACGCTTGCGTTTGTGTATCCAAACGCATATTTTTTTTGTAAGACTGACCGAGTGTAAGATTGGAGGAGAATAATAACTTTTTGGTTCAATTTATTTGCAACCAAACTCCTTTTAGCTCAAACTACTGAAAGATTGTTGTGAAATGTCTGAAACCCGCGCGCACTTCAAGTTGAAAAGAGTTGAATATTTAAATCAATCTGAATGATTTACACCTTTAAAGCTATATCACGAGGCTGACGAGACTGCATAAATACACAGATTGTTGAATATTTAAATGGGTCCCTATTTGTAGAGAACCAGTTACGTAAAGGCATATATTTTGAAATTTGGGACCGCATATGCGCCAAAAACTGAATCTCGGGTAACTCATATCCCTCCCTGGTAAAATTGTTATTGCATGAATGCCGAATGTTAATAGAAACTTTTAAAACGGGTTTCTTCAGTATCTTTTTACAGAGCTTTGCGTTGTAAGTCATTTGGGAACATTTACAAGTTACTTGAAGAATTTTCGGGTAGAAATTCTGTAGATGTCTAATTTCATCTAAATGTTTCAAAGAAACAGCAATATGTATTCATTTTACTATTTTTGGGCCACTGAATGTACGCACCGAACATTCCAATCAACTCTAGTCTAGCTAGAGTGCTACATCTGCTACATCTAGTCTAGCTAGTGCTACTGCTACATCTTATCAAGTAAAGCCTTCCTGACCAATTAAGGCAAAAAAACGGTACCTCACTGTGATTGGGAAAAAGTTAGGGTCGTTTCAAAAGTACACTAAGAAATGCTTATTTTCGCATTGAGATTAATGGAAAAGACTAAAATTTTGACATAAATGAGGAAATTTAAGATGATGCCCAAGAGAAATTAATGAATTTTAGATATAAGATGAACCTAAACATAATCTGTTAAAATTTGAAATAAAAATCAAAGGTCACCGTCGTATATGAAAAAGGGGTCATCCTAAAAGTAGTATTTTTACATTAAAATTAGTACCTTGGGTGGATTTTGTGTAATTTTGAATAGAAATAGTTTGATTTACTTAAGCCATAACCTTAATTATGCCTATGCTGTGTTGAAGAATAAGTAAGAGGTCAAAAATCTATAAAAAAAATAAAAGAAGGGTCGTTACAAAAAGGATTTTTGATTATAAAAATGTCAATTTTGATTAATTTTGACATAAATGAGGGAATTTAAGATATAACTGCCCACGAGAACTAAATGAATTTTAGATATAAGATGAACCTAAACATAATCTGTTAAAATTTGAAATAAAAATCAAAGGTCACCGTCATATATGAAAAAGGGGTCATCCTAAAAGTAGTATTTTTATATTTAAATTAGGACCTTGGACGGATTTTGTGTAATTTTTGAATAGAAATAGTTTGATTTACTTAAGCAATAACTTTAATTATGCATATACTGTGTTGAAGTATAAGTAAGAGGCCAAAAATCTATAAACAAAATTAAAGAAGGGCCGTTACAAAAGGATGTTTAATTATGAAAATGTCAAGTTTGATTATTTTTGACATAAATGCAGGAATTTAAGGTATATATGCCCAATAGAAATAAAGACTTCCATATATTTGATGAAACTTAACATAACCAGGAAAATTATGAAATAAAAATCAAAGGTCACCACAGTATATGAAAAAAGGTCGTCACAAAAGTAATATTACTGCATCAAATCAGTACCTCTGATTGATTCTGTGTAATTCTGAATGGTACAAGTTAGATTTTGCTTGGGCAATAACCCTAATTATGCCTTTGCAGTGTAGGTAAATTAGTTAGAGGCCAAATTTCAGAAGGATCCTCAAAAAAGGTTTTTAATAATGAAAATGTCAATTTTGATTAATTTAGATATAAATGAGGAAATTTAAGTTATATCTGCCCAAGAGAAATAAATATATTTCAGATATAAGATGAACCTAATTATTTTCTGTTAAAATTTGACATAAAGACAAAAGGTCACCACAGTATATGAAAAAGGGGTCGTCCTAAAAGTATTATTTTTACATTAAAATCAGTACCTTGGATGGAATTTGTGCAATAGAAATAGTTAGGTTTTCTTAAGCATTAACTTTAATTATGCCTATACTGTGTTGGAGAATTAGTGAGAGGCCAAAAAATCAAAAAAGAAAAGAAAAAAAAAGAAAAAAAAAGTTACAAAAAGGATTTTTGATTATTAAAATGTCAATTTTGATTAATTTTGACATAATGCGAGAATTTAAGGTATATCTGACCAATAGAAATAAATGACTTATATAATTATATTATATGAACCGTAAGATAATCTGGATAATATGAAATAAAAATCAAAGGTCACCACAGTACATGTATATGAAAAGGGGTCATCCCAAAAGCAATAATTTTACACTATAAATTGGTACCTCGGTTGGATTTTGTGAAGTTTTGAATATAGCTAGGATTAATGTTCTTGCTCAAGGACACAACATAGTGACGCCGGTGAGGCTCGAACCTGCGGCCCCTCGGTCTCGAGTAAAGCACTCCACCACTGAGCCATTAGGTGGAATGATGCTACACTTGATTTGCTGAACTGCATGAGCTTTTTGCCTGATTTATTTTGACATTGTCGGTTAAAGAACTCACTTTTTATGAATTCCCACATTTTGTTTTTGCACACGGAGTAAAATAATCAAAGGGGCACAATTGCCGACTATCCGATTTTTTTTATAATCACTACTGCAATTTAAAATCGCTGTCGACTTCTAAGTGAATATGCAGCCCGATTTCACGAAAATTCCTGCTTTCAATCACTTTAACCTAGTCGACATTTGTTCTCAGATTGTTAATATATGACCTGGCTGATTTATTGACACTCATGTTTTCCAAAAATGCATTATTTACCACTCATTAACTTGAAGTATTTGGCGTTTTTTTTCTCGCAGAAACTGACGTATATTAGAAGTACAACGTCAAATTGTTTACGGAAGATTCGAACGTCACATACGCAGTCGTATCGAGGTCGGTGTCCTTAAATCAACAAGTGGTCAGTGTTTGTTTAATGGCCAGGCAAATGTCATCAATAAAGTGAAAAATTGAAACTTTAAATCTAAAAATCAATATTAGATTATAATAAAAATTATCAAATTTCATCTAAATAATTTTCACAAATTTTACTGAATAGAATTATTAAAAGAAAAGAAAATGAAAAGAAAAGTAGATTACCAGAAAGTAATATATTTTCATTTTCTTACTTAAAGCACCTGCGAAAATGCAACTGAAAATGTTGTCTGCTTCAGTCGTCTGTTGCATACATTTGCTACATCATTGATAAATATAAGTGTAGAGGCAAACAGTGTGGATCCAGATCAAACTACTACATATAGGAACAGTCTTACATGGGTCTACAATGTTTGACCAAGCTGCTTCTTTAACATTTCAGCAGACGACAAAAGCAGACAAATATTTTGTGGTTGACTCTTCAAGAGTTAATAAAAGGGGGTGCAGTTTATTTACTCCCAACAAATAATAAAAATGCTATTAAGTACTTGTATATCTAGCCATTTCTACACTGGCAGAATAAATGGATGAATGAATGAATATTTCATTTATTAAAATTGAATTAAATATAATGAAAGAAAGAATGAATGAAAGAATAGATGAAAAATATATTAATAATATTATATTTTTATTATAAATTGGTATTCAAGTCTTATAAATCATCAATGTCTAGATTTCAAGAGATGCTTTGTTTATGCATATAAGACCATTGCTATGTCTAGTTCACATTGTGTCCCCTACCTAGTGCACAATACTGCATAATGACGTTCACTAGTAGTGAACTTTGAAGCCTAGATGAAGTTAATCTGTAGTGAACACGGAGTGAACTTGGTGTTACCTTTCGCTTAGCACAACTGTACATAATAAAATCAACAGTAAGCTACATACGAACAATCAACAGACTAAAGGGAAGCAGAATAATGGTTCATTAAAAAAAAAGTTAAATTATGCGAACTGCATAACAGTAATCTTAATTTTAACTGTACATATGTGTGGTTTGTAAAACGAATGCGTAAGCTTTAAACCAAATTAGTATAAACTAACACTTATTTTCACGCTATTTCAATCTAAGAAAAACATTTTCCTGTGATAAGTCCTTAACATTTCAACCTTTAATTAGGTGGCAAATGATCTGCCACCGTTTGGTATAAACTTACATACTAAAACCATTCCAGTGATAAATCCTTTACCTTTCTACCTGTTATTAGGTGGCAGCTGAACTGCTACCCCTTTTGGTTATGGTATAAGCTTTCGTCCTAAAAAAATATGAGGTAAACATTTTTTAGTGATAAATCCTTAACATTTCTATCTGCCATAAAGTGGCAGCTGAACTGCCACCCCTTTTGGTTTATTTTTAAACCTCTTTCGTACTCAAACAATATGAGGTCAAGCATTTAAGGGTGATAAATCCTTAACATTTCTACCTGTTATTAGGTGGCAGCTTAACTGCCATCCCTTTTGGTACAAACTTACACTTATTTAGTACTAAAACAATAAGAGGTAAACATTTTCAGGGGATAAATCCTTAACATTTCTACCAGTTATTAGGTGGCAGCTGAACTGTCACCATTTTTGCTTAAAATTTACACTTCATTTCGTACCAAAACAATATGAGGTAAACATTTCCAGTGATAAATCCTTAACATTTCTTCCTATTATTAGGTGGCAGCTGAACTGCCATCCCTTTTGGTACAAACTTACACTTATTTAGTACTTTTTGGTACAAACCTACACTTATTTAGTTCTAAAACAATATGAGGTAAACATTTTCAGGGGATAAATCCTTAATGTTTCTACCTGTTATAAGGTGGCAGCTGAACTGCCATCCCTTTTTGTATACACTTATTTTCATACTAAAACAATATGAGGTAAACATTTTCAGGGGATAAATCCTTCACATTTCTACCTGTTATTAGGTGGCAGCTGAACTGCCATCCCTTTTGGTATATTCGTACTAAAAAGCAAACGATATAAAAAAAAAAATCCGGTGACTTTCTACGTCAATAGGGCAGTTTTAGAAAGTAGAACTACTTTTATGCGCAGGGGAGTCAGTTCGGGCACCACTGTTTATTAATGTGATAAGTATTATAAATTTATAACTTCCAGTTTCCCAGGGAGCACACTGTATAAACAATTCATCTTGCAATAAACAGTTGCTATGGGGGGGGGGGGGTAATTTAATGTTAAACTGACTTACTAGAAATTAATTGGAATGAAGCATAATAAGAACCCCATTCAAGCAAATGTTCTGCCCTTTTACAATCCTCATCCCTGAGGCTGTATGGGGTCAAACAGGCAAAACATTTTTTCTTTCTGAAGAAGGTTATGTTGCATATCACATTATGCAATTAAAATGTTTGACCTTATGCACCCCCCCCCCCCCCCCCCCATCTTTTGGGTTGGGTAAAACAGTCAGACATTGAAATTGTGCAGATAAGTATTGGTTGGAAGAGCTTTGAGTTATTTTAAAATCTTATGTTTTTATAAACAGTATGGAGCCAGATGAGATGCCACATTTTGTGCCGTTTTTATCAATGTCTATATTGTTTTTAGTGTATAATTAACCTTTGGAAGAGTATTGCATTATGGGGCGCTATATTTATCTTTGAGGTAATGTAACGTCGCGATGACGTTACGTTAACGTCGGTTGCTAAGCTAATTAGAAATAATGGAAGTCGCATGTTTACCTTATGGGCCCGTAAACGTGTAAATCTCGTCGAATAAAGTTAAATCTAGAAAAGGATAATATTATTCTTATGGTTTTTATTCCATAATCGGGAATATCGTCGGACCAAGTATAATTTGATTTAACTTAAGTGACTTGATAGGCTTTACTTGCAGTGTTGGAGAATGGGATTTATATTTTGTGGTAAACATCCTTTCCTGACAAGGATTCAGGTGAGCGATCCAGGGCCAATGGGCCCTCTTGTTTGCTTATTACATTCACTACACTCGTAACTGCAGTTTAAGGGATTGTGTTTATAAAAAAATCTCCTTCATTGTTACAATCCATTTCATTATTTTACCATTGAATTTCATTGTTTCAGTGGAAGATGTCCAAGCATTTTTTTTTGCTTGTTGCATTTGTTACACTTGTCACAGCAGTTTAAGGTAGGTTGGGTCTACAAAATTAATCTCCTATGTGCTTGTTACTTATCGTTACAGTCCGTTTCATTAGTTTTCTATTGAATTTCATTATTTAATTTGTTTCAGTGGAAGATGTTCAATTTTTTTATGCCCGTTTCATTCATTACACTTGTTTCAGCTGTTTCAGGCAGATTGTGTCTATAAAAAATCTCTTGAAGATGCTTGTTACTTCTTGTTACAGTCCGTTTCATTAGTTTTCTATTCATTTTCATTGCTTCAGATGTTTCAGTGGTTGATGTCCATTTTTTTTAAGTCTGTTTCATTCGTTACACTTGTTACAGCAGTTTCAGGCAGATTGAGTCTACAAAAAATCTCTTGAAGATGCTTTTTACTTCTTGTTACAGTCCGTTTCATTAGTTTTCTATTCATTTCATTATTTCAGTTGTTTCAGTGGAAAATGTCCAATTTTTTTAAGCCTGTTTCATTCGTTACACTTGTTACAGCAGTTTCAGGCAGATTGAGTCTACAAAAAATCTCTTGAAGATGCTTGTTACTTCTCGTTACAGTCCGTTTCATTAGTTTTCTATTCATTTTCATTGTTTCAGTGGAAGATGTCCAATTTTTTTAAGCCTGTTTCATTTGTTACACTTGTTACAGCAGTTTCAGGCATATTGTGTCTATAAAAAATTCTCTTTAGATGCTTGTTACTTATTGTTACAGTACGTTTCATTAGTTTTCCATTGAGTTTCATTGTTTCAGTTGTTTCGGTAGAAGATGTCCAATTTTTTTTAAGCCCGTTTCATTGGTTTCACTTGTTACAGCAGTTTCAGGCAGATTGAGTCTACAAAAAATCTCTTGAAGATGCTTGTTACTTCTCGTTACAGACTGTTTCATTAGTTTTCTATTCATTTTCATTGTTTCAGTTGTTTCAGTGGAAGATGTCCAATTTTTTTTAAGCCAGTTTCATTCGTTACACTTGTTACAGCAGTTTCAGGCAGATTGAGTCTACAAAAAATCTCTTGAAGATGCTTGTTACTTATTGTTACAATCTGTTTCATTAGTTTTCTATTCATTTTCATTGTTTCAGTGGTTGATGTCCAATTTTTTTATGCCTGTTTCATTTGTTACACTTGTTTCAGCTGTTTCAGGCAGATTGAGTCTACAAAAAATCTCTTGAAGATGCTTGTTACTTCTTGTTACAGTCTGTTTCATTAGTTTTCTATTCATTTTCATTGTTTCAGTTGTTTCAGTGGAAGATGTCCAATTTTTTTAAGTCCGTTTCATTCGTTACACTTGTTTCAGCAGTTTCAGGCATATTGTGTCTATAAAAATGCCCTAGAGATGCTTGTTACTTATTGTTACAGTCCGTTTCATTAGTTTTCTATTCATTTACATTGTTTCAGTTGTTTCAGTGGAAGATGTCCAATCTTTTTAAGCCCGTTTCATTCGTTACACTTGTTTCAGCTGTTTCAGGCAGATTGAGTCTACAAAAAATCCTTTGAAGATGCTTGTTACTTCTTGTTACAGTCTGTTTCATTAGTTTTCTATTCATTTTCATTGTTTCAGTTGTTTCAAGGGAAGATGTCCATTTTTTTCCGCTTGTTTCATTTGTTACACTTGTTACAGCAGTTTCAGGCAGATTGTGTCTATAAAAAATTCTCTTTAGATGCTTGTTACTTATTGTTACAGTCTGTTTTATTAGTTTTCCAATGAATTTCATTGTTCCAGTTGTTTCAGTGGAAGATGTCCAGTTTTTTTCACTTTCATCTTTTTTTTGAACTTATAATGCTGCAGTGTAGTGCTAAAATCTTGTTATTGGCAGCTTGCACTGTTATATTGTTACACCGTTACAGTGTAACGAAATGTGTCCTTCCGGAAATCTGCTCTCTTTTTATGCCCTATATGCATGTATGTGCTGACATCATATAAGAAATGACAGGATAAGAAGTAATTTGAATGTAGAACACACTTCTCAGTCGGGTCTAAACTCTTTGTATACTGGTACACTATGAATTTTACTGAAAAATCCAGAACTCACGAACAATCCAGTGCACCCTAGGTAACACTTTCAAGTGATAAGAGATCATCTTGACATCAACTAAGCTATCACCATAAAGGTTGGCACTCTATCAATTTAACTCTCTCACCTTGTAGGTGGACCCTCTATCAACGTAACTCTCTCACCTTGTAGGTGGACCCTCTATCAATTTAGCCCTCTCTTATTGTGGGTGGACCCTCTATCAACTTAGCTCTCTCACCTTGTAGGTGGACCCTCTATCAATTTAGCCCTCTCTTATTGTAGGTGGACCCTCTATCATATAAACTCTCTCACCTTGTAGGTGGACCCTCTATCAACTTAACTCTCTCACCTTGTAGGTGGACCCTCTATCAACTTAACTCTCTCATCTTGTAGGTGGACCCTCTATCAACTTAACTCTCTCATCTTGTAGGTGGACCCTCTATCAACTTAACTCTCTCACCTTGTAGGTGGACCCTCTATCAACTTAACTCTCTCACCTTGTAGGTGGATCCTCTATCAACTTAACTCTCTCACCTTGTAGGTTGATCCTCTATCAACTGAGTTATCTCACCTTGTTAGTGGACCCTCTATCAACTTAGTTCTCTTACCTTGTAGATGGAACCTCTATCAACTTAGCTCTCTTACCTTGTAGGTGGACCCTCTATCAACTGAGTTATCTCACCTTGTAAGTGGACCCTCTATCAACTTAGCTCTCTCACCTTGCAGGTGGACCCTCTATCAACTTAGCTCTCTTACCTTGTAGATGGACCCTCATCAACTTAGCTCTCTTACCTTGTAGGTGGACCCTCTATCAACTTAGCTCTCTCACCTTGTAGGTGGACCCTCTATCAACTAAGCTCTCTCACCTTGTAGGTGGACCATCTATCAACTTAAGTCTCTCACCTTGTAGGTGAACCATCTATCAACTTAGCTCTCTCACCTTGTAGGCGGACCTTCTATTAACTTAACTCTCTCACCTTGTAGATGGACCCTCTATCAACTTAGCTCTCTCACCTTGTAGGTGGACTCTCTGTCAACTTAGCTCTCTTACCTTATAGGTGGACCCTCTATCAACTTAAGTCTCTCACCTGTAGGTGGATCCTCTATCAACTAAGCTCTCTCACGTTGTAGGTGGACCTCTATCAACTTAGCTCTCTCACCCTGTAGGTGGACCCTCTATCAACTTAACTCTCTCACCTTGTAGGTTGACCCTCTATCAACTTGGCTCTCTCACCTTGTAGATAGACCCTCTATCAATTTAGTTCTTTCACCTTGTAGATGGACCCTCTATCAACTGAGTTCTCTTACCTTGTAGATGTACCCTCTATCAACTTAGTTCTCTTACCTTGTAGATGGAACCTCTATCAACTTAGCTCTCTTACCTTGTAGATGGACACTCTGTCAACTGAGCTCTCTCACCTTGCAGGTGGACCCTCTATCAACTTAGTTCTCTCACCTTGTAGGTGGCTCCTCTAGCCACTTAGCTCTTTTACCTTGTAGATGGACCCTCTATCAACTTAGCTCTATATCACATAGTAGGTAGGCCCTCTATCAACTTAGCTCTCTCACCTTGTAGATGGACCCTCTATCAACGTAGCTATCTTGCCTTGTAGTTGGACCATCTATCAACTTAAGTCTCTCCCCTTGTAAGTGGACCCTCTATCAACTTAGCTCTCAGCCTCTCTCACCATTTGAAGTGGGGCCTCTACCATTTTCTCTATTTCATCTTGAGAATGTGCCCATTACCAAGTTATCTCATATTGAGGATGTGCCCTCTATTGACTGGTCTCTAAGGGCCAGTTTCCTTTCTTTCAGTCACTAATTACTTGTGACATGTATTTACATTGATCTAATGTTTTGACTGAGAATAAAGAATCTAAGAAGACTTGTATAGGGTCTAATTCAGTCTTAGAATTGCAAATTCCAGAAATAATTAGTTTGAAGGCATTGAGGACTGTATTAAATGAGACGAGCTATTCAAATTAGCGTCCTCAATCTTCTTATTTAGTAACAGTGACAAGATAAAATCACCCTTTATATTGTAATGCAGTATTTCAGTGAAGACCGAGATTGCTCTTGAAATCTATCAAAATGTGCGTATGATCTGGAAATACCACAATCACATACTGGAGACCAACCCACAGCACCGTGAGGAAGAGCCACAGAACATTTATAGTAACAATACATCTGTAAGGCAATAATAGCAAAGCAACCAGCTTTCTCTTCCTCTTCAAGGTGATTGCAAAACTAGAATGGATACAAAGTAATGCATAACAAAACAAAGACAAACACAGAACTCCCACAAACAATGGAAGTACATTAAACAATAGATCAACAACAACAGAACCACTGCCTTAGAATGGACAGCAGCCTAAGCCACCAGGGGGCTTAAATGCATTTTACTAGCGCTAAATCTTCGCCCTAGCTTCTGTTGTTGTTAAAACACAAAATTGTTTAGCTGGCATGGAGGCTTCCTAACTAATGCAATGTATCATCACAGAGAAACACTCTAATCAAATTAAAATATTATGATGATACAAAGAAAAGGGCTCATGACTCCCAGATAGTCAGAGCTAATAAAAACCTCAAGTTGAGCTACAGTGGGCCCAGTCAACAACAAACATCAGGCACCAACCAACAGATTAAAGCTTTACGTCAGGGCCGGCATTAAGTCTGAGGCCTGACCTACTGTCGTGCAATTAAAGAGGAAACCATATCGATCAAACGTGATTGGGTTCACAAATGATGTCGTCAAGTCTGATCAGTGTTTGCTGTATATTCAAAGGTTAGGATCCAAGCTACCTTCATTTTGAGGGGAGATCTGAATCTTCACTGAGGGCAGATAGTGGTCATATGAAATAGCCCATAAAATAATGTTTTTTGTTTGTTTGGTTTGAAGTTTAACATCCCAGAGAACAGCTATGGTCATGTCGAGACGGTCAATTCACCTAACCACACTTTTTCCTGGGCAAGCATTGATTATGCACTTAACCAGTACTTCATGCACATACTTTTGCTTGTAACTGAGGATCTGCGGAAGGATAGAATGACCATAGTAAGTATGGGACCGGATGGGGATCAAACTCATGATCCTTGGATCTGCAGTCGGATTCGCTACCGATTGCGCTACGAGGCCCGGTACTTTACTCATTGCATGCTGGGTAACTTTTCATGCAGTTTTGGCCAGGCCACTAGATAAGAGTAATTAAAAATGTAATTTTCTTGTTTCTCAACCCAAACGTATGTTGTTGGCACATAAAAAAGAACCGTATTAATGACACAATTCTTTTGAGCACCCAAAACATATGTTAAAACTGATGTAGATCTATAAGATTAAGAAAATATTTACAATTTGCTTTGTTTAACACCTATCTTGTCTGTGTGAATAGCCAAGGCTTTCGTGAGACAGTGAGTAAGTACACAGGCTCATTCGAACCTCAGCCTGAGTCTTCGCTGGTTGACTACCAAAGTCTCATGTGCTTGTTTTGTCCTGAAGAACCAATTTTATCAACCTGGTAAGTCTTTGCATGCTGGGCAATTTTTTGTACTTTTGTTGTTGTCTACTGACTTTTTTTCAAATTTAACTGCTACAAAACACTATCAGAGTGTCAAGCGCTTCGTCAGCCTTGTTCTGGGTCCCTGATAGCAGGAAAAGAGTTAACCTGTTGATTCCATCCTCATTCCACATCCATTTTATTGATATTTGACCAATCAGTTTGTTATCAAATGACAAATATCAGCTGGTTTTTTAGCCAGCTGATATGGATCTACACTGTTTACAAAGTCATATAATGACTAACACAGACTTTGCTTGAAAAATAAGCAATCAAGGTCTAGACGGACTACTGTTTTGTGACTAAAATTTGTGATTATTTTCTTATCTATTCATTTCAGGTGCTCAAAAGAAACAGTTCATTTGAGTGCCCACAACAAATGTTTTAGTTGAGAAAGGCCATTAGTTAAGAGCGTGTACCAGAAAAATAATTTTCTTATTTCTTAACTGAAACATACGTTGTGGGTACTCTAAAGAACCGTCTCGATGAGACGGTTCTTTTGAGCACCCAAAACATATGCTTAAAATTATAGGTAAGAAAATATTTACAGATTTATGCTGAAAAATTGTATTTATCTAAACCTATGAATAAAGTTTAATATCTGGAGTTCTGAAGATCCTTTTAGAAAGGTTTCTGATCATCTGTGATATTAAAAGAGCACTGAGAGGTTTTATTGTTGATCTGGGCACATTTTCTATCATTAAATGCCATTACATTGTCTTTTATTGTCCCCAAGCACCATAGCAGACTATATATTAATGTCACACAGACTAGAAGAGATTTTATATAGGAAGAGACAAGGGAAAACCAGTCTAAAGCCATGTGAAGCAGTTCGTAACAAGGGAAATCAATCACATAGTGCAATGGAAAACAAACTGATTGTATCATAAAAATTGTCTCAAAAGGGAAATTCGTACATGTATGATTTTTGGTTTGTAAAAGAAACAAAATTGTGGGTGTATGAAACAGGGATTTTCCTACCTTTCTGAAGTCGAGGCCAGGGCCTGTTGAATTTGGAAAAAAACTTATGAACCATTAAAATTGGAAAATTTGATCCAGTCAAAAAAAAACTGGACCGCCATTTTAAATAGAGTAAAAACCCTGTAAGAACCAAGCAGTATATTTGTTGCTTTAAATTACCCATCATAAAAACACCTGAAAACTTGCATAAAAATGTGAATGAAAATTTTTATTTTTATGCAAATTTTCATGCATCTGTAACTTTGATAATTTTGATCGGATTTTCAAGAAATATTCACCAAAAAGTAGAACTAACAAATTGGGAATAATTTACCCCATTTTAGTCAGGAAAAAAATCAGAAAAAGACGCTTATTTTAGAAGGTACAGGCATTTTGTGAAGAAAAGGTTTTGAGATACCTATTAGGGGTATTTTGGTATGCTGAATCCAAAAACCAATGTTGGCAAGCTGAAAAATGGCATCTTCACTATCTAATTTGCATATTTCCAAGATGGCCGCCAATTTGAAGAAAAATCCATAAAAAATCCGTAGAGTAACATGTTAAGGATGCCAAACTGTGACAAATCAATCTAAAACATCTTCTTATGATTGGGAGTCTTCACTGACATCAATTTATGCATTTAGTGTTAAAAATATGACCAAGAGGTAATCAGGGGAGACAACTCGAGCAAAAAATATTGCTTCCGACTTAGTTGAGGTTTTTTCATGATAGTCCATGCATATTATCTGGCTCAAATGTGTCAGGAATGATTTCATTAAAATGAGATCTTTAAAAAATGCATTGAAATGATATCACTATTGTTTGCAGGGAAATATGGCGATTTAAACAAAATTCTGTAAGGTTCAGCTACGGGAGGGGGTTAATGCGATTTTAAAGAAAGTGGGCCTGTACCTACAAAATGACTTGTATCTCATCAGTAACTCAGCCTACACTATTAAACTTGCTAGCAAACTAAAGCTTAGATATAGTACTTTCATCTGATGGAATTGTCTGATATGCAGATTAGTTATCTAATTTGCATATTCATCAATACTGATGAAAATTTCAGAAAATAAGAGATAATTTTAAAAAAAAAGCAAATATAAACTGAATTCTGCCCATAAACTGTTCTAAGTTATTATATCATCAGTGTGCAATTTGACAAGTCTTTTCATCCAATAGTCATACATAAAATTATCTCAATTGCATATTCATGAATATTTATGAAACTAAAAATAGAGGTAAAATCATATAATAACTATCCCCCCACACACACACCTCTGGAGGGGGGGGGGGGGGGGGGGCTTATTCGACTTACCTTGCACCCAAGGACAATTACTAATGGATGCTAAATTGTTTAATGGGACTACTAAATACCAAAAATTCTTATTGTCTCCGAAACTAACCTATTTAGATTACATAAAATTACATGGTGTCCATGGCAACCCATGGTGCACTGTAGCTGGGTCATTTGCAAGCAGGCCCAAGATCGACACTTGCATGCTGCACCTATTTTCATGGATTTTCTCTCTCTTCCACTAATTCAAGAGAAACAAGCTGTCAGTTACTGACGAAACAAAATGGTCACTAAATAACAAAGCAAAAACTGGCTAGAACAATTTACCCACCCTTCCCCAATAATGTGAAAATCCACAACGTAATTCAAAGAAAGTGGGTGTACCTTCAAAATGATTCGTATCTAAGCAGCAACTCATCCTAGACTACCAACCCTGGTACCAACCTGAAGCCCAGACATAGTGTGCTGATATGCAAATTTTCCTTTTTGCATATTCATGAGTATTAATATAAAAATAAAAATAAAAGAAAATTCGTCATTTGCTAGTTAACATAGACTATCAAACTGGGTACCAAATCAAAGCCTAGACAAAGTACTTTTACTGCTACGATGTGCAAATAATCTAATTTGAATAGTCATGAATATTTATGAAAACATGAGAAATAAGAAAAAATGGTAATTAAAATAAGGAGGGTATGTACAACATTACCTATATGCCAGCTGTTAGTTTTTCTAGACTACCAAACTTGTTACCAAATAAAAGTTGAGACATTTCATTTTAACCCGGTAGTATGCTATACAAATTATCTAATTTGCATATTCATCAATATTAATGAAAACATTAGAAATAAGAGA
Source organism: Loripinus fragilis (assembly GCA_964019695.1). NCBI lineage: Eukaryota > Metazoa > Mollusca > Bivalvia > Lucinida > Lucinidae > Loripinus > Loripinus fragilis. The sequence goes on from OZ026516.1 coordinate 6,763,469, forward strand.
ACATTTTTAGAAACTTTAAAGGGGTGTACGTACAACATAACCTATATGTCAGCTGCCTACTATTCTAAACTTCCAAAATTGGTACCAAATGAGAGGTGAGTCATAATACTTTAACAAAATAGTCTGATATACAAATGGTATTTGCATATTTGTGAATATTAGTGAAAACATTAAACAAAAAAGGAAAAATCGCTAAAAAATTGAAATGGGTATATCTACAAAATTACCTATATCTCATCTACTAATCATCCTAGACTAGCAAGCTTGGTACCAAATAAATGCTAAGGCATAGCACATTATATGCCATGATCGGATATGCAAATCATTTTATGATTATATTTTTGAATATTAATTAAAATGTTAGAAATGAGAGAAAACATGTAATAAAATTAAGGGGGTGTACCTACAAAATTACTTATATTGTAGCTGCTAATATTCCTAGACTACCACACTTGGTACAGACTTAAAGCTAAGACATTTTACTTTACTCAATAGTCATTATGTGAAGTTATCCATTTTTTTAAATTAATTGATATGAATGTAAACATTAGAAATGAGAGAAAAAACGTAGAAAAAATAGTGGGGGTCTACTTCTAAAATTACTCCTATCTCATCTTTTAATTGTTCTAGACAATTTATTGTAGTATCAAATTAAGGCTGAGACATAGCATTTTATTCCAATGGTCAGATAATTATTCATTTAACAAACTCATTCATCAATATTGATGAAAACTATAGAAAACTAAAGAAAAATTGAAAACAAATCAATAAGGTTGTATCTTAAAAAAAACTCATTGATATACAAATTAAATAATTTGCGTATCAAACAACACTATTATAGAACTTTTTCTTGACTTTAATTTGGGAACAAGTTAAGAAAGTAAGTGGATATATAGCAGCTGAGATATGAGTAATTTTGTATGTACATTCTATTAATTGTTCTCTAATTATTCTCATTTCTAATAGTTTATTTATATTCAGGATACAATATTAAGATAATTTGCATATTGGACCATTAAGTAAACATGCTATGTATTCGCATTAAATTGGTACCAAGGCTGGTAGTATAGGAAAGTAAGCAGCTGAGATGTAGATAAATTTGCATGTACACCCCCTTAATTTTTACGATTTTTCTCTTATTTCTAATGTTTTCATTAATATTAGTGAATACGCAAATTTGATAATTTGCATATCTGAACATTTGATGAAAGTTCTATGTCTTAACATTCACTTAAACCAAGTTTAAAAGTTTTGGGTGAGTTGCTGCTGAGATATGAGTACTTATGTAGGGAAATCCCGATTTTTAGAAGCGCATTATGAGTTGCCATGGAAACCATGCGATTTCACATAGCTCAAATGGGTTTATTCTTTAAGGCAATATTTTTCCCCATTTAGGTGTCTCCCAAAACAATTTCACACACATTAGAAGTTTTCCTGGTGGTGCAAGGATCGTCTAAATAGACCCTAGGGTACTAAGGAATGTGCATGCTGTTACATTTTATAGATACAAAATGTACCATATATTTGGGCATGTACATTATGACATATTTATTTCAAAACAAAACAACTTGTTGATTATCAAAGTTTCTTTCTCATTTATTGCTTGAAAAGCTGATAAACAGTCCAAGATCGTGCTATGTATAAAACTATCATTTAAATAGCAGTATACTGAATAAGGCACGTTTAAATATGATTTTGTAGATTAAACGGACATTTATTACCATGAATACGGTAATATCATGGAATAATTATGTAAATTGCCACCAAAACCATGTACTCTAATGGTAAAACAATCTAAGGACATAATACAAATGATTTAGAATACAAAAAACATTGTCAAAAAATAAAATATTTCATTCATATGTCAATTCCATGATTTTTGGAGGCCATTTTGAAAATATGCAAATTAGGTCATTAAGACATCAATTCTCAGCTTGCCAACATTGGTTTTTGGATTCAGCGTACCAAATTACCCCTAATCAAGGTGTCAAACCCTTTTCTTCACAAAATGCCTGTACTTGTTAACTTTTCTGATTTTTTTTCCTGACTATTTGGGAAAGTTTTTGCTTATCTTTTAATCAGGAAGGGGCCGATATTTGACCCCAAATCAAGCCTAGGAAAATCCCTGTGAAAATACAAAAAAAAATGATCTGTGCATTAAGTGTTCAATCAGATCAGCCTGTAAGAATTTAAATTCATTGTGGAATCAATGGGCAACGAAGGCCTCAATGTCCGGACTGAGCTAAGGTTTTGCTGGACGCATTTGTCTATTTCATCATCTGTTTGTTTTTGCTGCTTTACGTCCCAAGTCAACAGCTATGGCAAAGGTGGGATGGTCAGTTCACCTAACCACACTTTTTCCTGGGCAAGCTTGAACAAGAATTTAACCAGTACTTGGTGCACATACTTTCGCTTGTAACTGACAGCAACCCTTCTTGAATGATTCAGCGGAAGGGTGGAGAATTACCGTAGAAATTATTTAATGATCAATCTCCATGAAAGTATAGGACCGGGCCGGGATCGAACTCGGGACCCCCTGGATCTGCAGTCAAGACTCGCATCTGTTGCCAGACATGTTACCGACTGGGCTACGCCGCCCGGTCTTCTATTTCATCGTAAACCAGCTCATTTATTATTATGATGTCAACCTGTGATATGTTCTAATCTAGTTGTACTTTTGGCAAAGGCATCCCATGGCAATCCCAACGCCTACAGGTTTTATATGAAATATTGAATGAAAACCTTGATGCATTCTGTAAAAGACCAGATAAAATAATTTTGGCAACCTATACAAGAAAGATAAAATAAGGTCATCAAGTAAGACACAGGACATATTTAATCATCTAATGAATGGGTTTTCTCTTAACAATAGAGCCCTGGGGCCCTGGGTCGCTCGCCCGAGTCCTGGATATTGAGGAGATGATGTTTGGACCAGTGGTTAATGAGGAGATATCATTTAAAAATATTTCTATTCTTAGCTCTCCAGGTGCCCATTTTGTTCAGGAAGCAACGTGATTGTGTGAATTTTGGTAGAGGGAATATTTCTGTGTTTGGATCAGTGGTTCAGGAGGAGATGTCATTTAAAGGTATCTTAAGCTTTGGTAGCCATTTTGTTCATCAGAGTGGAATGATTTGTGCAATTTTGGTTGAGGGCATTATGGGAAACATCTATGTGAAATTGCTTTAGATTTGGACTAGTGTTTCAGGAGATGTCGTTTAAAGATTTATCTATTTTTAGCTCTGGCAGTCAATTTGTTCAGTGGAGTGGAACCATTTGTGCAATTTTGGGAGAGGACATTACGGGAAACATCCATGTGAAATTATTTTAACTTGGCAAATAGCAAAGACCCAGATGAAAAGCTGCAGAATGTGGGTCTGCACTGTTTTTTATTGAAAGTTCCAGTCAAAAGTATATCAGTCATGCCAGGACTCCTTCCAGAGAGAAAGAGAGAAAAGAAGAATGGGATAGACTAAGAGGCCCCAACCCAAATCCAAATTGGTCTCAAGCAACCTGCCAACAAGCCAAATAATGACATGAGCATCTCTTTGAAAGCTGCAACAGAGAGGGCAATACCTTACCCCCAGGGTCTGCACTGCTTCTGCACAAAAATAGACAAAAATAATCTTATTATTTGGAAATTATAAGCTGTGACCCTTCAAAATATACGAGGGACCATCCCAAGTTTATTGTATCAAACCAAGCGGAAGAATCAACCCACAGGGTAAAAAGTCATCCCCAAATTTAAATCAGTCTTGAGTTATTCATTCTTTTTTCTAAAGTTTCACAAAAATCGAAATTCTTCTTGTAAAATGGATACCCCCCATTTAAGAGGATTTTGAATTTTATCATTGTTTAGAAAGGGGAAACCTCCATCTTAAAGCCAATTAATTATGTCAGGCTAATTAATTATAATCAAAGATTATGCCACTGATAGTTCATTCATAATACTTCAGTTTTCTGACAAGAACTCTTACAAAGCATTGTTTTCTTAACAAACATGTTTAGCTGCATAACTTGTTTTTTTTATTATTATTATTATTTACGATGCAGGGGAACTGTCCACCCTATTGACGAGACCTCAAAGCACAGGTTTAGATAAACAAATTTTTTTTTAGCGTAAAATTGTAAATATTTTCTTACCCATCAGTTTTAACATATGTTTTGGGTGCTCAAAAGAACTGTCTCATTGAGACAGTACTTCTGAGTACCCACAACATATGTTTTGGTTGAGAAATAAGAAAATTAAATTTTCGTTACACACTCTTTACTAAAGTCCTGTCAACGTGAAATTCAGGTTGGACCTGATAAGCTGGATATAGTAGCTTCCTTCTGCTCTGCCACCTCTCTTACAAGAGCTGTGGCCATGTGCACGGCTCTTGTGTGAGAAGCACCATGCTCCATGGCAGTAAACCTTGGCCATTGACCTTCAGCACTTTCAGCACAATGACAGGGCCATGATCAAACAGATTTGCAATATCAAGCCAGAGGATGTGGCCACAGAAAATAGAGAGGAAGGCAAAGATCAGGAAGGTCAAGAGAGCTACTGCCAAGGTTTGAGTTCAAGGACCTTCAGAGCTTTCACTAGGATTTTGAAAACAGGAGTCCCAGAGCCCTCTTTGCCAAAAAGTGGGAGTCCCACCATACAAAAAAATATAGCCTCCTTCAAAAACTAGGAGTCCCAGCCAAAATGGGAGTTCAGAACTGCAAATCAGCAGTTAGTGAGAGCTCTGGACCTTGAATTAATTTTGAGCACATCCTCTTAACATCATCGTGAGCAGGTGTAAACAAAGACAGAATTTTGTCTTAGTAATTTCATTATTCTGTTACAGTAGTAAAATTTTAGATGTTTTGTCCTTTCGATGTTTTGGTTATGTTTTGTTGCTTCAGTGTATTTTGAAGTTTCAGTCTTCCAATGTTTTGTCGGTCTCTCATTTAAAACGTTATAAATTCTGTTTAGGTGACAATACTTTGAAATCACTGAGCTCTGGTTCAAATTATTAACAGCAAATAATAATCAATTAAACGAGGTCTCTGAGGTTAATTCTCATAAACAAAAGAATAACTTGTAATCAATAAATGACTATAAATATTAAGAAAATATTTGTTTGATGTTGTCTCAGACCATTACCCTGTTGCTTGTTTTTGTCACCAGACAGACATGCAGGCTCTGATGAAACTACCATTGAGTTATTTTATATGGTCAACGAGCATCTCAAAATGATCCACCTAACCACCTTTTTTCTTTGCTCTGTGATGACAGTTTTGCTTGAAGATTTCGTTGGTGGTATTATTGTTTTTGAAATCATTGCCAATCGTATGTGACTGATTTTTTCATATCTGAAACTATCAGCTATCCCATTCAGAATGGCCTAAAGGATTTTAGTTCACAATATCACCAAAGTCGGGTAGATTTACCTTTCCTGTACAATTCAAAAAATCTTCAAAAAATGTTATTCTTGATCTAGATTCAGATCAGCTGACTTATCAGGATCCAAATTGTTTTTCATCCACACAATGCATCCATATTTATAATGAAATTGCGAAACCGAATCTACTGGATTTTTTAAATATAAAAATGCAGTATTTAATGGCCAGCAAGAAAAAGAATCCATTATTAGTATGAGGATGTGATAGAAAATCCTTCCCTCTGGACCGTTTGTCATCACTCAGCAAGCCTTGTGATGCCAAACTGTGATCCTCGGGATGGATTTTTTTATCTCACCCACTCACTCAAGATGGTATACTAGATTCTTACAGTTTACCATCTCCCTCTAAGCAGCTGTACGTACCTTGGACCTCCAGCCAGACCTTGGTGGGATATTCTCTTGCACTCTTGAACAAATATAGCACCAGTCCATTTTCGTTGCTGTTATGGAAGTTATCAAATCCATATAAGAATTCTTCTTTCTTGCAATGGTACAACTTCCGGTTCTTCTGTCCGACCAGTTCAATCCTGCTGTCTTGACTACAGGACGTGAGGTTGTCATGGCTGTGGAGTCTCACATCAACAGCCCGTACCTGGAGTGTGGCGGTGTTGTTACAGTCGGTGGGAGCAATTACACAGGAACATTGTTGATAGTTGTCGGTAGGTATGAGCCCGGAGTGGTGTAGATGGACAGATCTGGCAGTAACACTTGCCTGATGGCAGACATCAATGAAGGACTTATCTGCAGAAGAAAAAAAAATGATTTCATTAACTCTTTTATTGCTGAATTTCTAAAATCATGGGTGAATGTTCAAATTTTCCTAAATCCTGAACTTTAGAAATTCAAATTTTTAGACTTGCAGGATGCCTACAAAAATAAATAATTCCATGGTTAAATGTGTTTAGATAATCTGAAAATTAATCAGAGAAGCTATTATAATCTACCTAATTCTGCATTTCAAGACCAACTTTCTATGGAAAGTCGAAAGAAGAAAGTGACTGCGGGGTGGTCGTCTTGATCCAAACTCATCTTGACCCATTTAAGCGATTGTAGCTGTTTAGTACAATTGGCATTTTACGTCTGTTGACGTGATGGTTGCTGGAAAGTCGGCCTCAAAATCCTGTATTCAGGATTAATCCTGAAAACTTTCACCCATGTAAAATGGAATCTTCTAGTTGATCAATGCATGATTTATTGAAGAAAGCAAGCAATTATAAGTCCCTGAGGAGCAGGCTGATCATGGACTATTTTGTTTGCAGATGCTTTTCCTGTCAGAGCAATTTGGTTCTGGCACCTAAAAAAAGTTACCGTATTTACTCTAAACTGATCTTCTGACCACTTTATCCTAAATTTTGAGCAAGTCAGTTTTACTACCTGATATAAGACTAAAAATCTACAAATCATAATATGATTTGTAGATTGTTAGTTTATCAGGTAGTCAAACCGACTTGCTCAAAACTAAATTGTTATTTGTTGGACATTTAGTTTGAGGGCTGGTCTTAGCTTTGGTGGCACATTAAACACAAACACACAGACACACTCACAAACAGATGAATTGAAAGAATGTAATCCAGCTGATCATATAGAGATGGGTCCACAGCTTAGTCTCATCAGATGGACTGGAGAAGCCAAGGATCATACCAGAGACCCTGGTTTACAAGGCGACTATACCACTGCGGCTCTAGGAGTCCATCTCTTTGCAATTATAATATAGACATCAATAATGATTAAAATGTAGAGTTGGAATGGCAAACATCATAAATCCTGATCAGCCTGCTCCATTAGTCTATCTGTCTGAAGATTTAACAGGCCTCCAGATAAGAGTGCATAATTGATAATTATTTTTCTTATTTCTCAACCAAAACATATCTTGTGGGTACTCAAAAGAACCATCTCAATTAGATAATTCTTTTGAGCGCCCAAACCATATGTTTAAATTGATGGGTAAGAAAATAATTACAATTTTACGCTCAAATTTACTGGACCATTGATCAAAGATGGCTCAACATCCTATTAAGTTCTATATAGTTCAATACCGAAGAGGAGCCACCGTGGTGTTGTGGATAAAAACCAGGGGTCGCAGGTTCTATCGCCAACGGATGAGACTTAGGGCAGTAAATTGGAAAAAATCATAAGTTGACTCCTCCATTTGTTATGTATTATAAGAATTGAGTAATATTGGGTCAGTGCTTAATGACAAAACCAACAACAATCTAGGAACCATGAAACTCATTATTGGAAATATCTATATCATTATAGTGGGATTACAAGGTGTGATCTTTATAATGAGATACTGGATTATCTGTCAAAACCAGTTCAACAGTTTTATATACTCAATAGATTGCTAAAATGACCAACAAATACAAGGTACATATGTCCATAGGGCCAGTTAAGCAAAAACTTTTAGGTAAAATTGTGATTATTTTCTTAACTATCAGTTTAAACGAGTTTTGGGTGCTCAAAAAAACCGTCTTATTGAGACGGTTCTTTCGAGTACCCACAACATGTTTTGGTTGAGAAATAAGAAAAATAATTTCAGTTACACACTCTTATCTGGGGGCCTGCATGTCTCATCAAAACAGTATCTACTAATGCAAATCATATCAGCCCAGCACATGATCTTTTGATACTTATAGCATTGTTGAGCAATGAATGCTCGGGCAAGCCAGCGCAAATTCGCCAGAGCCTTGCATACACAAAGTATGAGCGTAGATGTAGACTAACCACACTTTAGACTTCTAGCCTCGCTGAATATGACAGCATATGTGTTAAAATAAGTACATATATTTTGTTTTGTTTGATTCGATTCTTTACGTCCCATCAACAATCTTTCAGTTAAACAGGGATGGGTCTTCCTGGGTTGAAACAGTTCTAAGCTAGGATAAATGTGTCTTGCTCAAGGACCACAACGCAGTGACGCCGGTGAGGCTCAAATCTGCGGCCCCTCTGTCTTGAGTCAAGCACTCTACCACTGAGCCACTGCGCTCCCCGCACATGTATTTTGTGCATAAGTGATAAGTACCAAAATCTCATATACATATAGTTTTATGCTCAAAACTTTTCTTTATCTAAACCTATGTCATCAGTGACAGAGAAACAGAATCATTCGGGAACTACTCAAAAAAGAGAGTGAAGCTCAATATTGGGTGGAAAATTCCACCAGTCAAGAAAAGATTACGGTAAATGTTCTAAAAGTTCGAACACTAAAAAATAATTATTTTTTACGCTGTTCGTAATTTTAGAAATTACGTTTCAGAAAAAGTGCTAGTGTTCGTAATTTTAGAATGTGGTCTTTAGCATGAGCAAAAACGGTATATATGCATGTAAAAATGTGGTAGAAACGTGTTAAAAACACGGGGATATGATTCTGCGCTATCTACTCATTTTTCTTTTCAACTGCCGCTAAATTCTTGCAGCTGTACAGCGCATGCGTTAATTACCAAGTCGAGAGCCAGGCACATGCATGTTATGTCACTCAATTTACTTACAAGTTGTAAAAGTCCACTTATTTAACCTCGGACTACCGATGAATCGCTACACTTTCGTTCTTCCTTCAGAAAACCAAAACGCTTTCGCTTGCTCTCCATCTGCGCAAATGCCGCTTATAATGTAATCTCGTCGATCAGATTTTTTTGCAAAGATATACACGAAACTTTGAAATACGTAGACGAGTTCTCAGAGTTAAAAAAAATGATGAAATTCAAAAAGAACACACACACACATCTCTCTCTCTCTCTCTCTCTCTCTACTTGTCGATCTGTCGATGCACTTTGATTTTCCCGAAAGGATTTGCATGTACCAGTCTCTCTCCCTTTCTCTCTCTATTTACATTTGCAAAAACGGTTTGGATCCAGATCAGACCCGAATGGAATTCAAGAATGTTTCGTCAATTTAAAAATTTGTGCATGCGATAGAAAGTATGCAAAGTGTCGTACAAAAGCCGATGCGCACGATAAAATGGGTTTTCAGTATATCTCAATAAGTGTATACATTGTCCCATGCGCGGATCCAGAGGGGGGACAGGGGGTCCGGACCATCCCCCCCCCCCTGATAAATCACAAAAATACAGAATTTCTTAGCAATACTGGACCAGATCCCCTGTAATTCTCAAAACTAACAATCCAGCATTCAACGTTGGGCCAGCGAAATGCCATTTAAAGGTGTTTCGATGGCGAGCCGATGATGGCCCGCTTTTAGTGATATTTGGATCCTCTCTCTCTTCAAAAAGAAGAACAGTTCGGATCCAGATCTGATCCGAATGGAATTCAGGAAAGAATGTTTCGTCAATTTTAACATTTTGGCCATGCGATTGAAAGCATGCAAAGCATCAATACTGTCGAATATCCTACTTTGTCGTGCAAAAGCCGATGCGCACGAGAAGCATCTCCAAGTATCATTTTCAGCACCGATACATATGTTTCGAGATTACAAGAGATTCGTATGCAAGCGCTAGTCTCTCTCTCTCTCTCTCTCTCTCTCTCTCTCTCTCTCTCTCTCTCAAAGTTTGCAAATAGTTTGGATCAAGAAGATCTCCGACGTCTTGCCAAATCAAATCAGGGGCAAACAGCATACCAAGAATTAATCATGTAAGCGAACGTTCGACTTTGCGTCCGACGCCTCGGAAAAATATAATCGAGACGTGACATGAGATTTCCAACAAACAGCAAAGCCTCATATCAGCCTGCGCATATGCACAGTCTGATCAGAGCCTTTGCTACGTAGTCGCTTGAATATTATATGAGTGTTAAGCTACTGACTGAACATCGTTTGGAATTTGTAAGCTTAAAAGGAGGCTGCACAGGCTCGTCTGAGTCTACACTCGTCAAAATGCCACATTGTGTCGCGGCTCAATTTATGATATATTGGCTTCGAGCCGATGCGTACGATACGCTGGGCGGTACATTCATATCTCAAAGAAAAGGAAAACTTCAGATCAAGTTTTTCATGCATGCAGTGCGCCGTTTCATGCTCGAGTTCATTGAAATTGTTTTTTTTTTCATGCAAACCCATGAAAAGGAGACACAGCTATGCAATTATGTTTTGTGTGCTAAGTCCGCTTTCGTGCGCCCAAAGCCACCGTGTGCTACCCGAGTCTTAAAACAACAACAACACGTGGTCTGATAGTCGGCTTCTTTGATCTCAAACACATGTCCGTGAACCATTACCCTGTCCTTTTGTCTGCGGCTGATATACTATTAGCAGTGCTGGACCCAGCATCCCCCCCCCCCCCCCCCCCCCCCCCCCCCCCCCCCCCCCCCCCCCCCCGAGAGGCTGTGACAAACTAATTTTTAGCGGACAGTTTGGGCCCAGATCTGGCCCGACAAAATGTTTAATGTTTTGTTCTAGAAACAAAGGTGCTGATAAGACTGCGTGTGCGGTATGCAGGCTGATCTTCTCATGTAACAAAGTCGGGGTACATACATCTACAGATGTGTGGTAAATAAAGCGATTTCTGAGATGTCAGGCGCTGGCGAATTTCCGCGGATGCGCAGGCTCGTCTGAGCCTTCGCTGCTCGCATAGCTGACTTATTTCATGAAATTAAATATGTAAATAATAAATTCATCAAGATGCAGAATCATGCTACAATCAATTTATTTCTTGGTACATGTATGTGCGTCTGTGCGTACATTATACCGGTAATGCACTCGTAGGACCCTCCATGGACAAACAGACACGCCGCGATCGGCTCAACAGTTTGTTAAAATGTTCCGATTTTGAGGAATTGATTTTTTTGATTGATAGGAATTGCCATTATTACATGTACTTAGAAAACCGCTGACAAGTATTTTAAGTATTTTAAAGTCAACGTACGTAGATGTCTAGAATTTTTATTTGGCTAGTCTTCATCCACTTTAAACTTTGTTAGTGAACGAGACCCTGACGAGATTGTGCAAACACACACATATTTAAGCCTTAAGTTAACTCTCTCTTCGGGGCTGGTATTTTAGAGAAAAAAAAAACGAGTACGTGTCACAGCACACTATATATGCGTTTGTCAACGTGCATAATTCACGTGCAATTAGCTGAATCGAGGCCTTTGGTCAGTAATAAATAATGATCTCAGCCATTTGGGTAGATACATATGCTCAATAGGGTTAGTCAAAGCAGTTTCGGAATCGTTGCAGGAACTTGTCCGTGCATCAAGTTCGTCAATGCTGGTGACCTTGAATAATGTATAATGTATAATGTCGCGCGCTGGCATGCGAAATAGAACGCCACATGCCAGATTACAAATCTAAGTAGAATGGAACATTCCAAATGCCGCTACCGCTCACGTGCTGTACGGTAGAAGTATACCGAACACAGATGGGACAAACAGGTATACGGACATCGATTTTCCGCGGAAAATAAGGTGTGTTCGTAATTTTAGAAATTCACTTTTCCGAAAAAGGTCAGTGTTCGATTTTTTTGGGATGTTTTAAAAAATATTTTCGGCGATTATTTTAGGTGTTCGTAATTTTAGAGTGTTCGAAATTTTAGAACATTTACCGTAGACTGACAGATATTCCCAGTGATTTCAACTCATATGGGAAATATCTGACGATGACAGAAAGGTGACTGACTGTCCTATTTACTGACATTTACAAATGTCAAAGAGAGATGATACATTCATAATTAGCCAGCAATTTAATACAGACAATATTTAGAACTATAAAAAAAAAGATTTTACACCTCATCTAATGCACCAGAGAATTACGCGACCTATTTTGCATTTTTTATTTTGTTGAACTAATGCTTGATATTTCAATGTGAAGTGTCTACTTGCAGACAAAATATTTGACCTAATAAGCTCACATGCTCTTATACATTTAAGCAGATGGAGTTTTCCTTGAATTATGAAGAAATTGGCCATGGAGTCAAAGGTCAAGGTCAATTTCCTTACTTAAAATCTGTCTTTTGCTTTGAAATGCAAACTCCTCGTACATTATTTATGGAGGATGTTCAATTGCCTATGGTGTGTAGATGACAAAAAAGTTACAGATCCCAGGTACATGTAAGACCTTTGATGGAAAGGTCAAGGTCAAAAATACTTAAATTCTATCTTTATGGCTTGTCATGCAAAATCTTTTTACAATTTTTATGTACATGTAGGTGGTTCATATTTATCACAATGATTAATTGCCTATGACTTGTATATGACAATGTATATTTCGGTCGTTAACATGACCTTGGAGTCAAAGGTCAGTTGATATGGCTCATAATGGGAACATGTTTTGATTGCCTATTGTGCGTAAATAACAGCAAAGGTTTAGTATCCGAAGTACAGTAAAAACCTCTGTAAAATGGCCGCTCAAAAATAGACAAAACAAATATGTTAGCTTAATGAAGGTCAAAAGTATTGCAGAATGCTCCATTCTGCAATACTTTTGACCTGCATTAAGTGATAATTGGTCTTGAAAACCAATTTTTGGGCTTTTGAGAGTGGCCGGTTATACTGTATGACCTTGGATTTAAAGTGCACAGTCAAAAAATACTGAAACTGTCTGAATGGTTTGCAACACACACTTTTGACATTCATTGCTAAAAACCTTTTTTTAAAATATCAACGGTCACAAATAAAATTATAGATTAACTCATCTAATATGTGAGTAAAAGATTATTAGTTATCACCTAGAAATATGGCCAAGACGCAAAGCCGCTACGTGTAGAAAAAAAGCTGACAAGACGTCAAGACGATTCTAGACGTAATTAATAACTCAACCACAACAAAAGGATGTAATTCCCTAATGTCCTGTGTTCAGGAGACAAGACTCAGACAGTGCCAGGAAAGTTCAACAGTTGGAGCAGATTTCAACTTCTTCATTCTAGTATGAAACAATTTGGTCCCAGTGGTGATGACTCAATTAATCGTTAACCTTTTCAAAAGCAATTCTGCATTCTTTGTTATTTTGTGGTATAGTGAAGCTTTCAACAATTTTCAAGTCATATTGGGACAGTCAGTAATCATGTGCAACTATTCTTGTGCAGGCTCATCAGAGGTTAACTCTTTGAATACTGCATAATTTTTCATGCTTTTAATGTCACCAGCTGACTTTTGTAAAATTAACTTTTTCAAAAAAAAAATTTCAGGAAGACAGAGCGTAAAACGGTTTGCCAAGGTTATAATATATCAGCAAATGACAAAAGTTGCCGCTACCGCTAGCAAGGAAAGAGTCAGATCCTTAGACTAGCTGTCGCTGTGGGTAGCATATTTAGATCAACAATCATGGAATTATTGATGTCTGAAAATGTGACTACAAACAAATTCAAACCAAATATAACATTTCCTTATTTATTTTGCAATGATCCTGCAAAACAAGAAAATAGCAGTATTTTGATGCAAAATGAAAACTAGGAGACAGCCTAATGAGCGCATACATGTACACTGTCAGTTATTTTATTGATACATGTACCTGTCCCAAACCGAGCCGGCTGAGCTGGTGAACTAGGTTCATATTTTTTTTTCCAGGGGTGTCCAAGTTTTTCCAGGGGGTGTCCAAATGTCCAAATGCTTAATATTCCTATGGAAATAGGTCTGGACCCCCCCCCCCCCCCCCCCCCCCCCCCGGCCCCCCCCCCCCCCGCTCTTGATCCGCCCATGAGAAGGACAAATCCATTAGTGCATAAAGGGTTAAACATCACTCTCAATACCGCCTCAATAATCCACATTCTAAATTTCATTAGTTATCTTTTCTGCAGCTTTCATGAAGAAAACTTAATTTCTGACAATACTCAAAGTCTCAAATGAACATATTGATTTCTAGATGACAAAAAAACTTTGCTTCAAGGAAAGAAGACATGGCACATACTAATTATTGGCTTTCAAAATCACATCGGAAAGGCGGCAATCAAAAATGTTAATACTATCGACTAACATGGATCAAAAATCATTAGAAACAGAGTTTTTGATTGCCATTTGTCTCCATTCTGGTGACAAATGGCAATCTAAAACTATGTTTCTAACGATAAAAATGTTTATAGAGATTTTTGATCCGCATTTGTAGATTGTTCAGAGCATTTTCGATAGCTGCCTATCCAGTGTGAAAATAGGAAGCATTAACTCTGGCCCTGTTGAGTGATATCTGAGACATTTTGGTTTGTACTATATGCCACTTATGACAGTCAGTCCGTCCATCAGTTAACGAAAAATGTAATAACTCAGAAACTTCTTTGAATATTTTGATATTTTTTCCTTCTAATTGATAGATATGTATCTCTCATAACTAAAAGTTTGTAAATATTCTATTTATTGGATGCTCTACAAAAATGGGTTAATTTTAAATGTCACCTTATTCTGACAAAACATGCACCACAAATATGCTTCATGAATATTAGTGTTAAGTTCAAACTTAATCAAGTAAGAGAGAAAATCTTTAATTATCTCACACCTAATTATCAGAGAAAAATTTGCATACCTGAAGAAAATTCACTTATGTTTCCAAGAGACTGGTAATGAAATTTCTGCAAGCTTTCTTTCAATAGCCGACCTTTATATGAAATTCAGAGATTGTAAGACTCTGCAGCAATCATGTAGCTCTTGGCTTCTAAGTAATAGATAAAGGATACTTTTCCAAGGCTTTTTTGTTTAAACCGCGAGGTGGGCATAGCCCACCGAGCGGTTTAAACAGAAAGCCCAGGAAAAATCCTTTATCTAGCTTGTAGTATGACGCAGGCG
The DNA here is from genome assembly GCA_964019695.1 of Loripinus fragilis. Taxonomy (NCBI): domain Eukaryota; kingdom Metazoa; phylum Mollusca; class Bivalvia; order Lucinida; family Lucinidae; genus Loripinus; species Loripinus fragilis. The sequence continues at coordinate 6,778,552 of OZ026516.1, forward strand.
CAAATAAACACATGTTACTGACACCTGACAAAATTTACACTCGCTCCTCCCTGCATCGGGCCTAAACTGTCAATTATATTACATTTACCTACGCTATTTAGGAAGTTCCCGCCTACATCGCTGTTTAACTAAAACATTGGAAGTTAGAGTGCGGTTTTAAGCTTCTACTTCGTCGTTATTCTAGGGTGTCTGGTTTAAACATCAATAAAGATCAAAGAAACAAGCATCGGCCATACTACAATAACAATATTATTGTCCAGTTTTTCAACAAAAATATATAAGCCTGGACATGAGATTTCCAACAATGTGGTATGTGCCACCATCAAAGGCTCAGATCAGCCTGCGCATATGCGCAGTCTGATCAGAGCCTTTGCTAGTCGCTTGAATATTCTATGAGCTACTGACAGAACAGCATTTGAAGTTTCTAGGCTTAAAAGGAGGCTGCACAGGCTTGTCTGAGTCTACACTTGTCAAAATGTCACATTGTTGGAAATCTCATGTCGCGGCTCATTATTATGTTGCCGTGTTTACTGTTTATTCAAAGTTCTTCCACTGAGCACCACAACAAATAAACCAGCACATGAGTTTTTGGTATTCATTACATAGGTGAGCAACAAAGGTTCAGAAATGTCTGTGCATGATCAACCCAAGCCTTCACTGAGCCAAATGTCTAGCTCTACTGGATATATGTGCATGCAAGTTTAAAGAATGATTACCTATGCAAAAAATACCATTAACTGGTCAGCTGACCCAAATATGTTTATGCCAAAAAAAAAGGTATTGTGTCATTTTTATGCCTAAGTAATACTCAAAAATATCTTTGAAAAATATCATTTCAACATTACATGTATATAGATGAAATCTCCCATCAGTTTTGAAACAATAATCAAAGTGAATCAGATTCAGCTTGCACTGAACAACTGCATTATAACCTAATTAAGGAATTAGCGATTAACCTAGATGCCAATTTCCTACTATATTATACTTTAAATTGAATCATCATAAACTTTCTGATTGCTTCAGTATGATCATCCACATTTATAGAAATACAAAACTGTATACAGCTGAGGACATACAATGCATAGGTCAAGACAAGCATCAAGTTCGGCATAAATTCGAGATAATTCTCTCATCCATCAGTATAATCATGTATGTTTTGGATACGCAAAAGAACCGTCTCAATGAGATGGTTCTTTTGGGTACCCACAACATACGCTTTGACTAAGAAATATGAAAAAATTAAGTAATAACTATAGGGCCTCTTATCTGGAGAGCTGAGAATGTCTCTAATGAATTGGTTAGAAAGATCATCCATAGATTAGATCAAAGGCTCTGACAGCTAGTCATTCTCCTCAAGCAATAGAAATTGCATTACATTTCCATATATGGTGAAAACTGAAGGCAGAAAAAGTCCCTTGATGTTGATTGGTGACAATGAAGCTGACAGTGCAGATCTGGATCAGCCTATGAATTTAATGTGCAGGGTCTTTACTGTCTCAATATCTCTAAGAATCACTGAATACATCCAGCTACATCAACAAGATCACAAAACATTGTCAAATAGGAAAGTGAGCCTTCTGGGCTGTTGCTGGGCTTTTCCCGGTCTTAATCTTATCGAGCCAATTGTTCCATAATGAATTTGTTGAAACATGCACCCTCACCCAAATTGGGAGTTTCTGCTTTCTATGAACCTTTGTAGTCTTTCATACTAAGTATGTGAGAATAAGAAAGATCCTGACAAGACTGTGATGCACAGGCCTAGGCTCATGTCAGTCGTCACAGTTTGTCAATCTCTCAAGAACCATTTTCACGATGAGCTGGCTCCAATTGGTTTAGAATATGATAGAGATCGAGTCCCTGTCTAGACTCATACCAATAATAATCAGTAATGTGTCCTGGGAAAAACTAGCCAGATCAGGTCTTACTAGAAACAACAGGTTATTGTTGTTATTGTCTTGAAATATAACAGCTCACAGTATTTCAGCCATGTTTCTTGCAACACTTGGATTTGAGACAAAACAATCTTAGAAGTGCATTAGGATCGGGATAACTATGTTCAAAATTTTCATTTTGGGAGGTATACCGCTGGTTTACAGTTGCATTATAACATTTTATGGCTCTGCTAACACATCACCTTAAAACTGAATTTATGACAGTAAATCCTACGATATTCCTCAACAAATTCAAAATTTTAATAGTTACAATGTATTTCCTAAATCTACCTCCCTCCCCAAGCTCCCAGCTACATTTTACTGCAGGCACATTGCACCATAAAATCAAAATGATAGGAAAGCCCAACATGAAAAGTACAGTACTTTGTTTATTCAGTCACAATTTTTGTTAATTAAAATAACTTTAATTTTGATTGATGCTTATATTGAATTATCATTACTACCATTAAAACACAGGTTTAGATAAACAAAATTTTTCTGCGTAAAAATGTCAATATTTTCTTACCTATCAGTTTTAACATATGTTTTGGGTGCTCAAAAGAACCGTCTCATTGAGACGGTTCTTTTGAGTACCCACAACATATGTTTTGATTGAGAAATAAGAAAATTAATTTTTTCTTACACACTCTTACAACTAAAGACCTGATAGGTACATTTATAATTTCTTAGTATAACACAGACCAACATGTATTCTACATTCAACAGAAGCTGCTTTAAAAGTTTCAACAAAGAAACCCCAACAGAATAGGCTGAAAGTGGAATTACAAAATGATTAATGGATAGAATCTGCCATTAGACTGAAAGTCTGCAATTCTCAATCAATATGATAAATATCTACTAAAAATTTAATCTCTTTGATTACTCCTCACTCAGCAGTAGAATTTATTAAGACATTTAAATGTGAAAGAGCCTGGGAGAAAACATCTATTGTATTCCCTTACCACATAAGACAGTCACCAGAGAAACACTGCTTTCAACTAACTCATAAAACCAGAATAACAAACATTCACCACAAAGTTGTGAATATATTCTTATCCAGTTGATTTAGGTGCTCTAAATGATAGTGTCAGACAGTCAGGTATTTGCCTTCTTAGTCCTTGATGATAGTGTCAGGCTGTTAGGCCTTGACCGCCTCAGTCCACGATGATAATGTCAGACTGCCAACTCTTGACATTCTCTGTCATTGGTGTAAGGCTGTCTACTCTTTTATCTTCTCTGCTGTCAGCTCGTGACCTTCTCAGTCATTGAAGATAATACCAGGTTGTCAACTTTTTACCTTCTAGTGCCATGCTGTCAAGTCTTGACTTTTTCTGTCCTTGATAGTGTCATGCTGTCAACTCTTGACCTCCTCAGTCCTTGATAGTGTCAGGTTGTCAGCTCTTCGACATTCTCAGGTCTTGATAGTGTCAGGCTGTCAACTCTTGACCTTCTAAGTCCTTGATAGATTTAGGTTCTTAGCTCTTGTCCTTCTCAGTCCATGATGATAGTGTCAGGCTGTCAACTCTTGACCTTTTCAGTCATTGAAGATAGTACCAGGTTGTCAACTCTTGACCTGCCCAGTATTTGGTGTAAGTGCCATGCTGTCAACTCTTGTCTTTTTCTGTCCTTGATAGTGTCTTGCTGCATACTCTTGACATCCTCAGTCCTTAATAGTGTCAGGTTGTCAACTCTTGATATTCTCAGGCCTTGATAGTGTCAGATTGTCAGCTCTTGTCCTTCTCAGTCCTTGATGATAGTGTCCAACTTTCAACTCTTGACATTCTCAGTTCCTGATAGTGTCAAGTTGTCAGCTCTTGGCCTTCTCAGTCCTTGATAGTGTCAGGTTGTCAGCTCTTGACCTTCTCAGTCCTTGATGGTAGTGATAGTGTCAGGCTGTCTACTCCTGACCTCAGTCCTTGATAGTGTCAGGTTGTCAGCTCTTGTCCTCATCAGTCCTTGATAGTGTCAGGTTGTCAACTCTTGACCTCATCAGTCCTTGATAGTGTCAGGTTGTCAACTCTTGTCCTCATCAGTCCTTCATAGTGTCAGGTTGTCAGCTCTTGTCCTCATCAGTCCTTGATAGTGTAAGGTTGTCAACTCTTGACTTCCGCAGTCCTTGATAGTGACAGGTTGTTAGCTCTTATCCTCATCAGTCCTTGATAGTGTCAGGTTGTCAGCTCTTGTCCTCATCAGTCCTTGATAGTGTCAGGTTGTCAGCTCTTGTCCTCATCAGTCCTTGATAGTGTAAGGTTGTCATCTCTTGACCTCCGCAGTCCTTGATAGTGACAGGTTGTTTGCTCTTATCCTCATCAGTCCTTGATAGTGTCAGGTTGTCAGCTCTTGTCCTCATCAGTCCTTGATAGTGTCCGGTTGTCAACTCTTGACCTCCTCAGTCCTTGATAGTGTCAGGTTGTCAACTCTTGACCTCCTCAGTCCTTGATAGTGTCAGGTTGTCAACTCTTGACCTCCTCAGTCCTTGATAGTGTCAGGTTGTCAACTCTTGACCTCCTCAGTCCTTGAAAGTGTAAGGTTATCAATTCTTGACCTCCTCAGTCCTTGATAGTGTCAGGTTGTCAGCTCTTGACCTCCTCAGTCCTTTATAGTGTCAGGTTGTCAACTCTTGACCTTCTCAGTCTTTGATAGTGTCAGGTTGTCAGCTCTTGTCCTTCTCAGTCCTTGATAGTGTCAGGTTGTCAGCTCTTGTCCTCAGTCCATGATGATAGTGTCAAGGCTGTCAACTAGACCTCGGTCCTTGATAGTGTCAGACTGTCATTATTTGATCACCTCAGTCCTTGAGGATAGTGCCAGGCTGTCAGTTCTTGACCTTCTCAGTCCTTGATAGTGTCAGATTTTCAGCTCTTGCCCTTCTCAGTTCATGATCAATGTGTCACGTTGTCAAATCTTGACCTTCTCAGTCCTTTATGACATAGTCAAATTTGCAGGTCTTGACTTTCTCAGTCCTTGATGATAGTGCCAGGCTGTCAACTCTTTACCTACTCAGTCCTCGATAGTGCCAGGCTGTCAGCTTTCGGCCTTCTCGGTCCTTAATGATAGTGAAAGTGTCAGGCTGTCAACTCTTGGCTGTCTCAGTACTTGATGATAGTGTCAGGCTATCAATTCTTGATCTTCTCAGTCTTTGAAAGTTTCAGGCGGTCAGCTCCTTGCCTTCTCAATCCTTGATAGTTTCAGGCTGTCAGCTCTTGACCTTCTCAGTCCTTGATGATAGTGAAAGTGTCAGGCTGTCAACTCTTGGCTGTCTCAGTACTTGATGATAGTGTCAGGCTATCAATTCTTGATCTTATCAGTCTTTGAAAGTGTCAGGCGGTCAGCTCCTTGCCTTCTCAATCCTTGATAGTTTCAGGCTGTCAGCTCTTGACCTTCTCAGTCCTTGATGATAGTGAAAGTGTCAGGCTGTCAACTCTTGGCTGTCTCAGTACTTGATGATAGTGTCAGGCTGTCAATTCTTGATCTTCTCAGTCTTTGAAAGTGTCAGGCGGTCAGTTCCTTGCCTTCTCAATCCTTGATAGTTTCAGGCTGTCAGCTCTTGACCTTCTCAGTCTTTGATGGAAGCGTCAGGCTATCAGCTCTTGTTACCTTCTCATTGCCTCAATTTCAGTCATTAACTGCTTCAATTTCTGTCCTTGGTGATAGTGTCAGGGTGTCAACTCTTGACTGTCTTGATTATAGCATCAGGCTGTGGACTCTTGACCTTCCTTCTCAGACCTTAATGATAGTGCCAGGCTGTCAACTCTTGACCTAATCAGTTCTCGATAGTGTCATTCACCTTCTCAGTCTTTGATGATAGCGTCAGGCTATCAGCTCTTGTTACCTTCTCATTGCCTCAATTTCAGTCATAAACTGCTTCAATTTCTGTCCTTATTGATAGTGTTAGGATGTCAACTCTTGACTGTCTTAATTTCTGTCCTTGATGATAGTGTCAGGATGTCAACTCTTGCCTGTCCCAATTTCTGTCCTCGATGATAGTGTAAGGATGTCAACTCTTGACTGCCTTTATTTCTGTCCTTGATGATAGTGTCAGGCTGTGGACTCTTCACCTTCCTTCTCAGACCTTGATAAAATGTGTCAGGCTACCAATTCTTGACTGTCTTTATTTTAAACCTTGACAGTGGCTTCAATGTCTCCATTTCAGTCCCTGATGATATTGTCAGGATGCCAGGCTGTCAACAACAGCCTATATTTATAAATCATCTCTCAGACAGGCTGTGAATTCTTGACCTCAAGGCTGTGAATTCTTGACCTCAATTCATGATTTGACTATCCAAGGGTATTGGGTGTCAGACTGTCAACTCTTGACCATACTTTCACAATTATCTATCCTTTTTTTCTACTAGTGTCAGGCTGTCGTGACAATCTCATTTTATTAATCTTCTGTCTTTTGAACGAAAATGGTGACATGTGGTTCGTGCACTCCTATTATCAGTTTATTGAATTAGCAATACTTCAACTGATATGCAGTGATATGGTTTAAAAGGTTTTGACCAACTGTAATTGTTATTAATGTTGTATAATGAGTTATTACAGGGAGCTTACTGCTTCTTAGTAACAGGTTTAGAGTGGTCTTCAAGTAGTTTATTTTACTATTTATCCCTACTGTTTATGTATACAGACTTAGATAAAGTTATAGTTCTCATATCAATCATTGTTGACCATTACCATGCCGTTTTAAGAAATGAATTCAATTTTTGGAATGTTCATGGAATCATGAATACTTCAGCTCTCTTGCAAAGTTAGTGAACGTTAACTTTGCAGGAGACCCGAAGTGTTCATGATTTAATGAACAGACCAAAAATCAAATTTACTGCTTATATTTACATTTTATTATAAATATCTAAAATATAGAAATTATTTTTAATTTAGGAAACAAAGCAGTTTGTATTTAATAAGTAATTGTATTAACGGTTTTGTTGGAGTGTAAAATGGAAAAGCGGAACAGCCAGTGTGAACACGGACTGCCAAAAAAGCAAACAAGAGGCCTGTTTTGCATGTGCAACTCAGATGTTGCTCGCTGTCAATCACAACACCAGTGTCACTTCTGGCGAATGAATCGATGTTCGAAGCCAATTGCACGGGCAAGTGAGCTTGGCAGCTGTCATTCAAATTTGTGTAATTTGTGAGGCTATGGACGGTTGCAAAATTAGTTAAAGGATTGCTTCAAAAATGTAAATATTATATTATGAACTACTCTCCTCGCCCAGTTTCTATTCAATTAGCTTACATGAATCCACTTACCGGTCTTACCTGTGCTTTGTATTAACATGTATTTACCTGTTTACAGGCAGAGAGGATCCTGATCAGCTAACTAGCTGAGCTGGATCTACAGTATTTTCAAAACAAGATATATCAGGGTTGAGCATGGTAGGGGTTAAAATTTGTCCTAGACTTGTAAGTCATCTTATTCAACCATAGACTGGTGACGTTTTTCTATTTCTCTGTGAAAATGTTTGCTGTGGTACTCATTGGAAAGGTCTATTTGAGAATCTCATGAGTTTGAGATGCTACCAGTGAGTAATAAGATAAGAGACTTCTCATAACTCGAACCAGGCCTCCAGATAAGAGAGTGTATTTGAAAATAATCTTTCTATTATTAAACTAAAACATAAGATGTGGGTACCCAAAACACATGTTAAAATTGATGGATAAGAAAATAGTCACAATTTAACGTTTAGAGATGTTTAAACTGACCGATAAGAAAATAATCATAATTTTACACTCAAAAGACTCATCTGGAACTACAGAAATGATACCAACAGTCCATTAGTAAGGAAAAACATCAAACAATGACATACCCAACACTAGGCCCTGGTCAATAGTTTCTTAATCTCTTCTGACCCTGAATGCACTTTTAAGCACTATCAAAATAAACAAAAAATATCACTTTTCTTGTCTAACCCTTCTACTTTCAAATGCATCCCTTCTCTGCTTCAAAGCCGTCCCTTTAACAATTTTATGAACCGAAACGTATATTTTTATGAACCGAAACATGAGCTACATGTAGATCATAAGAATGTCTTTTTAATCTATGAGATAAAGCAATCAGCACAGGCCAGAATAAGATGCAAAGTGAGTCTTAACGGTTATTTTTTCTTTCCGTTGTTGTTTTACAACAAACCAGGTCTGTCAAAAGATAAAGCTCAAAAACATAAACAATCCATTTTGATATAAATATGGCGAACTCAATATTCAGCAATTCAACCAAATTTTAATTTTGGGGTAATTTTTCATGCTTTTGTTGTCATCTGCAGACTTTTTTTCAAAATTAAGTTTTTGTTTGTTTGTTTTTGTTGCTTTACGTCCCATGTCAACAGCTATGGTCATTGCGGGACGGTCAGTTCACTTAACCACACTTTTTCCTGGGCAGGCTTGAGCAAGCGGTTAACCAGTAATTTGTGCACATACTTTTGCTTGTAACTGACAACAACCCTTCTTGAATAAATCAGCGGAAGGGAGGAGAATGACCGTAGAAATTATTTCACGATCAATCTCCACGAAAGTATGGTACCAGGCCGGGATCGAACTCGCGACCCCTGGATCTGCAGTCAGACACGCATCTATAGCCAGACACGTTACCGACTGCGCTACGCGGCCCGATAAAAAATTACGTTTTTGATTTCAGGAACACTATCAGGGGGGATCCAAAACTGTTTGCAAAGGTTATCAGCAGACGACAAAAGTCGCTGCTAGCAAGGAAACGTTTACAATTTCTCAAACTCATACATGTATGTCAGTCTCATAACAAGCAAGAACAAATTTTAACTTTCTTAAAAGCCTGGCAGCAGTAAAAAAGAAAAAGAAAATCAATCTTGATATTTACGTTAAATTAATTTTACATGAAATGCAATATAAAATATTCAAAACCTTTGGCACAAACTGAACAATCAATGGAATAAACTGGTTTAAAATGCCTGTGAAGCTGGAAAATTGAAAAACTTTAAGCAGCTTATCACAGGTTTAGATAAACAAAAATTTTGAGAGTAAAATTTTAAATATTTTCTTACCCATCTGTTTAAACATATGTTTCGGGCACTCAAAAGAACCGTCTAACTGAGAGGGAACTGTCTAATTGAGACGGTTCCTTTGAGTACCCACAACACATGTTTTGGTTGAGAAATGAGAAAATTATTTTTTTGGTACATACTTCTTACTAAAGGCCTGGCTAATGTGATAAAGACCAAAATTTTGTGTGCTGGCCCAAATATTTTGGGGACAGTTTTGGTGGAGATTGTCGTTTATTCAACCTGAGCTAGAGCAAAGTTATCACATATCATCCTGATAGACAAATATATTAATTCAATTGAGCCGAGGCATGAGATTTCCAACAATGTGGTATTTGCGACCATCAAAGACTCAGACCAGCCTGCTCATACGCGCAGTCTGATCAGAGCCTTTGCTGGTTGCCTGAATATTCTATGAATACCAAGCTACTGACCAAACATAGTTTGGAGCCTCTAAGCTTTACAGAAGGCTGCAGAAGCTCGTCTGAGTCTAGACTTGAAAAAATGTCACATTGTTGGAAATCACGTCGCGGCTCAATATTGTATTCAGGCTATGTGAGAATGGCCCATATCCTCTCTTCATGAACTCATACTTAATTCTTTTCTCACCATAGGTCTTCTCTTTCATTGTATATTCCAAACACTATGCCGGTACATGGTGTTTGCTTCCACGATCAACATTAGTCTGAAATGTGTTTGAAAACATGCAGCAGACTTTAAAGCAGAGAACATTTTCAGGACAAAAAAAGATTTTAACAAGCATATTATCCACAAATGAGAGCGCAGTGGCTTAGTGTTAGACTTGAGATCGAAGGGTCCCTGATTCAAAACTCACCTGCAGCACTGCATTGTATCTTTGAGCATTCTCTGATTAGTACTTGTTTCACCCAGAAATACAGGACAATATCCCAACATGACTGAAAGTTTGTTGACTGGGACATAAAGTATCAACACAAATAGAAATGCTTGATGTGTTTACCTGAACCTTCATCTACTTCCAAACTTCATATGTGAAAACCAAGGAAAGTACTTGTTTGTTTTGATGCTTTACATCACAGTCAACAATTTTTTCAGTTATGTCCAAACATGGGTCATAGGGTTAGATAAGCAAAAATTTACAGCGTTAAGTTGAAAATATTTGTTTACCCATAATTTTCAGCATATGTTTTGGGTGCTCAAAAGAACCGTCTCCAAGAGGCTGTTTTTTTGAGTACCCACAACATATGTTTTGGTTGAGAAATAGGAAAATTATTTTTCTGTTACGCACTCTTAACTAAAGGCCTGATGGTTTGTAAAGCAGTGTATAGTTTAAGTTGCTTGCTCAAGGACACGACACAGTAACTCTGCAAGCAGTGAGTCTCAAACTAGCAACCCTTTGATTCCCCGTCTAAAGCTCTACAAACTGAGCCACTGCACTCAGGACTGTGCCTGTGCAGGCTTTTACAGATGTACGAGGCTTCACTTCTTGTCTGTGCTATCAATTTATTGATACAAAAAATCAAAATATATAATGGTGGCTAATCTATTATACAAGCTATCTACATCACCTCAGGTCAAACAGTAAGTAACTTTGTGTCTATCTATTAAATAGAACCCCTGTTACACTGAATTACCCTAACAATTATAATAATCTCTCATGAAAACAGTTATTATGGGAAATTGGTCAAATGTAAAACTACAGTTGTTTGCCCATTGACACCCTTATTACAGTAACCTTAAACTGTCAACTTTGACCATTGTCCTACTGAAACTGGATTTATCCTTTTTTGAAAACACTGTAGATCCAGATCAGATGGCTTCTGATGAAGCAATCTGATCAGGATCCACTGTTTTCCACTCCGATTGAAAATACATGCAGCATGATGCTTACAACTGGCATGCTGCATGAGAATAAAAATTGGGGAGGAGTGAAGTATATAAAATATTCAGCATGACAAGGGTTAATTTACAATATAGTCTTTAATAGCCTAGATCAATAGAAAAATGTCTAAATTGTTCATATTGCTCAATGAAAAAAGTTGATTTGGTGCTCTGATGTTGGACCTATATCTCATCAAGCAGTTGTTCTAACCTGTGTGCCCATCTACCCAGTCTGATTGACCAGTATTTTTTTATGTTCACAGTCCTTCACTATGATATCCGATGAGTGCAGTCTAAAAAATTTGAACTGAAGGCTGATCTTTGTCTCTGCTGGGTCATCTTGTTGTGGCTCAAATGTGTTTATGGATAAAAAAAAAATAAGCCATATAAAAATAAATGCTCAGCTCCCTAAATAAGAGTGCATAATCAAAAGTTAATTTTCTTCTTTCTCAATCAAAACATATATTGTGGGCACTCAAAAGAACTATCCCATTGAGACGGTTCTTTTGAGCACCCAAAATTTATGATATAACTAATGGATAAGAAAATATTTACAATTTTATGCTCAAAAATGTTGTTTATCTCGATCTATGATGCTCCTGTATAATAAAAGCAACAGTGAGTATCAAGAATGAGTGATTTCACTTGGGATTATAAAACTAGAGATTCAACGAGTACAAACTAGCAATGACAATAGAAATAAGGTGTCAAGTTCAGCCATTTAATACAGAATAATGGGAGACAAAATCGTTCAGGCTATTGTGTCACAAGAAAACCTGCCTTCAGAGTTTAGGAACAGCTAAAACAAGCCAGCTAGCTAGCTTGATACTTCAAAAAGCAGTTATTCCACAGGTCATTTTTCTAAAGTTCCTGGTAAAAATTTGGGAGCACAGGTTTAGATAAACAAAAAAAATCAACGTAAAATCATAAATATTTTCTTACCCATCATTTTGTACATTTGTTTTGGGTGCTCAAAAGAACCGTCTCATTGAGACGGTTCTTCTGAGTACCCACAACATATGTTTTGATACAGAAATAAGAAAATTATTTTTTGTTACACACTCTGAACTAAAGCCCTGTGGGAGCCACAACATGTATTATATCCGAACATGTGTTATAACGAAGTGTGTTATAATGGGACTTAAATTTATTTTACTTAGAGTCAGTGCATGACAACATCATATGGGCTTCAACACCAGAAAACCTGTCTTCTGGGGTTTGCGAACAACAAAGTCACAGACCAGCCTTCTGATCAACACCTTTGTTATTAATTTTTTGGAAATAATCATATATCTAAACTTGCTACAGGCATAATTTCAATCTTCTAGCTAGTCTCTGTGGCTGAGAAGAATGGTTTGAGTCTACCTTTGTCCAGCACTGTAAATTCCAAACATTTTCGCGAGAATTTCATTTTCGTGAAAAGCGTTAAAAGACATATTTTCGACATTAAAATTCGCGACTAGGGCATGATTTACATGTATGCCTAAATGGCAGAGTGATCTCGCCATATCCCGATAGTTTTATTTTCACGAAACTTCACACATGCGAACATGCAAAGTTTCGCGAAAGTAAACCCCCTGCGAAAATTTCCGAATTTACAATATTGTATCTGGACTAATCTTATCTAGGCACAGCACTATTGCCACAACAATAAAATGAGCCTTAGCATGTGATTTCCAACAATGTGGCATTTTGACATGAATAGACTCAGATGAACCTGTGCAGCCTCCTTTTTCCTTGTAAGCTTAGAAACTCCAGATGATGCTCCGTCAGTAGCTTAATATTTATAGAATATTCAAGCGACAAGCAAAGACTCTGATCAGACTGTGCATATGCGCAGGCTGGTCTGAGCCATTGCTGGTCCCTCATATCACATTGTTTGAAATTTCATGTCACAGCTCAAATAGAATTCTTACCATCAATACATTGATAATCTGCTCTGATGTAATTAGACTTCTTCCGAAATGCACATTTCTTGGTGAGGTCGATGGAGGAGGCAAAAAGCCAGCCACACTGTACAGCTTGTGAGCAGTCACTGTAGACATCAAAGATCTCCTTCTGCGAGTAAGGGATAAGGCAGTCCCCTGTGTGGTACACACAGCATGTTGTTTTACTCACACAAGACTGTGTGTCAGGACAAACAGACGTGTAAGGTTTTGCACCATAATAGAGCCCCTTCAATGCTATCTTTTGTCCGACAGCACATTCCAGGGAGTACATGTAGGTACCACATGATGGCGGACTGTCACATGCATATTTGTGTCTGGTGAGGTCATCGTCAGGAACTGACTGGCTATAACCTGCAACAGTAAAACATAGAAAATAGTGAAAAGATTACAAAGAGCAAAAAACCCATAATTCTTTTCCTACTGGGTAATTTTTCATGTTTTTTTTTTGTCATCTGCTGAATAAACTTTTTCAAAAAATTCTTTCGTGGATACCATGAGAGTGTCAAACAGTTTGGATCCAGATCAGGACCGAAATTTTGTTTTAAAAGGTTATCAGCAGACAACACTTGTACATGTAGGTAAAGAGTTAAAGCAAGACATTCTCAAAGCATGGGTGGATCCAGAGAGGGGACAGGGGATCCAGACCCCCCTGAAAAATCACAAAAATATAGGATTTCTTTACAATACTGGTCCGTATCCCCTGAAAAATCACAAAGCTACCAAGACAGCATTCAATGTCACGCTATAGGACCCTGACCATATACAATGTATTTTTTGAGCAAAACAAAATGGCGGAAGGGGGCATAAGAAACACCACCACTGGGGATTCTGTTGGTGTAAGTTGCTTTTATTCTCACAAAGGACCGAGTTGGATACATGTTTAGCTCTGTCATTGTCCAGACCTTGGTATTGCGTACGATTTTTGGCTATTTGATTAGTATTTGTAATATAATTAACAAAGAAACGTGATTGAGTGGCTCTGCTCACGTATTTTACATTCACTTTGTCAACTTCAAAGAGTGAAAACACATCATCAAAAGAGCATTTTTGCTCAAAGATTCTGCACAAATACTTATATTGTATTATACTCAGCAGAAACAAAAGCTGGTAAAGGATACATTGAATAAAATTTTAATTAAACACTTTATTTGACCACTGTACATAAACTAAAAGTTCTAAAACCGCGTGCAGAACAGCTCAGTTTATTCGAGCAGTACTGGACAGGTATTATGAGCAAATATTTTACACTGAGCGGGTATTTTGAGTCAATTTCTGTACGGGTGTTCTGAGTATTGAAAGTGTGATAATAATCTTTTGTTAATGAATTATTTGAATCTTTGAACACACCTACTTATGTTATATGCCATGCACTTAATTCCCAGCATTGTAATTTAGTTCTGTTACGTGGAACAAGGTCTATCAGGATATCCAGAGCTGTTGAAAGCAGAACTCTCTGATGTATATAGAAAATAACCCAATATGCCTTTGTATCATGGTCTAGAGTTTTCTCGTTGACTTTGCTGATGATTTCTTTTATTTAACCTCATTTATGGACTTTGGCACAGAAGAAAAAATGTTTAAAATGCCTGACCATTTACTCTATTAATCCAAAAATTTCAGACAGGTAAGCAAGGCTTCAAATAATTTCTACTCACATCAGTACCAGTGCAAGTCCAAATGAAACTTTGACAGTACAAGCTATTTTCATTCCGTATATACAATCTGATTTTATATAAACTATAATAACCTTGTTAAATATAAAGTTTATAAAACATGCTGTCTTCTGAGAAATTCATACTTTCAGTTTCTACCCTGACTGGTTCACATGAAATCACTCTATGATCAAACGGAGAACATTAACTCCCTAAGAACAAATTCTTTTGGAACACATGTTCTTCGAGGAAAAAAAATGATTGCTTAGGGACGCAACTGTAGGGTAGTTTGTATCAAGAAAAAATAAAGACTGATATGCAGTCTAGCAGGTTGATTTAGATTAATGAAACGCATAGATTTAGTGGCTTCACAAATCATTTCAAATATCAAGTGTCTGCTGGTTCGAAACTGATGAAATTCTCCATGGTATTACATGTTACTTGTGAAAATGTACCATACAAGCAAAAACACACCCTTATTCATTTTGTCCTTATTTTCAACTCTATCCATATTTGGGGAAAATGTACCCATAATTTGCGCCTGTACAGACGCTATCTGGAGCTCTGGGTAGGCCTGATCAAACAATGTTTACTCAAGTAAGAGTGCTTCCAAAGGAGCAATTTGATCCGGAATTACACTGTTTGTGACTCCGACTTAACCTAAACAATCATTCCAAAGGGCAATCACAATATATTGGCCTACATGTCAAGCTTTAAAAGTTTGTGCACAGCTACCTTGTAGGCATAAACTCTTGTCTGACTTTCGTTTACTTATTTACTTCTCTTCTTTGTGTCCATGTGAAGCAAAGGTTTTTGACAAGTATGCAAAGGGTTAACTTGCAATTAGTGACAGATAAATAAACCTTGGACAGTGTATAGACATTTAGTTCACATGAACCTGAACTGAATTGTCTATCTAGGTATTCCTTGAATCCATCAACTAGTCCAACTCAAATTTGAGTAATCATTGTTTGGCTGTACTATAAAATGTTATAATGACCTCCAATGAGATAATTACCCCTACCTAAGTAATAAAGAAGAAGAGGAGCCCCATTTTGAAGCAATTTTAGCATACCTGTAACTGTGGCTACTAGTTTTCCCCATAAATGTAAAATGTTGCGTGTATACAAATTCTGTATTTGAAAATAAAATTTGGGGTAGTCTAAAAACCAATTTCAAAGTCTATATTGACGACATTTTTGCAACCATACTTCACTCATTACAACTTTTATCTTGATAAAGTAAATTGAATTCATCTGATTCGCTTTACAATTGAGAGAGAGAGCGAGAGAGAGAGAGAGAGAGAGAGAGAGAGAGAGAGAGAGAGAGAGAGAGAGAGAGGGATTGTTCAGACCAATAACATATCCAAGACAATTAAGCAGAAGTATTGTTCATAGCTTGACATTACTGAACAGGTAGTTACTTTATGTCCATTATAGTATTGCAATCATCTTGATGGGGAAGAGAGAGCTGGTTTGCTTTGCTTAATTTGTCTTCCTGGTGTCTCGTGATGGTTGAGCAGCTCTTCCTTGCGGTGCCATGGGGTTGTCTGCTGTTTGTGATTGTGGTATTTCCTGATCATACTCACTATTTTTGTGCAGAATCTGGGTCGAAGATTTTGTACCAGTAAAATGCATTAAGCCCCCATTGTCTTAGGCTGCTGTCGTTCTAAGGCAGTGATTCTGTTGTTGTTGATTTGTTTTTTATTGTTACTCCTATTGTGGGAGTCTGTAATTGTTCTATGTGTTGTTGTACGTTACTTTATGTCCATTCTAGTTTTGCAATCATCTTGATGGGAAAGAGAGAGCTGGTCACTGTGCTTAGTTTGTCTTCTTAGCGTCTTGTGATTGTTGTTTGGCTCTTCCTCGCTGTGCCATGGATTTGTCTGCAGTTTGTGATTTTGGTATTAGCATTTTACTAAACTTTGAGAGTTTTCAGGCTTGGGCAGAAAAGCTTCCTGCTAGGTAGCTTCACACGTACCGGTTTGTTGCGTTGCGCCAAATATTTGTCAAAAGCATGTGCATGGCCTCCCATATCTGCCTTACTCAGACTACCCGTTCAAATTTTCAGATAATTTATTTCTCAAAATACCCGTTCAGTGGCTTGTGATCTTTCTCGAATTTTTTGACCAGATCTAGGAAACTTTTGGTATGAGTACAGTAGACTAATTGTTGTTTTTTCTCGTAAGTACACATTCATTATAGATAAAAGTCTCACAAAATCTTTACTGCATTGACTATCATACTCTCGCGTGCAAAGGACCCTGATAAATGTATTCAGCTACATGTTTTGAACGGTTGTATAAAACATGTCATCGATTCAAATGGTGAGCAAACCACATGTTCATGCAACTTGAAACTAATCTGCTAAAATCAAACCATTATTCGTTTAATAAAGACGTCAAAAGCCTAAAATAACTTATTTCCTAAAACATAGCTGAGTATGAACATCGAAAAAGGACATTAAAGCTTTTATTATTACCTTCTTTTGGAGCAGCTACTCCAGGCGTGTTTGTATTGTCCGCCATTATTGCTCAAAAATTACATTGTATATGGTCAGGTTCCTATAGCGTGTGTTGGGCCATCATCAGCCCGCCAGCGAAACACCATTTTAATGGCGTTTCGCTGGCAGGCCGATGATGGCCCATTTATAGCGGTATTTGGATCCTCTACCCCCTCATCAACTAAAAAAACGTTATTAAATGTGGACCACCTCTGACAAAACTTTCTGGATCCGCGCATGCAAATGCTGTTGCTGGTATAGCAAACAAATTTTTTTATGTACTACACTCCTCAATTTTTATCCTGTTTACATGGGCGAAAGTTCAAAATTTCCAAAATCCTGAACTTTCGAAACTCCATTCTTAAAATTTGCAGTATGCCCACTATAATAGGTCAAATGTCCTTAGACAGACTGAAAATAAATCAGAGAAGCTAATATGGTCTCCTTAATTCAGCATTTTGAGGCTGACTTTCTGTGGAAAGTCAGCCTCAAAATCCTGAATTCAGGAATAATCCTGAAAACTTTCAATCATGTAGTTTATCTGTAGCATTCAACTTGTGATCAGTGTGGAAATTAGTGTGGATCCTGATCAGATAGCTTCATAAGAAGCCAAATGCCCCCAAAAAGACAGAACATATTTTGGATAACCTTCTTATCTACATTTTAGGCCTAATGGAGTCAAGACAACAGACCATGAACAATATGTCATGGTCAAATGATCAACACTGAAGTCAAAATATTTTGATAATTGTGATTCACTTTATACTTATATTCATTTTTAGCGGTAGTTTATAGAGGGCCTCTTGGAAGATAAGCTTTTTTTTTTTTGCTAAATGTGTTACCCTCTGAAAATAAAGACTATTATTATTATTATTATTTTAAAGCAGACAAACAGAATTTCTGAGCATCAGTTTTTACTCATGCATACATGGTGAAAACCACAACCAGGATAGATTCTCTCATTTAGACACTATAATATTCGGTTACACTGGTTTTAGAGCAAAGTTTCAAAATGTAGCATGTACGGTACTGGTACATGTAAATATCGACCTCAGATGGATCAAACATTGGACGAGTTTACGCATTAGAATGCGAAAGGGTACTCAGACTATAACAGTTATTTCTAGACTGAAATATATTGTTCATGCTATTGATATTGAACTGAAAACATGTAAGATATAACTGTTATTCTAATGCATTTGATTTTGTATCGTGACGTCTGATTGGATAATGTCAAAAATTTGCAACAGTATATCCTGCAATATACTGTCCGAAATAATTTGACATCATTAATTATGTCACATATCGTTGGGTGACTTGCAGCTTTGTGCGGATTACAAAGCTCCTATTCAAGACGAACCTGCTGAAATGCATTAGAATGATGATAAACATATTCAAAATTTTCATTTGGGGAGGTACGAGGGTCATCCAATAAAGAATGAGACTTTTGCTATAGCGCAGTGCGCAGTGAATTTACATGCTAGACTTATGAAATCTCATTCAAAGCTAGCAGGTCGGTTTGGCTATTCACATGTACCATATTCGACGTGTTACATAGTTCCAATTTTTGTTGCTAGGCAACATAAGAACATGTGTGGACAGCTCACTGTAGGTGGTCACCATGGCAACAGATTAAGATGTATAGTTTATTTTTCTAGTAATACTTGTATATGCTCATGCAATCTGTCAATAACCAATAGGGAAAAGTAATGCTCCAGTCTTCAGCTGTTACCATGGAAACAAAGCTTAAAAAATCCAGTTTCCAAGAAATATCTGGTATTTTTCGCTGACCTCTTGACTTTAAAGTTAATATCAAATAGTAAAAGGCAATTAAAGTGAACAGGGTTTCGCTCATGTAACCTAAATTACAAGCAGCTGCACATAAACATACCTTTTGTAGGATATACATTGTTAACATAGTTACCATAGCAATGCAAAGTACTGTGTTTATAAAAAATGAGTAAATTGGTTGCTAGGCAACCAAATTAAAGGATATGCATATTTGGTTCTTCTTTTATAGATTGTTATGCACCACTAAGACTGTTCAATTGAAGAAATGATACACAGAGGTTAAATTCTATCTGCGATTGAAAATAAACGACTTTGAATGACCATAGGTATGCAGAAAATAATATTAACAGGGCCATACATCTTCAAGTAATTCCGCAAAACATCCCGTTTCTATGGCAACTGACCAATCATAAACATTTAGTTTCTATTCCTGAATTACTAAGATGTCATACTATCATTATGGTGAATTTTAACTGAATGCACACACAGATTTTCAGACTAAAAAGAAAGTCTCATTCTTTATTGGATGACCCTCGTATATCGTCGGATATAGGGTCGGATATCACGTTTTACGGCTCCGCTCATTCCTCGTCGTAAAACTAAATTTTGGACCGTATATCCGAAGAAATACCTCCCCAAATGAAAATTTTGAAAACAGTTATTCCCTAATTTCATCCAGATTTCCATATACTACACTGTGGACT
Source organism: Loripinus fragilis (assembly GCA_964019695.1). NCBI lineage: Eukaryota > Metazoa > Mollusca > Bivalvia > Lucinida > Lucinidae > Loripinus > Loripinus fragilis. The sequence goes on from OZ026516.1 coordinate 6,797,954, forward strand.
CTTCTAACCTTTGATCCATCTAAGGTCGAAATTCACCAGTTTTATGATTGTAAATGACCACTCCAAAAATAAGATCGAGGGACTGTGACCGCTAACAGTCAAGAAACAACTACATGGGAACAAGACATTTTTCAATGAAATGTTTTTTGAAGACAGTACACCCAGGGATCAAGCTAGGGGGCGACTAGGGCGAAATAGTTGCCCTAGGGGCCGAAATTTTGCCCTAAATGGGACCCAGGGAGAAGTGGGAGTCTCCCTAAAAAAAAAAAAAAAATTTTTTTTTTTTTAGGGAGACTCATTTTCATTCTGTCACCACACAAATGCAAGCTGTGGTGACATTATCAGACAATATACTACCACTACATCATGTTTCTCCTTCCATTAAATGGTTATAGTAAGTGTAATGGCTAACTTGCATCTATATTGACAGAAAATGCCGTAATTTTGCGCTTTTACTTCTCCCTATCTGACTGTCACTTCTCCCTAATTTTCCTGCAGGGAGAAGTCACTTCTCCCTAAAATTCTGGGCCAGCTTGGTCCCTGACACCACCAGAATTGAGGACAGTTCACTGACACTTTTGAATACAATTTACGCTCATTTGCTCTATGCCTAGAAAATATATACAGGACTTTAGTTAACAGTGCGTACCAAAAAATTATTTTCTAATTTCTCAACCAAGACATATGTTGTGGGTACTCAAAAGAACCGTCTCAACGAGACAGTTCTTTTGAGCACACAAAACATATGTAAAAATTGATGGGTAAGAAAATATTAACAATTTTACGCTCAAAATTTGTGTTTATCTAAACCTATGTATAAATGAGCCATGACATGAGGAAACCAACAAAATGAGTATGCACCCAGTGAAGACTCAGATCACTGATCAGTCTGATCCAAGTTTTCGCTGTGCACTCAGTGGGTAACAAAGGATCCAAGCTTTCCTCCTGTGAACAGCAAAGACTCTGATTAGACTGAGATGTTGCATAGGCTAATCTGAGTCTTTTTGTGACACATATCCAAATTGTTGGTTTTCTTGTGGCATGGCTCAAATGATGATTTATGGATCAAATATGATTCTGGTAACCTGCTTTTGATGCGCATCACTGAACCTGATAGAATATCAGAGTAAAGGAAATCTACTTTCGATTTCCACAATGATCGCCAAGATACATGAAATGCAAATTTAGGCACTGTAAAGGACACAAGATTTTACTCTGGATCTGTATTCAGTATTCTGAAATAAAATAAACAAGTTTTCAGTTATCTAGCCACCCTGCTAGCCAACCCATAATAAAAAATGCACCCCCACCCCCACCATTTGAAAAACAATCAGATGAAAATCTAAAAATCAATTCATTATGCCCAAAACTTATGTCAAAACTGATGGATAAGAATTTTTTTTACTCTTAACTCAATATTTCGACATAACAATGTTTGTGTTAATTTGTTTGTTTGATTTGATTCTTTGCGTCCCATCAACAATCTTTCAGTTATATAGGGACGGGTCTTCCTGGGTTGAACCAGTACTAAGCTAGGATTAATGTGTCATGCTCAAGGACACAACACAGTGACGTCGGTGAGGCTCGAACTCGCAGCCCCTCGGTCTCGAGTCACGCACTTAACCACTGCCCTCCCTCCAATGTATGTGTTTAAACATTTCAAAATGCTTTTCAATCAATAGGTAGCTTTGGCCACAGTGAGTAGAAAACCAATGATGTTGGAAAATGGTTTCACAGGTGCAGAATCATCGTCACTGTCCACAATTTCTTGCATGCCTTATCTGTGGTTCATGAGATGTTGTTTAAAATATTTCTTATCTGGAGCTCTGGCCACCCTCCTGATTGTTAAGAGCGGAACCATTTATGCAATTTTGAAAAAGGGCATTGTGGGGAACATTCATGTGAAGTTATATGAAATTTGGACCAGTGGTTGATGAAGAGATATCATTTAAAGAAAAAAATTATGGACGGACGCACAACGGATGAAGACCGATCACAATAGCTCACATTGAGCCTTCGGCTCAGGTGAGCTAAAACACAGAAAGACCATGGACAAAAACGCAGTGGGGGACCCAGAATTTCGGGAGAAAGGGTTCTATTTGCTGATTTTACAAGTCATGTATGGTACCTCATTTTTCTTAAATATCCCATGAAAATGATATAATTTAGTGTCAAAGGGGGGTACAAGCAAACCCCTTCTGGACCCGTCACTGAAAGGCCTTGGGTGCAAATCTTAAAGCACCATACATAAATTGCTTTTGATTATGGCTTAATGGCATGGTCGAAAATGATTCCTGCCAAGGTTGTTAAAAACTGGAAATGTCCCTCGGATCAATTGTTAATAAAGCACATCCAACAATAGTGTTTCCCCTAGCCAGTTTTAGCATGGCGCCGCGCCATGCCCCTTTTCTCTAGCGCCATGCCTTTTTCCCCAGCGCCATGCCCCTTTTCTAAAACTACATCAAATGGCCTACATTTTGGCAAAAATAATCATGAGAATCTGACAGAAACTAAGGAAGTTCCAGTGTTTTCAGTTTGAAGCCTGAAGTAGCAAGGAAGACACATATTTTACTCAGTGTTAATCCTATTACAATAGTCACTAATTACCTGAGGAAATTTTGACACATCACTTTGATGACAATAGAAAGATGTCGGACGTGAATTTCAAAGGGGGATTTTGGAACTTTAAAATATGGATAAAAAGGAGGGTTCCTCTACCAATTTTATGCCAGATGACCTTTTAGAAGTCATCTGCATTCTTGAGAGAGGGAAAAAGCACAATTCGTATAAAATTATACGTAAGAGGAATTATTTTTCTCTCATCACCAAATTTCCCGCCAAGAATGGAGAATCGACGCCATTGAAGAACTGCGCTTCCGCTCGAGGAACAGCAACTCATCAGGATCAGAGAGAATTTTCTTCCGACGACAAGCTTCCAAATAAAAGGCGAAAGCGTAGAAGGAACAAATCTTCACATGCTTCTAGATCTGCAAGTCGTCATACGGATAAGAAACTTAAATATTCTTCCAATGTTCGGTTAGCACAACAGAAGCCAAAGAAGAAATCTTCAGCTCGAGTGGCAAGTCAACATACGGATAAGAAACGCGAAGATTCTTCCGATGTCCAACTAGCACAACCGAAGCCAAAGAAGAAATCCCCAGCTCAAGTGGCAAGGGATCGTGCCAGGCGAAGAGAGTTCTGGAAACGTATGCGAATACCCAGACAGCTTAGAGCTGAGAACCTCGCTTTGCACTACCCACTATTAGCACAGAAGGAAGCCAGTCCACAGTCCTCCGTGGTCAGTCAGTCAGAGTCAGAGAACTCCAACTGCTTGGATTGTACATCTGATGATTCTAAGTCATACCAGCTGCAAGAAACAGAGACGGTAGCCAGTCCACAATTTTCTGTGGTCAGCCAGTCAGAGTCAGAGAACTTCGCCTGCTTGGATTGTACATCTGATGTTTCTCAGTCTTCCAGATATTTAACCATTGAAGGGGACGTTGTCAACACACTTTCCACAGCCCAAGTTCAATCGGATTTAAATAAACTGTCTGCAGAGGCTGCAGTTGAGCATTCTAGTATTTCAGTGGATAAATGTTATGATTCGGAAATTGTGTCTACACGTTGTTTGAAAAAAGGAAGTTTGACAGCTTTACGTCGCTGTACAGGCTGTAAAAGCTCCAGCTACTGTAGCAAAGACTGCCAGAGATCAGATTGGCCCTCCCATAAGCAGCTGTGCAAATCAATCCAATCTTAAAACCCACAAAATTAACTGTAATCGCTCGCTTTGTACATAGAACTTCAGGTGAAGGTGTTTGAGACTTTTAAAACTGAAAAAGCTCATTCTTGTACATAGAACTTCTTGTGGTGTTGGAAGACTTATTCAATTGTTTACTCACTGCGTTATATTGTACACTGGTGTTGGTGACATTTAGTGTTTAGAACATTTTTATCCATTATCCCCCTTTTACCGGTTTATCCGGGTGCGCCGACAAGTCAGCGGCGGAGCTCTACGAAACAACAACAACAACAATACCCCAATTAGCAATTATCACAAATGAAGTGTGAATTTGAACCAGATACAAGTAAAATTGTCAAAACAAATACTGTAAGAGAAAGACAACCTGGTTAAAAACTTAAGGAGTGATCTTGGCTATCAAAGAGAAAATGATTCCCATAATGTTGTGAATTTAATAAATTTTAAGAATTAAAAAAAAAAGTGTGCTCATAAATAGTTGTCCAGAAACTGCCATTCAACAGTCAGTTTGAAAATACTAAAATTAGTCTAAAAAATCAGAAGTGTAGTTTGCATTTAAAAAGGACAGATAACAGCTGCATCATGCTAAGGGACATACAATTTTATTTGGCAATATTATCAGGGTTTGCGCTAGGATTTATTTTTCTTTCGCCACCATTTTCGCCAATCAGATTTTTTTGTGCCATTTTCTCGAACTTAGAGCCAGATTTTGGCCATTTGTCCCCCCAAAAGAGCCAGGTTTGGGGCATTTTTCGCAAAAAATGTCTTCTGTCTTTAACCCCCTTAACTCTGGTGGATTATTGTACACACATTGATTAAACAACTAAGGAATAGTCCATTTTGTATTTAAGCGGTTGACAGTCTTTAAATTTATGTATATTTGTACCTGGAGATTGTTGATTTTTCTTAACAAACAGAGCAAACACTTATGAAATGCTTGCCAGACTACCTGTTTGCAAGTATTCAGAATAAATAGGATTAACCAACATTGTACGTTTAAGGTGTCAAGCAAAAAATAATACACAGGGATGACAATGATCAGACTTTGGATGTAATTCTCAATCTTTCCATAGAGTTTATATGGAAAACCTCAATTCAGGTTTGAACACCTGAACGTGAGACAGGTTATTTTTTAACACATCATTAGATTAATGATAATTGCTAATATATGTATGACGCCAATTTTAAAATAATATGACTTTTTTCTCTCGATTTTTTTTGGTATTTGATTTTAGTGATTAAAAGTTTGCAATCAATGTTATTCTCGCTTGAATATAGAATCATAAAAGATCATATAATAATTTGATTAAAATGTATAAATTGGGAAATTATGTGTTAAATAGAACAAATAACTGCCTTGCCAAAGTAGTTTGCTAAATATTGTAACAAGGGAGCTAATTCAAAAATATTAGGGGAGAGCACAATTGCATAATTTTTACCTCGGAATACAGGCCCAAATTTTTCTGACAAAACAAATTTAAATCAAGTGAGCCATAACATCATCTACCTTTTAAATAAAAAGGTTTCTGTGTAGAAATGATAGGTTCAGATATCTGAAACTGTCGAGAAAAGCACTTTTAACAGCGTGTGCAGTTGCTGTCTTGAAAAGAGAAGCAATGCTACTGTCGGCCTTTGCGAGATGCGCGGATCCTTTCGCATGCCTGGTAATGTCTAGTGAGTGATGCAGTCAGATGAAAGACTGGCACAGTGAACACCATGCAAATCTTTCTCCTTTCTCACAAAGCTTGATGGAAAGCTCGAAGCAATATATCTATCTTCTTACGAGTGGAAAGTGAGCTTGCAAGTGACACTTGATTTTTTCTTCTTCGTGGACGTCGATGTAGCGGTCTTTTCAACATGTTTTAAGTTACGAATTCAGAAAGCTATGTAATGACTATTATCATTGACCACAAAAAGCAAAGATGTCACGATGATGGTGCAGTTTATTTCATGCACAGCATGGCACCATGTCTGTAATTATGACCGTTACCGGTAGCAGCTGTTAAAAGTGTGTGCCGATCGCCGTAGGTTATAAACATTTAAACTCAGCGCGTGTCCAGGTTTGACTCGATCAGCTACTGAATTGTGTGGTCGATAATTGGGGCGTTAATTGACAATTAAGATACACATTGATGACCATTAAGCGGCACGAGGCAATGACTTGTAGCCGGAGGTGACGATTCCGACGCCAGACAAAAAAATATACTTGCGATTTTTCTTTCGCCAATAGTTGTCGCCAAATTGATATTTTTTGCGCCAAATTTATTATTTCTTCGCATTTTGCGACAATGGCGATCGGTAGCGCGAACCCTGATTATATTCAATTTACAACTTGGGCTTAAAAGTGCCCTCTTAGTCTGTCGCCGCGCATAAAAAATGCCCCTCTAGTCTGTCGCCGCACGTTCAAAAGTGCCCTTTTAGCCTATTGTCACGCGCTTAAAGTGCCCTTTTCCTGGATACTTTACCATGCCCTTTTTTGGGGCTGGGGGAAACACTAAACAATCGCATAATAAAATTTGTCAGGGAATTACCGTCAACTCTGTCTATGAACTGTCTTTAATTCTTTCAGTGAACTCCAAAATGCATGTCAGGGCAAATTGTCTCAATTCAAACTAAATACCCACCTTGCTTAAAATGCTTTCCTGCTAACAACAGGAGTGTTAATCCATAAGTAACAGAAGCTGTATAAATCATGCTCTCCTCAAAGCATCATAATTTGTCCTATAACTCTGCTTACATGTCATAATTCATTTTTGTAATTCCACATTCCTTCACATTTCTGTCCGAATTAAGGGCACGTACGACAACGTGTAAATGGCACAGGGGAAATCAGAAACTACACCAATGTCAAAATTAAAGCTGCAAAACGAATTAAAATTCCTTTAAAATACCCGCCAATAAGATAACATCTCCTAATTAAGAAATAGCTTAATCAATACGAGAGGCGGAGAGAAAACAGATTTGAGGAAGAAAGCAATTAGCGGTCAACAGAAGCTGAAGAGCTTTGTAAATAAACCACGGAGATTCCAGCTCCGTTTGACACCGGAAACGGAAATCAAAGGTGAGCACAGACTGGGTCGCAGAAAATTGTCAGCAAATGTACGAAAACCCAACAAGCACCTGTCTTTAAAGAGACCAATCCCAAACGGGTTGCAAAAGTCAACGGGGGGGGGGGGGGGGGGGGACTTAAAACATATTGTGAACAATAGTTACTTTGAAAAGTAGGAAATGACATAGTAAAGACCACTCCATGTAAACGAGAGGGAGCGACAAAGAATGGCAAAAGTAAAGCAACCAGCTCTCTGGGAGTGCAGTGGCTCAGTGGTAGAGTGCTTTACTCGAGACCGAGGGGCCGCGGGTTCGAGTCTCACCGGCGTCACTGCGTTGTGGTCCTTGAGCTAGACACATTTATCCTAGCTAAGTACTAGTTCAACCCAGGAAGACCCGTCCATATTTAACTGTAAGATTGTTGATGGGACGTAAAGAATCAAATCAAACAAAACCAAACAAACATCTACATCTAATCGTTCAGTAACTTCTGTCACAAATTTGACCATTACGTTACTTCTGCGGGAGAGAAAAGAAAAAGCAATGAAACTGTAGGAAAGCACGGAAGAATAGTTATAGGAAAGGTAGAAATTTAGAGAAAGTTTTCCAAGCTGCTTTCACCCCTTCAAGTTAAACCAATACGGCTACCGTAGCGGCCCCTGGGTATGATAGCCCAACGGACATAGCTCCAACTATCATTAGGGTTTACTCACAGCCTGACCTGAATGCTTAGAATGTAAGAGTGGACAGCTCCCGCTTGAAGGATACCAAGTCGGGAGCCTCAGCTATAGAAGCTGGCAATGAGTTCCAAAAAGAGATGGCGCGAAGGAAAAAACTATACTTAAAGGCATCAGTTCTTGATGATATTTGTCTCAGTTTCTTCGTATGGCTTGATCTGGTGCGTGCAGAGGCGTGGGTTACATATGGTGAGGTTGGTATGTCTACCATGCCGTTCATGATCTTGTAAAGCAGGGTAAGCTGTATCTTTGTCCTTCTGCTTTCTAGGGATTCCCAGTTTAATTCATCCAACATATCTGTGACGCTACTCATATTTCGGTATCTCTTAGTAACATATCTTGCGGAGCGACGCTGGACCATTTCAATCTTCCTCTTACCTTGGTCTGTGTATGGATTCCATACTGAGGCACAGTACTCGATGTTCGGCCGGACAAGGGTGAAGTATGCTGAGGCTTTGGTATCCCTGTTACTGACTCTGAGGTTTCTTTGCAGGAAGCCAATCATACTGTTACCTTTCTTCACTATTCTGTCAATGTGTCTGTTCCAAGAGAGGTTGGAAGAAATATCAACGCCAAGGTACTTGGATTGTGTCTCTGCTTCTAGGGTTTGGTTCTTAGTAGTCAAAGTAAGTAAGGGTGCAAAGATCAGGAATCGATACAATCAAGTACCACACCTGACCCAGGATACCAATGGGAAAGTGACAAACTCACAGCAGACACCACAGACGAGAGCCAAGAGGTCAGCCCTATCCCAGCAGGTGATTACAAAGCACATATAAACAGACGCGCACAAAGACATAGCAAACACAAGACAGAACAAAAACATCAAAGATCCACAAAAGAAGTACCGCCTTGGAACGGTCAGTAAAATATTTTACTGGAGGGCTTAAACCGGTTTAACGGCGCCAACCTCACCCTTGATTTAGATGTGGATCATGACACATAGATATTCGGTTTGCATGAAAGACCCTAACTTATCAATGCATCATCTCCTAAAACATATAAATCAAAATATAACAAGGAGATAAAGCAAAGATAAGGACTCAAAAGTAAATAAAACTGAATAACAGAGCAAAAGAAATCCAACAGGTAAACCCCGGTGGGCCCGACAAACAGCCAAAGCATCAGGCCCCTACCATCTCATCAATAGATAAGTCTTTAAGTCGGAACCATCATAGAGTCCGAAGTCCGACCCACCGGCGTGCAATTAAAGAGGAAAGCAAATTTGCCAATCGTGATTGGGTTGACTACCAAGCATGCAGTACATTAATGTTATAGCCAATCTTTTTATAATGGGAAATTATTTTAATGAACTGCGCTGAAAAATTATTAGAGCCAACAATTTTTTTCAATTTATACACCTAGTCACCATAGAAATAAGGTTCCGAAAGTCCTTGGCGCAAGAGAGATTTAAGTCCAACTTGGAATTTAGAAGTCAAATCATAGTATCGTCTATAAAATTTTGAAAAAGTTTTGCGAAGTTTATGATACTGATAGCCGTGTTTAAGAAGTTTCTGAGTTAACAATTTATTGTGAGTGTTGAAGTCAGCAACATAACTAGATGCTCTAGCAAAACGAATGAGTTGAGAGATATAGACTCCATAGGATGTAGAACGAGGAACATCACCATCTAAAAATGGGAAATTGACAATTTCAAAATCAAAGTCGTCACGTTTATCGTAAATTTTGATAGAAACAATATCATTAGAAATTGACAAATGCAAGTCTAAAAATGCGGCTTCGGTATCAGAGGCATTGGCTTTATTCAGTTGGAGCTCTGAAGAGTATATTTGACTTACCATATTGTCAAAATAAACATTATTAATATTTAAAATACCGTCCAAATATCTGGAAGTAGTGTTAAACGCATCAATAACATCAGCCTGCTTATCACCAGAAAGAGACATCTTAAAGTCCCTCTTATAACAAAACAGGAATAAATCTGCAACCAGGGGAGCACAATTAGTGCCCATAGGAATCCCAACTACTTGTTTATAGAGCTTGGTGCCAAAAAGAATAAAAATGTTGTCCAACAAAAAGGTCAGCGCATCACATACATTTTGACACGACCATGCATGATATTTTTTAGGTTTTTCTGAAGTAAAAATTGCATTTCTGTCATTACATGCAAGGTAAGGAGAGCCTTCTCTCTGGAAGGTTCTTTCAATAAGTTCAAAAAAATTATCTTTAATTAAATTATGAGGTAAAGTAGTGTAAAGAGTAGAAAAATCATAAGTAGACAAACTGGTCGCATTGAAATCTCTAGCTTTAAGTTTATCTAAAATTTCACCTGAATTTTTAATAGACCAAAATAGGCTTTTACCGGACCTCTCATATACCTTTTCACAATATTTGATAACATGTTTTTAACAGCTGTAAGACACGAGGTTAACAATTTAGAAAGTTCTGTTGTCGTACAAGAACTAGAATTAGCGATAAATCTTGCTTTATAGGGTTTTTATGGAGTTTAGGTAACCAGTACAACGTAGGAACTTTGTCTTGATTTTCTTTAGCTTTGACACCAAAATGTAGGGCTGTATGACTACCATGCCCATCAAACAATCACCCTCTCACTTAAAGAAGGCTGCAGTTTAAAGATGACTGGTGATCAGGCTTGTGTAATGCAAAGGCGTGCTCGGAATCCATGTTTGCAGTCAGTAAGTATGTCGTGCTCCTCTAGGTGTCTCAGGATGTTGCTTGTAATGATGTGCTCCTGGATTTTACAACACAGACTTGTCAGTGAAACAGGGCGGTAGTTGCTGGCCTTGAAACGGTCCCCTTTTTTGAAAATGGCAGAAACATTTGCAGATCGCCAATCATCTGGAACAGTGCCAGAGTCTAGGGACTTCTGGAAGATTGCCGTCAGCAATGGAGATGTTTCTTCGGCGAGTTCTTTAAGGATCCTTGCTGGTATCCTGTCAGGTCCACAAGCTTTATTTGGGTATATTTTCCTTAAAAGCTTTGCAACACTGTCTTCTGCAACTATGATGTCGGGCATTGTTGAGCATGGTTCTCTTCTTGATTGTGGTATGTTTGAGGTATCCTCACAGGTAAAGGTCGACTCATATTGCTTGTTCAAGATATTGGCCTTGTCTTTCGGGTCTGCGTGCATCTTTCCATTCTCTTTTAGAGGTGCAACTCCGCAGTTGTCTTTCCTGAGAGATTTTATGAATGACCAGAAGCTCTTTTGCTTGCCAGAGTTCAAATCTTTCTCTGGGTCACCAATTTCAATAAGGTTATCAATGTGTCTCCAGTATGCCTGTCTCTCAGCCTTCTGAACTCTTGCACGCATCTGCTTATAATTTGAGACATCTTTGGGACGGTGGCTTGATTTCTGTTTCTTGAATAATCTGTTTCGTTTCCTGTAGAGAGACTTCATTTGTTTATCAATCCATGGCTTCCTGGTCTTGGTGCCTCTTATTAGCTTCTGTGGTATGTACATCTCAATCAGTTCATGGATCTTACATTTGAAGTCAGTCCATAGTGAGTTGGTGTCAGATTCAGGGGATGTAGCCTTCTGCAGAAATTCTGGAGTAAAGTCACGCAGCTCTCTTTTGAATCCATCGTAATCTGCTTTCCTGTATTGAAATATCTTCCGTGGAGCTGGAGTGTTCTTCATTGGACGCAGGCTTGATTCTATGAAGACAGTCTCATGGTCAGATATGCCTGGGATTATGTGGACTTGGTTGACGAGTGTAGTGTTGTTGGTGAAGAACAGATCTAAGGTTGTAGCACTGGTCTCTGTAATCCTCGTTGGTTCTGTGATGACTTGATCCAGAAAGTTGTCTTTGGCAATAGACAAGAACTGTTGGCATTTGGCTCCATGTAGGGGGTAGGGTTTGATACACTACTCCTTCCAGTCAATGTCAGCCAGATTGAAATCTCCCCCAAGCCACAGATGTGCTCCATTATGAGTTGGAATCTTGATCCTGGACAGGTAAGACTGTAGGTGCTCTAAGTACTCTTTGTCATGTTTGTCAGGTGGTCGGTAGCATGATCCAATGTAGAGGTCTTTGGTCCCCCTCACTTTGACTCTAGTCCAGACTAAGTCGCAGTCCTTGTCAACCTGAAGTTCCTCGGGCTCTTCACGCTCGTACTCACTTGATATGAGAAGAAAGACACCACCACCATGCCGGCCAGCTCTATCCTTCCTGTACCACTTGAAAGAGGGTGAGAAACTTCTGTTTACTTGATGTCCGGTTTTAGCCATGACTCTGATCCAATGACAATGTCTGCCTGAGTTGAGTTGATTATATTCTGGAGCTGTGCTGGTTTACCTGGGGTTTTAATTGATTGACAGTTCAACACCAATACTCATAATGGAAGATCTGATCTGCCTGGTGTGACTTTTGTTGGAGATGAAGTGGAAAACCAGCTCTCTCTTCCCAAGCGAGATGATTGCAAAACTAGAAAGGACACACAGTACTGCAAAACAAAACAAATAACCACCACCAAACCACTACGAACTACGGGAGCAGCAACAAACAATTAATAAACAACAGCAGAAGCACCGCAAGTAGAACAGACAGCAGCCGAATCCACTGGGGGAGGGGTGTAAATAAATAAATTTTACTAGCCAAATTCTTCACCCTCGATTCTGCTGTTGTAAAAGCATAAAATTAGTTAAGCTCGCATGGAGGCTTTTTAAACAAAGAAAAGGACTCTCTACACAAAGACTGTCAGAGCTAAAGAAACCTCTAAGTTAAGCCACGGTGGGCCAAGCCTCAGACAAACATCAGACACCATCCCACCGATTAAAGATCTTTGCCAATGTCGTCATTGAGTCAGACCTCACCCACCGTCGTGCAATTACAGAGGAAAACACAGCTATAAACCATGACTGTGTTTATAATCAGGCATACAAACTGCCGCATAATATTAATGCTTTATCCCACCCTTTTATAATGCTTGATTATTTTTAAACTGATCATGAAAAGAAGGTTTTGCAACGATTCTTTTGAATTTATAGACTAAATCGCCATAAAATGCTGGCTCTGAAATGCCTTGTTGCAGAAGAGTTTTCAAGCCAACATTGTATTGAACGATCAACTCTGAGTGTCTTCAGTAGAATTTATGGAATGCTTTACGAAGTTTATGACATCGACAACCCTGTTTCAGCAACTTAGCCGTCAAAATAGGTTTCTGTTGTTGAAACACTTACATTTGAACATATTCTAGCAAAACAAACTAGCTGCGAAATGTATACACAAAACGAAGGAGCGCGAGGAACATCTCCATCCAGAAGTGGAAAATTAACTATTTCAAAATTAAAAACATCAAGTTTATCGTAAATTTTAGATCATCCCATTGGTTATGGACAAATCCAAGTCCTAAAAGGGGGCTTTTGTATCAGACAAATTTGCTTTATTTAACTGGAGTTCAGGTGGGTACCTGACTTACCATTTGTTCAAAATAAGGATCACCAATTTTCAGAAAGTTATCTTGGTATCTTGAAGTAGAGTTGAACGCTTCAATTAGCCTGTTTCTTGTCAGAAAGAGACAGCATGAACTCTCTCTCATATACTGACCTGTCTGATTTGAGCATTGTGGGTACATGTGACATATTTGTTTACCAAAAGCATCACAAAGTCATGTGATTCGCAGGATTGGTTGATTCAATGTTGTTTATCAAGCAGCGTCATCACCATAATCACGTGTCACTGAACCTGATTCTTTGAAATGGCCACGTGAAGAATATTTTCAAAAATGTTTTAGCGCATAAAATATGATCAGTCTATGGCCAAATACTGTAATACCTATCATTGTTAAGGTTTTGCTATCAAAGATGACTAGATGTCTCCACAGATGGATTATTTATAGGCGTTTATTGCTTGTTACTTTTTAATGTAGGTGTTTTGAGTTATGCATACCACGTTTTGACACAAACCCGACTTTTCAGTCGTGATGTCCCATAGCAGACAGGTCGATCCTTTGAGTATCGCGCATGCACAGACAATGTCCAAATAAAGAAATCCATCTCTATTAATTATTTTTTCAATTCATTCAGTAAATTTTTCTTTGATTAGATTATGAGGCAATGTATTATAGATAGTAGAGAAATCATATGTGCACACACTTGATGCTAGAAAACCTTTAGATTTTAATTTATTATGAACCTCACAATATACACAATATGGTTTCTATGGCAACCGTGAGTACATCGTAAAGATTTAATTGTTACCTACCATAACGTGATAGTATGCTTTAACAAAGTTGTTTTCCTTCACTAAATTCAATTTAACCCCATTTTCTGAGCAGGCTCGATATATTGGAGATCGACATGTCTGCTATGGCACATCACCTTCGAAAAATGGGTATTGTGTTGATATGCGGTATGCATTACTCAAAAGTAGCAAAGTGGCGAATGACTATAAATAATCCGTTAGTGGAGACACCTTTGATAGCCAAAACATAACAATGATTGGTAATACGGTATTTAGCAATAAAATGATAATATTTTCTATACTAAAACATTTTTGGAAGAAGCGTTACAGTGACACATATCATGCAGATTGGTACAAGATTAAATCAACCAATCAGGCTAATCACATGGCTTCGTGACGCATTTGGTAAACAAGTATGTCACATGTTCCCACAATGCTCAAATCAGGTAGGCCAGTATATGATATGCATGCCACCTATCGGAAGATAATGCATTAACCCTGAATAAATAGCATTCCAAAACCAACCCTAAAACGGGTGAATATTTTTTCACATATTTTCTTCGTAAAGATCAACATCTTTATAAACCAGAAATCAAACCTTAACCCTAAACTTTTAGATATGGCGTATGAAATTTATTTTGACAACAGGCTGGATAATTGCTCAGCAGACCAATGTCTATCAAAAATGGGTGCGTTCACATGCCAGTGTTTTGGGAATGTTGGCATGTATGTGTGTGCAAAATGTGATAAAAATATACCATGTGGTTCAAGAGTTAGGAACATTTTCACTAACTGGTAACAAACGGAGGGAGAGACTCACATAGTGATTAAAGTGCAGATCCAAGGATCGTGCAGTATTTCACTAGGCATGTTTTTGTTTAATCATGACAGAAAAAACAGCAGGAGCCTCTTCTGTTTGGAAAAAAATAGTTTCCCTCTTCATTTGTATCAAGATAGACAGTATAACTGTTGTAATGGTAAATTGCAGCCATAACGGTAAAATCACCTAATTACTGCAAGATGTTACGTAGCCATGTAAAAACGTTTATGCTGGAAACAGTTTAACATGTTTCAATTGTTAAGAGTTTCATGCGACAGTCTGCATGTCTGGTTGTAAACCCAATCAAGTTATTTCGCAATGTTTCCCTCTATTTGCACGAGATGGGCCAGGCCTCAGACTCAAAGACGACCCTGACGTAAAGTTTTAATCGGTCGGTTGGTGTCTGATGCTTGTTTTTGGCTGGGCCCACCGTGGTTCTTTAGTTGGACTATCTGTGAGCCATGAGCCCTTTTCTTTGTATCATCATAGTGTGTTAATTTGATTAGGTTGTTTCTCTGTTATGGTACAATCAACATTCAATTGCTAGGAAGCGGCCATGTGTGCTAAACAAATGTTTGTGTTTTAACAACAACAGAATCTAAGGCGAAGATGTGACCAGTAAAATGTATTTAAGCCCACATCCTCTCCCCAGCTTAGGCTGCTATCTGTTTTAAGGCGGTGGTTCAGTTGTTGTTGATTTATAGTTAATTGTTGCTCCCATTGTTTGTGGGGGTTCTGTGTTTGGTCCTTGTTTCGTTATTCGGTACTTTGCGTCCTAGTTTTGCAATCATATTGATTGGGGGAGAGAGAGCTGGTTGCTGTACTTTAACTGTCCTCCTGATGTTTTGTGACATCTTGTGTTCTGTGTGCCGTGCAATCTAAGCGTTTTACAAGAAATATTTTACAAAAGATATCAGACATAACAATCACGACAATGGTAGGTCCAGTACATCATTGAATCAAAATGTTTACTTTATGACGGTTTTAAGTTCCTGCGCCTTTTCTGTGTTCTACTGTCTATTCCTCACAATGCTGTTTGTTATCTGCGATTGTGACATTTCCTGGTCATACTCACTTTTTATATAAACTTGTCAAAGACATTTGTATGGAAGTTATGTTTGCCACATACGCCCTGTCCTCGTTACTCGCTCTGATCCTATTGCTTCCCAGCGTTTATGATCACATATCAGATTTACAAAAAATAGTACATTAAAATTGAAACACATTAAGGACACTTAAGCTTAAGAAAATGTCGTTTCTATGCAGCCATCACTCTCTTCCTCTCTGTCTTTCTCTCCTCCTCTCATTTCTTACTTTTATATTGTCTTATTGTTATATATCAGGATATTGGTTAAGTGTATATTAGTATATTTTAGCTGTCATGTATGTACTCGAAGACCTAAATAAACAGTACGCCTCCGTTCTAATCCTTATATTGTGTATTAGTACATTGTGAATTGTTTGTGATGAAAAAGAGATAAATATGTTTAAACGAACTTCCCCAAGCGGTTCTAACATCAAATATGCTGCAGTTAAATACGTACATAGATACACTATTTGAACATTTTAAGCAAAGCGCAAATAACTAAAAGTATAAAGAGGGCAAAGATCAGGAATCGATACAATCAAGCACCACATTTGACCCAGGATACCAATGGGAACATGCCAAATTCACAGTTAGATATCACAAACGAGAGCCAAGAGGTCCAAATATCAGTCAAATAGTGACATTGTTTGCCCTAATTCACTAACAAAAGAGATGGATGGCTTGTTCAAGTATAATGGAAATCACGCCTGATTTGCTCGTGCGTTAAGCTAGTGGGGTCATCTCAACCCAATTTTAGAGCACGTGCATTAAATAATAATGGCACGTCATGCGAAATACCAGCTTAAATTCTGAGTATGCTAGCGGCAGTATTATGCTATATACAACCGTTGAATATCAGTATATTCGCCGCTTGCGAATAATTTTGAGACCAACCCTTTCTGTCCCGCCTCTGCGAATTTTACCTGTCAATAAAATATTTAGAAAATTTGGACGAATTCAATTTATGCAAAATCGTCATGTATGTTACGCAAAATTTTTGCTTACACCAGAAGCTCGGGACCTTTTGGAGAAGACGACGCTTTTTTCCTTTATAATTTTATCGCAAACATGACATAGGGCGAGGCCTCAGACTCAGTGAAGACGCTGGCGTAAAACTTTCATCACTTGCTCAGTAGGTCTGATGTTTACCTTTGGCTGGGCCCAGCATGGCTCAACTGGGAGTTTTCTTTAGCCCTGGCTGTCCGTGAGTTGAGGGTCATTTGCTTTGTTTCATCACTTTATGCTAATTGATTTGATTGTTTCCCGTGATGATACATTGGATAAGTTTGGAAGCCTCAACCGGAGCTTAAGTCATTTTGTGTTTTTGACAACTTGCCCCAGCCTCCGTTTTTACGGAAAAAGATAAATAAACCAAAATATTTAAGTAATAAAGAGGGCAAAGATCAGGAATCGATACCATCAAGCACCATACCTGACCCAGGATACCAATGGAAAAGTTTCAACTTCACAATTAGACATCACAAACGAGAGCCAAGAGGTCAGCCCTTTCCCAGTAGGTGACCACAAGACATCAATAAAAAGACGCGCACGAAAGCATAGCAAAAAAAAACAAAAAAAAACAAAAAAAACAAAAAAAACAGAAATAACATAAATGGTCCACAAAAGAAGCACCGCCTTGGAACGGTCAGTAAAACAATTTTACTGGAGGTTGGCCTCGCACAGTGTGTGGAGTGTTCGTTCTCTGCATTGAAATAACCAACAATTTTGTTCTACTAAGCAATTGTGAAAAGCAATATAAATTTAAGGTACCTGTCATTTTTAGCTTCTTACATTTATGCCTTATGTTTTTATCACTTTCCCATGTGGTGTTTTGGGTCAGGTGTGGTACTTGATTGTATCGATTTCTGATCTTTGCCTTCCTCCTTACTTTAAAACAAAACGTTCTCATCAATGCTCTCAGTGCTTTGATTTTGTTTGGTCCTTGTTTTGTTGGGCAGTACTTAGTGTCGTTTCTAGTTTTGCAATCATCTCGCTGGGGGAAGAGATAGCTGGTTTCTTTACTTTAATTACCTGTTGTGGCATGTGACTTTTAGTGTTCTGTGTCTCTTCCTCACGGTGGCGTGGGTTGTCTGCAGTATGTGATTGTGGCATTTCCTGATCATAATCACTTACTTTTTATTTACATAATTACACATCTCAAATATATGATTAATGTGATGATTTTGAATGTCCCCCTTTTTTGGATGGGAATGCTCCGTGTTATGCTCCCCATCTTATGAAATATATATTTCACAACATATTTGTTTGCGAGTGTAAATTCTGACGTTAGTGACTTCAACAAGAGAAATAATGTTTGATTGCTGAGTCACTTAAACAAAACTAATAATATCATTAACTTTTAAATCGTGACTGAACTAACAACAACAGAATCACAGTCTTAGAACGATCACCAGGCACGGCCACTGAGGATAGTGATGGGGGCTTACTCACTCGCTTTTTAAGCGAAGTCTTTGCCCTAGATTCTGCCGTTGTTAATAACTCACATTAAGCGCTTTTTAAATATACCTAGAACCTTTTGGCAGTGAAGGGAAACACTGTTAGAGTAATTTTGAAAATGTTTTCCAAGAATAGCGTTAAGAAAGCTTTGCATGCGCATATAATATTTTCCCAAGATCATCCTGTCTGGTATGATGCATCACAGGTCAAAAATGGACTTGTTTGCAGTATGCGTTTCTCAAAAACCTGCCGCTGTATAAAGAAGCAAGCATAAAATTGCTATAAATAACCCGTCTGTGGAGACATCCAGGCTGCTTTTATAGTCGTACAATATGGTGCTTTACAGTTTTAGCGATAAAACGCTAATATTTTCTGAATTTAAAAGCATTTTTGAAAAGTTTTGCACACAGTCAGATCATGACACGTGATGAAGCAAAATGGTGCAAGATTGAACAAACCTATTTGAAAGAATCACCTGACTTCGTGACGCTTTTAGTAATTTAAGCAAGTATGGCACATGTGCCCAGAATGCTCAAATCAGATGGGTCAGTATTTTAAGAATTCCAGCTATTGGTAGATAATGATTAAGTATGTGTTTACTTGAAATTTAAACTCTTACAACGTCATATACAGGGTGTCTAAAAACGTGGACCTTTTTTAGAATTGCTTTAAGTTTGGCATGGAATGTTGAAACCTTCTGATTTTTTGCGTGGCTAAAGCAAATTCACTGGGTGGGAGCGAAAGTACATGTGACCCTTTGTGTTGATCTGTATAGTGGACCAATCCTTGTGTTTTCTATGACCTTGATGACGGTGTGTGTTTTGTCATCTGTGTGATAAGGCTTTGAACATAGACGACTTAGTAAGCGTGTTTTATTTATTCTTGTTTTCCTTATTGAAAATCTTTGGGCACAAAAAGATGTCGTTTTCTATGGTATAAATTGTTGTTTGTTTCGTCCGCAAATCACTATTGCTTGCGAAAATTACACATCACCTGTGAACAGAAAATCGACTGATTGAGCACTTTGATTGAAACAAAATATCGGTCATTGCCTTTTTAAGATAGAGTAATGATCTATGGTGACATTCATTTAAGATAAATGTCGTTAGAAATGTGTATGAAAGCACACGAGGAGCATGAGTGACCATTCCCAAAATTTTCGGACTGCATGGCATGTCGCAGAACTAGTGTATAGGTTGTGTTATGAGACTTCAATTTGTCTGTATCGTGTGTCGATTTTAATATGCAGTAGTTTATAAGTTTAATTGAAAAATATTTTTCTTTGCAAAAAAAATAATATGCTGAAGTATGTAAAACAAAGCTACGTTAACCGTTTACCTCAATGAGAGACGCCTTTAACACTTTTGCAATCAGGGCAAACACAGATCAGCAGCTCTTGTTAGAGCTGCCTGATAAGGGTTTACTCTGTTTGATAATAAAAACAGGTTACAATATAGTAGATATGACAAGTAATTTATTAGGTAAATGTACAAACGTGAAATTTTATTATTGCCACAACTTTGGAAAAGTTGAAGAGGCATATTGAAATAAGCTTGTCCGTACGTCAGTCGGTTCAAAATTTAAGATAGGATTTTGAAATTTTATAGATGGATTTCTCATCAAAATATAAGTGACCCGTAATTTATCAAGTCTGGATTATGTCCCTTTGTGGATTAATGCCCTTTTTAGGGGCCATTATGAAATTTTGTAATTATGATAACTCAATAACCATTACAGCTAGGAGCTCCAAACTTGGTCAGCTGAGAGGAGAAATGAGTAGATTACCTGATGAAAATTTAAAAAAAATCAGTTATTGCCCTTTGCAAATTTGAACATAGAAAACTTGATATCTCAAATACTCTTGCAGCTAGGAGCTTTGAACAAACTTGAATAACTGATAGAGGATAATGAGTAGATGACCTAGTGAAGATTTAAATAAATGTTATTTTATTTGTTCGATTATTGCCCTTTCCATTTTTCGAGTTATTTCCCTTTGCAAAGTTGGACATAAATAAAGATATCTTGAAACTTTTAAAGCTAGTAGCCTCGTGTATAGATCTGGGGGTAATGGTTTAAGAGCTGGCCTATGATAGCACTAAAATGATCTCTTAAGACACACATTGTTTTCTCCCCAAATTCAAGTTATATACGAGGGTAACTCAAAAATAAATGGGAGTTGATACATATCTTTTAATTAAGTTGATTTACGACAGTCAAATTTGGCATATTTGAACTATCCTGCCTCAGAATATGCAAAAACATGATCATACAAAGTAAAGGCTAATGTTGCTAGGCAAACAACGAGCGCGATCTTATGCCATGCGTTCATGCTAGAATAAAGCGTAGCTGTGGAAACACATTACAAAAGTGAGCGGCATCAATTTGTGCATTTGTTGCAAATAAAATGCATACATCCATTTTACTAAATGCAACAACTTTAATTTAGACATTTGAATTTTATTCCACAGAAAACAGTGAGGATAAGGCAATTTTCCCAAAACAAAAACACCAACAAAAGTAACACCCATCCCCACCGATAATGGTTCATTCCAGAATTGAAACTATCGCATAAGTATCATATTTATGAGTACTTCATTGTGTTTAGTAATTGCTTTTAATAACTAAATGCATATTTGACTATTTTCTGGAATAAACTATTGCTATACCATAACAAGATCTGTCAATAATTGTCAAAAATAGAATTTCCATCGAGCTTCATTGCTAGACAATGAAATATAATATATATCGAAATACTTTCTGCAAACCATCTTTTAACATTGCTTACACATTGTTTGATACACGTGGCGACAGTCGTTTATATATATTGCGTTTCAGAAACTCCCTGAAAAATATGAACAGTTCAATAATCAGGAGCTCTTAAAATAAATAAAATCTTCTTCAAAATCTTAATATCTGCCAAAAATTACCATCACTTAGGTCAAGGAAGATAATCCCTGGTAGGTATTGTGTAGACTCGTATTGCATGTAGCACTCCCTGCTCCGCTATACGAAAAGCCTTACATTGTATCATATTCACATTAGGTAAGCGATCCAGTTCATAAAATATCAGTCACATAAACTGGCTAAATTGTGAACTTTTGCCAATTCGGCATGCTCAATTTTCAATGTAGCTAATCATGCGCAGATCCATGATTTTTTGTCAGGGGGGTAATGGGTCCTGAAAATCTTAAGTAGTATGTGTTTCTATAGAAATAAGCATTTGGACCCCCCCCCCCCCACCCCTGGAAAAATTGGACCCCCTCTGATTCCAGTTCCGACCACTAGAAAACAGCCTTGATTACGTTTTTTGAGTCCTCAACTTATTTATATGCTTTTCCAAGGATTCAGAGAGAGTCCCATTTTTCTAGGGGTGGGGGGTCCAAATGCTTTTTTGTATAGAAACACATTTAACTTAAGATGTTCCGGGGGTGGGGTGGGGGGGTCCGGACCCCCATCCCCCCTCTAGATCCGCGCATTCTAATCTAGTGAAATAAGCATGTTTATGCTAAACTACTCATTTAGATCTTCCGGAATTTGTGTGACCAAGTTGGTATATCCAGGACAAGTAATACACCAAAACATTGGCTTCCTCGAGTGAAAGACTTTTAGACTTACCCGTCTTGAAGGAGGCAATTTGGCCTATTTGAGCTTGCTAGAGTAACGCATTCGTATCCGTAGCCGGCCATCAAGGATCAGTCATGCACCTATACATATGATTATATGAGATACAATGGCTTCCTGGAGTAAAAGGCTTTTAGACTTTCCCGTCTAGATGGAGACATTTCTGAATCGTATTTCTTAGTTATGATCAGGATTATCAAACTGTGCCTCTAGCCTGGTCATTTGAAGCATCCTAATGCCGAGCCCGCCATACAAGGCTAGAGTAGAAGTATAAATCTATACCCAAAGACACCCCAGGCGGTACTCTCAATTTTTTTTTCATATATAGGCGTGGACCCAGCATCTACTGTTAACCCCCCCTCTCCCCCCCCCCCAAAAAAAAATAAAATAAAAAATCAGGAATATCAGGCATGCCCAAAAATATTTGAAATTCTGCGGCCCAAAAAATATTTCCATTCTGGCTCTCGACCTTAAAAAGCCCTAAAATGTATAGAAATGACCCCCCCCCCCCAAAAAAAAAATAAATAAAATAAAATAAAATTACTAGTCTGATTTCATAATGACCCCCCCCCCCCCCACTCCCAAATAAAAAAAAATATCCACAAATCTTCATACTCCGAAAAGTATTACTTTTCTGAAATTTTGAACCAAAAATAATGCTTCGAACCTAAATATATATATGAAAATATCGGAGTACCTCCCCCAAACCCCGGATAGTCACTGCCTAGGGACCCCCACGACTGGAAAAGTGTCACTTTGTACTGTTAGTATTCAACAAACAATGTTTTCATCTGCCAAGTTTTCTCATTTTAGAAAAAAGAATTTCAAACATACTCAAATGTTATCCTACAAAAAACATCTAAACCCTTTTATAATATTATCATAACATACTATACAGCATGCCTGCAACACGACGTCCAGTGCTGATAGTCAGTTTTGCAACACGTGATGCAGAACAATTTTGACCCCTCTATCATTTCCATTGCAATTAATTGCACTTACATAGCACGATATTTAGAAATATTAATAATCTGGAACAAAATTCACCATAAGACCTTTACTTATGCTTCTTGTACTACTGGTATGAAGCTGAAATTCTTAAGGTAAATAATATTAAATCACAAAAAATAAACACTCTGAAACTTACCGGACATGCTTCACACAGGGATTTGTCCACTATACAGATCAACAGAATGGGTCACGTGTACTTTTCGCTCCCACCCAGTGAAATCGATACCCCTTTCCTCTGGTTATGTTTCATCACTAGATAACGCTTTAACAGGAAGTATGTCATCATGACATCATATCCTGTCATCTGCACTTTTCATATTGTTAAAGTGGCTCCCAGTGAAAACTCCTTAGTGCCAGAGCGTTCTCAGGCTGACATTTTAAATCAACAAGGATTTAAGTGTCTCAGATAATAGAAATTCTGAATAAATCAAAGAACTGGGTTATTAAATGGTATGTTTGTGATTAAACGGGATAATTAATCCCAAGAAAAGGAAGTGGTAGGTCATCCAAGTTATCATTTAAAATTATAAAGGGAATGGAAATGTTAAAGGTACAAAAGAGGCTTATCTGTAAGGCAAATAAGCAGGAAACTAAAGGGAAAAGGAGAAAACTTAGAAAAGACACTGTTAGAAACCTTAGAAAAGACACTGTTCATAGGTATCTTAAAAAATACCTGGGAATGAAGGCCGTTAAAAGAAAGAGGAAGTCACCTGTAACAAAAGAACAACAACAAAAACGTCTAAAATTTGAAAAATCACATAAGCATTTGTCTTAAAAGGTCCAGTTTCACCACAATAGACCATTTAATCACCCAGGTCTTTGATTTAATCATAATTTTCATTATCTTAGACACATTGAATCATTTTTTCCTTAGAACGCTCTGACACTAAGTGGTGTCTCTGGAAGCCATTTTAACAACAGCAAACATTCAGATGACAGAAAATTATGTCATGATCACATTTTAATGTCATTATGACGTCACTTCCTGTTGAAACGCTCTCATGTGGTGAAACATTATCAGAGGAAAGGGATATCACTTTGCTTTACAGCTACACAAGAAAAATCAAAAGGTTTCAACATTTTATAAAGCAATTTGAAAAAGGTCCACGTTTTATTGAGACACCCAGTATTGAAACGAAGTTGAATTTTCATATTATATTAATAGTGTTTCAAAAAGTAAGTGAGTTTGGTCAGGAAATACCACAATCACAAACTGCAGACCAACTCATGGTACCGTGAGGAAGAGGTACAGGACATTTATAGTAACATGACATCCAACAGACAATAAATGCAAAGCAACCAGCCCTCTCTTCCTCGTCAAGATGATTGCAAAACTAGAAAGGACCTAAAGTAATGCATACCAAAACAAAGACCAACACAGAACCCCCACAAACAATGGCGGGTACATAAAATAATAAATCAACAACAACATAATCATCGCCTTAGAATGCACAGCAGCCTCATCTACCGGGATAGGGGGGGGGGGGCTCAAATGCATTTTACTGGCGCCAAATCTTCGCCCATTAATGAACAATTTTTTTTAACTTGCATGGAGGCTTTCCTTACTAATGTCATTAGTAATGGACAAATCCGAGTCCAAAAAGGGGGCTTCAGAATCTGAGGAATTAGCCTTATTCAACTGGAGTTCAGTGGGATATATCTGACTTACCATTTCTTCAAAATAAGGATTATCAATATTAAGCAAGTCATCTTGATATCCTGAGGTAGAGTTAAATACTTCAACAGCATCTGCTTGATTATTGTCATAAATTTTGTATAGTAAAGATGGTTTTAAACACTTGGCTGTTCTACGTCATTTGTGACGAGATTGAGCTTAACCAAACGACTGGGTGCTGTGGTCAGCAGTCTACTCACTTACCATGTATAAAAATTTTAATACACCAGTGTATTAGATATGCAAAAATTTTAGTTAGCGTTTTGCAATGACGTCAATAACAGGACCGTGTTTAGTTACTGCAAAATCTCCACATTTTCTTGCCAAAAATCTGATTTGGGTGTCATTATTATCTAATATTCGTGCTCAACTAATGTTCAATTTATGAAACTCGTTGGAAAATGATAACATGTGAGGCCTTTCAATAATAAGCCTTACATCTTAGCATTTGTTTCCAACGAGTTTAATTGTGAGATCATCTATTCATTCTGCAACTAGAGGATATGTTTAAGCCTTACCTGGTATGATTGAGCTTCAGCAATGTCTTTGTGTACCAACTCAGTTGTGAGTAAGCAAGGTGTAATATTATGATGATATATCAGAAAATTTATTGAAGTACATGGCAAGCATAATGAATCTAAATACATTTTCCATCAACATCAATATAACAGTTCATGTGGTGATGTAGGTCCGTTCAAAACTCAATTACAGGTTAGTTACTTGCAAACATTGCATGGGTAAATGATATTATATAATAGTCATTGCGTTTCTCCGATTTGAGGTTAGTTACTAGCAAATATTGCATGGGTAAATGATAAAATATAATAGTCGTTGTGTGTCTCTGGTTCGAGCTCGACTGGGTATGATTGTTCTAATCCATAGACGATGACTTTCAAAAATAGTGAAATAACTCAGCTACAACAGCTAAATATCAGAAGTTTGTCTCATTTTTTCAGCTAACAAAAGAATCATCCACAAACACAGATAAAGTGACTATTTGTTTAATCAATGTTATTTCAAAATAAAATTCTATCTAGACTATGTTTGCTAAATATGAATGTTTTGCTTTCATGTCTTGACAGTATTGTCCTTACTTATGTTTGTTCATCAAAAATTGCTTTGAGGACTCACGCCTCTTCAGTAAACCCTTTGTTGCAATCGACATCGAATCAGTGGATTCAGATCTTTTTGCCAATTTCTGTTTCGTATCAGATTCACCTGACACCTCACCAGATTTCTTAGTTTCTGATGAATGACCATCCCTGAAAGCTTTTATAACCTTCAGTTTTGCACTGCTCAATCTAAACTTTTCCTTTGTGTCACTTGGTATAAGATGACCAGAACTATTCTGACGCAAAAATGTTTCAAGAAAAGCAGAGTTCCCTTTAGTTGAAGCTTTATCATCGCCAGGATCACTGCCAAAAACCTTTCTTAGATTTGCTTGACTGTTGGCTCTTGTAGGTTTTGGCTTAGTGTGGTGTTTCTTCGGTTTCATTTTTAGTTTTATAGTTTTTACCGCTGCTTGTGAAACTCCCTCTGTAATTGGTTCGAGTTCAGTAGGTTCATGTTCTTCAACAGTTGGCTCAGTCATGACTGGTCTTATAATGTTTAATATATTGCTGAAACCACTACGAGCTGGTCTCAGTATGCTTAAATCCAATTCTTTAATTTCAGTTTTTACCTCTGGAGGATTAGAAATACCGTAGCTCTCATAGTCTACCACTTCGCGATCACTGTCACTGTCACTTTCACCAAACAATTCTTGACCACCTCCTTCTGCGTCTATCTCTTGGTTGCCTGACCCTGAAGCTCCTTGCCCAAATATATTTCTGTATTCTTCCTCTTCTACAGTTACAGCTTTCTTTCTATCTCTGCGGCTAGGTCTAGCACGAAATTCTTCCAAGGTAATATCCATACCATCGTCCCTCAATCGTTGAATCCTCCTCTCCATAACTCGTTCATATCTTTCTCTTAATTCCTCCATCTTGGCTCGGAATATCTGGCGTTTTTCTTCGCCCTTACGTTTTCTTGCCTCTGTTGCTTTAACTATACTCTGTATCCTCACAGTGGCCCAGTCAGATGGTTCAGATGATGTGGTCGTCATTTTGTCAATCTAACGAAACCGCAGACGCGCTATGTCTCTGTTTTAATATAACTTCAAACTGATCACAATGCAAAAAAGAAGTGAGTAGGACCAGGCATCGTGGTTATAAATCTTGAGTACATTCTCAGACTGAAAATAAAGTGCAATGATTGTCTGCTTGCGGATACGTGTCCGCAAGCAACCAATCATCGCACTTTATTTTGAGTCTGAGAATGAACTCAAGTTTTATAACCTGAATATCACAGTCATAGATCTCAGAAAAACCCATGACACCCAGAGGAAGAAACATCTAACCCTTTCCTTCATGAATTTTCATGCTAAGCTCCACCCACTATGAATAACTATATAAATTAACTTTCACGTTTGTACAAAGAACAAAGAAATTACTTGTCAGGTCCACTAGTGTAGGATCGTGATCTAAATATATTTCCATAAGCAAACAGAGTAGATCCTGATCAGCTAGTTCTTACAAGAACTGCCTGATCTGGGTATGCTCTGTTTGCAAAAGTGCTTAAAGGCGTTTCTATGAGGTAAAGGGTTGATTAAGAGACAACAAAGACACACTCATAATCTAAAGTAACCCGCTCTTCTTCAGCGATATGATTCCCAAACTAGTAAGGGCAGAAATAATTGTATCAAACAATCAGGAACAAAAAAGCATAGATAATAATGGTGTGTGTGTGTGTGTGGGGGGGGGGGGGGGCAAAGGCAAATAACATACGACAATAGAATCACCATCTTAGAATGGACAGCAGTTTGGCCATTGGGTTGGAAGGGGGTGGTGGTTAATCTGAAAACCTTTTGAAATCGTTGGCATCAGCTATCAGTGCATTTTTCAAACAACCGTTTTGGTAACTACTTGCAACGTGAAGTAAAAGTCTGATCACATGGACCTTTTGGTTAATTAAGTAAACGAATTTTGATAAGAGCATGATCTTGAATGAGAAAATCACGACGAATACCATACAAATATGCTTGGCATTCTATCTACCCTCACAATTCATAATTTTGGATATAAATCAAACTCCTATATTGTCATGATACTTATATCAAGGTTTTGATTGTTTCCAGGTTTAGTAGGCCCTATTGGCTTTCAATAATGTGAAGTTTCATAAGCTGTAGTCCTAGATGTATTCGACCACTTCCTAAGACATGCATTACTGTCTGCAAAAATAAGCTCGTGCGGACAAAATTGAACTTACAGTGTTTTGCTTATGTATAATCTGTGTCTGTGTTCGCGTTTCTATTCCTCTTGGTGTCATGGATAGGACTGAGATATGTGCCTGGTCATGTCACTTGATTTTTTTTGTAAAGTAAACACTGGCGAATCACTCAAACCATTAAAATAAACTTTTCGAGTGATTCGCCGGAGAAATAACAATATTAATATCGTACATCGTGCATATATGAGCAGATATGACTGATGTAAGATTTAACTCTTTGCATGCTGGGTATTTTTTCATGCTTTTGTTGTCGTCTGCTGGCCTTTTTCAATATTAACATTTCAAAAAATCTTTCAGTAACACTATCAACGTGTCAAACGGTTTGCAACCAGATCAGGCCCCACTTTTGCAAATGTTATCAGCAGGCGGCAAAAGTCGCCGCTAGCAAGGAGTATGGAAATTGAAAATACCTGTCTTAAATATTCTACAAACTATGTGAATTGATATTGAAACGTTACGTATATTCATGCACATAACTTATTAAATTCCTAATCAAATCGTTTTCTTTGCTTTATTTAAGAAGTATAAAATATGCGTTATTTAAAAACTGTTAAAACTGATAAATTATTTCCAGAAAATTCCGATAGACAATTACACAAGACAATGTGTGTTTGAAGATCACAATACTTGTACAACTAGTTGTTGTCGTGATGTTTTCTTATTTCCTGACAATGTTGAATTTTTAATGAAACTAAAATCTCTGATAGTAATTTACATGTATTATTCCATTAAAGGTTCTGTGGTTTAATGAATTAATAATAAAAGTTCATAGGAAACTGGTACTCACCTTAGCTTTAACTTTATATGTAGTCTATGCCAACGCCACAATAAGATGGTGTTGACGATCGTATGCATAGGCCTCTTCCTGATACAAAAACTTGTTTTGTTGGGAACAAGAACAAGAAAACTACAGACCAACCTGCGCATCCGTGCATTTTGATCAACGCCTTTGTTATTACTACATGCAAAATTTTATTATTTTAGTAAGTCTCTGTAGCTGAGCAGGCTAGTTTAGCAATACCTAGTCGCAGATCCATGAGAGAGGTTTTCGCATGGTGTGGTCCATATTCTTCGACAGACGATGTTTCTCCTTTACACATTTAAAATTGGTCCAAAATGTGAAAACGCTTACCAACTTCAGCTGGAAATCTGTCGAAATTTGCAAAGTCTACACTGATGTGGGTGGCATTAAATATGTATGCCGTTTTTTGTCCACCTGTACGTGGAGATAATCTTCTCGCAAAAGCTTCGTGTATTATCTCCACATACAGGTGTGCGAGCTATGGTATAACTAAACTTCATGTATTATCTCAACATACAGGCGGGCAAGTCATGATATAACTAAACTTCGTTTATTATCTCCACATACAGGTATTAATAAACTTCGTGTATTATCTCCACATACAGGTGTGCGAGCTATGGTATAACTAAACTTCATGTATTATCTCAACATACAGGCGGGAAAGTCATGGTATAACTTAACTTCGTTTATTATCTCCACATACAGGTAGGCAAGCCTGGATATAGCTAAACTTCGTGTATTATCTCTACATGCAGGTTGGCAAGTCATGGTATAATTAAACTTCGTTTATTATCTCCACATACAGGTAGGCAAGCCTGGATATTACTAAACTTCGTGTATTATCTCTACATGCAGGTTGGCAAGTCATGGTATAACTTAACTTCGTTTATTATCTCCACATACAGGTAGGCAAGCCTGGATATAACTTAACTTCGTGTATTATCTCTACATGCAGGTTGGCAAGTCATGGTAAAACTAAACTTCGTTTATTATCTCCACATACAGGTAGGCAAGCCTGGATATAACTAAACTTCGTGTATTATCTCTACATACAGGTAGGCAAGTCATGGTATAACTAAACTTCATGTATTATCTCCACATACAGGCGGGCAAGCCTGGATATAACTAAACTTCATGTATTATCTCCACATACAGGCGGGCAAGTCATGGTATAACTAAACTTCATGTATTATCTCCACATACAGGTAGGCAAGTCATGGTATAACTAAACTTCATGTATTATCTCCACATACAGGCGGGCAAGTCATGGTATAACTAAACTTCATGTATTATCTCCACATACAGGCGGGCAAGCCTGGATATCACTAAACTTCATGTATTATCTCCACATACGGGTAGGCAAGTCATGGTATAACTAAACTTCATGTATTATCTCCACATACAGGCGGGCAAGTCATGGTATAACTAAACTTCATGTATTATCTCCACATACAGGTAGGCAAGCCTGGATATAACTTAACTTCGTTTATTATCTCCACATACAGGTAGGCAAGCCTGGATGTAACTAAACTTCGTGTATTATCTCAACATACAGGCGGGCAAGCTAAGGTGTAACTAAACTTCGTGTATTATCTCCACATACAGGTGCGCAAGCTAAGGTGTAACTAAACTTTGTGTATCATCTCAACATACAGGCGGGCAAGTCATGGTATAACTAAACTTCGTTTATTATCTCCACATACAGGTAGGCAAGCCATGATATAACTAAACTTCGTGTATTATCTCTACATGCAGGTGGGCAAGTCATGGTATAACTAAACTCCATGTATTATTTCAACATACAGGCGGGCAAGTCATGGTATAACTAAACTTCGTGTATTATCTCAACATACAGGCGGGCAAGTCATGGTATAACTAAACTTCGTCTATTGTCTCCACATACAGGCGGGCAAGTCATGGTATAACTAAACTTCATGTATTATCTCCACATACAGGTAAGCAAGCCATGGTATAACTAAACTTCATGTATTATCTCAACATACAGGCGGGCAAGTCATGGTATAACTAAACTTCATGTATTATCTCCACATACAGGTAAGCAAGCCATGGTATAACTAAACTTCGTGTAAAAGCTCCACATACAGATGGGCAAGCCATGGTATAACTAAACTTCGTGTATTATCTCAACATACAGGCGGGCAAGTCATGGTTTAACTAAACTTCGTGTATTATCTCCACATACAGGTAAGCAAGCCATGGTATAACTAAACTTCGTGTAAAATCTCCACATACAGGTGGGCAAGCCATGGTATAACTAAACTTCGTGTATTATCTCCACATACAGGTAAGCAAGCCATGGTATAACTAAACTTCGTGTAAAATCTCCACATACAGATGGGCAAGCCATGGTATAACTAAACTTCGTGTATTATCTCAACATACAGGCGGGCAAGTCATGGTATAACTAAACTTCGTGTATTATCTCAACATACAGGCGGGCAAGTCATGGTATAACTAAACTTCGTGTAAAATCTCCACATACAGATGGGCAAGCCATGGTATAACTAAACTTCGTGTATTATCTCCACATACAGGTAAGCAAGCCATGGTATAACTAAACTTCGTGTAAAATCTCCACATACAGATGGGCAAGCCATGGTATAACTAAACTTCGTGTATAATCTCCACATACAGATGGGTAAGCCATGGTATAACTAAACTTCGTGTATAATCTCCACATACAGATGGGTAAGCCATGGTGTAACTAAACTTCGTGTATAATCTTCACATACAGGTGGGCAAGCCATGGTATAACTAAACTTCGTGTATTATCTCTACATACAGGTAGGCAAGTCATGGTATAACTCAACTTCGTGTATTGTCTCCACATACAGGTAGGCAAGTCATGGTATAACTAAACTTCGTGTATTATCTCAACATACAGGCGGGCAAGTCATGGTATAACTAAACTTCGTGTATTATCTCCACATACAGGCGGGCAAGTCATGGTATAACTATACTTCGTGTATTATCTCAACATACAGGCGGGCAAGTCATGGTATAACTAAACTTCGTGTATTATCTCCACATACAGATAGGCAAGTCATGGTATAACTAAACTTCGTGTATTATCTCAACATACAGGCGGGCAAGTCATGGTATAACTCAACTTCGTGTATTATCTCCACATACCGGTAAGCAAGCCATGGTATAACTAAACTTCGTGTATTATCTCAACATACAGGCGGGCAAGTCATGGTATAACTAAACTTCATGTATTATCTCAACATACAGGCGGGCAAGTCGTGGTATAACTAAACTTCATGTATTATCTCAACATACAGGCGGGCAAGTCATGGTATAATTAAACTTCGTGTATTATCTCCACATACAGGTAGGCAAGTCATGGTATAACTAAACTTCGTGTATTATCAACATACAGGCGGGCAAGTCATGGTATAACTAAACTTCGTGTATTATCTCAACATACAGGCGGGCAAGTCATGGTATAACTAAACTTCGTGTATTATCACCACATACAGGTAAGCAAGCCATGGTATAACTAAACTTCGTGTATTATCTCCACATACAGGTAAGCAAGCCATGGTATAATTAAACTTCGTGTATTATCTCCACATACAGGTAAGCAAGCCATGGTATAACTAAACTTCGTGTATTATCTTAACATACAGGCGGGCAAGTCATGGTATAACTAAACTTCGTGTATTATCTCCACATACAGGTAAGCAAGTCATGGTATAAATAAACTTCGTGTATTATCTCAACATACAGGCGGGCAAGTCATGGTATAACTAAACTTCGTGTATTATCTCCACATACAGGCGGGCAAGTCATGGTATAACTAAACTTCGTGTATTATCTCAACATACAGGTAGGCAAGTCATGGTCCACATACAGGTAAGCAAGCCATGGTATAACTAAACTTCGTGTAAAATCTTTACATACAGATGGGCAAGCCATGGTATAACTAAACTTCATGTATTATCTCAACATACAGGCGGGCAAGTCATGGTATAACTAAACTTCATGTATTATCTCAACATACAGGCGGGCAAGTCATGGTATAACTAAACTTCATGTATTATCTCCACATACAGGTAGGCAAGTCATGGTATAACTAAACTTCGTGTATTATCTCAACATACAGGCGGGCAAGTCATGGTATAACTAAACTTCGTATATTATCTCCACATACAGGTAAGCAAGCCATGGTATAACTATACTTCGTGTATTATCTCAACATACAGGCGGGCAAGTCATGGTATAACTAAACTTCGTGTATTATCTCAACATACAGGCGGGCAAGTCATGGTATAACTAAACTTCGTGTATTATCTCCACATACAGGCGGGCAAGTCATGGTATAACTAAACTTCGTGTATTATCTCAACATACAGGCGGGCAAGCCATGGTATAACTAAACTTCATGTATTATCTCCACATACAGGTAGGCAAGTCATGGTATAACTAAACTTCATGTATTATCTCCACATACAGGCGGGCAGGCCATGGTATAACTAAACTTCGTGTATTATCTCAACATACAGGCGGGCAAGCCATGGTATAACTAAACTTCATGTATTATCTCCACATACAGGCGGGCAGGCCATGGTATAACTAAACTTCGTGTATTATCTCAACATACAGGCGGGCAAGCCATGGTATAACTAAACTTCGTGTATTATCTCAACATACAGGCGGGCAAGCTAAGGTGTAACTAAACTTAGTGTATTATCTCAACATACAGGCGGGCAAGCTAAGGTGTTACTAAACTTAGTGTATTATCTCCACATACAGGTGGGCAAGCCATGGTGTAACTTAACTTCGTGTATTATCACCACATACAGGTTGGCAAGCCATGGTATAACAAAACTTTGTGTATTATCTCCACATACAGGTTGAGCAAGCCATGGTTAAACTTTTTCATAACATTTTTGTCTTCCGAAATCATTGTTTGTGTAAGATTCCGAATGTCTTCCATCTGAACGCGGAACAGTTCTGTCTTCTGTACAGGTACCTACAATGATGG
The DNA here is from genome assembly GCA_964019695.1 of Loripinus fragilis. Taxonomy (NCBI): domain Eukaryota; kingdom Metazoa; phylum Mollusca; class Bivalvia; order Lucinida; family Lucinidae; genus Loripinus; species Loripinus fragilis. Next base: position 6,831,471 of record OZ026516.1, read on the forward strand.
CCAGAGAACTTTCATTGTATGAGCAGGGGTCAAGCACCACACTTTATCTGCGGAAGAGAAGCAAGAGATTTCGGTTCAAGAACACAGTATGTGCTTCACTCAATATCGAGGAGTCACGGGTTGAGTTTTTCACCGGAGGCGCTGAGCAAGACGCTTAATCCTCTGCATATTAAAGGTTCAACCCAGAAAAAGTCCTACCACCGCCTTAAATGATATATTTTACTGTATACACTGGTGAGACAAAATTAACAATACTTACTTATGTTTTACATGCCAAATCCTTGCCCTAGATTCTGCAGCTGTTTTGTTTGATTTGATTCTTTACGTCCCATTCAACAATCTTTCAAATCTGCAAATCTGCAGTTGCTAAACACAAAACCAGAATACAGACAAACGAAGCAACACGCATAAATACAAGAAAGCAATTGAAGTAAAGCAACCCACTCTCTCTGTCATAGAGATGATTGCATGTTTTAGCATCCCAGTCAACAGCTATGGTCATGTCGGGACGGTAGATGCATGATTGCAAGACCATAAATATGACACAAAGTACTAATACTATTTTATTAGATATGTTGACCCAAATCTATATTCTACATGATTAAGGCACAAGTGATTCCCTGGTAACATTGTGGACAACATGACGTCACTGTCACTCTTGGCTGGCGGGACGTAGGTGACCATGCGATATTTTGGGGCACATTTTGGACATGGTTTAGGTCGAAGATTATTCAGGTATAAATTACAGTACCCATTACATAACCAGTGCATAAATACGCGAGTCAGTGCGAGACTGCACAATTGTGTAGACTCACACTGAGTCGCAATGACTCAGATAAGCTCACAATAACATTACATCTCTCATCCTTGTGGAGTCGAGAGATTGCAAAATACCATAGGTGATCCTGATTATATCTTGTTGTAGATTTAGTATTGATATCTTTGGAGAATACTTAAAACATTTGTGCCTGGCTTTGCTGCATCTCACCAGCAGACAACGGGCACGCGTGTTTTGTTGTCGGATAGGTAATTTTCCCCCAAGATTATCTTTTGACATTATAGTTAATGTCGGCAATATTTGTTTTTTTCGGTTTACTATGCACCGTGTTTCTAATTATTTCTACAGCCTTTCTACATTCTTCTCTTTCTTGCTGCAAACTGAACATTGTCGTGTTCTCGATTAACTTTAATTTTGTGAAAATGTCGACTTTTAAGTTCACAGAACCCTGGTGGCCAACCAAGCTTCTTCTCATCTTTCTATTATCAATATTCTCATGGTGAATACAAAGTATTTTGAAACTGCTTGTTTGGGTGGCTACCAAGATTCTTCTAAAGTTTACCAGTTCCAGTCTTCTAAACTTTTTAGAATTAAAACAATTCTAAAATTTATGCTCCCGGTTATATTTCTCAATTTATATTACACTGGTAGTTTTCATACATGCGAGATTACTAGCCTAAATATAGCACTGCAAAGAAACAACATGCATATTAAGAATGTAAAATTCCGTCCAGAACTTTGAAGATGTCGTGGAATGACTTAGAAAAAATACAAATTGAAGCGGGGCGGATAGTTTCAGGTGCAACTAAACTAGTTGCACTAGATCGACTTTATCAAGAATTAGGCTGGCTTAAACTCTCTGAAAGGAGAAAACTTCATAAACTTTTTTTTATTTTATAAAATGGAGAATGGTCTGGCTCCTGATTATTTGGCAGAACTGATTCCACCCCATGTCAGGGACGAAACCTCTTACAGTTTACGTAATGCCGACAATTTACGGCAAATCCATGCTTCGTCTCGATCATATTATGACTCATTTCTCCCATCAACAAGTGGAACAAACTCCCAGATGATATTAAATCAACACCATCCCTGCTATCTTTTAAGCATAAATTAGAAAAAGATACTTCTAAAACCCCAAAATATTACTATTGTGGTGATAGAATAAGTCAGATATTGCACACGAGATTAAGAACTGGTTGTAGCGCATTAAGATATTACTTGTACAATAGAAATTTGGTCCCCGATGCGTTGTGTTTCTGTAGAACCGTAGAAAATAATTTCCATTTCTTGTTGGAATGTCAAAGGTATAATGTTATGCGCAGGGAAATGTTGCAAACAGTCAGTAGATTTACTGATGTATCTGAAATGGTTCTTTTATATGGTGATAGCAACCTATCAGATACAAATAATGAACTTGTTTTTAAAGCTGTCCATAGATATATTCATCAAACCAAAAGGTTTTCATCTGGAAACTGATACTTTGAGTAGACATAACTGGAACTATTGCGCATTGTGCATTGAAATAGTACTGTTTTCTTAGAACACGACAATGTCCATTCTTACAGCTAATAATTTGTAGTACTTTCTTTTATATTTCCATCCTTCCTTCTCTTCTTTCTTTCTTTCTTTCCTTCCTTCTCTCCTTCCTTTTTTTATGCAGCTATAACTTACGGTTAACTTACGGTTCCCGAGACCTTCTTCTAAGCAGTCTGCTTGTAATGGTCCATCACAGCAACTAAACAAATCTTCATATATTTATAATAATTGTAATATTGTGGGGTGGTGCGTAATAAATTGTCTTTAAACACAGCTGAACTTTTCTGGGTGGTCTTTCCAAGCAACGTTAAGTGAGGACTTGAACTTGTTTATAGAGTCACTGTTGACACATTTCTCTGGTAATGCATTCCATGGAGTGATTACACGTTGTGAAAATACACTAGCTCTTTGCACTGTTCTGTTCTGTTGTTTTGTGATCTTGAAGTTATGACCTCTGGTACGCGTATCTGTTGACATCTTGAAAAAGGTATTCACATCCAGTTTATCAATTCCATTCATTATTTTATAAACTTGAATCATATCGTTCCTTTCACGCCTATATTTCAAGGTGGGTAAGCCCAAATGCTTTAATCTTTCTTCATAGCTTAAATTTCTTATGGATCTTACTATCTTTGTTGCTCTGCGTTGTACATTCTCTATTAGGAATATGTCCTTTTTCAAAAATGGCGACCATACTACAGTGGCATATTCAAGATGCGGACGAATCAGTGCCTTATAGAGGGGGAGAAACATTTCTTTGTCCATGAATGAAAATGATCTTTTGATTAAACCCAGCATTCTGTTTGCCTTATTGACACAGTTCAATATATGCTTATCAAATCTTAGTGTACTTTCAAAAGTCACTCCCAGGTCCTTTTCACTGTCAACTTGCTCGATGGGTATTTGCTCACCAGATTCATGCATGTAATACCTATGCCGTGGGTTGTTTCTTCCAATGTGTAGAGATTTGCATTTCTTAGCATTAAAACCTAGATCCCATATGCCCGACCACTCTGATGATTCATCTAAGTCGTCTTGTAGCTCTAACTGTTCTCTGTCACATATGGCACCTACTGTTGAATACACTTTTGTATCGTCAGCAAAGATCTTCACAAGATTTTTAATAGAGTCTGGCAAGTCATTTATAAAAACCAGAAATAAAGCCGGTCCGAGGACACTACCCTGCGGAATTCCAGAGAGTACATTTGACCAAGATGATTCTTCACCGTTTATTACCACTTTCTGTTTTCTATCATGTAAGAAACTATTAATCCAGTTCAGTACATTGCCTCTTATTCCATAAGCATGAAGTTTATTGGCCAGCCGTTCATGTGCCACTGTATCGAAAGCCTTTCGGAAATCAAGATAAATTACATCTATTTGTTCATAAGAGTCCAGGGCCTTTGACCATTCTTCAAGAACATGTAATAGCTGTGTAACACAAGAGTATCCACTTCTAAATACGAACTGGTCTTTTGAAAATAAGTTGTTACTTTCCATATGAAGCATTAGTTTGTCTCTTACAATAGATTCCATGACTTTACATACAACACACGTAAGACTGACAGGTCGGTAGTTCTCTGCTTGTTTCTTATCCCCTTTCTTAAATATTGGTGAAACATGGGCCTGTCGCCATTGATCTGGTACCTCGCCATCCTGTAATGATCTATTGAAGAATCTAGCCAGTGGTTCACACAAAAAGTCACGCAACTCATATAGAAGTTTACAGTGAAGGCCATCAGGGCCTGCTGCCTTAGACGGATTTAAATTAAACAACTTTTTCAGAACTTCTTCAGGTGTTATAGTTATATTGTCTAAAATATTTTCAAATTGTCTATCAGGCATTTCTGGAACATTTTCAGTATTTTCACGAGTGAAGACACTTGAGAAGAACTTATTTAAAACTTCGGCTTTTTCTTTGTTATTAGATGTCAATTCACCGTCCTCCTGCATAAGATCACATATTTTGTCTCTGGTCTTTGACTTGGATTTTATATAACTCCAGAACACTTTAGGTTTATCCTTCACATTCAAACAAATGTTTTTCTCATATTCATGTTTTGCTATTCTGATACTGTTAGTACACTGGTTCCGATGAAATTTGTATTTTTCACAGTTTATAGTATTGTTACAGTGCCTTAACTTGGTCCAAGCCCTCCTTTTCTTGTCAATAGCTTCAGCTGTATTTTTATTCATCCATGGTTTCTTAAAACTATGTACACTGTTGGACTGAGGAACAAAGTCTGTGATAATCTGACATAACCTATCACTAAATAAATTCCAAATGTCATCAATCGATTCCAGATGGTCAAACTCCCACGTAGATTTCCGAAGGACCTCCCTCATAGCATCGTAGTCACCCTTGAAAAAATTTCTTCTCGGAGGACCCTGGTTGTCAGGTGGAATATAACAAACGAAATCAAATGTTAACACCAAGTGATCACTAGCCCCTAAATTTGTCTGATATTGTAAATTGTCTATCATTAAATCTTCATTTGTAAATATGAGATCCAAACAACTGTCTTGTTGATTAGCTCTGCATCTAGTAGACTCTGTCACATGTTGTGTCAAATAAGTATCTCGAATATTCTCAAGAAATATAGAGGCGTCATGATCTATGCTCACTGTAGTATCCAGATTATGCCAGTTTATTTCTTTGTAATTAAAATCACCACAAATTAAAACATGTGAGAAATCAAGCTGAACAGCATTTTTCAAAAGGGCATTTAACTTTGTATTGTTATCCTTCGAACTTCCTGGGCTACGGTACACACAGCCAACTAAAAGTTTATCATCATTTGCCAGTCGTATACTACACCAAACTGATTCTGAAAAATTACACAAAGTCAATGGTTCAATCAAAATAGATTCCAATGATTCATAGATATATATAGCTACACCTCTCCCAGTCGTGAAAGACGGAATATAACATTCATAACCCTTGATACAAAATTCACTCTTCTCAGGAGGGTTCAAACAGTATTTAGGTAATATTTCTGTCAGCATAATAATTTTCGGCTTATGGCGGTCTATGAGTATATCAAGTTCATCACGTTTGTTCAGAAGGGAGTCACAGTTTGTATAAAATACACCAATTGAAGAATGCTCAGTCTCTTTAAAATTAATAAAACTTCCGCTATGTGCAGGATTAAAACAGTTAAAAGTTTGTTGTTTAAAAGGGATTTAACATGGCCTGCGATAGAGAGGTACTAAGTACGGCCTCTCCATCTGATTCACTATCCGGGTGATCACTTACTTTTATAATTCTTCTCCCCCTCATCTTAATGTTTTTTTTTCACCTTTATTCACTCTTTCTTCATATTCCTTCCTTATCTCAATCATTGCAGTTTTATTTTCTTCACGCTGAGAAAAAGTAAGATCCTTGGTTATGGAAACCTTTGAAAAAGTTTTGTCACATGACTGAAGTTTCTTACTACCGCGCAAAACATCACGTCTCTGACTTTTGTCATTGAATTTGACTAATATCCCACCATGCAACATATATGTTTATCCTGAGTACTTAACGGTAATGTCACTAACTCCATTCATAAAATGTACTTGTGTAATATTACAGGAGATGATTTAAAAAAGCATGATTGCTTGTTTTCAAATCCTGTTAATAACTACTATGTCATATTGTGACTTCGTGTATGCAAATGTATTGAGTTATGAAATAAATATTGTTTAAACCAAATCTATATTCTACCAATATATTTTGCTGACGAAACGTTTTCTAAAGTTCGGTAATGCTTTAAACTTTTTACAAGGTCCTCTCTATTGCTGAAGCATTCCAAATTATTTAGATGTCGCAAAAGCTGTTGTTGTGCCATGTGGAAAGGGCAAAACTTCTCCCCGTATATATCGTGCATCAGTATGGTGTTACTATTTTGTTCATGATCTGGTTCTTCGGGAATATTGGCTTCTGGCAGAAAACAGAATACAGCCGTATTGGCATGAGGGTTGTTGCACACCCAATTAATTCGCATGAGAAAATTCATTGACACCGGGTCTGCTGTCTTTGTTGTTGAAAGATCCGCTGTTCCGGATTATTTTGCCTGTGAAGTTGATGATGACGAGTCTCATAGAGTGACATTTTACCATCAAACTGCATTTGCCAATCAGCTTACCATTGCCTCTAGTATACTGTACCCGAGCCATTGCTCTAACCTCACTGACACTGTTGGGTTTTTCTTGCAAGACATCTTTTTAAAGAGGGTCCTATAATGAATAAATGTTCATATACAGGACACAATGGCATGCAAACAGGCGAACAAAACATCTGCTGATATCGAGTAAATCATTTATAAAGATGAGGAAGAGGATCGGACATAAGACTGACCCCATGAGGCATATCGGATATCAATGGGACTGAGTCTGAGGTCAGACAAATATTTTACCTAGAATCACGACAGATAATTATGAAACGCCAAAATGGACAACGAACCGGTAATTGGAAATAACTCGTGAAACACCAAAACGGACAACGAACCGGTAATTGGAATTAACAGTCCATAACTATCACTGTAGCAACAATTCATTAGCAATTTTATAGATTTTGTTAGTTTGCTGTTATATACTGTCATGCAGTTTTCAAATAAAGAATATCTTAATAAAATAACTCGTGAAACACCAAAACGGACAACGAACCGGTAATTGGAATTACAGTCCAAAACTATCACTGTAGCAACAATTCATTAGCAATTTTATAGATTTTGTTAGTTTGCTGTTATATACTGCCATGTCGTTTTCAAATAAAGAATATCTTAATAAAATAGCACAAAGTATTTGACAAACATTCAATTGAGAGAGAAAACATAAACCCAAGGCATAAATGATAAGATTTTGATCATATAAACATAGGATTTACCTATGAAAGCCTAAATGGCTTATTTCCAACGAGGTCATTTATCAATCAATCAAATAATCAATCAATCAATCAACCAGACAGTCAGTCAGTCAATCACAATGCATATCATACGAGTATAAGCTTTCACAAAAAGCCTGGTCTTTGCTAAGCATATATAGAATTCTTATTCTTAACAAAGCAGGCGTGCGTGTGGCGTGCGGGCGGGTGGGAAGGCATCAACAGATTCAACAAATAGTATACATGTCAACGCAGATTTTGGTAGATAGTGATAGATAGTCTACGCGCAGGTACGTAGATAATGAGAGTTCTAGAAACAGTCACTTTAATTTAAGCGCTCTTCACTGTGGAGATAATACACTTCCGGTTGCAAAATTTGACAATTTGTGCGGCACGTGAATGGCAAAACTTTGAAAAAAAGTATCAAAACAAAGACTATACTTCCCATATTGAAAGTGCTTATTGCTTACATACTTTAATCTTCTCTGTTAGCTTCCATTTTGACCAGAAATGGCGGAGCGTGTACAGCAGGACGTGGAGGAACTGCTCCCAGAGCTGGAACAAATGGAAAGGGTCGGATTGTTTACAAAGAAAGAAATAAGGTAAAATCTGGTCTCGCTTATAGCTTACAGGCAGCGTTGGGTATTTGAGTATGTATGATGATGGTAGTTCTGGGACCATAACGTAGTTTGTAAGTTTGTTCTAGGCTCAAACTACGTTATGGTTTTTATGCACGATAGAATGAAAATTAAGTCATGTATTTTAATCCATGCAATTCCAGCTTGCGTGTACTGCTGTGCACTTCTGGCAATTAGTAGTCATGAAGAAAAATGTTGAAATGTTTGAAATACAATAAGTATGTTGTATATTGACACTTACGATGTGTTAAAGAGTGAAAAAACAAAAGTGTTTTGTAAACAGAGAGATGTTGTTGTCCTACATCATGGCGTGTGGTTCTCAGTGTCATCAGCGTCAGTATAGGAGGCAGGGTACCAAACTTGACAGGTATTGGGGTATAACTAAACACCGGAAGGAACGTTCCTTTCGCGGAAGAATGCTCCTTGTTACTCTTCAGCATGACTTAACCTCAACATTGGACAGCGGCGTACAGGCAGACACGATTGTCTTGGAATTTTCTAAGGCTTTTGACAGAGTTCCAACAATTCAGTTTACCCGGGAGGCTACACCACGATGGCATCAGGGGATACCCAACAGTAGATCACATACTTCCTTTTTGGCAGAACCCAGTGTGGCTGTTGAGGGTTGCTCTTCAGAAAGCGTGCCCGTCTTAAGGGGGGGGGGGGGGGTCCTGTATGTGTCAGTACTAGGGCCCTTGTTATTTTTGCAATTTATTCTGTATGTGCCAGATACTCCAAACACCTCTAGGAGAGTATTTACTATTACATGGAGTGCACACTGAAATGGCTATGAATTTTTAGTCAAAATAATCAGAATATAACATGAAAAGGACAATCAAGAAAGATGTGTAAATGAATTGACAAAACGTAAATTTTGGAATTTTAACTGTATTTAGAACTATAATTAATTATTGTTGGAAAGGGGGGATGGCATGCTGTGAGACTGACAAGACTAAAAATTCTAGATGATATTATGTGTGAATGATTGATGATAGATGATTAGTGTCATTAACGACCTCAAGACAATCTCATCTCCAGACATGTTTGTTTGCAGATGACTGCATAATGTATGGACCGTGATTATGTCCTCCTACAGCAAGACCTTGATGCTTTAGCAGAGTGGGAATCCAAGTCGGGTGGTGAATTCCATCCTCAGAAATGCAGTGTCCTGAGTGTATCAAGATCCAGACCCCCTTCAGACCCCCTCCCACAAGCTAATAGGACACATCATGAATACTGAAGATGCAACAAAGTACCTGGGTGTCAACCTCAAGGCTACCGTTTCTTGGAAGACACACATAGAAATTATCTCCAATAAGCCCAACAGCATGCCCAGGATCTTAAGACGCAGCCGCAGGTCTTGTGGTGAGGATTAAAAAGCAAACACCTACTTCAGCATAGTCCGCTTGAACTTTGAATACTGCTCGTTTGTTTGGACCCAGCACAAGAAGTGTCAGATTCGGAAATTAGAGATAAATCAAAGAACAGCTGCCTGGTACACAACAAACCGAAACAGGAACACCAGCAGCCTGCCATCAATTCTCAAGCTTCTCCAGTGGGAATCTCTCGATTCCAGGCGTTCCAAAATTCAACTGATACAGACAGATAGTATAATGTGTCCTTATTATATGTACAAGGGAGTATGCAGGTTTATTTGTGTTGTTATTGCTTCTTTGGCTTTTATATAGTGGTTTTGGCTGCATTTTCTTATATCGTCTTTACAGTTGGTCAGGCCTTTATAATGACGATTGTGGCATAAAACTTTCATGGGTGGGTTAGAGCCTGGTGTTTTAGTTGGTTGTACTTACCGTGGTTAAACTAGGAGGTTTCTTTGGCTCTGGCAGAATGGGACTTAAGAGCTTTTTACTTTGTTTCATCTAAGTATGTTGATTTGATATTATTGTATGTATTAGGTGTCCATAGAAAGGCAACTAATGCAGCTGGTACTTGAAGGCACTATAAAGGATTTGTCTGCAGTTTGTGATTATGGTATTTCCTGACCATTCTCACTTACTTTGATTTATTCGATTGTTTCTCTGTGATGATACATTGCATTCCCTAAAAAGACTCCATGCAAAGTAAACAATTTAGTTTTAATGACAACAGAGTCTTGGGCAAAGATTCGCCCCCGGTAAAATGAGAAACAAAACATTTTTGCATCTTGATCCACATCTGAACGAAGGTTGAGGTTGGTACAGTGCAACTACTTTAAGCCCACCAGTAAAGGTATTTTACTGACTGTTCCAAGGCGGTGCTTCTTTGTGTATCATGTTTGTTATTTATGTTTCATAGTAAGAAAGAGGGCGAAGATCAGGATTCAATACAATCAAGTACCAGACCTGTCGCAGGATACCACATGGAAAAGTGACAAACACACAATTAGACATCACAAACAAGGGCCAAGAGGTCAGCCCTTTCCCAGCAGGGGACAACAAGGCATCAATAAAAAGACGCCCGCGAAAGCATAACAAACACAAGACAGAAATAACACAAATGATGCACAAAAGAATTACCACCTTGGAACGTGCAGTAATAAAATAATAAATAAAGTTGCCATATCACGTAACGTCGGCACTTTTCAAAAGAATATCACAGCAGAAGTGAAACGATATCATATGATAACGATATTTTATCACATGTTACCTAAGAATCCATTGATCCATCTTCAGGATTCAGCTTTGATTAACTTATATCTGGTGCGACACGCTCTAGCTCCAATGACTTGCTGACACCTCTATCTCATTGACAGAACGTAGGTCAGTATGAATGCCTGTAGGATGTTTCTCCATTCCTGAATGAAGGACTGCTGCAGCTGTTGTTGGTTATGCCGAGCTTCGGTTTATCTCATTCTATAAATATTCAATAGCACTAATGTCAGGTGTCTTTGTCCATGGTAGCCGATGACTATTCTGCAACTGTACCAGTGCCTGTCTGTGATATTCTTTTGAAAATTGGCGCCATTATGTGATTTTGTGACTTTTACTTATGGCGTGATATTTATATTTTCTATGATTTGAATTTATCATTGAATCGATTGAAAATAAATTTATGCCAGGTATGTATCATGCTTATTCCCAATTTTAACGCAATCTGTACACACATTATTAAATTACATAACTTATATAGTAAGTATTGCATTAGCTGTGGTCTGGAGTGCATTTTATCTCCTTCAGGTCTGGTACTTGATTATATCTATCTGATCTTTGGATAATTCTTTACCTTTCCTTTAGCTGCAATCAAATACCTATTTATGCAGATATACTATTACTTACACACCTGAGTGCTTGTAAGTAACAAATGCTGTTTCTAAAACACGCATGGCAATAAATAAAGAAGGGATGGCTAGGTATGGAATGGTAACAGATTTCAGTCATATAACAGAGCAAGCAGCATAATATTATATTTCCATATGCCTTATTTGGTAGGTAGGTAGGTGGTGGGTGGGTATATAGGTAGGTGGATGGGTGAATGGGTAGGTAGGTATGTTGACCTGTAAGAAGGTATCTAGACCTGCATGTAGGTGGGTAGATCTGTATGTAGGAAGGTAAATATTACTGTAGGTAGATAGGTAGACCTCCAGGTACGTAGGTGAATAGATAGATAGGTAAGAAGGTACAGATAGATAGGTTTGTACATAGACCTGTAGGTAAATAGGTAGGTAGACCTGTTGGTAGTCAGGCCCGTAGGTAGGTAGGTAGGTAGGTAGGTAGATTGGGTTATGCAGCCCTTTGAAAATTCGTGGAAGAACAATTTCGGTATTTAGTATATCCCTAACAACCTCTTTCTCAAAATCATGACCGGCCATTCAAAACATTCACAGAATGTGTAAACATATGATTGAGGTTGAATAAAACCGATCAGGTGAGGTTTTTCCAAAAAACATTCCTAGCGGCGTAAAGATGAGTATCTAAGGAACATTTCTATATAAGTTTTATAAGGTTACGTCATAAACTGAAGTGAAAATTGAGTCCACTCTTATCAATTAGAATTTTGAACAAAATGTGCACATAAATATTACACCGTAGAATGTGTCAAAACCAAAAATGACATTCGGAGGCGTAATCTTACACCTATGATGATGGTTGATCATTCATACAAAGAATATCGCCAGGAATTAGCTGCTGTCTATTACAATTATGCACAAAAACGATACTGGTGGTGATTTAGGTGTAAGATTACGCCTCCGAATGTCATTTTTGGTTTTGACACATTCTACGGCGTAATATTTATGTGCACATTTTGTTCTAAATTCTAATTGATAAGAGTGGACTCAATTTTCACTTCAGTTTATGACGTAGCCTTATATAAATTATGTAGTGGTAATGGGTACCACAGGTATATAAGACACACATACAGCCTCGCTGTATGAGCTAGCTTTTACAGCGACGCGTAGTGTGTCAGGCAAAAGTTGCGAAGTTAAGCAACGCAGAGCTCGGTTAGTAGCTGGATGGGTGGCCCAGGCATTGGAGCAGGGGCGACTGGGTAGTTGCGCTCATGCTGGGTACCATCAGTACTACAATGGTGTCGGAAGTGTTTGACGAGCTCATGCAGGGACAACTCTGACTCCTAAAGAAAAAAGGAGGGAGTGGTGTAGTGGTAATGGGTACCACAGGTATATAAGACACACATACAGCCTCGCTGTATGAGCTAGCTTTTACAGCGACGCGTAGTGTGTCAGGCAAAAGTTGCGAAGTTAAGCAACGCAGAGCTCGGTTAGTAGCTGGATGGGTGGCCCAGGCATTGGAGCAGGGGCGACTGGGTAGTTGCGCTCATGCTGGGTACCATCAGTACTACAATTATATAGAAATGTTCCTTAGATAGTTATCTTTACGCCGCTATGAATGTTTTTTGGAAAAAACTCACCTGATCAGTTTTATTCAACCTCAATCATATGTTTACACATTCTGTGAACGTTTTGAATGGCCGGTCATGATTTTGAGAAAGAGGTTGTTAGGGTTATACTAAATACCGAAATTGTTCTTCCACGAATTTTCAAAGGGCTGCATAACCCAATCTACCTACCTACCTACCCTACCTACCTACCTACGGGTCTGACTACCTACATGTCTATCTACCTATTTACCTACCATCTTCACCAGCGAAGGTTTCGTCGTATCTACCTTTCGACAAACTCTTCACCTCACGACCCTCAAAATTTATTATTAGCACAGACTAATCGACCAATGAAAACGCCAGGAAGGATTTTTTTCGATAATCCCTTCCTGCCAATCAGATTAAGCATATCAGTTTATCGGCATCTTATATACACCGCCTGTTAAGTCTCCATGAGTCCAGATAATCAAAGATTTTGGTCGTAAAAATATTTATTTTTCTTCTATCCTTCAGTTCAAAATTATGTTATGGGTGCTCAAAATAACCATCTTAATGTAACAGCTCTTTTGAGCACATTAAACGTATATTTTAGGTGTTGAATATGAAAATTGAATGTAAATTAATTACACCGTCTAATCTGGAGGCCTGGTGTTTATCGATTTTTTGCACTGCTTTGTGATTGATCATATCAATTGTTTCTATTTTCGTCTTATGACGTACTCAATCGGAAGAAAGTATCATTGTGAGGCCAAGGGTTAAGATAGCGTATCGCAACCCTTGGAATGACAAGATGTTTACCTACAGGTCTATGTACAAACCTATCTATCTGTACCTTCCTACCTATCTATCTATTTACCTACGTACCTCCAGGTCTACCTACAGGAATATCTACCTTCCTACATACAGAGCTACCCACCTACATGCAGGTCTAGATACCTTCTTACAGGTCAACCTACCTACCTACCCATTCACCCATCCACCTACCTATATACCCACCCACCCATCACCTATCTACCTACCAAATAAGGCATATGGAAATATTATGCTGCATTGCTCTGTTATATGACTGACATCTGTTACCATTCCATTCCTAGCCATCCCTACTTTATTTATTATCATGCGTATTTTAGAAACAGCATTTGTTACTCACAAGCACTCAGGTGTGTAAGTAATAGTATATCTGCATAAATAGGTATTTGATTGCAGCTAAAGGAAAGGTAAAGAATAATCCAAAGATCAGATAGATACAATCAAGTACCAGACCTGACGGAGATAAAATGCACTCCAGACCACAGCAATTGCAATACTTACTATATATGTTATGTAATTTAATAAAATGTGGATAGATTGCGTTAAAATTGGGAATAAGCATGAAACATACCTGGCATAAATTTATTTTCAATCGATTCAATGATAAATTCAAATCATAGAAAATAAAAATATCACACCATAAGTAAAAGTCACAAAATCACATAATGGCGCCAATTTTCAAAAGAAAATCACAGACAGGCACTGGTACAGCAGCAGAATAGTCATCGGCTACCATGGCGAAAGTCACCGGACATTAGTGTCATTGAATATTTATAGAATGAGATAAACCGATGTGGCAGCCAAAAGCTCGGCATAACCAGCAACAGCTGCAGCAGTCCTTCATTAAGGAATAGAGAAACATCCCACAGGCATTCATACTGACCTACGTTTTGTCAATGAGATAGAGGTCAGCAAGTCATTGGAGCTAGAGCGTGTCACACCAGATATAAGTTAATCAAAGCTGCACCCTGAAGATGGATCAATGGATTCTTAGGTAACATGTGATAAAATGTCGTTACCATATGATATCATTTCACTTCTGCTGTGATATTCTTTTGAAAAGTGCCGATGTTATATGATTTTACAACTCAGATTGCCTCAGACTCTATGACAGCTCTGACGTAAAGCTTTAATCTGTGGGTTGGTGCCTGATGCTTATCTGTAGCTGGACCCACTGTGGCTCAACTTGAGGTTTACTTTAGCTCTGACTATCTGTGAGTCATGAGACCTTTTCTTTGTTTCATCATGGAGTGTTAATTTGATTAGAGTGTTTTCCATGATGATTCATTGCATTAGTTAGATGGCCTCCATGTGAGCTGAACATTTCTTGTATTTCAACAACAGCAGAATCTAGGGCGAAGATTTGGAACCAGTAAAATGCATTTAAGCCCCGCTGGTGGCTTAGGCTGCTGTCCGTTCTAAGGCAGTAGTTCTGTTGTTGGTGCATTTTTGTTTATTGTTACTCCCATTGTGGGAGTCTGTAATTGTTATATGTTTCGTTGTACGTTACTTTATGTCGATTCTAGTATTGCAATCATCTTGATGGGGAAGAGAGAGCTGATTGCTTTGCTTAATTTGTCTTCCTGGTGTCTCGTGATGGTTGAGCGGCTCTTCCTCGCAGTGCCACGGGGTTGTCTGCAGTTTGTGATTGTGGTATTTCCTGATCATACTCACTTTTTTTGGCCAACTGTTGAGCATTTAAAGACGATATGAGAAAATAAAGCAAAAAACACTATATAAAAGCAAAAGAAGCAATAACAACACAAATAAACCCGCATACTCCCTTGTACATATAATAAGGACACATTATACTATCTGTCTGTATCAGTTGAATTTTGGAACGCCTGGAATCGAGAGATTCCCACTGGAGAAGCTTGAGAATTGATGGCAGGCTGCTGGTGTTCCTGTTTCGGTTTGTTGTGTACGTGGCAGCTGTTCTTTGATTTATCTCTATTTTACGAATCTGACACTTCTTGTGCTGGGTCCAAACAAACGAGCAGTATTCAAAGTTCAAGTGGACTATGCTGAAGTAGGTGTTTGCTTTTTAATCCTCACCACAAGACCTGCGGCTGCGTCTTAAGATCCTGGGCATGCTATAGGGCTTCTTGGAGATACTTTCTATGTGTGTCTTCCAAGAAACGGTAGCCTTGAGGTAGACACCCAGGTACTTTGTTGCATATTCAGTATTCATGATGTGGCCTATTAGCTTGTGGGAGGGGGTCTGAAGGGGGTCTAGATCTTGATACACTCAGGACACTGCATTTCTAAGGATGAAATTCCATGCCCGACTTGGATTCCCACTCTGCCAAAGCATCAAGGTCTTGCTGTAGGACGACATAATCACTATGCTCATATAACGGTCCATACATTATGCAGTCATCTGCAAACAAACATGTCTGGAGATGAGATTGTCTTGACGTCGTTAATGACACTAATCATCTATCATCAATCATTCAAGCATAATATCATCTAGAATTTTTAGTCGCGTTTGGAGTATCTGGCACATACAGAATAAATGGCAGAAATAGCAAGGGCCCCAGTACTGACACATACAGGACCTCCCCCCCCCCTAAAGACGGGCACGCTTTCGTAAGAACAACTCTCAACAGCCACACTGGGTTCTGCCAAAAAGGAAGTATGTGATCTACTGTTGGGTATCCCCTGATGCCATCGTGGTGTAGCTTCCCGGGTAAACTGAATGTTTGGAACTCTGTCGAAAGCCTTAGAAAATTCCAAGACAATCATGTCTGTCTGTACGCCGCTGTCCAATGTGGAGGTTAAGTCATGCTGAAGAGTAACAAGGAGCATCTTCCGCGTAAGGAACGTTCCTTCCGGTGTTTAGTTATACCCCAATACCTGTCAAGTTTGGTACCCTGTCTCCTATACTGACGTTGATGACACTGGGACCCACACGCCATGATGTAGGACAACAACATCTCTCTGTTTACAAAACACTTTTGTTTTTTCACTCTTTAACACATCGTAAGTGTCAATATACGACATACTTATTGTATTTCAAATATTTCAACATTTTTCTTCAAGACTACTAATTTCCAGAAGTGCACAGCAGTACACGCAAGCTGGAATTGCATGGATTAAAATACATGACTTAATTTTCATTCTATCGTGCATAAAAACCATAACGTAGTTTGAGTCTAGAACAAACTTACAAACTACGTTATGGTCCCAGAACTAGTGGTGATTACTCCCTCTCTTCTTCTTCCAATAAAGTTCATCACCAAATAGTATCCTCCAGTAATGTGTTTTGACGCACATCTATTTTGACGCACCTTTCATTTTCTTCAAATGTATGAAGCTACATCATTTAATTTTCAATATCCTATCATTGCTGAGGTAGAATGGCATTAGAGGAATACATCTAGGTGGTCAACTGTAAAAATTCTGATTTTCTTGGAATATTATGGCCCCTTTACCTACAATGGTCATGTTTTTTACCCAAATTCTTAAGGTACTTTTTTGTCAATTAAAAAACAAGATTTTTTCAGACACATTTTATTCCAGTTACAAAATACTTTATTTTCCTGCTACATAAGCATCTGCTCCAGTGATTCACCTTCAAATCATATGATTGCTTTAATGATTTACAAAAAATAATTCCATTTGATGTGGTACTATGTCTTATATAAATTTATTAAGAAACTTGAAAGTGAGAAAATATGTAAGCATAATTTCCCCAACTGGTTAGCATAAGCAATATTAATAAAATGAACTAAATAGTTTTTAATGTTACTGCATGCTGTCTTAAGAACATTTTCATCCACAATTTGGATAAATTTCTTAAAAGTAAATGGGAGGAATAACCACTCCAAGTGCCCCACCCCCGAAACTAAAAAAACAAAATGGCCGACAATTTTAGAATATCAGGTCTCATTTTTAAAGTATGGTTATATACCCAAAAACAGTAGTTCTTTTATTTTATTGTATTCGAACATACATCAGGTGCCTTCTCACCTTAAACACAGCCTGGTTTTCAAGATTTTATAAATAAGTTGTAAGAAAAAACGTAGATGCGTCATTTCATATGACTCTCAACAAAATAGTGTGCACCACAGGGGTCTGTTTTCTTTTGAAATTTTCAGGAGTATGGCCAATACAGAAAAAAATTAATAGTATGAGCTGGTGTACTATGTGTTCATTAGTAACACACACAGTGCAAATTAACCCGTCTATACATATATACTTAATAAGTGATAAAATAGTGCTTAAGTGCGTCAAAACACATGACTCTAGGATAGACATCATCGCACTGTGATAAAAGCTGCGGACACATGAAGGAGGGTCCATATTTACAATTTAAAAGCAGCTTAAAAACATCTCAATCAACAGTCTTACAGGGAGAGAGCTGCCGCGATCCCGGTCTTGAAGACATCAAGGGAAGGGGCGTTTACAATGCTCTCTGGAAGCTGGTTCAACAGACGAATATTAGAAGGGAAGAATGCCATCCTGAGTGTGCCTGTCCTGCTGTAGGCGACCATGAATCTGCACTGGTGACCTCTAGTTACTGCTGTGCCTTGTGAATGAAGGTATTCTCTTGGAGGGATGTCAACCAGCGAATTTACTATACGGTACATCATAACTGATTTGGCCTGGTGTTGGCGCTGCTGAAGACTTTCCCATTCAAGGGCTCTCATCATCGCTGTGACGCTACTTGTATGGTTGTAGTCATTCCTGACGAATCTAGCAGTGTGACGTTGAGCTTCCAGCTTACCTATGTTGATGTCCGTGTGCGGGGCCCAAACAGTTGCTGCATATTCCAGTTGGGGCCTGACGAATGTCTTGTAGCAGTTGTCCTTGATGTGTTGAGGACTGTTGGACAAGTTTCTGTGGAGAAAGGCAGTGGTATTGTTTGCCTTCTTGGTAACTGTATCAAACATGTGCATTCCAAGACAATGTGTCACTGATCAGGACTCCCAGGTATTTTGCATTCTTGGTGTGTCCAAGTTGTTTGCCGTGGATGGTGTAGTTGGCATCAATAGGCTTCCTCTTTTTGGTGATCCTTATTTCTTCGCATTTGTCTGGGTTGAATGACTTAAGCCAGTCCTTCTCCCATTGCTGTAGAGCATCTAGATCCTCTTGAAGTGCCTGTGCGTCCTCCGGTGAGTTGATGATGCGATATAAGAAGCAATCATCTGCAAACAAACGTGGTGTTGCTTTGACTCTGGACGGAAGGTCATTGATGTAAACTAGGAACAACAGAGGACCAAAGACTGTCTCTTGAGGCACGCCTGAGGTTACTGGCAATGTAGAGGATGTTTGACCTTCAAGGACCGAGGACTGTATCTTGAGGCACTCCTGAGATTACTGGCGATGTAGAGGATGTTTGACCTTCAAGGGTGACCTGTTGGGTCCTGCCGGCTAAGAAGCTCTGTATCCAGGATAGGGTCTTCCCTCGCACGCCATAGTGTTGGAGCTTGGCTGCTAGACGGCAGTGGGGAACGGGAGCGCAGTGGCTCAATGGTAGAGTGCTTGACTCGAGACCGAAGGGCCGCGGGCTCGAGCCTCACCGGCGTCACTGCGTTGTGTCCTTGAGCAAGACACATTTATCCTAGCTTAGTACTTGTTCAACCCAGGAAGACCCGTCCCGCATAACTGAAAGATTGTTGAGTGGACGTAAAGAATCAAATCAAACAAAAACAAACAAAAGCAGTGGGGAACCTTGTCGAAAGCCTTCGAAAAGTCCAGTTGTATACCACAATCTGCTGGGAGTTGTCTAGTCCTCTGGCAAGGTCCTTGATAGTGAGTATGAGCTGTGACTCACATGATCTGTCCTTTCTGAAGCCATGTTGGAAGTTTGAGAGTATATGGTGTCCTTCAAAGAACTTCATAATGTGGCTGTGTAGGATGTGTTCAACGATCTTGCAGCAAATGGATGTTAGAGACACTGGTCTGTAGTAGTTCGAGGGTTTACTTTTATCTCCCTTCTTGAAGATTGGGGCAACATTTACTGTCTCCCATTAAAAAGCACCCCCCCCCCCCCCAAAAAAAAAACAACAAAAAAACAAAACAAACAACAACAACAGCAAAACGACTGTTGTGATGACTGGATTCTATGTACATTTCAACAGTTCAACAATGCAGGACTAAATTTTTCTCTTTGTGTCTGCAATTTTCACACCTTATTTTTCACTATTTATGTGTCTGCAATTTTTCACACCTTACCACAAGGTGGATTAGGGAATTACCTTGCCTTATCCCAGGGTAGATTAGGGGCTTACCTTGCCTTATCCCACGGTGTGGCTGTGACTGGAAGCTGTCCGTTGGGCCTGCAGAAGCCAAGCATTCTGCAGAGCCCACTCAGCATCTGGCATAATGCTCAGCTCTTGTCTTGGCTCCTAACAGCAGACTGCACTCTCTCCCACCTCAGGTCACATGGTCTTTCTCTCAGCCTCTGCCATTGGCTGGTCTTCTGGGGACTTCAAGCCCTGTTCCATCGGCAACCTCTGACCTACTTACTCAACTCAAACGCCCACCAAAATGAAAATAAACCAACAATGTTTTGTTAGAATAATGCACTTTTGAATATTAGTCTGTCTGTGACATCATGGTTGGAATGAACATCCACCACATTTGTTCATTTATTGAGGAGTTAGGGTCCTTTGCTAACATAAAAATTTCAATTCTGTTTAATATTGTGTTACGTTTATGGTGCAGTAATACTTTATTGTTGCACAATTTCAGACAAATCTTGAAGAAAAGAAAAATGTTTGAATACAAACTAAAAAGACAGACAAAGGTGAAGAATGATTATCTCCAATACATTCAGGTAAGTTTTGCATGCTCAACTCACTGCATGTGCTGTAAAAATGCCAACAATTACAATTGTTGGCATTTTATTTTTTAACATTCATTAGCGCAATATAAACAAGATCTGAGAGATAGAAAGCAAGAAGAGCCTTTATTTTTCAGCATTTTAGTTTTATGAGCAGTTGAAATTTCACGCTCAGTGAGTAGAGGATTAAAAAGTTTTATTGCCTCAGGGCCAGGCCTTTAGGTAATTGTGATTATCTCCAAAACATTACGGTATCTTAATTTTTGGTTTGGTTCTTTACGTCCCAGTCAACAGCTATGGTCATGTCTGGAGGATCAGTTCACCGTACCACACTTTTTTCCTGGGCAAGCTTGACAAAGCAGTTAACCAGTACTTTGTGCACATACTTTCGCTTGTAACTGACAACAGCCCTTCTTGAATCAGTGGAAGGGAGGAGAATGAATATAGAAATAATTTCATGATCAATCTCTGCGAAAGTATAGGACCGGGCTTGGATCCAACTCGGGACCCCATGATCTGCAGTCAGACACGTATCCAGGGGTTGCGAATTCACTCCGGTCCCGGTCCCATACTTGTGATGGATTTAGACATCAGGCCTCTACATCATGTACATAACAGCCCATAATCAAAAGTTATTTTTCTTATTTCTCAAACAAAATTTATGTTCAAAATAACTTTTTCATTGAGACGGTTCTTGTGAGCACCCAAAACAAATTTTAAACTTTCACAATTTTACACCAAAAATATGTTTACTGTTCATGTAACAGCATCAAACACTGCAGTTTATAATTTACGCATAGAAACTGCCATGCACTCGCATATCATTTGGTACCTACTTGAAAAAAGGTACAGTAATTTTGTGCATGTATAACCAGTGATCATTGTGCAAGAATCTCATGGAAATTTTGAAAGATGTGATCCTACACTAGTGGTTATTTCTTTTTTCTATGTACAAAAGTGAAAGTTTATTTATATAATTAATCATAGTGGGTGGAGCCTAGCATGAATATTCATGAAGGAAAGGGCTATATGATCAATATTACTAGGTTATCATGGGTGTAGCGGTCCTACTGCTGCATATTAATGATATTATATATTTCATGAACTGCATGTGCTGTCATGTATTAGAATATGATATGAGCTGTGGCATGTGATTTCCAGCAATGTGGCATTTTGACAAAAGTAGACTCAGATATGGCATGTGATTTCCTGCAATGTGGCATTTTGACAAGTGTAGACTCAGGTAAGCCTGTGCAGCCTCCTTTGAAGCTTAGAAACTCCAAATGATGTTCAGTCAGTAGCTTAACACTCATAGAATATTCAAGCGACTAGCAAAGGCTCTGATCAGACTGCGCAGGCTGATCTGAGGCTTTGTTGGTCGCACATACCATATTGTTGGAAATCCCATGCCACGGCTCATATCATCTGAATCAGCTTGGATGAAAGATGCCATCTGACAGTCCAGAATGAGATGCTGTAGATAAGATGCCCTAAATAAGCTAATGTTTAATCACTAAATATGAAGTTAAGTAACTTTAAAATCTGCATGTACAATGTACTGCCATTGATTGTCATGGAGGCTTTATTACTTAGTGCCTGGAAATTAAAAACCTTATTTCTCAGAGAATAGACATTTTTAATGCTTAAAGCGCCAATTACAACTGCAGCAGATTGCAAATTTTGCCACGTCTTTCCTCCTATTTTTTGAAAAAGTAAGGTATGGTATTTCATGAGAATCATCTGCAAGCAGAAGATTCTCATGAAATATCATGCCTTATTTGTTGTTTTTGAAAAGGCTGCAAAATTTGAAATTGTCATCTGTTGCAAATTATAGGTGGAGCTTTATGGGTTAAGGCTTAAAATTTCGGATAAAGCCCAACATCTTAAATACATACATATAGTTATAATTTGTGAAACTGGCATTATTTATAGTGATTAAAGAGCTAATGTGTTTCAATGATAACTGATTTTTGACGCCCCATACATATCCTCAACCACACCATATTCTTTGACTATACAGACCACTGAGGAAGAGCACAGTGGCTCAGTGGTAGAGAGATAGACTTGGTTACGAAAGGTTGCTAGATCAAGACTCATTGGCGGCATTGCGTTGTGTCCTTTAGCAAGACACATTACAGTCTGCTTAGTACTGGTTCAACCCTGGAAGACATGAAAATGTCCTGACATTACTAAAAAATTGTTGACTGGAACATAAAGCCTCAACATAAACAAACAAACAAATTCATTGAACGATCTACTGTACATTGTACTCTTAGCAAGTAAATTTTATTTGTTTCAGTATGAAATCAACTTACTGGCTTTGTTGAAGAAGAGAAGGGAGGTAAGTAAGAATATGATTTTTTAAACTTCAGTGCAGTCCCTTTATAACTTACCTCATGAGGCGAATTTGGATATAACAGGGTCATGATGTGAATACACTCCTTTAAATCCTTTATAACACAATTCAATTATTCCTATGGACACCAAACATAGCTTAGAGAGCACAGTGGCTCAGTGGTAGATTGCTTGACTAGAGACCTAGGGGTTGCAGGTTCGAGCCTCAGGGGCGTCACTGCATTGTGTCCTTGAGCGAGACCCATTTATTCTTGCTTAGTACTGGTTCTACCCAGGAAGACCCCGTTCCGACATAGCTGAAAAATTGTTGACTTGGACGTAAAGAACCAAATCAAACAAAACCAAACACACTGACAGCACTGTATTATACAATCTCTACATATACTGCATCAAATTTTGCCACCTTGTTAATATTAACTAAATAAGGCTTGTTTTAAAATCTTTCTTTAGTATTGTTAGATAAATGTCTAGCTTTTGCACAAAATTGAAGATAAAAGCTGCTCCCACAGTCTTAATGAAGGATTGCCGGTAAAAATGGCCATATTAAAATTTCAAAGAAAATGGTATATTTTTCCGTGGAAAAGGTAGTTGGTTCAGTCCATGAATTATCTGCAAAAAGGCTTTTCACATTGGACAAGTACTGGTTAAATGATATGATTTTGCTATTCAACATATAGGAAATAAAAAAGAAATGAGGTGCTTTTCCCACCCCACTTGATAATCAAATTTGACGGCTTTATTGCAAAATTCTTAAAAAATAATACAGATAAAAGAGTTTTGTGAGAGATGCACTTTGTTTTGACATGGATGTAACAGTTTCATGTGAACTATGTACAGATGTGATGATTGCACACAAATTATTTCTTATTTTCAGAGGATTGGCTATTCGTTCAAGAAGAAGATAGATATGGCAATAGCACAAAGGATACACAAACTCTTCAGGGTAAGTAGTACATAGGTCGTCAAGATTAAGAAAACTTGAGTGTAAATTTGTAAATATTTTCTTATCCATCTTTTTTAACATGCAGTAAAACCTGTCTAAAACGGACACTCAAAAAAAAGACAAAACAAAGTGGTAGCTTAATGAAGGTCAAAAATATTGCAGAATGTTCCAGTTGGAGCATTCTGCAATACTTATGACCTACATTAAGTGATGACTGGTCTTGAAAACCAATTATCGGTCTTCTTTAGAGTGGCCGTTTTACATAGGTTTTACTGTATGTATGAGTTGAGAAATACAAAAATAAATTTGATGTTCTATTTTTCCATACAAACAAAACAGCCAGCATATGAGATTTTGGTATTGCATACAGTAAAACCTGTGTAAACGGCCACTCTCAAAAAAACCTAAAATTGGTTTTCCAGATTAATTATCCAAGGGGAGCATTTTGCAATACTTTTGACCTTCATTAAGGCACCATTTGTCATTAAAATCTTTGTTTTGTCTGTTTTGGAGAGGCTGTTATATGCAGGTTTTACTGTATGTGCAAAACCCTTTAAATGCCAATGCTGTCAGTCTTACCCAGCATTGCTAGTCTTCATCTGCACCCATACTTTATGTATGCATGCAGCAATGGCTCTGCGACACAGACTTGTCTGAGTCTTCGCTGCTCGCCGATGCGATAAGGCTTAAATGAAATATATGTGTGGTTCCTGTTGCCTACCTACCCTAATTTTTTTAACCCTACCCTAAACATTAAAATGGTCTTTGGAGAAAAAATACCTGAAATGGACACTTTTCCAGATTTTGTCACTATTTTCTTTGTTAAATGTTATAACAAAAATTAATAATTTCCCTACCTACCTACCCTAAATTTTGTTGGTATGCAACAGGAACCACACATATATTTCATTTAGGCCTAAGTACCAAGAGTTCATATACTGACTATTATGTTGTGTTACTCATTGAAAGTACCTTGTTAAGAATTCAATGAGTACCCATAGTATATGTTTTTGTTGGAAGACAATGTAGTATTTTTTTTGGTTGGATGATTTAGAATGTTTATATTGGGTTGTTGGTCTTTATTAATGACAACTTAACATTGTGATGGAGAGATCTTTTCATGCGAAGTTTGTTTACTCATATAGAAATGGTATTAACAGAATCCCGCCAATATTTTTTGTCAGGAAAATGTCTGCTTTTTTACGTTTGCTGCATACTTGTGCACTTCAGACTAAAATTTATCATATTGTTTGCAATCTAGGATACATGAGAACATAAACAGAAGAGAGAGCAGACAACAAAAGTTGTAACTGGCGGGTAAAGTGTTAAAAAAGAGGGAGCAATGATCCTGAGGTTATAAAACTTTTTTCATGCTCAACTCAACTGAGTATGAAATTTCAACCGCTTATAATTTTATTAAAAACTAAAATACCAAAAAATAAAGACGTTTCTTGCTTAAAGTCTCTCAGGTGCTGTATTTATTATGCTTATAAATTTTAAAATGCCAACAATTTGGCATTTTAACATTTATAATTGTTATCATTTTAACATGAGCAGGATAAATTTCGTGCTCAGCTGAGTTGATTATGAAAACAGTTTTATAACCTCAGGGCCAGATGAAATGCTGCATTTTGTGTCATTTCATCTGGGTCTTCACTGTTTGTCAAAGTATGCCTTTTTTGAGTCTTCAGTATTCAAAGAGATAATAGAGACTTATAATAGCAACCCCAGCTGCGCCAGATATTGGATTAAGAATAGTGGAAAAATACCATACCACTGCAATCTATATCCATTTTGCATAAAAACTGTTTTGATATTCCAAATATTGTTTATATGTATTAATTGAAAATAAAATGGGCTTTCAGAAGATACCTTGTTTGTGGTCATTGAATTTCCAATAATTACTTAATTGACAGGTAATTATCGATATTGTAGGTAATTAACACCTGAGATGAATGGTGGCTATTTTGGGCGCGAAAGTAGGATGGTGTATGCAAATGAACTAGCATGCGACAAAAGCATGGTCATTTGCATAATTAAAAATAGCATAACCAATCAGATGAGATTTCAGGCTATCCCATGGTTTGTGCGCTTAGTTGCTACGACCTCCCAAACTTATGTTATATTCAGTGAAAGTCAAGGCAAAACCGGTTGAAAACTGTTTGGTAAATCACCAAAGCGCACAAAAGATCGTTTTCTATACATTATTCCCTTTCTAACCATGTATATTTTGTGGTATTTCAAGTTAATTTACCGACCCGCACGGCGGTTCAAAGGTCATGACCCTCACGGAAATCCCCAATTCTGACTTGTAAACAACCGACGCCATCTTGAATTTTAGCTACCGGTCAATAAATTATCAAAGTTTATCTCAAAGATAAGTGGAACTAACTGGTCCCATGCACAAAAGGTGTTACAGAAATGATATTTATCCCTTATATTTAATATTTAAATGAAAAATATCCCTCATTTTTTATATCTTTCCCGTTTTTTTTTCTTCTATTTTCCCACAGTACCCCAAAACGCATTGTGAAGCCGATCTCGCTTGGAGATTTTTCCGTTTGCAAGTGCAATGTCTATTTTGCCTATCACTGCATTAATAAAACACAAAATCGCTGCAGAAAATCATGAATTGGCCATTCAAGTATAGGACTGTTATGAATTTGATACAATTTGATAATGATTCAAGCTAAATTTGGACATTTTCACAGACTTCAGAAACGACCATCGGCAGACATATATCTTTTTCTTCTTCCTTTTTTTCCAGAAAAATACCCAACAAGACTGGGTCACCCTAATAAAAGCCAACAATGGAAAATTCTTGAGCAATTCTGTAAATGGTTCATAAACAATTTGTATTAAAACAGGGTTTCATCCCAGAATATGCATCATCTCTGTAGACAATTGCTACTTAAAGAATACAAGCAAAGTGATGCTATATGTATGAAATACAAACATGACAAAGAAGTCTTATTTACACTTTCCTTGCTAGAGGCAACTTTTGTTGTCTGTTGATAACCTTAACTGATAACAGCATGAACCCAAATCAGTTTGAACCCAGATTAGGACTAACAGAATCTCCATCCGAACCATTTGACGCTCTAGCTGATAGTGTTCCACAATGATTTTTTTTAAAAAGTCAATTTCATTTTCCATATTTTTAACACACATACAATGTACATATACCTTTAAAGATCAGTTTTACAATACATACATATGAATTCAAAGATCAGTTTGAACCCAGATCAGCTAGGACCTACAAAAAGTTGGTCCTGATTTGAATCCCTTGACTGTTTGATACTCACTGTTCCAGAGCTGGGCCAGAAGTATTTTTGAAAAAGTCAATTTCATTTTCTGTATTTTAACACACATACATATAAATCCAAAGATCAGTTTTAACATACTTTCAAATCAAAAGATCAGTAGCACCAACAGAACATCGGTTCTGATCTGGATTCAAACCGTTTGACATTCTGCCGAATTTCTGGAAGTGTTCCAGAAATAATTTTTGGAGAAAGGCAATTTATTTTCCTTATTTTTAACATACATAAATCCAATATTTGAAATATTTTAACTTCATTTCTTTCATTGGGCTTTTAGCCATCCAAGATATTTCATTTATGTGGAGTCGAGTTATTGCACGTCTTATTTTGATCAGCACCAACAAGAGGTTCTCTTAAATTTATTCAAATTTATATGTAGTGAAATGGGACAGAGAGGAGTGAAAGACAAGACAAACACTGTATATAAATGTTTTAAAGTATTCATTTTTATATACTTTTATGCTTATTTACATGTTCTGCATAAATTATAACACTTTGATACCATAAACAGATGATTTTTAAAATCTGTCCTACATCAGTGTGAACGAAGAAAAAAATTACACACAAAAATGCTTCATATATTATTGAATAGCTTCTTTGTTTTAAGAGATACAGCAAAGGCAACATAAAAAATGAACTGGGCAGGAAAAAATACATATGTACTGAAAGTTTCATAAAGATATCTTGAAAAATAAAAAAGTTATAACAATTTCTTTAAAATTCTGCGACACGTCGGGTCCGTCGCGGCACACTTAAATTCAGCATCCAGTATAGCAGAAAAATTCCAGAAAATGACTGATTTTCCGGGTATTAAAATTGTTGTAATTTTGGTTCTAGTAAAGGTATCTTCAAAATCTAAACTGTTTTGTGCAGCTTTTCACAAGCTGCATTAGATGGATACTGAATAAAAGCATTATTTTATACTTAAAAAAACATCTGGGGTTGCTACTTATAATCATGGAAATCCTATGCAAAAGATTTTGTACTTGGACATAAGAGACCGGAAATGTATTGTTTCAACTTTGAGAATTATTTTATTTATTAGTTTATATTTATAGCATTTGTATTTGAGTCATGCCAGTGATGATGAAATCAGGGGTGTGGAAATAGCAAAATTTTATACTTACTCCTGGACATAGGGGTCGCGACGTGAGAAAACCCTTCTTCGGGGTTTCTGACAAAGCGAGATTTAAACCAGTCTCCTCAGCTACAGAGACTAGCTAGAAAATTGAAATTTCACCTGTAGCAAGTTTACATATGTAACTTTCCAAAAAGTGAATAACAAAAACAATGATCTGACTGCGCAGATGTGCAGGCTGGTCTGCGCCTGTGTTGTTCGCAAATCCCCAAAGACAGGTTTTCTCGCGTTGCAGCCCATATATTGTACTTGTCCAATGAAAATTTAACTTGTCCCAGTGAACAGATAATGCACAAAGAACTCAGCTTAGCCCTTACTTTGCTGATACCATGCATAAACTCTTTAAATAAAAACAGTATGAAACTAGATATAAACTCAATTGAAAACAGTGTGGATCCTGGTCAGCTGGCTTCTTCAGCTGGTTTTCCATTCAACATGGCATTGTGAGTTCATAATAATTAATTAAAAATGAATACAGAATTGCACTGACTTTGTTTATACAAGTAAATAGAATTTTTTATATTGTCTTAATGTCCTGAATAAAATGGGACCAGGTCGGACAAGTCGAGCATGATATTTCCACACCCCTGAGTGAAATGTTTTTGACTGTGTTTGCTTTAACCTTGCAAGTGTATTGACACAAGCAAGTACTGTTCTACAGACACAGTAATTATTATTTTATTATTTTCATTATTTCCTTATTCTTGTCTATTTCCAGATTGTAGTGGCAAGATTTACGGTAAGCACATCATCTTCATAATTGGATTTTTGTGTCGCCTGCGAAGCAAGGATGACACATAGGGATCATGACTCCGGCATCGGCATCCAAGGTGTCACACTTTTGGTTTCCGATGGATAACTCTTGAAGGGATGCATCAATTTCATTTAACTTTACAGAAGGGTCAAGCATGATTAAATACAGGCAAAGTTCGAAAAGGGGGATATTCTGCAAAAATTTGACTGAGTTATGGCCCTTTTTGACACAGATTTTGACTAAATTGTCAATTGGTGGTTTCTGATCAATAACATTTGAAGAGATGCAACAATTTCTTTCAAATTTTACATTCATATTTGGTCCCATGCATGGGTTGCTTCCTCTCAACTACTTCAGATGCTCAAAATCTAGAACATTCAGATTTTTTTTTTTTGGGGGGGGGGGGGGGGGTAGGGGGCGTGATTGGGGTTGGGACAGTAAGAGCATCAACTGGGGGTATACATGCCTTTAAGGGCACTCTTTCTAGTTAGAAATGAAAACATTTGGCAGAGACAGTCATCAGAGGTCTGTTCAACAAAGAAGGTGCTCGATTTAGCACTTGGCGAGCGCTTGCCTTCATAGAGAAAGCGCTCGATAGCACTCCAAGCGCTTGCACTGTTGAACTTGCCTCCGGTGACACTTAACAAAAGTAGCTACACAAATTTGATATTCCAAAATATCTTACCCTTAGGGGTCGTTTCTTACAGAGGGTAAGGAAAATTAAAAAAAACCTTTTGCTCTGAAACAGCTAAGGCCTAAAGAAAGTGTGTTTGTTTGATTTGATTCTGTACGTCCCATCAACAATCTTTCAGTTAAACAGGGACGGGTCCTCCTGGGTTGAACCAGTACTAAGCTAGGATAAATGTGTCTTGCTCAAGGACCACAACGCAGTGTTGCCGGTGAGGCTCGAACCCTCGGTCTCGAGTCAAGCACTCTACCACTGAGCCACTGCGCTCCCTTAAAGAAAGTGTGTGTGTTATGTGTTTCAGATTACCTGAATGTACCTATTTTTTGCCTTTTCTTGTTATTAATACTTCCATGTGTTAGAAAAACATAAAATCATTCATAAATAGATACTCATACACTGATCTACATTGCATATCAGGCCTTAGTTAAGAGTGTGTAACAGAAACTTAATTTTTCTTATTTTTCAACCAAAACATATGTTGTGGGTACTCAATGAGACGATTCTTTTGAGCACCCAAAACATAAGTTAAAACTAATGGGTAAGAAAATATTTACAATTTTACGCTGGCAAGTTTTTGCTTATGGAATATGTTCTGTTTCAGGGAGATGTAAAACTATGGTTATCTCATATAGCATTCTCTAAACAAAGGGTAGGTATCAATGTAAAACTGGTTATATCATATAGCATTCTCTAAACAAAGGGTAGGTATCAATGTAAAACTATGGCTATCTCACATAGCATTCGCTAAACAAAGGGTAGGTTTCAATGTAAAACTGTGGTTATCTCATATAGCATTCTCTAAACAAAGGGTAGGTATCAATGTAAAACTATGGCTATCTCATATAGCATTCGCTAAACAAAGGGTAGGTATCAATGTAAAACTATGGTTATCTCATATAGCATTCTCTAAACAAAGGGTAGGTATCAATATAAATCTATGGCCATCTCATATAGCATACTCTAAACAAAGGGTAGGTATTAATGTAAATCTATGGCTATCTCATATAGCATTCTCTAAACAAAGGGTAGGTATCAATGTAAAACTATAGTTATCTCATTAAGCATTCTCTAAAAAAAGGGTAGGTATTAATGTAAAACTATGGCAATCTCATATAACATTCTCTAAACAAAGGGTAGGTATCAATGTAAAACTATGGTTATCTCATATAGCATTCTCTAAACAAAGGGTAGGTATCAATGTAAAACAATGGTTATCTCATATAGCATTCTCTAAACAACAGGTAGGTATTGATGTAAAACTATGGTTATCTCATATAGCATTCTCTAAACAAAGGGTAGGTATCAATGTGAAACTATGGTTATCTCATATAGCATTCTCTAAACAAAGGGTAGGTATCAATGTAAAACAATGGTTATCTTGTATAGCATTCTCTAAACAAAGGGTAGGTTCAATGTAAAACTATGGTTATCTCATTTAGCATTCTCTTAACAAAGGGTAGGTGTAAAGCTGTGGCTATCTCATATAGCATTCTCTAAATAAGAGTAGGTATCAATGTAAAACTATGGCTATCTCATAAAGCATTCTCTAAACAAAGGGTAGGTATCAATGTAAAACTATGGTTATCTCATTAAGCATTCTCTAAACAAAGGGTAGGAATCAATGTAAAACTATGGTTATCTCATTAAGCATTCTCTTAACAAAGGGTAGGTATCAATGTAAAACTATGGTTATCTCATATAGCATTCTCTAAACCAAGGGTAGGTATCAATGTAAAACTAAGGTTATCTCATTTAGCATTCTCTAAACAAAGGGTAGGTATCAATGTAAAACTTTGGTTATCTCATATAGCATTCTCTAAACAAAGGGTAGGCATCAATGTAAAACTATTGTTATATCATATAGCATTCTCTAAACAAAGGGTAGGTATCAATGTAAAACTATGGTAATCTCATATAGCATTCTCTAAACAAAGGGGAGGTATCGATGTTAAACTATGGTTATCTTATATAGCATTCTCTAAACAAAGGGTAGGTATCAATGTAAAACTATGGTAATCTCATATAGCATTCTCTAAACAAAGGGTAGGTGTAAAACTATGGTTATCTCATATAGCATTCTCCAAACAAAGGGTAGGTGTAAAACTATGGTTATCTCATATAGCATTCTCCAAACAAAGGGTAGGAGTAAAAGTATGGTTATCTCATATAGCATTCTCTAAACAAATGGTAGGTGTAAAACTATGGTTATCTCATTTAGCATTGTCTAAAGAAAGGGTAGGTGTAAAACGATGGTTATCTCATATAGCATTCTCTAAACAAAGGGTAGGTATCAATGTAAAATTATGGTTATCTCATATAGCATTCTCTAAACAAAGGGTAGGTATTGATGTTAAACTATGGTTATCTTATATAGCATTCTCTAAACAAAGGGTAGGTATCAATGTAAAACTATGGTAATCTCGTATAGCATTCTCTAAACAAAGGGTAGGTATCAATGTAAAACTCTGGTTATCTCATATAGTATTCTCTAAACAAAGAGTAGGTATCAATGTTAAACTATAGTTATCTCATTTAGCATTCTCTAAAAAAAGGGTAGGTATTAATGTAAAACTATGGCAATCTCATATAGCATCCTCTAAACAAAGGGTAGGTATCAATGTAAAACTATGGTTATCTCATATAGCATTCTCTAAACAACGGGTAGGTATCAATGTTAAACTATAGTTATCTCATTTAGCATTCTCTAAAAAAAGGGTAGGTATCAATGTAAAACTATGGTTGTCTCATTAAAAATTCTCCAAAAAAGGGTAGGTATTTATGAAAAACTATGGCAATCTCATATAGCATTCTCTTAACAAAGGGTAGGTATCAATGTAAAACTATGGTTATCTCATATAGCATTCTCTAAGCAAAGGGTAGGTGTAAAACGATGGTTATCTCATATAGCATTCTCTAAACAAAGGGTAGGTATCAATGAAAAACTATGGTTATTATCCCCCGACGAAGTCGGAGGGATATAGTTTTGGCGTCGTCCGTGCGTGCGTCCGTCCGTCCGTCCATTCCGTCTGTCCGTCCGCACTTTTTGTCTGTCCGGAACCATATCTCAGTACCTATTGGTCAGATTTAATTCATTCTTGGTACAAATGATTAGTACCATGGACTCTTGATATCCTATAAGTTTGGTCAAAATCAACCCCTTAACACTTGAGTTATTGCCCTTGTTTAAGTATAGGCAATTATAGGGCAAAACCTATATTAGCTTTTTTGTGTGATGATCTTCACATTTCATCAAAGCTATTATATTTAACAACTTCTCACTATAGACCATGATTGCCAAGTGCCTGTAGATAAGAATGGCAGTGTCAAAGTTTTACCCCACCCCCTTTGAACTCACCTAAGGGGTCAAAGGTCAAATATTTAAATTTCGCAATAACTAAGGCAATTATTAATATTTTTTGCTGAAATTTTGCATGCAGGCAGAGCAGCAATAGATATGAAACATATCAAACGGGATTTCAGTTTGAAGGCCTGATTCCGAGCCCCTTTGGTGGACTTAGGGGGTGGGGCCGAGGCCAAAATTAAACTTTTTCAGAATATGGTCATGTTGCATATCAAATTAAAGCTGACGATGCTGGCAGCAACATGGTAGCAAATATTTTGCCCACAGACACACCCTCAACCCAGGGGGTGGGGTCAAAAGGTCAAACTATATCTTTTTCTGAAAGTAGTCATGTTGCATATCAAATTAAAGCTGACGACGCTGGCAGCAACATGGTAGCAAATATTTTGCCCACAGACACACCATTGACCCAAGGGATGGGGTCAAAAGGTCAAACTATATCTTTTACTGAAAGTAGTCATGTTGCATATCAAATTAAAGGGAAATGAGCACAGAGCACCATGAAAGCAAGTGTGCTGTCATTACACACACCAACGACCCCTGGGGTGGGGTCAAAGGGTCATTTTTGTTCTTTTCTTAAAGTGGTCATGTTGCATATCAAAGTAAAGTGGAAAAGGTGTAGACCTACATGCAAGGTAACACTTTGAATTTATACACAATCTTGACCTCTGAGGTTGGGTTTAAAGGTCAGATGTTGAAATTGTGCAGATGTAAGTATATTTTTTATTTTACTAAGCACTAAAACATACTTGACAGGCGTTTGTTAGGATCTGAATGATACTGTAGGTGAACTAAGGGTTAGATAAATGGATTTATTTTTTGTGATTTACATGTTTCTCTCAAATAACCCTTCGTCGGGGGATATAAATTCGTCGAATTTGCCTTGTCTCATATAGCATTCTTTAAACAACGGGTGGTATCAATGTTAAACTATAGTTATCTCATTTAGCATTCTCTAAAAAAAGGGTAGGTATTAATGTAAAACTATGGCAATCTCATATAGCATTCTCTAAACAAAGGGTAGGTATCAATATAAAACTATGGTCATCTCATATAGCATTCTCTAAACAACGGGTAGGTATCGATGTAAAACTATGGTTATCTCATATAGCATTCTCTAAACAAAGGGTAGGTATCAATGTAAAACTATGGTTATCTCATATAGCATTCTCTAAACAATGGGTAGGTATCAATGTAAAACAATGGTTATCTCATATAGCATTCTCTAAACAAAGGGTAGGTATCAATGTAAAACTATGGTTATCTCATATAGCATTCTCTAAGCAAAGGTAGGTGTAAAACGATGGTTATCTCATATAGCATTCTCTAAACAAAGGGTAGGTATCATTGTTTAACTATGGTTATCTCATATAGCATTCTCTAAACAAAGGGTAGGTGTAAAACTATAGTTCTCTCATATAGCATTCTCTAAACAAAGGGTAGGTATCAATGTAAAACTCTGGTTATCTCATATAGCATTCTCTAAACAAAGGGTAGGTGTAAACTATGGTTATCTCATATAGCATTCTCTAAACAAAGGGTAGGTGTAAAACTATGGTTATCTCATATAATATT
This sequence comes from Loripinus fragilis, assembly GCA_964019695.1. NCBI lineage: Eukaryota > Metazoa > Mollusca > Bivalvia > Lucinida > Lucinidae > Loripinus > Loripinus fragilis. The sequence goes on from OZ026516.1 coordinate 6,865,860, forward strand.
CTCTAAACAAAGGGTAGGTGTAAAACTATGGTTATCTCATATAGCATTCTCTAAACAAAGGGTAGGTATCAATGTAAAACTCTGGTTATCTCATATAGCATTCTCTAAACAAAGGGTAGGTATCAATATAAAACTCTGGTTATCTCATATAGCATTCTCTAAACAAAGAGTAGGTGTAAAGCTCTGGTTATCTCATATAGCATTCTCTAAACAAGGGGGTAGGTATCAATGTAAAACTGGTTATCTCATATAGCATTCTCTAAACAATGGGTAGGTGTAAAACTATGGTTATCTCATATAGCATTCTCTAAACAAAGGGTAGGTATCAATGTAAAACTCTGGTTATCTCATATAGCAATCTCTTAACAAAGGTTAGGTATCAATGTTAAACTCTGGTTATCTCATATAGCAATCTCTTAACAAAGGGTAGGTATCAATGTTAAACTATGGTTATCTCATATAGCATTCTCTAAACAAATGGTAGGTATCAATGTAAAACTATGGCTATCTCATATAGCATTCTCTAAACAAAGGGTAGGTATCAATGTAAAACTATGGTTTTCTCATATAGCATTCTCTAAACAAAGGGTAGGTGTTAAACTATGGTTATCTCATTTAGCATTCTCTAAACAAAGAGTAGGTGTAAAACTATGGCAATCTCATATAGCATTCTCTAAACAAAAGTTGGTATCAATGTAAAACTATGGTTATCTCATACAGCATTCTCTAAACACCGGGTAGGTATCAATGTAAAACTATGGTTATCTCATATAGCATTCTCTAAACAAAGGGCAGGTGTTAAACTATGGTTATCTCATATAGCATTCTCTAAACAAAGAGTAGGTGTAAAACTATGGCAATCTCATATAGCATTCTCTAAACAAAAGTTGGTATCAAAGTTAAACTATGGTTATCTCATATAGCATTCTCTAAACAACGGGTAGGTATCAATGTAAAACTATGGTTATCTCATATAGCATTCTCTAAACAAAGGGTAGGTATCAATGTAAAACTCTGGTTATCTCATATAGCAATCTCTAAACAATGGGTAGGTGTAAAACTATGGTTATCTCATATAGCATTCTCTAAACAAAGGGTAGGTATCAATGTAAAACTCTGGTTATCTCATATAGCAATCTCTTAACAAAGGTTAGGTATCAATGTTAAACTCTGGTTATCTCATATAGCAATCTCTTAACAAAGGGTAGGTATCAATGTTAAACTATGGTTATCTCATATAGCATTCTCTAAACAAAGGGTAGGTATCAATGTAAAACTATGGCTATCTCATATAGCATTCTCTAAACAAAGGGTAGGTATCAATGTAAAACTATGGTTTTCTCATATAGCATTCTCTAAACAAAGGGTAGGTGTTAAACTATGGTTATCTCATTTAGCATTCTCTAAACAAAGAGTAGGTGTAAAACTATGGCAATCTCATATAGCATTCTCTAAACAAAAGTTGGTATCAATGTAAAACTATGGTTATCTCATACAGCATTCTCTAAACACCGGGTAGGTATCAATGTAAAACTATAGTTATCTCATTTAGCATTCTCTAAAAAAAGGGTAGGTATCAATGTAAAACTATGGTTGTCTCATTAAAAATTCTCCAAAAAAGGGTAGGTATTAATGAAAAACTATGGCAATCTCATATAGCATTCTCTAAACAAAGGGTAGGTATCAATGTAAAACTATGGTTATCTCATATAGCATTCTCTAAGCAAAGGGTAGGTGTAAAACGATGGTTATCTCATTAAGCATTCTCTAAACAAAGGGTAGGTATCAATGAAAAACTATGGTTATCTCATATAGCATTCTTTAAACAACGGGTGGTATCAATGTTAAACTATAGTTATCTCATTTAGCATTCTCTAAAAAAAGGGTAGGTATTAATGTAAAACTATGGCAATCTCATATAGCATTCTCTAAACAAAGGGTAGGTATCAATATAAAACTATGGTCATCTCATATAGCATTCTCTAAACAACGGGTAGGTATCGATGTAAAACTATGGTTATCTCATATAGCATTCTCTAAACAAAGGGTAGGTATCAATGTAAAACTATGGTTATCTCATATAGCATTCTCTAAACAATGGGTAGGTATCAATGTAAAACAATGGTTATCTCGTATAGCATTCTCTAAACAAAGGGTAGGTATCAATGTAAAACTATGGTTATCTCATATAGCATTCTCTAAGCAAAGGGTAGGTGTAAAACGATGGTTATCTCATATAGCATTCTCTAAACAAAGGGTAGGTATCATTGTTTAACTATGGTTATCTCATATAGCATTCTCTAAACAAAGGGTAGGTGTAAAACTATAGTTCTCTCATATAGCATTCTCTAAACAAAGGGTAGGTATCAATGTAAAACTCTGGTTATCTCATATAGCATTCTCTAAACAAAGGGTAGGTGTAAACTATGGTTATCTCATATAGAATTCTCTAAACAAAGGGTAGGTGTAAAACTATGGTTATCTCATATAATATTCTCTAAACAAAGGGTAGGTGTAAAACTATGGTTATCTCATATAGCATTCTCTAAACAAAGGGTAGGTATCAATGTAAAACTCTGGTTATCTCATATAGCATTCTCTAAACAAAGGGTAGGTATCAATATAAAACTCTGGTTATCTCATATAGCATTCTCTAAACAAAGAGTAGGTGTAAAGCTCTGGTTATCTCATATAGCATTCTCTAAACAAGGGGGTAGGTATCAATGTAAAACTGGTTATCTCATATAGCATTCTCTAAACAATGGGTAGGTGTAAAACTATGGTTATCTCATATAGCATTCTCTAAACAAAGGGTAGGTATCAATGTAAAACTCTGGTTATCTCATATAGCAATCTCTTAACAAAGGTTAGGTATCAATGTTAAACTCTGGTTATCTCATATAGCAATCTCTTAACAAAGGGTAGGTATCATTGTTAAACTATGGTTATCTCATATACCATTCTCTAAACAAAGGGTAGGTATCAATGTAAAACTATGGCTATCTCATATAGCATTCTCTAAACAAAGGGTAGGCATCAATGTAAAACTATGGTTTTCTCATATAGCATTCTCTAAACAAAGGGTAGGTGTTAAACTATGGTTATCTCATTTAGCATTCTCTAAACAAAGAGTAGGTGTAAAACTATGGCAATCTCATAGAGCATTCTCTAAACAAAAGTTGGTATCAATGTAAAACTATGGTTATCTCATACAGCATTCTCTAAACACCGGGTAGGTATCAATGTAAAACTATGGTTATCTCATATAGCATTCTCTAAACAAAGGGCAGGTGTTAAACTATGGTTATCTCATATAGCATTCTCTAAACAAAGAGTAGGTGTAAAACTATGGCAATCTCATATAGCATTCTCTAAACAAAAGTTGGTATCAATGTAAAACTATGGTTATCTCATATAGCATTCTCTAAACAACGGGTAGGTATCAATGTAAAACTATGGTTATCTCATATAGCATTCTCTAAACAAAGGGTAGGTATCAATGTAAAACTCTGGTTATCTCATATAGCAATCTCTAAACAATGGGTAGGTGTAAAACTATGGTTATCTCATATAGCATTCTCTAAACAAAGGGTAGGTATCAATGTAAAACTCTGGTTATCTCATATAGCAATCTCTTAACAAAGGTTAGGTATCAATGTTAAACTCTGGTTATCTCATATAGCAATCTCTTAACAAAGGGTAGGTATCAATGTTAAACTATGGTTATCTCATATAGCATTCTCTAAACAAAGGGTAGGTATCAATGTAAAACTATGGCTATCTCATATAGCATTCTCTAAACAAAGGGTAGGTATCAATGTAAAACTATGGTTTTCTCATATAGCATTCTCTAAACAAAGGGTAGGTGTTAAACTATGGTTATCTCATTTAGCATTCTCTAAACAAAGAGTAGGTGTAAAACTATGGCAATCTCATATAGCATTCTCTAAACAAAAGTTGGTATCAATGTAAAACTATGGTTATCTCATACAGCATTCTCTAAACAACGGGTAGGTATCAATGTAAAACTATAGTTATCTCATTTAGCATTCTCTAAAAAAAGGGTAGGTATCAATGTAAAACTATGGTTGTCTCATTAAAAATTCTCCAAAAAAGGGTAGGTATTAATGAAAAACTATGGCAATCTCATATAGCATTCTCTAAACAAAGGGTAGGTATCAATGTAAAACTATGGTTATCTCATATAGCATTCTCTAAGCAAAGGGTAGGTGTAAAACGATGGTTATCTCATATAGCATTCTCTAAACAAAGGGTAGGTATCAATGAAAAACTATGGTTATCTCATATAGCATTCTTTAAACAACGGGTGGTATCAATGTTAAACTATAGTTATCTCATTTAGCATTCTCTAAAAAAAGGGTAGGTATTAATGTAAAACTATGGCAATCTCATATAGCATTCTCTAAACAAAGGGTAGGTATCAAAATAAAACTATGGTCATCTCATATAGCATTCTCTAAACAACGGGTAGGTATCGATGTAAAACTATGGTTATCTCATATAGCATTCTCTAAACAAAGGGTAGGTATCAATGTAAAACTATGGTTATCTCATATAGCATTCTCTAAACAATGGGTAGGTATCAATGTAAAACAATGGTTATCTCGTATAGCATTCTCAAAACAAAGGGTAGGTATCAATGTTAAACTATGGTTATCTCATATAGCATTCTCTAAGCAAAGGGTAGGTGTAAAACGATGGTTATCTCATATAGCATTCTCTAAACAAAGGGTAGGTATCATTGTTTAACTATGGTTATCTCATATAGCATTCTCTAAACAAAGGGTAGGTGTAAAACTATAGTTCTCTCATATAGCATTCTCTAAACAAAGGGTAGGTATCAATGTAAAACTCTGGTTATCTCATATAGCATTCTCTAAACAAAGGGTAGGTGTAAACTATGGTTATCTCATATAGCATTCTCTAAACAAAGGGTAGGTGTAAAACTATGGTTATCTCATATAATATTCTCTAAACAAAGGGTAGGTGTAAAACTATGGTTATCTCATATAGCATTCTCTAAACAAAGGGTAGGTATCAATGTAAAACTCTGGTTATCTCATATAGCATTCTCTAAACAAAGGGTAGGTATCAATATAAAACTCTGGTTATCTCATATAGCATTCTCTAAACAAAGAGTAGGTGTAAAGCTCTGGTTATCTCATATAGCATTCTCTAAACAAGGGGGTAGGTATCAATGTAAAACTGGTTATCTCATATAGCATTCTCTAAACAATGGGTAGGTGTAAAACTATGGTTATCTCATATAGCATTCTCTAAACAAAGGGTAGGTATCAATGTAAAACTCTGGTTATCTCATATAGCAATCTCTTAACAAAGGTTAGGTATCAATGTTAAACTCTGGTTATCTCATATAGCAATCTCTTAACAAAGGGTAGGTATCAATGTTAAACTATGGTTATCTCATATAGCATTCTCTAAACAAAGGGTAGGTATCAATGTAAAACTATGGCTATCTCATATAGCATTCTCTAAACAAAGGGTAGGTATCAATGTAAAACTATGGTTTTCTCATATAGCATTCTCTAAACAAAGGGTAGGTGTTAAACTATGGTTATCTCATTTAGCATTCTCTAAACAAAGAGTAGGTGTAAAACTATGGCAATCTCATATAGCATTCTCTAAACAAAAGTTGGTATCAATGTAAAACTATGGTTATCTCATACAGCATTCTCTAAACACCGGGTAGGTATCAATGTAAAACTATGGTTATCTCATATAGCATTCTCTAAACAAAGGGCAGGTGTTAAACTATGGTTATCTCATATAGCATTCTCTAAACAAAGAGTAGGTGTAAAACTATGGCAATCTCATATAGCATTCTCTAAACAAAAGTTGGTATCAATGTAAAACTATGGTTATCTCATATAGCATTCTCTAAACACCGGGTAGGTATCAATGTAAAACTATGGTTATCTCATATAGCATTCTCTAAACAAAGGGTAGGTATCAATGTAAAACTCTGGTTATCTCATATAGCAATCTCTTAACAAATGGTAGGTATCAATGTTAAACTCTGGTTATCTCATATAGCAATCTCTTAACAAAGGGTAGGTATCAATGTGCCAAAGGGTACAATTGCTTCTCCTGGGGATCCGTACCAGCATTTCTAAGGAAACCTATAGCCCCTTATAGTAATAGTAACATTCAAGGGAGGTCATCAAATTTGGTATTCTATAAGGAACTGCTCCTTTAAGAGAAGTTCCCGTTTTGAAAATTGACACAATTGAAAAGAATCATTGCTTGATCCAGTAGTCTCCCTTTGATGTGTGTAACTTTTTCAGCTTTCTGGCTCCGCTGTTGTAGCTTATGCTGATAATATTTGCATTGTGGCTAATTGTGAAGACAATCTACAAATAATGTTAAATTGTGTTCAAAGAATGGTGCAAGCTATGGAGAGTGTTAGTTAGCAAAAAGTGGAAACATATGTTTTTGCAGAGGTTGATCTAATGGAAATGAATACACTTTTAAAATCGGTGAAAATGTTTAAGAAACTGCAGATAGATATTTGGGGGTTTATTTCACGAGACAAGATTTTGCAACAAACACAGTGAGGCTTTGGGAAAAGCAGCCAGCCATTGAGTCAAGCTCTTGGGAGCATAATAAGTAAGGTCCTTAGTTTAAAGGAATTCAGATTTAAAGCTTATAAAAGGGAGCGCAGTGGCTCAGTGGTAGAGTGCTTGACTCGAGACAGAGGGACCGCAGCTTGGAGCCTCACCGGCGTCACTGCGTTGTGGTCCTTGAGCAAGACACATTTATCCTAGCTTAGTACTGGTTCAACCCAGGAAGACCTGTCCCTGTTTAACTGAAAGATTGTTGATGGGACCACAGGAGCTTGAAGTTTGGTCCTTATATCACCTATATAGCCTCAAAACCGAAAGCTCACGGTGTCATTACGTAGTAATGACCAGGAGTGAAACTAAGCTCTCGGTAGCCATTCCGGCTCCAGTTTCCGGTCAATCGGCAGTGAATGTTGCGACGGCAATGTCAAAGTGTTCGATAACTTTTCATCTGCCTTATGATCAAGAGGGCGACGTTAAGACAAAACAGGACAATGTCTCAAATTTACTTTTAAGTCGATATAGTACTGGGAAACCTATTTGCTATGGCATATACAATGAGAAATGACGTTTTCATTTACGAAATAAGCCCCAAGACGCTATAACTTGACGTTACGCTTGTACGCCAAATCGTGCGCGACGTCACACGATCTTTGAAAAACAACCGTTTTAGTTTTGAATTTCCGCAAAGTTTATGAAAAACAGAACTTTTCGTGATAATTAAATGTAAGGGTTTGATTTATTTAATATTCTGAACACATTTAACAGATCGTTTCATTTTTTGGTTGAAGAGTTTGTAAGTTTTGAAATGTATTTTCTCCAAGTGTGACAAAGGCTCGGATTCACTGCGTCAAACCGGATACTGGAGCCGGAATGGCTATCGTTATTTTTTCCTTATTTTCAAATGCTCATTATTTTGACTCAGTGATATGTCAGAAAAAGTTATCCATGCCTCGCATGACCTGTTGCCATAGTTTTTATGGTTAGATGTTCAGTTTTCGCCAAAACCTCCTGGTAACGGCGATTCAAAGGTGCCTGAAATTTAGTTTCACTCCTGGTCATTACTATGTAATGACATTGTGAGCTTTTGATTTTGAGCTATAGGGATGATTTATGGATCGAACTTCAAGCTCCTGTGATGGGACGTAAAGAATCAAATCAAATCAAACAAAAGCTTATGAAAAGTTATAATCTTCATGTGTAATGCCCATCTTCAAATATTTTACTGCTGTCTGGGGTCTAAAAAAACTACCAGCAAATAGACGACGTTCAAAACCGGGCGATATGTTATTTACCCAGAGTTCATCGGTTCACACTCCTTTTAAGCAATGATGAGAGTATTTGAGCCATGACAAGAGATTTCCAACAATGTGGTATCTGCGACCATCAAAGCCTCAGATCAGCCTGCGCATACATGCAGTATGATCAGAGCCTTTGCTAGTCGCTTGAATATTCTATGAGTGTTAAGCTACTGACTGAACATCATTTGGAGTTTCTGCACTTAAAAGTAGGCTGCACAGGCTGATCTGAGTCTACACTTGTCAAAATGCCGCATTGTATGAAATCACATGTCGCGGCTCAATTTTGTTGTTGTTTTTATTTCAGAGAGAAAAAGATGCTGTTAGCAAATTGTACACCAAGTTGTTACAGGTCCACAATAAGAAACCAGGTAAGATATTTAGACAGAGTCCAGATAAGAAAATTTTAATTATTTTCTTACCCATTAATTTAAACATGTGTTTTGGGTGCTCAAAAGAACCGTCTCATTGAGACGGTTCTTTTGAGTACCCACAACATATGTTTTGGATGAGAATAAAGAAAATCATTTTCCAATATGCACTCTTATCTGGTGGCCTGATTTAGATGTGTCCTGCTGAGGCCATATAAAAATACACCAATATTTAGGCTAAACCTGGCCCTACCTAAATATACTGGTTTGGTCTGTAGTGTGTTATTGTGTCATTTCCTGGTCATATGCTCTTGCTTTTAGCATGGACAACTGTGATGAAAAACTGTGGATACTGATCTGCTAGCTGATTGGGATATACACTGCTGTTGACAAAAAATTATAAGTAACATGTGGACCATGTTCAGGTCACATGCAAGTCAAATAAGCTTATACATATCTTCTGAAAGGATGCATGATTGTATCTATTTCACACTTGAGCCTCAACGCAAGAAAACCTGTCTTCGGGGTTTCCAACAAACCCAGACTCAATCCAGGTTTGTCTCCTCAGCTACAGAAAATTGAAATTTCAGCAGAAGCTAGTTCAGATATGATACTTTCCTGAAAGTGAATATAAAAGGTGCTGAACAGTTTACAGTTGTGCAGACTTGTGCTGATCAGTCTGTGCAAATGTGCATGCTGGTGTGTGCCTTTATTGTCTGCAAACTCTGAAGACAGGTTTTCTCACGTGAAGGCCCACTTATTCCTCTATCATCGTCTAAAGTTACTGCTTAAATGGGAGTTAATAGCAATAATACATATTAGAGTTAACATAGCATATTGTCATGTTGTTATTTCAGGATTATGGATAGAGGCAGCAAAGTTGGTGTTTGGAATGAGCAATAATACTCTAGTTTATATTAACATATTGTCATGTTGGTATTTTAGGACTGTGGATAGAGGCAGCAAAGTTGGTGTTTGGAATGAGCAATGATACTCTAGTTTATATTAACATATTGTCATGTTGGTATTTCAGGCTTATGGATAGAGGCAGCAAAGTTGGTGTTTGGAATGAGCAATAATACTCTAGTTTATATTAACATATTGTCATGTTGGTATTTTAGGACTGTGGATAGAGGCAGCAAAGTTGGTGTTTGGAATGAGCAATGATACTCTAGTTTATATTAACATATTTTCATGTTGTTATTTTAGGACTGTGGATAGAGGCAGCAAAGTTGGTGTTTGGAATGAGCAATGATACTCTTAGTTTATATTAACATATTGTCATGTTGTTATTTTAGGACTGTGGATAGAGGCAGCAAAGTTGGTGTTTGGAATGAGCAATGATACTCTAGTTTATAATAACATATTGTCATGTTGTTTTAGGAATATGGATAGAGGCAGCAAAGTTGGTGTTTGGAATGAGCAATGATACTCTAGTTTATATTAACATATTGTCATGTTGTTATTTTAGGACTGTGGATAGAGGCAGCAAAGTTGGTGTTTGGAATGAGCAATGATACTCTAGTTTATATTAACATATTGTCATGTTGTTATTTCAGGACTGTGGATAGAGGCAGCAAAGTTGGTGTTTGGAATGAGCAATGATACTCTAAGTTTATAATAACATATTGTTATGTTGTTTTAGGAATATGGATAGAGGCAGCAAAGTTGGTGTTTGGAATGAGCAATAATACTCTAAGTTTATAATAACATATTGTCATGTTGTTTTAGGAATATGGATAGAGGCAGCAAAGTTGATGTTTGGAATGAGCAATAATACTCTAAGTTTATAATAACATATGGTCATGTTGTTTTAGGAATATGGATAGAGGCAGCAAAGTTGGTGTTTGGAATGAGCAATAATACTCTAGTTTATAATAACATATTGTCATGTTGTTTTAGGAATATGGATAGAGGCAGCAAAGTTGGTGTTTGGAATGAGCAATAATACTCTAGTTTATAATAACATATTGTCATGTTGTTTTAGGAATATGGATAGAGGCAGCAAAGTTGGTGTTTGGAATGAGCAATAATACTCTAAGTTTATAATAACATATTGTCATGTTGTTTTAGGAATATGGATAGAGGCAGCAAAGTTGGTGTTTGGAATGAGCAATAATACTCTAGTTTATAATAACATATTGTCATGTTGTTTTAGGAATATGGATAGAGGCAGCAAAGTTGGTGTTTGGTATGAGCAATAATACTCCAAGTTTATAATAACGTATTGTCATGTTGGTATTTCAGGATTATGGATAGAGGCAGCAAAGTTGGTGTTTGGAATGAGCAATAACACTCCAAGTTTATAATAACGTATTGTCATGTTGGTATTTCAGGATTATGGATAGAGGCAGCAAAGTTGGTGTTTGGAATGAGCAATGATACTCTAGTTTATAATAACATATTGTCATGTTGGTATTTCAGGATTATGAATAGAGGCAGCAAAGTTGGTGTTTGGAATGAGCATAATACTCTTAGTTTATATTAACATATTGTCATGTTGTTATTTTAGGACTGTGGATAGAGGCAGCAAAGTTGGTGTTTGGAATGAGCAATGATACTCTAGTTTATAATAACATATTGTCATGTTGTTTTAGGAATATGGATAGAGGCAGCAAAGTTGGTGTTTGGAATGAGCAATGATACTCTAGTTTATATTAACATATTGTCATGTTGTTATTTTAGGACTGTGGATAGAGGCAGCAAAGTTGGTGTTTGGAATGAGCAATGATACTCTAGTTTATATTAACATATTGTCATGTTGTTATTTCAGGACTGTGGATAGAGGCAGCAAAGTTGGTGTTTGGAATGAGCAATGATACTCTAAGTTTATAATAACATATTGTCATGTTGTTTTAGGAATATGGATAGAGGCAGCAAAGTTGGTGTTTGGAATGAGCAATAATACTCTAAGTTTATAATAACATATTGTCATGTTGTTTTAGGAATATGGATAGAGGCAGCAAAGTTGGTGTTTGGAATGAGCAATAATACTCTAAGTTTATAATAACATATGGTCATGTTGTTTTAGGAATATGGATAGAGGCAGCAAAGTTGGTGTTTGGAATGAGCAATAATACTCTAGTTTATAATAACATATTGTCATGTTGTTTTAGGAATATGGATAGAGGCAGCAAAGTTGGTGTTTGGAATGAGCAATAATACTCTAGTTTATAATAACATATTGTCATGTTGTTTTAGGAATATGGATAGAGGCAGCAAAGTTGGTGTTTGGAATGAACAATAATACTCTAAGTTTATAATAACATATTGTCATGTTGTTTTAGGAATATGGATAGAGGCAGCAAAGTTGGTGTTTGGAATGAGCAATAATACTCTAGTTTATAATAACATATTGTCATGTTGTTTTAGGAATATGGATAGAGGCAGCAAAGTTGGTGTTTGGTATGAGCAATAATACTCCAAGTTTATAATAACGTATTGTCATGTTGGTATTTCAGGATTATGGATAGAGGCAGCAAAGTTGGTGTTTGGAATGAGCAATAACACTCCAAGTTTATAATAACGTATTGTCATGTTGGTATTTCAGGATTATGGATAGAGGCAGCAAAGTTGGTGTTTGGAATGAGCAATGATACTCTAGTTTATAATAACATATTGTCATGTTGGTATTTCAGGATTATGAATAGAGGCAGCAAAGTTGGTGTTTGGAATGAGCATAATACTCTAGTTTATATTAACGTATTGTCATGTTGTTATTTAAGGATTATGAATAGAGGCAGCAAATTTGGTGTTTGGAATGAGCAATAATACTCTAGTTTATAATAAGATATTGTCATGTTGGTATTTCAGGATTATGGATAGAGGCAGCAAAGTTGGTGTTTGGAATGAGCAATGATACTCTAGTTTATAATAACATATTGTCATGTTGGTATTTCAGGATTATGGATAGAGGCAGCAAAGTTGGTGTTTGGAATGAGCAATAATACTCTAAGTTTATAATAACATATTGTCATGTTGGTATTTCAGGATTATGAATAGAGGCAGCAAAGTTGGTGTTTGGAATGAGCAATAATACTCTAAGTTTATAAGAACTTATTGTCATGTTGTTATTCAGAATTATGGATACAGGCAGCAAAGTTGGTGTTTGGAATGAGCAATAATACTCTAGTTTATAATAAGATATTGTCATGTTGGTATTTCAGGATTATGGATAGAGGCAGCAAAGTTGGTGTTTGGAATGAGCAATGATACTCTAGTTTATATTAACATATTGTCATGTTGGTATTTCAGAATTAAGGATAGAGGCAGCAAAGATGGTGATTGGAATGAGCAATAATACTCTAAGTTTATAATAACATATTGTCATGTTGGTATTCCAGGATTATGGATAGAAGCAGCAAAGTTGGTGTTTGGAATGAGCAATAATACTCTAAGTTTAAAGTAACATATTGTCATGTTGGTATTTCAGGATTATTGATAGAAGCAGCAAAGTTGGTGTTTGGAATGAGCAATAATACTCCAAGTTTATAATAACATATTGTCATGTTGTTATTCAGGATTATGGATAGAAGCAGCAAAGTTGGTGTTTGGAATGAGCAATGATACTCTAAGTTTATAATTACATATTGTCATGTTGGTATTTCAGGATTATGAATAGAGGCAGCAAAGTTGGTGTTTGGAATGAGCAATAATACTCCAAGTTTATAATAACGTAGTGTCATGTTGGTATTTCAGGATTATGGATAGAGGCAGCAAAGTTGGTGTTTGGAATGAGCAATAATACTCTAGTTTATATTAACATATTGTCATGTTGTTATTTAAGGATTATGAATAGAGGCAGCAAAGTTGGTGTTTGGAATGAGCAATAATACTCTAAGTTTATAAGAACTTATTGTCATGTTGGTATTTCAGGATTATGGATAGAGGCAGCAAAGTTGGTGTTTGGAATGAGCAATAATACTCTAGTTTATATTAACATATTGTCATGTTGTTTTAGGAATATGGATAGAGGCAGCAAAGTTGGTGTTTGGTATGAGCAATAATACTCTAGTTTATATTAACATATTGTCATGTTGTTATTTAAGGATTATGAATAGAGGCAGCAAAGTTGGTGTTTGGAATGAGCAATAATACTCTAAGTTTATAAGAACTTATTGTCATGTTGGTATTTCAGGATTATGGATAGAGGCAGCAAAGTTGGTGTTTGGAATGAGCAATAATACTCTAAGTTTATAAGAACTTATTGTCATGTTGTTATTTTAGGATTATGAATAGATGCAGCAAAGTTGGTGTTTGGAATGAGCAATAATACTCTAAGTTTATAAGAACTTATTGTCATGTTGGTATTTCAGGATAATGGATAGAGGCAGCAAAGTTGGTGTTTGGAATGAGCAATGATACTCTAAGTTTATAATAACATATTGTCATGTTGGTATTTCAGGATTATGAATAGAGGCAGCAAAGTTGGTGTTTGGAATGAGCAATAATACTCTAGTTTATATTAACGTATTGTCATGTTGTTATTTTAGGATTATGAATAGAGGCAGCAAAGTTGGTGTTTGGAATGAGCAATAATACTCTAAGTTTATAAGAACTTATTGTCATGTTGTTATTTTAGGATTATGAATAGAGGCAGCAAAGTTGGTGTTTGGAATGAGCAATAATACTCCAAGTTTATAATAACATATTGTCATGTTGGTATTTCAGAATTATTGATAGAAGCAGCAAAGTTGGTGTTTGGAATGAGCAATAATACTCTAGTTTATAATAAGATATTGTCATGTTGGTATTTCAGGATAATGGATAGAGGCAGCAAAGTTGGTGTTTGGAATGAGCAATGATACTCTAGTTTATAATAACATATTGTCATGTTGGTATTTCAGGATTATGGATAGAGGCAGCAAAGTTGGTGTTTGGAATGAGCAATAATACTCTAAGTTTATAATAACATATTGTCATGTTGGTATTTCAGGATTATGAATAGAGGCAGCAAAGTTGGTGTTTGGAATGAGCAATAATACTCTAAGTTTATAAGAACTTATTGTCATGTTGTTATTCAGAATTATGGATACAGGCAGCAAAGTTGGTGTTTGGAATGAGCAATAACACTCTAGTTTATAATAAGATATTGTCATGTTGGTATTTCAGGATTATGGATAGAGGCAGCAAAGTTGGTGTTTGGAATGAGCAATGATACTCTAGTTTATATTAACATATTGTCATGTTGGTATTTCAGGATTATGGATAGAGGCAGCAAAGATGGTGATTGGAATGAGCAATAATACTCTAGTTTATAATAACATATTGTCATGTTGTTTTAGGAATATGGATAGAGGCACTAAAGTTGGTGTTTGGAATGAGCAATAATACTCTAAGTTTATAATAACATATTGTCATGTTGGTATTCCAGGATTATGGATAGAAGCAGCAAAGTTGGCGTTTGGAATGAGCAATAATACTCTAAGTTTATAATAACATATTGTCATGTTGGTATTTCAGGATTATTGATAGAAGCAGCAAAGTTGGTGTTTGGAATGAGCAATAATACTCCAAGTTTATAATAACATATTGTCATGTTGTTATTCAGGATTATGGATAGAAGCAGCAAAGTTGGTGTTTGGAATGAGCAATAATACTCTAGTTTATAATAACATATTGTCATGTTGTTTTAGGAATATGGATAGAGGCAGCAAAGTTGGTGTTTGGAATGAGCAATAATACTCTAAGTTTATAATAACATATTGTCATGTTGTTTTAGGAATATGGATAGAGGCAGCAAAGTTGGTGCTTGGAAATGAGCAATTATATTCTAATTTGTAATAACACATGGGTGAAAGTTTTCAGGATTTATCCTGAATTCAAGATTTTTAGGCTGACTTTCAATAGAAAGTCAGCCTCAAAATCCTGAATTATGGAGATTAAAAAAGCTTCTTTGATTTGTTTTTAGATTATCTAAACACAATTAAACTTTTTAACTTTAAATTATCCATTTTTGTAGACATCCTGCAAGTTTTAAAAATTTGAATTTCAAAAGTTCTGGATTTTGGAACTTTCACCCATGATAACGTATTGTCATGTTGTTATTTCAGGATTATGATTAGAGGCAGCAAAGTTGGTGTTTGGAATGAGCAATGATACTCTAGTTTATAATAACATATTGTCATGTTGTTTTAGGAATATGGATAGAAGCAGCAAAGTTGGTGTTTGGAATGAGCAATAATACTCTAGTTTATAATAACATATTGTCATGTTGTTTTAGGAATATGAATAGAGGCAGCAAAGTTGGTGTTTGGAATGAGCAATAATACTCTAAGTTTATAATAACATATTGTCATGTTGTTTTAGGAATATGGATAGAGGCAGCAAAGTTGGTGTTTGGAATGAGCAATAATACTCTAAGTTTATAATAACATATGGTCATGTTGTTTTAGGAATATGGATAGAGGCAGCAAAGTTGGTGTTTGGAATGAGCAATAATACTCTAGTTTATAATAACATATTGTCATGTTGTTTTAGGAATATGGATAGAGGCAGCAAAGTTGGTGTTTGGAATGAGCAATAATACTCTAGTTTATAATAACATATTGTCATGTTGTTTTAGGAATATGGATAGAGGCAGCAAAGTTGGTGTTTGGAATGAGCAATAATACTCTAAGTTTATAATAACATATTGTCATGTTGTTTTAGGAATATGGATAGAGGCAGCAAAGTTGGTGTTTGGAATGAGCAATAATACTCTAGTTTATAATAACATATTGTCATGTTGTTTTAGGAATATGGATAGAGGCAGCAAAGTTGGTGTTTGGTATGAGCAATAATACTCCAAGTTTATAATAACGTATTGTCATGTTGGTATTTCAGGATTATGGATAGAGGCAGCAAAGTTGGTGTTTGGAATGAGCAATAACACTCCAAGTTTATAATAACGTATTGTCATGTTGGTATTTCAGGATTATGGATAGAGGCAGCAAAGTTGGTGTTTGGAATGAGCAATGATACTCTAGTTTATAATAACATATTGTCATGTTGGTATTTCAGGATTATGAATAGAGGCAGCAAAGTTGGTGTTTGGAATGAGCATAAAACTCTTAGTTTATATTAACATATTGTCATGTTGTTATTTTAGGACTGTGGATAGAGGCAGCAAAGTTGGTGTTTGGAATGAGCAATGATACTCTAGTTTATAATAACATATTGTCATGTTGTTTTAGGAATATGGATAGAGGCAGCAAAGTTGGTGTTTGGAATGAGCAATGATACTCTAGTTTATATTAACATATTGTCATGTTGTTATTTTAGGACTGTGGATAGAGGCAGCAAAGTTGGTGTTTGGAATGAGCAATGATACTCTAGTTTATATTAACACATTGTCATGTTGTTATTTCAGGACTGTGGATAGAGGCAGCAAAGTTGGTGTTTGGAATGAGCAATGATACTCTAAGTTTATAATAACATATTGTCATGTTGTTTTAGGAATATGGATAGAGGCAGCAAAGTTGGTGTTTGGAATGAGCAATAATACTCTAAGTTTATAATAACATATTGTCATGTTGTTTTAGGAATATGGATAGAGGCAGCAAAGTTGGTGTTTGGAATGAGCAATAATACTCTAAGTTTATAATAACATATGGTCATGTTGTTTTAGGAATATGGATAGAGGCAGCAAAGTTGGTGTTTGGAATGAGCAATAATACTCTAGTTTATAATAACATATTGTCATGTTGTTTTAGGAATATGGATAGAGGCAGCAAAGTTGGTGTTTGGAATGAGCAATAATACTCTAGTTTATAATAACATATTGTCATGTTGTTTTAGGAATATGGATAGAGGCAGCAAAGTTGGTGTTTGGAATGAACAATAATACTCTAAGTTTATAATAACATATTGTCATGTTGTTTTAGGAATATGGATAGAGGCAGCAAAGTTGGTGTTTGGAATGAGCAATAATACTCTAGTTTATAATAACATATTGTCATGTTGTTTTAGGAATATGGATAGAGGCAGCAAAGTTGGTGTTTGGTATGAGCAATAATACTCCAAGTTTATAATAACGTATTGTCATGTTGGTATTTCAGGATTATGGATAGAGGCAGCAAAGTTGGTGTTTGGAATGAGCAATAACACTCCAAGTTTATAATAACGTATTGTCATGTTGGTATTTCAGGATTATGGATAGAGGCAGCAAAGTTGGTGTTTGGAATGAGCAATGATACTCTAGTTTATAATAACATATTGTCATGTTGGTATTTCAGGATTATGAATAGAGGCAGCAAAGTTGGTGTTTGGAATGAGCATAATACTCTAGTTTATATTAACGTATTGTCATGTTGTTATTTAAGGATTATGAATAGAGGCAGCAAATTTGGTGTTTGGAATGAGCAATAATACTCTAGTTTATAATAAGATATTGTCATGTTGGTATTTCAGGATTATGGATAGAGGCAGCAAAGTTGGTGTTTGGAATGAGCAATGATACTCTAGTTTATAATAACATATTGTCATGTTGGTATTTCAGGATTATGGATAGAGGCAGCAAAGTTGGTGTTTGGAATGAGCAATAATACTCTAAGTTTATAATAACATATTGTCATGTTGGTATTTCAGGATTATGAATAGAGGCAGCAAAGTTGGTGTTTGGAATGAGCAATAATACTCTAAGTTTATAAGAACTTATTGTCATGTTGTTATTCAGAATTATGGATACAGGCAGCAAAGTTGGTGTTTGGAATGAGCAATAATACTCTAGTTTATAATAAGATATTGTCATGTTGGTATTTCAGGATTATGGATAGAGGCAGCAAAGTTGGTGTTTGGAATGAGCAATGATACTCTAGTTTATATTAACATATTGTCATGTTGGTATTTCAGAATTAAGGATAGAGGCAGCAAAGATGGTGATTGGAATGAGCAATAATACTCTAAGTTTATAATAACATATTGTCATGTTGGTATTCCAGGATTATGGATAGAAGCAGCAAAGTTGGTGTTTGGAATGAGCAATAATACTCTAAGTTTAAAGTAACATATTGTCATGTTGGTATTTCAGGATTATTGATAGAAGCAGCAAAGTTGGTGTTTGGAATGAGCAATAATACTCCAAGTTTATAATAACATATTGTCATGTTGTTATTCAGGATTATGGATAGAAGCAGCAAAGTTGGTGTTTGGAATGAGCAATGATACTCTAAGTTTATAATTACATATTGTCATGTTGGTATTTCAGGATTATGAATAGAGGCAGCAAAGTTGGTGTTTGGAATGAGCAATAATACTCCAAGTTTATAATAACGTAGTGTCATGTTGGTATTTCAGGATTATGGATAGAGGCAGCAAAGTTGGTGTTTGGAATGAGCAATAATACTCTAGTTTATATTAACATATTGTCCTGTTGTTATTTGAGGATTATGAATAGAGGCAGCAAAGTTGGTGTTTGGAATGAGCAATAATACTCTAAGTTTATAAGAACTTATTGTCATGTTGGTATTTCAGGATTATGGATAGAGGCAGCAAAGTTGGTGTTTGGAATGAGCAATGATACTCTAAGTTTATAATAACATATTGTCATGTTGGTATTTCAGGATTATGAATAGAGGCAGCAAAGTTGGTGTTTGGAATGAGCAATAATACTCTAGTTTATATTAACGTATTGTCATGTTGTTATTTTAGGATTATGAATAGAGGCAGCAAAGTTGGTGTTTGGAATGAGCAATAATACTCTAAGTTTATAAGAACTTATTGTCATGTTGTTATTTTAGGATTATGAATAGATGCAGCAAAGTTGGTGTTTGGAATGAGCAATAATACTCTAAGTTTATAAGAACTTATTGTCATGTTGGTATTTCAGGATTATGGATAGAGGCAGCAAAGTTGGTGTTTGGAATGAGCAATGATACTCTAAGTTTATAATAACATATTGTCATGTTGGTATTTCAGGATTATGAATAGAGGCAGCAAAGTTGGTGTTTGGAATGAGCAATAATACTCTAGTTTATATTAACGTATTGTCATGTTGTTATTTTAGGATTATGAATAGAGGCAGCAAAGTTGGTGTTTGGAATGAGCAATAATACTCTAAGTTTATAAGAACTTATTGTCATGTTGTTATTTTAGGATTATGAATAGAGGCAGCAAAGTTGGTGTTTGGAATGAGCAATAATACTCCAAGTTTATAATAACATATTGTCATGTTGGTATTTCAGAATTATTGATAGAAGCAGCAAAGTTGGTGTTTGGAATGAGCAATAATACTCTAGTTTATAATAAGATATTGTCATGTTGGTATTTCAGGATAATGGATAGAGGCAGCAAAGTTGGTGTTTGGAATGAGCAATGATACTCTAGTTTATAATAACATATTGTCATGTTGGTATTTCAGGATTATGGATAGAGGCAGCAAAGTTGGTGTTTGGAATGAGCAATAATACTCTAAGTTTATAATAACATATTGTCATGTTGGTATTTCAGGATTATGAATAGAGGCAGCAAAGTTGGTGTTTGGAATGAGCAATAATACTCTAAGTTTATAAGAACTTATTGTCATGTTGTTATTCAGAATTATGGATACAGGCAGCAAAGTTGGTGTTTGGAATGAGCAATAACACTCTAGTTTATAATAAGATATTGTCATGTTGGTATTTCAGGATTATGGATAGAGGCAGCAAAGTTGGTGTTTGGAATGAGCAATGATACTCTAGTTTATATTAACATATTGTCATGTTGGTATTTCAGGATTATGGATAGAGGCAGCAAAGATGGTGATTGGAATGAGCAATAATACTCTAGTTTATAATAACATATTGTCATGTTGTTTTAGGAATATGGATAGAGGCACTAAAGTTGGTGTTTGGAATGAGCAATAATACTCTAAGTTTATAATAACATATTGTCATGTTGGTATTCCAGGATTATGGATAGAAGCAGCAAAGTTGGCGTTTGGAATGAGCAATAATACTCTAAGTTTATAATAACATATTGTCATGTTGGTATTTCAGGATTATTGATAGAAGCAGCAAAGTTGGTGTTTGGAATGAGCAATAATACTCCAAGTTTATAATAACATATTGTCATGTTGTTATTCAGGATTATGGATAGAAGCAGCAAAGTTGGTGTTTGGAATGAGCAATAATACTCTAGTTTATAATAACATATTGTCATGTTGTTTTAGGAATATGGATAGAGGCAGCAAAGTTGGTGTTTGGAATGAGCAATAATACTCTAAGTTTATAATAACATATTGTCATGTTGTTTTAGGAATATGGATAGAGGCAGCAAAGTTGGTGCTTGGAAATGAGCAATTATATTCTAATTTGTAATAACACATGGGTGAAAGTTTTCAGGATTTATCCTGAATTCAAGATTTTTAGGCTGACTTTCAATAGAAAGTCAGCCTCAAAATCCTGAATTATGGAGATTAAAAAAGCTTCTTTGATTTGTTTTTAGATTATCTAAACACAATTAAACTTTTTAACTTTAAATTATCCATTTTTGTAGACATCCTGCAAGTTTTAAAAATTTGAATTTCAAAAGTTCTGGATT
The DNA here is from genome assembly GCA_964019695.1 of Loripinus fragilis. Classification (NCBI taxonomy): domain Eukaryota; kingdom Metazoa; phylum Mollusca; class Bivalvia; order Lucinida; family Lucinidae; genus Loripinus; species Loripinus fragilis. The sequence goes on from OZ026516.1 coordinate 6,886,629, forward strand.
TTGGAACTTTCACCCATGATAACGTATTGTCATGTTGTTATTTCAGGATTATGGATAGAGGCAGCAAAGTTGGTGTTTGGAATGAGCAATGATACTCTAGTTTATAATAACATATTGTCATGTTGTTTTAGGAATATGGATAGAAGCAGCAAAGTTGGTGTTTGGTATGAGCAATAATACTCTAGTTTATAATAACATATTGTCATGTTGTTTTAGGAATATGAATAGAGGCAGCAAAGTTGGTGTTTGGAATGAGCAATAATACTCTAGTTTATAATAACATATTGTCATGTTGTTTTAGGAATATGAATAGAGGCAGCAAAGTTGGTGTTTGGAATGAGCAATAATACTCTAGTTTATAATAACATATTGTCATGTTGGTATTTCAGGATTATTGATAGAGGCAGCAAAGTTGGTGTTTGGAATGAGCAATAATACTCTAGTTTATAATAACATATTGTCATGTTGTTTTAGGAATATGAATAGAGGCAGCAAAGTTGGTGTTTGGAATGAGCAATAATACTCTAGTTTATAATAACATATTGTCATGTTGGTATTTCAGGATTATTGATAGAGGCAGCAAAGTTGGTGTTTGGAATGAGCAATAATACTCTAGTTTATAATAACATATTGTCATGTTGTTATTTAAGGATTATGAATAGAGGCAGCAAAGTTGGTGTTTGGAATGAGCAATAATACTCTAGTTTATAATAACATATTGTCATGTTGTTTTAGGAATATGGATAGAGGCAGCAAAGTTGGTGTTTGGAATGAGCAATAATACTCTAGTTTATAATAACATATTGTCATGTTGGTATTTCAGGATTATGGATAGAGGCAGCAAAGTTGGTGTTTGGAATGAGCAATAATACTCTAGTTTATAATAACGTATTGTCATGTTGTATTAGGAATATGGATAGAGGCAGCAAAGTTGGTGTTTGGAATGAGCAATAATACTCTAGTTTATAATAACATATTGTCATGTTGTTTTAGGAATATGGATAGAGGCAGCAAAGTTGGTGTTTGGAATGAGCAATTATACTCTAAGTTTATAATAGCATATTGTCATGTTGTTTTCGGAATATGGATAGAGGCAGCAAAGTTGGTGTTTGGAATGAGCAATAATACTCTAGTTTATAATAACATATTGTCATGTTGCTTTAGGAATATGGATAGAGGCAGCAAAGTTGGTGTTTGGAATGAGCAATAATACTCTAAGTTTATAATAACATAATGTCATGTTGGTATTTCAGGATTATGAATAGAGGCAGCAAAGTTGGTGTTTGGAATGAGCAATAATACTCTAGTTTATAATAACATATTGTCATGTTGTTTTAGGAATATGGATAGACGCAGCAAAGTTGGTGTTTGGAATGAGCAATAATACTCTAGTTTATAATAACATATTGTCATGTTGTTTTAGGAATATGGATAGAGGCAGCAAAGTTGGTGTTTGGAATGAGCAATAATACTCTAGTTTATATTAACATATTGTCATGTTGGTATTTCAGGATAATTGATAGAAGCAGCAAAGTTGGTGTTTGGAATGAGCAATAATACTCTAGTTTATAATAACATATTGTCATGTTGTTATTTCAGGATTATGGATAGAGGCAGCAAAGTTGGTGTTTGGAATGAGCAATAATACTCTAGTTTATAATAACGTATTGTCATGTTGTTTTAGGAATATGGATAGAGGCAGCAAAGTTGGTGTTTGGAATGAGCAATAATACTCTAGTTTATAATAACGTATTGTCATGTTGTTTTAGGAATATGGATAGAGGCAGCAAAGTTGGAGTTTGGAATGAGCAATAATACTCGAAGTTTATAATAACGTATTGTCATGTTGTTTTAGGAATATGGATAGAGGCAGCAAAGTTGGAGTTTGGAATGAGCAATAATACTCTAAGTTTATAATAACGTATTGTCATGTTGTTTTAGGAATATGGATAGAGGCAGCAAAGTTGGTGTTTGGTATGAGCAATAATACTCTAGTTTATAAGAACTTATTGTCATGTTGGTATTTCAGGATTATGGATAGAGGCAGCAAAGTTGGTGTTTGGAATGAGCAATAATACTCTAAGTTTATAATAACGTATTGTCATGTTGTTTTAGGAATATGGATAGAGGCAGCAAAGTTGGAGTTTGGAATGAGCAATAATACTCTAGTTTATAATAACATATTGTCATGTTGGTATTTCAGGATTATTGATAGAAGCAGCAAAGTTGGTGTTTGGAATAAGCAATAATACTCTAGTTTATAATAACATATTGTCACATATTGTCATGTTGTTTTAGGAATATGGATAGAGGCAGCAAAGTTGGTGTTTGGTATGAGCAATAATACTCTAGTTTATATTAACATATTGTCATGTTGGTATTTCAGGATTATGAATAGAGGCAGCAAAGTTGGTGTTTGGAATGAGCAATAATACTCTAGTTTATAATAACATATTGTCATGTTGTTTTAGGAATATGGATAGAGGCAGCAAAGTTGGTGTTTGGAATGAGCAATAATACTCTAGTTTATAATAACATATTGCCATGTTGTTTTAGGAATATGGATAGAGGCAGCAAAGTTGGTGTTTGGAATGAGCAATAATACTCTAGTTTATAATAACATATTGTCATGTTGTTTTAGGAATATGGATAGAGGCAGCAAAGTTGGTGTTTGGAATGAGCAATAATACTCTAGTTTATAATAACATATTGTCATGTTGTTTTAGGAATATGGATAGAGGCAGCAAAGTTGGTGTTTGGAATGAGCAATAATACTCTAGTTTATAATAACATATTGTCATGTTGGTATTCCAGGATTATGGATAGAGGCAGCAAAGTTGGTGTTTGGAATGAGCAATGATACTCTAGTTTATAATAACATATTGTCATGTTGGTATTTCAGGATTATGGATAGAGGCAGCAAAGTTGGTGTTTGGAATGAGCAATAATACTCTAGTTTATAATAACATATTGTCATGTTGTTTTAGGAATATGGATAGAGGCAGCAATGTTGGTGTTTGGAATGAGCAATAATACTCTAGTTTATAATAACGTATTGTCATGTTGTATTAGGAATATGGATAGAGGCAGCAAAGTTGGTGTTTGGAATGAGCAATAATACTCTAAGTTAATAATAACATATTGTCATGTTGTTTTAGGAATATGGATAGGGGCAGCAAAGTTGGTGTTTGGAATGAGCAATTATACTCTTAGTTTATAATAGCATATTGTCATGTTGTTTTAGGAATATGGATAGAGGCAGCAAAGTTGGTGTTTGGAATGAGCAATAATACTCTAGTTTATAATAACATATTGTCATGTTGCTTTAGGAATATGGATAGAGGCAGCAAAGTTGGTGTTTGGAATGAGCAATAATACTCTAAATTTATAATAACATAATGTCATGTTGGTATTTCAGGATTATGAATAGAGGTAGCAAAGTTGGTGTTTGGAATGAGCAATAATACTCTAGTTTATAATAACATATTGTCATGTTGTTTTAGGAATATGGATAGAGGCAGCAAAGTTGGTGTTTGGAATGAGCAATAATACTCTAGTTTATAATAACATATTGTCATGTTGTTTTAGGAATATGGATAGAGGCAGCAAAGTTGGTGTTTGGAATGAGCAATAATACTCTAGTTTATATTAACATATTGTCATGTTGGTATTTCAGGATAATTGATAGAAGCAGCAAAGTTGGTGTTTGGAATGAGCAATGATACTCTAGTTTATAATAACATATTGTCATGTTGTTATTTCAGGATTATGGATAGAGGCAGCAAAGTTGGTGTTTGGAATGAGCAATAATACTCGTAAGTTTATAATAACATATTGTCATGTTGTTTTAGGAATATGGATAGAGGCAGCAAAGTTGGAGTTTGGAATGAGCAATAATACTCTAGTTTATAATAACATATTGTCATGTTGGTATTTCAGGATTATTGATAGAAGCAGCAAAGTTGGTGTTTGGAATGAGCAATAATACTCTAGTTTATAATAACATATTGTCACATATTGTCATGTTGTTTTAGGAATATGGATAGAGGCAGCAAAGTTGGTGTTTGGTATGAGCAATAATACTCTAGTTTATATTAACATATTGTCATGTTGGTATTTCAGGATTATGAATAGAGGCAGCAAAGTTGGTGTTTGGAATGAGCAATAATACTCTAGTTTATAATAACATATTGTCATGTTGTTTTAGGAATATGGATAGAGGCAGCAAAGTTGGTGTTTGGAATGAGCAATAATACTCTAGTTTATAATAACATATTGTCATGTTGTTTTAGGAATATGGATAGAGGCAGCAAAGTTGGTGTTTGGAATGAGCAATAATACTCTAGTTTATAATAACATATTGTCATGTTGTTTTAGGAATATGGATAGAGGCAGCAAAGTTGGTGTTTGGAATGAGCAATAATACTCTAGTTTATAATAACATATTGTCATGTTGTTTTAGGAATATGGATAGAGGCAGCAAAGTTGGTGTTTGGAATGAGCAATAATACTCTAGTTTATAATAACATATTGTCATGTTGGTATTCCAGGATTATGGATAGAGGCAGCAAAGTTGGTGTTTGGAATGAGCAATGATACTCTAGTTTATAATAACATATTGTCATGTTGGTATTTCAGGATTATGGATAGAGGCAGCAAAGTTGGTGTTTGGAATGAGCAATAATACTCTAGTTTATAATAACATATTGTCATGTTGTTTTAGGAATATGGATAGAGGCAGCAAAGTTGGTGTTTGGAATGAGCAATAATACTCTAGTTTATAATAACATATTGTCATGTTGTTTTAGGAATATGGATAAAGGCAGCAAAGTTGGTGTTTGGAATTAGCAATAATACTCCAAGTTTATAATAACGTATTGTCATGTTGTTTTAGGAATATGGATAGAGGCAGCAAAGTTGGTGTTTGGAATGAGCAATAATACTCTAAGTTTATAATAACATATTGTCATGTTGTTTTAGGAATATGGATAGAGGCAGCAAAGTTGGTGTTTGGAATGAGCAATAATACTCTAGTTTATAATAACATATTGTCATGTTGTATTAGGAATATTGATAGAGGCAGCAAAGTTGGTGTTTGGAATGAGCAATAATACTCTAAGTTTATAATAACATATTGTCATGTTGGTATTTCAGGATTATGAATAGAGGCAGCAAAGTTGGTGTTTGGAATGAGCAATAATACTCCAAGTTTATAATAACGTAGTGTCATGTTGGTATTTCAGGATTATGGATAGAGGCAGCAAAGTTGGTGTTTGGTATGAGCAATAATACTCCAAGTTTATAATAACGTATTGCCATGTTGGTATTTCAGGATTATTGATAGAGGCAGCAAAGTTGGTGTTTGGAATGAGCAATAATACTCTAGTTTATAATAACATATTGTCATATTGTATTAGGAATATGGATAGAGGCAGCAAAGTTGGTGTTTGGAATGAGCAATAATACTCTAGTTTATAATAACATATTGTCATGTTGTTTTAGGAATATGGATAGAGGCAGCAAAGTTGGTGTTTGGAATTAGCAATAATACTCCAAGTTTATAATAACGTATTGTCATGTTGGTATTTCAGGATTATGGATAGAGGCAGCAAAGTTGGTGTTTGGAATGAGCAATGATACTCTAGTTTATAATAACATATTGTCATGTTGGTATTTCAGGATTATGGATAGAGGCAGCAAAGTTGGTGTTTGGAATGAGCAATAATACTCTAGTTTATAATAACATATTGTCATGTTGTTTTAGGAATATGGATAGAGGCAGCAAAGTTGGTGTTTGGAATGAGCAATAATACTCTAGTTTATAATAACATATTGTCATGTTGGTATTCCAGGATTATGGATAGAGGCAGCAAAGTTGGTGTTTGGAATGAGCAATGATACTCTAGTTTATAATAACATATTGTCATGTTGGTATTTCAGGATTATGGATAGAGGCAGCAAAGTTGGTGTTTGGAATGAGCAATAATACTCTAGTTTATAATAACATATTGTCATGTTGTTTTAGGAATATGGATAGAGGCAGCAAAGTTGGTGTTTGGAATTAGCAATAATACTCCAAGTTTATAATAACGTATTGTCATGTTGTTTTAGGAATATGGATAGAGGCAGCAAAGTTGGTGTTTGGAATGAGCAATAATACTCTAAGTTTATAATAACATATTGTCATGTTGTTTTAGGAATATGGATAGAGGCAGCAAAGTTGGTGTTTGGAATGAGCAATAATACTCTAGTTTATAATAACATATTGTCATGTTGTATTAGGAATATTGATAGAGGCAGCAAAGTTGGTGTTTGGAATGAGCAATAATACTCTAAGTTTATAATAACATATTGTCATGTTGGTATTTCAGGATTATGAATAGAGGCAGCAAAGTTGGTGTTTGGAATGAGCAATAATACTCCAAGTTTATAATAACGTAGTGTCATGTTGGTATTTCAGGATTATGGATAGAGGCAGCAAAGTTGGTGTTTGGTATGAGCAATAATACTCCAAGTTTATAATAACGTATTGTCATGTTGGTATTTCAGGATTATTGATAGAGGCATTAAAGTTGGTGTTTGGAATGAGCAATAATACTCTAGTTTATAATAACATATTGTCATATTGTATTAGGAATATGGATAGAGGCAGCAAAGTTGGTGTTTGGAATGAGCAATAATACTCTAGTTTATAATAACATATTGTCATGTTGTTTTAGGAATATGGATAGAGGCAGCAAAGTTGGTGTTTGGAATTAGCAATAATACTCCAAGTTTATAATAACGTATTGTCATGTTGGTATTTCAGGATTATGGATAGAGGCAGCAAAGTTGGTGTTTGGAATGAGCAATAATACTCTAAATTTATAATAACATATTGTCATGTTGTTTTAGGAATATGGATAGAAGCAGCAAAGTTGGTGTTTGGAATGAGCAATAATACTCTAAGTTTATAATAACATATTGTCATGTTGTTTTAGGAATATGGATAGAGGCAGCAAAGTTGGTGTTTTGAATGAGCAATAATACTCTAGTTTATAATAACATATTGTCATGTTGTTTTAGGAATATGGATAGAGGCAGCAAAGTTGGTGTTTGGAATGAGCAATAATACTCTAGTTTATAATAACATATTGTCATGTTGGTATTTCAGGATTATGGATAGAGGCAGCAAAGTTGGTGTTTGGAATGAGCAATAATACTCTAGTTTATATTAACATATTGTCATGTTGGTATTTCAGGATTATGGATAGAGGCAGCAAAGTTGGTGTTTGGAATGAGCAATGATACTCTAAGTTTATAATAACATATTGTCATGTTGTTTTAGGAATATGGATAGAGGCAGCAAAATTGGTGTTTGGTATGAGCAATAATACTCCAAGTTTATAATAACATAATGTCATGTTGGTATTTCAGGATTATGGATAGAGGCAGCAAAGTGGGAGTTTAATATGAACAGCAATTCTGATAATGCGAGAAGTTTGTTACAAAGAGCTCTGAGATTTAACCCTATATCAAAACAACTCTGGTTGGAGGTTTGGCTTCTTTTATTTATCCATAGGTCCAGTTTAGAAAAAAAATTGGAGCGGAAATTATTTTCTTACCTAGCACTCTAAACATATGTTTTAGGTGCTCAAAAGAACCGTCTCATTGAGACGGTTCTTTTGAGTACCCACAACATATGTTTTGGTTGAGAAATACTAAAATAATTTTCAGTTACTCACTCTTATCTGGAGGCCTGTTTTCCTTTATCATCATCACAATGAAACAAATATTCTAAAAACGCTTGAACATAGTGCTGTGGCTCAGTGGTAGAGTGCTTGACTCAAGACTTGACTTGAGCCTCACCAGCGTCACTGCGTTGTGGTCCTTGAGCAAGACACATTTATCCTAGCTTAGTACTGGTTCAACCCAGGAAGACCCGTCCCTGTTTAACTGAAAGATTGTTGATGGGACGTAAAGAATCAAATCAAACAAAACAAACAAAAGCTTGAACAACCCAGATTTGATGTATCATGGCCATATTGTTCTCAAAGCACAAAAGGTTGATCTGAATCTGACAGCAGACAACACCACATAAGAGGATAAACAAAAACTAAGAAATATGCAAAAGCAGAACAACACCTTAGAACAGACAACAGTCCCAGAAACTTTCAACTTCACAATCAGCTATGTTTTATCTGCTGCTCAGTACTGTTCAACCCAGGAAGACCCTCCCCAACATGACTGAAAAATTGTTGACTGGGATGTAAAGAATCAAAACAAACAATTACCTATGTAAAACTGTATGTCAGCAAGAGGAAATGTACATTTAATGATTGTTGTTCCATGCAAGGCAGTTCATAGCAAGCCATATTGGTAAGATGTCTTTTATGGGCTGTAACAGTGGGGTCTTGAGTTTGAACCTTGGTCCAGCCATATACTTTCTTTGAGATTATTCTCTGATACAAGGAGTCTACAGTTTTTCTGAGTTATTAGTGCATTACCTTAATAAACTGATATGTTTTGGGTACCTATAGGTTGAATTCACAGCCAGGGTGGTAACTTTTCAGCTTTGCTTTATCCCTGTTTTGGAGTTCATGTTGGAAGCAAGTGCACTTATTCATGTATAATTATGTAGTTATTATGGCAAAAGCGGTATATATGAGTGGTTTGTACACAATTTATGCTTCTGAACCCAGTTACCGGTGCACGTAAGGTTTTCACTGTTTTATCTCGAATTAAGCCATAAATGAAGTACCCCAAAAAGTGACTATTAAAATTTGGTACCAGTTACCAAGGCATCACTTAAAAACTGATGTATCCTTTGAAGAACTGAAATATTATAACCGATTTATGCTTATAGAAGACTTCAACCTTTAACTCAAACTAATATACATCAGTTTTTGTTTGCTTGTGTTTCCATTTCTTTAAAAGCTGCATTTAAATATACCTCTATCAAAAAAGTTCATTTTGGTGAAAATTTCACAGTAAAATACAAAACGTGGGATAAAATACAAAATTTTTCAACAACAAAGCTAACTTTTGTGTTGTGTTATTTTTTTAAAGCAAACTTTCTAGCTCTGCAAGCAAAATTGATGAAGAATGTTCTAACTGCTTGTTTGCTGACTACCCCAATAAGTGGTATACATAGTAACTGGGTTATTGAGCATATAGTTTTTGAGTCAATTATTGCAACCACAGTTACCCTAAATATTCATAAAGACCATCCTGAGCAAACAGTGTATACCTAGTTAATACTATTTGTCATCAGCACCTTTTAAATGCTTCACGGGGGACAAAATATTTAAATATTGCTCTTGTCTTGCAGGACGAGTGACACAAACACATGCACTTGTCAATTTAAAGTGTATGCAATAAAGAACATAAGGGAGCAATATGTAATTTGACTTATAAAGTTCCTTATATCACTGCTAAAATGATATTCATAACTGCATCCCATATACTGACAACAAAATTTCACAGTCAATACTCAGAAAATGCTAGTTTCACCCTGTGCTTTTCGCCCTCACCCTCACCTTCAAGTAAGTCTTCCCAAAGCACTCGTCCTATAGGACGAGTGTTTTGGGAAGATTTACTCTTCCTTTCTAGATTTCACTCGTAATTACAAGCGAACGAGAGGAATTTTTGTCCCCTGCCTCATCAAATTGAAAAATGGACTTGTTCCTATTTAATTAGAATAAGAGTGGCTGAACATTTATCCCTTCATAGACTGTGAACCACAAACAGGTACTTTTGCAAACAGTGATGACTGCACTTTTTGTTCAGGCAAAAGAAAGAAATACAATATTACTTGGTAATTAATTACTAGTTATAACTTGTGACCCCCAATACAAATAATGGACCATCATGACATAATTGTACCAAACTTTGTGAAACATTCCATTGGTCTACAAAGGTTTAATGGGGGCTCAGTGGTAGAGTGCTTGACTCGAGACTGAGGGGCCGCGGGTTCGTCCCTCACCGGCGCCACTGCGTTGTGGTCCTTGAGCAAGACACATTTATCCTAGCTTAGTACTGGTTCAACTCAGGAAGACCTGTCCCTGTTTAACTGAGAGATTGTTGATGGGACGCAAAGAATCAAAACAAACAAACAAAGATTTAAAGGTAAATATGGTACTTTGCTTCTTTTTTCAGTATTACAAGCTGGAGCTACTGATTACAGATCAGGTAGGTCTTGTAAGGTAGTGAAATAATGGGAACACAAAAATTACAGAAAATATATTTTTCTTCTTTATTGAGTTCAAACACTGGAACAGGTGTACAGTAAAACCTGTGTAAAACGGCCACTCTCAAAAAGACAGAAAATTGGTTTTCAAGACCAATTATCTCTTAATGCAGGCCAAAAGTATTGCAAAATGCTCCAAGGGGAGCATTCTGCAATACTTTTGACCTTCATTAAGCTACCATTTGTCCTTAAGATCTTTGTTTTGTCTATTTTTGAGCGGCCGTTTTATACAGGTTTAACTGTAGTAGCTAAACCACTTGTCCTGTACGCAGGGGTCCCCGAGTTAAATACCTGCTCTTCCAGTCTGTTGGATGAGACTCTTAGCAGTGGCACTGTCTCCAAATTGACCGTAGCTGTTCACAAACTCATTTACTGAAACATTGGAAAGTGGGCCTTAGAATGTGAGTAATGTATAATATTGATGATAAACTCAGAAAGGCTGTATAGATTTAGTAATAACCCTTAATGCGCCAATCGCAACAAAAGTCGTCTGCTTTTCTCGTCTGCTGAAATGTTTAAGAAGCCTCTATGGCAAACAGTGTGGACCCAGATCAGACTGCTCCTATTGGAGCAGTCTGTTCTGGGTCCACGCTGTTTGCTTCTATACTTAATTCGTCAGTAATGTTAGGCAATCATTTGCAGCAGACGACTTCAGCAGACGACAATTTCAGATGCATTTTTTTCTTGGCGCTTTAAGGGATAGTAACACTCTTACACTATAAATGGCCACTATGCACTAGTCATTTGTATCTACTGCCCCTATGGGAATGTGGATAGCTTGGCTAAGGTGCCATATGTTGACTTCAGCATTATTTTTCCCTTGCTGAGCCTCTGCTGCTCCCAAATGCCTTAATCCTAATCAGCCAATTATACTATCAAAAGAAACTGTTTTGAAAACTTAAAAGTACAATCTCATTGAGTATGAATATATAGCAATTCTGGTTTTGTTTTGTTGGACTGTGATTGGGGTTGTGTTTAAGTCCCTGTCCTGACAAGGTTTCATAGAGAATATTCCCCAATCCAGTAGTGCAGTTGTTATATACTGACGAAAAGGAGCTGCCTTGGTGTAGTAGATAAACTGCTTGCCTTATAAACCAGGGATTGCAGGTTTAGGTTTTGTTGTACGTTACTTTAGGTCCATTCTAGTATTGCAATCATCTTGATGGGGAAGAGAGAGCTGCTTGCTTTGCTTAATTTGCCTTCCTGGTGTCTCGAGATGGTTGCGTGGCTCTTCCTCGCGGTGCCATGGGGATGTCTGCAATTTCTGATTGTGGTATTTCCTGATCATACTCACTATTTTTGATCCCCAGTTTCTGCAATGAGATTTTAAGCTGTGGCCCCATATGACCTTAGCTGTTGATGGGACATTATACATAAACTGGAAAAAGCATGCTAACACTATGAACTTGTTAACCCTGAGTGTGATAAGATAACTGACCATTCTAATATGACTCAAAATGATGAAGGTGATGTTAACCCATAAAGCGCCACCTATAATTTGCAGCAGACGACAATTTCAAATTTTGCCACTTTTTAAAAAATAACAAATAAGGTATGATATTTCATGAGATTCGTCTGCTGGCAGACGATTCTCATGAAATATCATACCTTATTTTTTCCTAAACATTGTGAAAGATGTCGCAAAATTTGTGGTCTGCTGCAGTTGTGATTGGTGCTTTAACGGTTAAATACCAAAACAACAAAGACAAAACTCTGGTCTTAGTAGCCAACTGTTTATTTATTTGTAGTTGAGGAAGCGACAAAGTATACTACTTGAGTCCCAGTCAGATGAGACTGAGGTGAAGGATGCTGTGCTGGAGGGCAAGGTCGCAGAAGTGGTCTATAGACAGGCACTCGAGACTATACCAGGTCAGTAAAATATTTTATTTCAGCCAACAGCCCTACAAACTAGCCATTTATCATATTTATTCTAAATAATTTGAGATCTTGACTTCTTAGCATAATTTTCAGAGGGAATTGATTTAAGCAGCATAGATGTTGTGACACAATGGCAAACACTGACTGAGTCTTGAGTCTACTACAAGTTTAAGGGCCCCACCAACAATTGGCAGATTTTCATGCTTAATTTATTGTCATTAATATGTCATAGGATGGCATCATCCACATCAGTGGGCCCCTTTCCAGGTAACTGGCTAGCTGCACGCATAGCAGATCTCACACCCGATCTCCAGGTGCACCTTTCTTGAAGGTCAACTGTCGTGTGCTTCCACTCAAGGCAGTCTCTATCTTTCAGTTTCTTCCATATATACTCAACTACAAAAAAAACCCATCAGTCACTTTTTGAGACAATTATGGAAAAATAAATAAGAAATGAAAACATGTTTTATACCATATTCTTTAACAATCAATTATGCATCAAAATACTGAATTATGTAACTTTTTTACTTAAACCCGTTTATGCTGTTTGCCAGTGTATAGACAAGGGGTCATTTCTGAAAATGACAAGTTTCAGACAATTGGTTTCCCTCGAGTTCTCGTCTAAATCTGTTCACTTCGTCCAATAACTGATATGTCGCTCTCTGAAGAGGCCATCCAGTGTGTGCAGAAGCTAAACTTACCACGTTAGTTTAGTAAGCTCGGATCTCAGTCTGAAAGAAGCTAAACTTACCACGTTAGTTTAGTAAGCTCGGATCTCAGTCTGAAAGAGCGGCAGTGGGATGCGCTCTGACGACGCATCCGGGATCGTTTAGTGCAACCTCAAAATCTTCGATAGTTTCAGGTTGCTCTCCATTAAGAATGGGCTCGGGTTCACCTGGGGATTCACATGGACGTTGTGCGACATTACTTACGTGCATACGATTGGACCTTATTATGATACAGTTATTGCTGCAGTAGAGGGTCATATCGGTTTTTGACGAAATTAAATCAAGTGAACTGATTTAGATGAGAATGATATAATGAAATATTCATTCTCCAGTGAGAAACTTGTCATTTTTGAAAATGACCCCTTGTGTAACCACGAACAGCATGAACAGATTTAAGTTAAACTGTTACATTATTCAATGAAATGATGCAGAACTGTTTCTTAAGGAATATGGTATAAATATATTTTCATTTCTTACTTCTATTTTCCATTATTCCCCTGAGAAATGACGTATGGGTTTCTTTTGTAGTTGAGTATATATCAACTCTTAAATCATACAAGTCATTGTTTTTCCACAAAAAAAATATTTTGCCGTAGAATTGTTATGAATACGATTGCTGTAATTTCAGGGGTTTTTTCACTTTGGGCAAGGCCATCCCGTGCAAAATTTTTTTGATAAGCATTGGATCAACCTAAGGATTTAATGCTTAATGAAAGAATTAGGTTTTTGGTAGGCGTGAAGAGTGAGTAATTAGTTAAATATTAATTTTCTTATTTCTCAACCAAAACATATGTTGCAGGTACTCAAAACATATGTAAAAAAGGACAGATTTGAATAAAATTGCATTTTTACACTCAAAAATGATGTTTCTTTGGCAGACCTCCAGATAAGAGTGTGTATTGAAAAACTAATTACTTTATTTCTCATCCAAAACATATGTTGTGGGTACTCAAAAGAACCGTCTCAATGAGACGGTTCTTTTGAGCACCCAAAACACATGTTTAAATTGAGTGGTAAGAAAATAACCGCAATTTTACGCTAAAAATATTTGCTTAACTGGCCCAATGTTTGGTCCTTTGATTGTCCTTGGTTGCCTGTTTCAGATGATGTTGAGTTTTTGTTGTCATTTCTACGAGTCTGTCAGATGTTTGATTTCACCTCGCAACAAGAAGAAACCATGTTTTCACTGTAAGTTCTAATAAGTACTTTGTTTTAATAGCAGGTGATCCTATGTTATTTTCATTTAATTATTGTTTTCATGAAACAGAATGAGCTCCATGCTCAACAAATTGTTCCTCAGTAAGAGATGGGACACTACAGTAAAACCTGTCTTAAGCGACCACTCAAAAAGAAGATGGAAAAGGTTTTAAAGACCGATAATCGCTTAATGCAGGTCAAAAGTATTGCAGAATGCTCCAAGAAAGCATTCTGCAATACTTTCGACCTTCATTAAGCTACCATTTGTCTTTGATACCTATATTTTGTTTATTTTTTAGTGGCCGCTTAAGACAGGTTTTACTGTATGTGTATTACTACAGTTAGGTTAAACCTAAAACTTTAATGATCTTGGATTCAATCACTGATTTTTCAGTACACTGGAGCATTAAAAGAGCATGCAACTTGGGATCCATGATCAATGACTGATTTTGTGTTAGTTTTTTCCATGATTCGAAAACATGCTACCCCACCCTCCAACATCTTATATCGACGATAAGGCGTTCAATATTTCTTATTGATAGTATTTCAACTTTAGCATCATGAACTACAATGTAATATACCTTCCTTTTCCTATTAATTTTGGCAATTAACAGCATTAAAATCTAAAGCACCTATTGAAAACATTTTTTTTGCTCAACTGTAATATGAAGAAAAACTTACTAAATATAGACTCCATTACATTGTTTACTGTAAGAAATGCACTCTAGGTGGCGCACTTTAGCTGGTTGTATGCTGGCACCCAAAACAAATGATAGATAAGAAAATATTCATTGTTTTTATGCTCAAAAATTTTCATCTTGCCTTACGATTTCTATTTCGGACAGTTTAAAAGAGAAGTATTCTGATAAACCATTGACCTGGGATGCTTTGGCTTGGAGACATTTACACAGAAATTCAAAAGGTAGGTTTAGAAGATTGTTAACAGACATTAACAACACTCATCACAACTGCAGCAGGTAGACAATTCTGTGGAACCTTTCTTAATTTGGGTAGAAAAGAAGTTTAAACAAGAGCCTTGCAAGAGGTGCAATGTTCACCTGTTTGCTAAGGCAGTGGGGGAATAACTTTTATTAAAACAATTATTCTTGTTCATGACATGTCTTCCTGACCAGATTCACAATCCTATAAATGCATAAAGATGTCTGTAACATTCACTGAGTTATGGAGCATATAAGAATGTTTACTGACTGACAGAAAATGGTCGAGGGACATAACTCTGAAACAACTTAATCAAAAGCAACTCTAACACACATTCCTATAAAATTGCACGAAGATATTCCTAACGGTTACTGAGTTATGACATTCAAAAGATTAGGGAGCACAGAGGCTCAGTGGTAGAGTGCTTGACTCGAGACCGAGGGGCTGCAGGTTCGAGCCTCACCGGCGTCACTGCGTTGTGGTCCTTGAGCAAGACACATTTATCCTAGCTTAGTACTGGTTAACCCAGGAAGACCCGCCCCTGTTTAACTGAAAATTGTTGATTGGACGTAAAGAATCAAATCAAGCAAACAAACATGCAAAAGAATGTTTGGAAAACCTTTCACAATGCTCACTGGGGAGAAAAATTTAAAGACTTTACCTTATTATGTAAATATTCACAAGTTTAACAAAACATAATCATTTTAATAAAACTACCCTTCCTGTCTTGTGGCTTGAAAGGGTGCCTCTATAAGTCAGCGGGGAAACTCTAATACGACATACATACATAGTTAAAAGACACAATGAAATTACATTAAACATACTTGTATTTTTCTTTATTGATCATTAAGCTATCTATATCAGGTGCTGATGGTGCAGAAACGGACAACAAGACTGGAGAGATGATGTTCCACAAGGTGTTTGAGGAGGCCGTGAATACAGTGCCCTCTGGTGAGTGACCTTGACCCTTGTCCTGATGAATGAATTTATGCTATAGCAGCTTAAGTTGTCATTGCTTCAGTGGAGTCACAGGCTGAGGTTAAGATAAACAAAAAAAATCAGCTTAAAATTGTAAATATTATCTTACCCATAATTTTTAGCATATGTTTTGGGTGCTCAAAAGAACCGTCTCATTGAGCCGGTTCTTTTGAGTACCCACAACATCTGTTTTGGTTGAGATATAAGAAAATTATATTTCTGTTACACACTCTTAACTAAAGGCGTGGAGAACAGTGTAGATTCTGATCAGTTGGCTTATAATTTCATAAGCCAGTTGATGTAGTTCTATTCTGTTTTCAAAAAGGTATATATCCAGGTTCATTAGGACAATGGTTAACATTATATATGGTGCTGGAGATCAAAATTATTGTAGATTCAATGTTGAGTAAGAATTAACAAAAATTATAGGCGAGTCAGCATAAACCCTTTGTATACTAATGGAGATTTCCTTCTGGTTTGATACAGTAAACTTGGTTAGGGAGCACAGTGGCTCAGTGGTAGAGTGGTTGACTCGAGACCGAGGGGCCGCGGGTTCAAGCCTCACCGGCGTCACTGCATTGTGTCCTTGGGCAAGACACATTAATCCTAGCTTAGTACTGGTTCAACCCAGGAAGACCCATCCCTACTAACTGAAAGATTGTTGGTGGGAGGTAAAGAATAAAAAAAAATACAATAAACTTGGGATAGTCCGTTGTACATATCTGGGGTGTAAGGTTATAAATTTAAAAAAAATGATTTTTTTTGTGTGAAGAATTTATTTACCTTAACAAACAGTGCAGACCCTGATGATGATGCAGCATTTCATCTGGGCCTTCACTGTTTGTAAAAGTCCCCATTTAGGGGTTTCCCCTGTATACAAACGGTTAATGCATTGATGAGAAGCTAAGGTTCAGACAACCCTATATGTCCACACAGTCTTGCCAGAGCCTTCACTGCTTGCATAAGTAAGTAGATGAAGACTCAGACCAAACATAGACATGTAGTCCACTAGATAGCTGGGCATGGAAGTCTAAAGGATGGCTTTAAGGATATTTCATATGTTACATTTGCTGATGGGTTGACCAAAGTGGTTACCTAGCAAATCTAACTTAACTGAGCATTGAATCAAATTGATCCTGATCAATATGTTAAAATGCCAACATTTATAGTAGGATAAATACAACATCTGAGAGTATTAAAGCAAGAAATATTATAATTTATTGTTTTCAGCATTTTAATTTTTGTGAGAAGTGGAAATTTCATTCATGCTCTGTTGAGTTGAGCATGAAAAGTTTTATAACATCAGGCCCTGTTTCTAGATGAAAATGTATACATTTTTCAACTGAAATAAGGAAGACTTTTGACAAAATCTCTTGAATCTTTGAATTTGCAATATGTTAAATTATTGTTATTAACCCTTATACTGCTGAATACATCTTAACTTAATGACTAGACCCAGGTCAGCTGGCTTCTCTTTTGTAATCAGTGTAGATACAGATCAGTCATATTCTGAAAAGGCCTACTGATATGGAGTGACACTGCTTTCCATTCAGCTTGTGAATCAATTGTTTAATTGGTATCCTTCAGTTGAACTGACTGGACATCAGATTTCTGAAAATTTTCAGGATTAGTCCAGGAATTTTCCTATCTTTCTGAAGAAGAGGTGGGGGCCTGTTGAATTAGGGAAAAAAAGCAATTGAACTGTCAAATTATGCAGTCTTTAAGAACTGGATCTATTTTTTATACCCCCCGCAAACTTTGTTTGTAGGGGGTATACTGTTTTCACGTTGTCCGTCCGTCCGTCCATCCGTCCGTCCGTGTGTCCGTGCGTCCGTCCGTAACGCTTTGTTTCCTTAATAACTCGAAGAGTCATTGCTGGATTTTCATCAAACCTTGCAAACATGTTCATATACGCAAGACAAATACGTTAGACTAAAAAGTAAGGGCTAGGGGCCAATTCTATTTGAGTTATTTCCCTTTGTAGTTCTAAATGGCTTTTAATATAGTGTTTTATGCTTATGCTATTAAAGGCCATACACGGATTTTCATCAAACCTTGCAAACATGTTCATATGTGCAAGACAAATACTTTAGACAAAAAAGTAAGGGCTAGGGGCCAATTCTATTAGAGTTATTTCCCTTTGTAGTTCTAAATGGCTTTTAATATAGTGTTTTATGCTTATGCTATTATAGGCCATACACGGGCCAATCAACTCCTACCACAGCTTTTGATGGAACAATTTGATACTTTTCCTATACAATGTAGACACATTGAACATGTGCATGAAGGAGTTTAGTTCAGAAAAAATAATTTTTGACAAAATGACAGCTGTGAACTTGGAGAATTTTTCCCTAATAAGGTGTTTGTATATGCATAGATAGTGCCTTTATGGGCCGATCAACTCCTACCACAGCTTTTTATGGAGCAATTTGATACTTTGCCTATACAATGTAGACACATTTAACATATGCATGAAGGAGTTTGGTTTAGAAAAAATATTTTTTGACAAAATGACAGCTATGAGAACTTAGACAATTTTTCCCTAATATGTCTTTTGTATATGCATAGATGGTGCCTTCATGGGCCGATCAACTCCTACCACAGCTTTTGATGGAACAATTCGATACTTTGCCGATACAATGTAGACACATTGAACATATGCATGAAGGAGTTTGGTTCACAAAAAATAATTTTGACAAAATGACAGCTGTGAGAACTTAGACAATTATTCCCTTATATGGCTTTTGTATATGCATTGATAGTGCCTTTATAGGCCGATCAACTCCTACCACAGCTTTTGATGAAGCAATTTGATACTTTGTCAATACAATGTAGACACAATGAACATATGCATGAAGGAGTTTATAAGTTTTGTTGAACTTAGACAATTATTCCCTTATATGGCTTTTGTATATGCATGGATAGTGCCTTTATGGGCCGATCAACTCCTACTACAGCTTTTGATGGAGCAATTTGATACTTTGCCGATACAATGTAGACACATTGAACATATGCATGAAGGAGTTTATAATTTTTGTTTGCACAGATTCTACTGAAATCTTCTTATCAAAACAAAGGTCTTCTTGTTCGAACTATAACTTGCCAAGTTTTTTCACTGACTCTTACTGTGCGGGGGGTATCTAATAAGCATTGCTTATTGACTTTTTTCATTATATCTAGATTAAAACCTATAACAAGTAATAAGTGTAAAGATGTAACATGCTGCATTAATTAGCCTTTGATTTACTCCTAGAAATTCACATTGACACGTGAATGTAACCTATGTAAGTTTGCTAATTTTGCTTTGATTTTCAATAAATTTTCACTAAAATGTAGAACTATGGGGAATGATATTTGCAATTTTGGGAAGTTTTTGCTCATTTTTGGATGGAAAGAGGGCAAAATTCGGCCCCAAAATTTGCCTAGGAAAACCCCTTTATTCCCGAATTTAGGTTAGTACTTTTGAGGATCAACAAGGATTCTGATTTAGGCAGATATGTATAAATTCATTTAATTAGGTTCAGATTATCCAAAGATTATCTAAACCCTTCGAACTTGAAGTTATTTATTTTCGTAAGTGTACTGCAAGTTTTAGGGTTTGAATATCCTTAGGTCAAGGTAAAGTTAAGAATTCAGATAAAAGTAAAACGATGTAGGTCGCAGCCAGATCACGGGGATTTTTTCTCAATAAGCTACAGACAAGAAGAAGGAAGCTGAGTTTCTATGTAGTCATTCTTTGCCTGGTAATGTTTTTTTTTATTTGATTTTCATTATTGCTCCTAGTGATGGTTGGGTTCAATCCAAGATGATCCAAAGTATATATAAACTGAAGCAGATTTCACTCTAGAGAATGACATACAAAAGATACAAACTTGCTTGGAGAAATGTTATACAAGTAGGAAACTTATTCTGAAAACCATTCTCAGGCTACAAGCATGAGAAAAAAGAAAGAACAGATAGATAGTAGTGTATGGTGACATAATTGTAATAACGTATCTGTGTCGTGGTAATTTGGTTTGATCCGACAGCACAGGAATAATGTACTGGTGTGATATGAAGTTTGATCTTTTAAAGTCCATTGATTTTACTGTTTTATATAATAAATACTGGAATAT
Source organism: Loripinus fragilis (assembly GCA_964019695.1). Classification (NCBI taxonomy): domain Eukaryota; kingdom Metazoa; phylum Mollusca; class Bivalvia; order Lucinida; family Lucinidae; genus Loripinus; species Loripinus fragilis. The sequence goes on from OZ026516.1 coordinate 6,906,692, forward strand.
CTGTGAACAGTTTTCACTCAACAGAAGTAAGGGGAGCGCAGTGGCTTAGTGGTTGAGTGCTTGACTCGAGACCGAAGGGCCGCGGGTTCGAGCCTCACCGGCGTCACTGCGTTGTGTCCTTGAGCAAGAACATTAATTCTAGCTTAGTACTGATTCAACCCAGGAAGACCTGTCCCTTTATTACTGAAAGATTGTTGATGGGACGTAAAGAATCAAATCAAACAAAACTCAACAGAAGTAATCATATAATGATGTGATTTTGTTGTTATAATCATTTAAAAAGAATATAGAATACTAATGGCCTTAAGAACAGAAGAAAAATCGGTTTGGTTCTGAACAGAAAAGATATTTTGGTTATAATTACTCAGAAGCTAGGTTTTTAACAGGATGCACCTAAATGTTCTTTCTTTGTTATATGGACCTCAACACCAGAAAACCTGTCTTCAGGGTTTGCGAACAACACCGGTGCAGACCAGCCTGCGCATCCGCACAGTCTGATCAGCGCCTTTGTTATTCGCTTTTTGGAAAGTATGCACCAAAATCTCATGAACTGCTTCCCACGGCTAGAAAGAAGCGCCAATAATTTTGGCCCAAAATCTGACTGATGTTAATGTTTAAAGAATACATTCCGATGCCACAAGTTCACTTCAAGTACAACTCCCTATAATTGTTTTTTTTTTCTTAAATTTACAGGATTTGACTAATTTCTCAACCCTTAACATATGTTGTGGGTACTCAATGATCATTTCTTCTTTGTATTCCAATTCTTACAATAAAAAGTACTACCAAGAGGGAAATGAGTAACCCTGCAGCACAAGTACCCCAGTCCAGCACCATTTCTAAAAGGCACTGTATGGGCCTCGTCGCGAGAAAACCTTTCTTCGGGTGTGGAAAGCACTGAAGGCTCATCTTCAGATGAACCTGTACATCCAGGCAGTCTAGCCAGAGGCTTGGCTGCCTGCCAACATAGAGTATGAACCTAGATGAAGGCCCAGACAAACATCTAGGCCTCTATTCCCACTAGATAGCTGTGTATGCATGTTTAAAGAATGATTTTATACATATACAGTAAAACCTGTGTAAAGCTGCCACTCTCAGAAAGATCAAAAATTGGTTTTCAAAACCATTTTTCGATTAATGCAGGTCAAAAGTATTGCAGAATGCGCCAAGGGGAGCATTCTGCATTACTTTCGACCTTCATTATGCTACCATTTGTCATTAAGACCTTTGTTTTGTCTATTTTGAAGTGGCTGTTTTACACGTTTTACTGTAAGTTCAGAATCTCATGAACTGGCACATTTATTGGTCATCACCTGTTGAATCGTGAGATCTATTGAATAAATCAACACACTTTTCTTATGATTCAACAAAAAATTATATTGATGGGAGGCTTTGTACTTGTACTAGATAGTCTATATTGCCCCTTGATACCTGTGACAGAGATGCCAACCATTCCGATTTTTGCGGAATCGTACCGATTTTCAAGGACAATTTCCGCATTACGATTTCAGACGTCAAAATTCTGTCAAATAACGAATTTAAAAAGGTACCCAATAAAATAAAGGAAGTAACTTCTCCCTAAACACGGATATAGAGAAAATTACAACTGGGTAGAAAATTATACCCAATCAAAGATTAGACTGGTTTGTGCATTGATTATTGGAAAAACGTTACCCTAGTGGGTAAAAAGTTGCGAGTCAGAGAACCCACCTGTCATAAAAATAAAAATTACATGCAAAAAAACGTTGTGTGATGGAGAAATTCGTCACAGATTATAGAAGTCTTTGACCAATACTGAAGCCAATTGAAGGGTCAGAGAATATTATGCTTGAAGTTGAAGTAAAGCTATCAGCTATACCTTTGGGCGGGAGGAATAGGGTTCTATACAAGAAGATACATATTGAAGCTTTGTGTGAGTGCATTTTGTAACAAATTTTACAACATTTATGGCCAAATATGCGGCATTCCGTAAAATGTCCCCAGATTCCTGAAAAATGTTTTTCATATTCCTGAAGGGCGACATTTAGGGATGGCATCTTTGATGTGATTTTTTGGGGCATGTCCACAGTTATATATATTTGAAAGAAAACCACGCTTAGCAACAGTGCATTGTCTGTCTGTCTGTAGTATGATATTGTTGTATATGTGTATGAATATATGAGTATTCTTTTATTAAGTACAAAAGTGTTTTGCAAGAAGATATGCTGGCAGTTTTTACATGACAGTCACATAACCCTTAAAGCGGCAAGAAAAAAATGCATCTGAAAATGTTGTCTGCTGAAGTCGTCTGCTGCGCATAATTGCCTAAACATTAGTGACAAAATTAAGTATAGAAGTAAACAGCCTGGACCCAGAACAGACTACTCCTATACTGTTTGCTTCTTAAACATTTCAGCAGACGAGAAAAGCAGACGACTTTTGTTGGGATTGGAGCATTAAGGGATAAAACTTGGTTTGTTGTGTATTTGGCTGTAACAAGGGATATAAATCAAAGCTATTTGGCTATAGTGCCATCATACATTGTTATCTCCCTTAGATATGTGCCCCAATACTGATCCATCAAAAAGTTCTCTTAAAGTTGCTGATGATAATTTAGATTATAGGCTATAATGGCATCAAACTTATTTTTTAATAAATGCTCAGTCATCTACCATGCCCCGTTCACTGCACTTAAGCCATACTGATAAAGATAGTTCATTTCAGGTTTGTGATTAAGTACCATCTTAGGTCTCTTGTTTTAGATTTTCTGAAATTATTTACCCCATAAACTATGAGAGGGGCTTATTATTTTATCTTTGTACTTTATACTTGTATTCTTTTTTGGCGGTTGTTTATAGAGGGCCTAATGGAAGATTAGCTTTTTTTTGCTAAATGTGTTACCCTCTGAAAATATAGACTATATTATTATTTTTATTCTTATCATTATAGAGGAAGCATTTATTAGAATAATATGGTAGGAAAAACAATCATACTTTTAAATGCCGAGCTGTTTATACAGGGTAGCTATGGTTATCTGTCACATACTTGTTAGAATTTTTCTCCCTTCTTCCAATGAAGTATTTCCTTGTTCATACCAGCACTACTTGTGTGAATAAAATCTTAAGTAAAGTTTAAATGAAATTTTCTCCTTTGATGATGACATTTTAAAAGCTTTAATTGTATAATAAATCTGTATTTGCCATGCATTTTAACAGGTGGCATGCATACATCACATGCATTTGATAAATCAGGTGTGAAGAGAAAATGGAAAGTTTACAGGTGAATAAGTAAGGTGTGATGTGATCAGACTGCTTGTCTGTGTATCACCAGGCCACCAGATAAGAGTGTGTAATTGATAATTAGTTTTCGTATTTCTCAACCAAACATATGTTGTGGGTACTCAAAAGAACCGTCTCAAGGAGACGGTTCTTTTGAGCACCCAAAACACATGTTTTAATTGATGGGTAAGAAAACATTACAATTTTACACTCCAAAAATTTCATTACATGTATGTTTCACACAGAATACCAGTGCTTATATAGTACAGTGAGTATATCTTTAAATGGGTACATTTGCGAATAGTCAAGACCCAGATGGTTGCTCTGTTTGCTCAGATAAAAACAATCTTCAGGGACAGAGTTTTTTTGTTGGATTTGATGCTTTACATTCCATAAATCAATTATTCAGTCATGTCGGGGACATTTTCTGGGTTAAACTAGCATTAAGCAGAGGATAAAGTGTCTTGCTCAAGGCAAGGGCACAACACAGTACCTCCAGTGAGGCTCCAACCAGTGATCCTTCAATCTAAAGATAAATCAAAGTTAATTTGAGGTTGACTCAATCTTGATTTGAGGTTGACTCAATCTTGATTTGAGGTTGACTAAAAGTTGATTTGAGGTTGAATCAAAGTTGATTTGAGATTGAATCAAAGGTGATTGGAGGTTAAATCAAATTTGATTGAGGTTGAATCAGAAGTTGATTGGAGGTTGAATCAAAGTTGATTTGAGGTTGAATCAAAGTTGATTGGAGTTTGTATTGGAGTTGATTGGAGATTGAATCAAAGTTGATTTGAGATTGAATTAAAGTTGATTTGAGATTGAATCAAAGTTGATTGAGGTTGAAACAAAGTTGATTTGAGGTTGAATCGAAGTTGATTGGAGTTTGTATCAAAGTTGATTTGAGATTGAATTAAAGCTGATTGGAGATTGAATTAAAGTTGGTTTGAGATTGAATGAAAGTTGATTGAGGGTGAAACAAAGTTGATTTGAGATTGAATCAAAGTTGATTTGAGGTAGAATTAAAGCTGATTTGAGGTTGAATCGGAGTTAATTTGAGGTTGAATCAAAGTTGATTTGAGGCTGAAACAAAGTTGATTCTGCTTTTATTTGAAATTGCTTTTATTGGTGGATGTCTTGGGACTTAACTGAAGCTCAGAATGGGCTTGTTCACCTTGTTTTCTTATAGCCAACGTGATGAGGGATGGGAGATGGAAATTATTAAATTAAATCTTCTTTTCTCTCTCTCCACCTTTCTGGGGAAATTCAAATCATTCTATTATGTTGATTATGCATTCTTTAAAAAATAATCTCAAGGCAAACATTGTTGACTGCAGGTCCCACTAGGAGCAGTCTGACCTGATCTTGCTATTCCATGAAACCATTTCTGAGTTAAATCTGACAGATGAAATTTTAGATGTGAATAGTATGAAACCGGTATTCCAATTTTGTTAGAATAATATTGAGTTTGTCTTTGACATAGAGTAGGTAGAATTAAAGGAACAGCACTTGTCCACTCACTGGCTGAATATGGAATAGTTTAGTTCTGTCCAGAACTTGCTACATGTATCTACTAGTGTTCCTATGGCATTGATTTGTATTTAGTTTTCTTAGACTGTGAATTTTATGAGCGGATTAAATTGATTTAATGGCCACAAACCACTTGAAGTCCTTTGTTGTAGCATTAAAAGTTGGGCAAAATTGTGGAAAATTGATAACCATTCAGCAATCAGGTGTAGCAGAAAATTGATTTAATTGGTCTGTTTAAAGGGGTGGAACATTGATTGTAGACAAATTGGAACCTGAAAATTATATATCGGCTTGAACAAAGATCTTGAACAAGATGAGAGTAGAATGGTGTTCTTCACAATGTTTATCTAAAATACTTGAAACCAGTTCCACAGTGTTAATTTAATTTGGTACAACGTAATTATCACCTTTACTCAATAATATATGTAGGCCAGGCCAGTGCAGTAGCTTTTATAACCCCCTGGCTGCCTGCGGTGGTGATTATGCTTGTTAACTTATTGATACCTGGGCATTTCATATCATAATAATTGAGCCAGTGCATGAGATTTCTAACAATGTGGTATGTGCGACCAGCAAAGCCTCAGATCAGCCTGCGCATACACGCAGTCTGATCAGAGCCTTTGTTTGTCGATTGAGTATTCTATAATTGTTAAGCTACTGACTGAACACCATTTGGAGTTTCTAAGCTTAAAAGGAGGCTGCAGAGGCTCGTCCGAGTCTACACTTGTCAAAATGTCAAATTGTTGGAAATCTCATGCCGCGGCTCAATATCATAATCAGTGGTTGTAACTAAACAGTGCAGAACCAAATGAGATACCACATTATTTCACATCCCATCAGGGTCTGCAATGATTGGTAAACAAAACATTGTTTAGCTGAAGCAATATTATGTGACGTGTTAGTTTCAACAGGTGCCCCCTTATCGTGAATAATAGACGATCCTTACGTAATAGAAACAAGCAGGTAGAAAGATCTCATTCATTATGAATGGGTCAATACATTCAGCGAGTGTTATCTGTGCTGTTAACTGTGCTGTTAACTAAGATAACACAAACTCTCAGAGCCTCCTCGCAGTGAACTTCAATGACCATTTGACAGATTTTTACATAACAAGCTGTTGATAAGCCAAATTAGAACAGTCACTTAAAGTGTACCTAAAATCATATGGTATGGATATGTTGTATATACCTGAACGTTTAGATTTTTTTTTTTATGCACAATGAGATCATCCGTCTGCTTGTTAATTTTTTTTTGAATGTATTGTAATATCTAACTGTCGAGCACCTGCTCCAGAACTGATAAACTTGAATGATCTTGAAGTACCAAATCAATAATAACAATCAATACATCAAAAAGAAACCAACATTTTTGCATGCTTCTATACATTTTCTGCCTTGTTAATTTGTCTACTACTATTGGTCATGCAACAATTAAACAAACCACCTCTGTGAGTCTCGTAGTTAAATGAGCGGCCACAAGACACAATCAACAAAATGACCATGTACCCAGCAAAGACTTCTGGTAGCCAAAATATCTGGCCAGTTTGATCAGTCTATGATGTGCGCTAAAATACTGATCAAAGCCACTGGATTCCTATATGGGCCTTGAAGAGAGAAACCTGTCTTCGGTGCTTGCGAACAACAAAGCCGCAGACCAGCCTGCGTATCTGTGCAGTCTGATCAGTGCCTTTGTTATTCACTTATTGGAAAGTACCATATCTAAGCTTGCTATGAGCTAAATTTCAATTTTCTAGCTAGTCTCACTAGCTGAAGAGACTGGTTTGAGTCTCGCTTTGTGGGAAACCCCAAAGACAGGTTTTGTCGCGTCGAGGCCCATATGTGGACAGCAAAGTCTCAGATCAGCCTGGGCATTTGATCTGAGTATTTGCTGGACACACAGTATATTTTGTTGATTTTGAAACCCAGTGGTTCCACACCGGATAGGCAGCAATCGAAAACGCTATCAACTATCGATGAACGCAGATCAAAAATCATTAGGAATAGATTTTTGGATTGCCATTTGTCGCTACACTGGTGACAAATGGCAATCGAAAAACTGTTTCTAACGATTTTTGATCTACGTTCCTTGATAGTATTGGGGTGCGATTGCCGCTAACCCGGTGTGGGCTCTATTATCGATGGAAATTAATGAAGGAGAAATAAGTTACCTAGGAATTTTTGAGAATATATTCAGTTTCTGTTTAAGATAGATCAGGCAAACAAAATTTGTATGTTTGCATGGTATTAGAACACTTGTTTTCAAAGTTTGGGATCAGTTGAGACTCAAATCCATATAGACCTTTCATATTTCACATACGGTAGGTATTCTAAAATTTTGACCACTAGTTCTCTGCAAAAAGAGGCATAGACAAACAGCGGAGACTCAGATCAGACAGCTTCTGAAGGGTCTTCCCTGTTTGATATTTTGACAACCATTTTGTGAATTCCAGCTTTGATAACCCACATTTCATTAAAGAACAGAAAGAGAAAAGTGTTCAAAATTTTAGAACATTTACTGTACTCCTTTTCAGTGGCCTGGTTTATTCCTCTAATTAATAATTATTTTCTGAATTTATTGTAAGCCATCAAGTTCAGTGACCAAACTGATAAACAGAGAAATGAAATATTTCAGTCATATAATTACGAAAATGAAATATTTCTATCGTATAATTAAGAAAATGATTAGTTAGACGACCTGTGCAGGGATCCATAGCGCATATAAACTCACACAAAAACATGTTCTTTTATGACTTCTTTATTGAAAGTCAAGGCATTAAAAGTTTATTGCTATAATGATGTCTTAATTAGATGTTTGTCAGGTGGGCGGAGCTAGTGGATTAGCGGTCTGGTGCCAGGTACAGCCTTTAGACTGGTCAATTCGTGACAGGTTTGGACTGGAAATCTCTACAAACGGTTGCTAATAAAAACTTGCTTTGGCTGTAAAACAGTGTTTCTTTTCTTCTTATTTTTCAATGAAACTTCAACATAGCTATTGCTCACCCCCTGTATCCTGTATTCCAACCATAGCTCACAGTCTGCAGCGATAACTTGACAGTCTTGTTTATCTTGGCATGTGTGTTTTGGTAGAAAGTAAAAATGCTTAATTTTGTTTATTATGTCTCCCCCCTTCAGGGTCGGGAGACATATTGTTTTCCCCGGGCGTCTGTCTGTCACAAACCGTGTCCGCTCTATAACTTGAAAACTGCTTAAGCTCTATTCACGAAACTTTATACAAATATCAATCAGCATGAGATGACATGCAGAGTGCAAGAATGGTAACTCTGCCTTTTATACTTTTTGAGTAATTTCCCTTGGAACTTTGTGCATCACAAAAATCGTGTCCGCTCTATAACTTGAAAACCGCTTAAGCTATATTCACGAAACTTTATACAAATATCAAACAGCATAAGATGATGTGCAGAGTGCAAGAATGGTAACTCTGCCTTTTATACTTTTTGAGTTATTTCCCTTGGAACTTTGTGCATCACAAAAATTGTGTCCGCTCCGCTTAAGCCATATTCACGAAACTTTATACAAATGTCAATCAGCATGAGATGACGTGCAGAGTGCAAAAATGGTAACTCTGCCTTTTATACTTTTTGAGTTATTTCCCTTCGAACTTTGTGCATCACAAAAATTGTGTCTGCTCAATAACTTGAAAACCACTTAAGCTATATTCACAAACCTTCACACAAATATCAATCAGCATGAGATGATGTGCAGAGTGCAAGAATGGTAACCCTGCCTTTCATACTTTTTGAGTTATTTCCCTTTGAACTTTGTCCATCACAAAAATCGTGTCCGCTCTATAACTTGAAAACCGCTTAAGCTATATTCACGAAACTGTATACAAATATCAATCAGCATGAGATGACATGGAGAGTGCAAGAATGGTAACTCTGCCTTTTATACTTTTTGAGTTATTTTCCTTGGAACTTTGTCCATTACAAAAACCGTGTCTGCTCTATAACTTGAAAAAGGCTTAAGCTATATTCACTAAACTTTATACAAGTATCAACCAACATGAGTCGATGTGCAGAGTGCAAGAATAGTAACTCTGTCATTTATACTCTTTGAGTTATTTCCCTTTGAACTTTGTCCATCACAAAAACAATTATCTATGACTTTTTTATCCCAGGTTATGATTGTGCAATAGTTAACTACATTGACAGATAGCTTTACTAGATGTGAGCTGATTGTCTGCATGAAATGACCAGGACTTCTGTTAGAAATTGTATTTAATGTTTCTGTTTGAAATTGTATTTAATGACTCATGCTTTTGACATCAAAAGAGGGGAGACATCTGTTTTTGTTGTTGTCGTAAAACAATTCTAGTTTTCCATTGTACTACTTATCAAAACTTAGCAAAAAGTATTCCCTTATACTCAGCTAATGTCCTGCATATGCAGATTTTTTCCAAACATTGCCATTGTTGATAAATTTGTTAAAATACGTTTTGTGACTATTTGCTTTGTATCTTCAGACTGCAAGTTACACGCATAGCCATTTGATTGGACTGGCTATATCGTTGCATACTACATAATCACACTTTCACTAATAACATTTTTAAACAAGCATACTTTTCAAAGAATTCTATTTTATGAAAGGGCTGACTATAACAGGATCACTTTGACTATTTTATTTCCCACTAAAATTTGTAAAAATGGCTGAAAAATTACTCAATTGAATTTCCGCCAAAATGTGCATGCCCAGGTAAACAAGCCTGTCGGTTATCGTAGCAGACTTGGCTACAGTTTGAATACAGGGGGTGTTGTTAGGAGTATGAAGATTGTATTAGCCACTGTTACCACTGGCCCTTAAATACAACTCCAATAGATTTACTTTTTTGTGCTATTGCCCTCCATAGATATTGGTGAGGCTCAGGGATGGGGAAGCTGAGTAGGGCCATACCATTTTACAGCTTTTCTTATATACAATGGTTCTGTACGATATCTGCTGAAAGGTTGAGTGGACTGTGGAATGGATCACCCTCAAGTTCAACTGTGGTTTATAACCGCACAATTATTGTGGGAATTATGGCTCTTCATGCGCGGATCCAGAGGATCCACCTGAAAAATCACAAAAATATAGGGTTTCTTAGCAATACTGGTCGGGATCCCCTAAAAATCACAAAGCTACCAAGCCAGCATTCAATGTTGGGCCATCATCGGCACGCCAGCGAAACGCCATTTAAATGGTGTTTCGCTCGCAGGCTGATGATGGCCTGCTTATAGTGGTATTCGGATCCTCCTTCTCCTCATCAACTAAACAAAAAATGTTGTCAAAGTTGGACCTTCTCTGGATCGGCATGTCTCTGTTCTCAGCAGCAGTTGTGTAATGGTTACAATTACTGGCACATGAAACATATGATAGATATAAATTGTTCAGTTTAGCTACATATTTATGATTATGTTCTATTTTGTATGTTTATTCTGAACTAACAGACCTTAACCAAACAGTTTATGTTGTTGGAAAGATTACAGATTTACTGTGAAACTTGCAGATAAATCGCTAGGAGACACACATAAAATACACCCTTTTCTATCTTTCCAGAGAAGCTGGTATTTTTCACAGTAGGGCTTGCATTCAACAAATTTCCTCTAGTGTAACCGAAAAACAAAAAAATATGGAATAAATTGTTTTTTCATGCATTTAGATTATGCCAGATTGCAAGAAAACTGTTTACAATCTGCATGCATAAATTTATGATTCCATTTTTAGGGGATTTACTGCTTCTAAAATTGAGGTAAAATTTTGCCAGTCACCATGCAGATGTTTATTAAGTTTGTTGATTTAATGCGATAAGTTTGTTTACTGTTAACATGTTCACTGTTACTAGCTACCACTCAGAATTTATGACAATTGCCATTTGGATCACTTCATCAGAAAATCTGTTTATACCTTATGGGCCTCGATATGAGAAAGCCTGTCTTCGGTGGTTTGTAATGAGGTAAGGTTAAAATCAGCCTGCTCAGCTGAATCTTGAAATTTTCAAGATTCTGGCTAATCTCTGTAGCCAAGCAGGTTAGATGTAGTTTGAACCTTTTACAAACCCCAAAGACTGGTTTTCTAGCAATGAGGCTCAATTAGAGGGGGTTGTTGTGTCCTTTTATTACATATAGCTTGGTAAAAGGTGGTAGATTAGTGTCTATATTAGTAGCGGTATTGTCCACAACTCGCAGGGGACCATCTTGCACTATGGGTAACAGTTTATCATGGGTTCATATCAGAATTAGGCAAAATAATCTGACATTTTCACCTTTATTTATTTAAATTTACTGTGTAATTAAGTGACCTGATAGTATTGTCACAAAGGTCAACCTGTTTGGAAACTGTTTTGGTTAGCGGATTATTGTCATTTAGCGGTTTGATGAAAAGAGGGGTTTATACTGTCATTAAGGCCAGATCAACAGATGGTCACAATTTTGAGTTTTTGTTTATTTTGATGCTTTATGTCCGGTCAACAATTGTTCAGTCATGTCAGGACGATTTTCTGTCTTCCTGGACTGAACCAGTACTAAGCAGGGGATAAAGTGTCTTGCGGATAAAGTGTCTTGCGCAAGCCTCAATGGCATAACACAGTGACTCTGGTGAGTATCATACTAGCAACGATTCAATCCCCAGTCTAACGCTCTCCATACAATATTGAGTTATGTTCTTTCATGGAACTAGTTTTGGATGGTTTTTGTTTGTTGGGTTGTTTAGGGAGAAATGTTACTTTTAACAAGTTGATGGTCATGGAACCTATTGCACTTTCCTGGGGTTGTTGCTTCACCAGTGTTTGTGTATATTCTCTTTACATGCTGAGTAATATTTTATGCTTTTGGTGTCTGCTGTTGTTGTCAAAGGGTTTACAAACTGTTTGCAAAGGTTATCAGCAGATGACAATAGAAGCCTCTAACAAGGAATGGCTCAGGAATGAATCAAATAACTGAACAATTTACCTCATCAAAGAAAGGTCACTGTTTCATTTCCATATTTAGTTATCTTCTCTTGATATGTCAGGGTATCATGGGATGTGCTGATTCTATTAAGTGGTTTTAGGGTCAGGTCAGTGGCAAAATGTCCAGCAAGCCTCATTAAACTGATCCCTTAATAACCTGATGTTGAGAATTGTTGGTCATCCTTAGCAGCTAAAATAGCAAAGATTCACCCCAAATATACTTCTTTTGCGCCCAAAATGACAATTTGCTTAATCATTAACAGGGTTCCCACAAGCTCTGGAAATCATGGAAAACCTTGAAAATCACTAAAAAAAGTTTCGTGCATGGAAAAATCATGGAATTTGAAAAAACCTGAATAATCATAGAAAAATCATAGAATTTTGTGAAATAATGTGACGAAACCACCAGTAGCCAGAAAAGTAGCTGTCGGACACATGTGTGTCCGATAGCTAGTTTTCTGGCTACTGGTGGTTTCAAGTTTTAATTATTTCAAAATGCATGCATGGTCTACTGAAGCATGTTGTTGTTGCTGCATTCCTCATTTATGCTCAGCGTGGTGAAGGTGCTGCTAAAAGGGGAGGTTGGAGGCCGTGCATTGAATAGTCATGGAAATTACATTGTTGATCGTGGAAAATCATAGAATTGTGCTTTTGAATTTCTATGGGAACCCTGATTAAGATGAGTTTCTTAAAAAGAAATTTTTTTTTAATGTTATCTGAAATGATATCAGTTTCCTACAATATTTTGTTAACTTTGATAACCTTTTCAAACAGTTTGGACCCAGATCAGACCCAACAAAATGTCTGGCATAATATTCTGGATGTAAACCATTTGACACTAATGGTATTCTGCAAAATTACCCAACATTCGACTTTAGAGAAGAGAGAATATTTCTGAGTTATAAATCTATTTCTCAACAAACATTTGTGTTGTGGGTACTTAACTCTGCATGCTGGGTAATTTCGCATGTTTTTTTTTGTTTGCTGATTTATTTCAAAATTAACTTTTTCAAAAATTTAAGAATACCATCAGGCATGTGAATTCCAAAATGAAGGCACTTTGAAAATCAACTATGCAAAATAACATAAAGCCAACCTTTTATTTGCATATAAAAAGTGTCCCCATCTCCTCTTGGCTTATATTTGCAAGAAAAACAAGTTAAATGAAAATTTGCATTGGTTATTTGCCATCTGTATATTAAGATGTCAGCAATACTAGCAAGGAATGTCAGCTTTCAATCAACAAATGTGATCCTTAAAAGGGTCTACTCTTAAACTTTATCTTGGTTGAATAAATTAAAAGGCCTCAAGATAAGAGTGTGTAATTGAAAATTATTTTAAACTTTCTTATTTCTCAACCAAAATTTATGTTGTGGGTACCCAAAAGAACCGTCTCACTGAGACGGTTCTTTTGAGTACCCAAAACAAATGTTAAAAACGACATGTAAGAAAATATTCACCAGTTTACACTCCCTTTTATTTTCTTGATCTGTGGATATATATGCTAAATGGACTTCTTACTTCCAGCCAGTTCAGTCTAATATACATGGGTGAAAGTTTTCAGGATTATTCCTGAATTCAGGATTTTGAGGCTGACTTTCCATAGAAAGTCAGCCTCAAAATGCTGAATTAGGGAGATTATAATTGGTTTTCCTATTTATATACAGTTTGTCTAAAGACAACTGACCATTTAAACTTGAAGTGGGCATACTGCAAGTTTTAAGATTGGAGTTTCAAAATTTCAGGATTTTGGGAATTTTGAACTTTCACCCATAGGGTTCCATTTCTTTTATGGAGTTACAGGCTACATAAAAAACGGTGTGGATCCTGATCAGCTGGCTTTTCAAACATAAGAGGATATTTATGGATTAATGTCAAAGAGAACTCAAAACATGTTTCTTTCTTTTGAGGAGGGGAGGGGGTGGGGGATGTGAAGGCTTGACATTTCATGTGAAGCTTTTGCCTAGTCGATGACTGGAAACATAAAGGCTTATTTTCAATGAAAGATGTAACAAATTTTGTTATCGACTGTGTTGGCTGCAGTCACCATTGGCGGGTAAACACAAGACTTGTTAAACAACGGAACAAACAATGTTCCAAGTTCGGTGGGTTGAAGTATCTTATCCTAATCTCCCAGTAAAAGCACTCGAGACTTCTTTTCAATCCCGAATGATGGATATTGACCCAGAATGCACTGCAATCTGTCAATCGTCATTCAAGTTACGACCAAGTGCAACCTTAAAGGACGTCAAATAATGCCTCATACAGGTGAGAGAATTAAAGAACCAATCAAATCTCCATATTGACTGACGTCTGCTATTGTTGTCCTCTGCTTAATGGGGGCGTACTAGCGTTAACACCGCAAGTGACCCCACAAAATAGTCGCGGCAATTGTAGTATCAAGTGCTGATGTCTTCATGTTCGACTTCAAGTTTACAGAAATAATTGATATTTTCCCTGACCAGCATGCCCAATTTGCTGCATTCAATACAAGAAAAACGTTGCATTTTATAAATGGTTTCCAATTATCGTGTGCATCGGATACCATTGAGGAGTGGAAATGAGTCAGAAATTTGTCCAACAGCAAACTTGACCCATCAATAGCTCCAGGTAAGACAAAATCTGGCAGGCCCAGGCTCTGAGCCAAAAAATAATGAATATTTTCTTTGAGTTCACCATAACAGAGTTTTCGGGTACTCACAACTTTTTTCCTGCAAGTGACATCTGTTAACCCTTTGTATTCTGATGGATTTTCCCATACATATTGATACAATAAGTATGGTACTGCCCATTGTGTACTTAAAGGGTTCACAGGGGTTGTTTTAATCTTAGCAAACAGTGCAGACCCTTATGAAATGCAGCCATTTCATCTGGGTCTTCACTGTTTGCCAAAGTACCCATTTATGGGTTTCCCGTATACAAAGGGTTTAATAACCTTTGCAAACAGATGGACCCAGATCAGGCACTAGCCAGCCAGCTCCTTGCCGTCCATATATACTGAAACAATAAAGTTATGTCCGCTTGACGTTTATGTCTGCCAGTTCCAAATGTATGAACGCATTTCATTCAAGTTTTCAACTTGCAAACTTTGGTAATTTAGAAATGATTTGCACCTAAGAGTAATTCATTTGATAATCAGTAGAGCCGCTGACAAAGCAGCGAACACGATTACTCTTAAAAACAAATCACAACATCAATAGCATGTGTGTCCGTCATAATTCCGAACCGTTCAAGCACATTTAAACATCACTGAGCAAACTCTCTCATAAGATAAGCTGGCTAGTTGTATGCATTGCTTTTACGGCCACAGCCATTATTCTGTTACATACTCTGACGTCATAAAGCATCCACCACGAGCGTGCGTGAAAACACTCAGAAAGTTCATTATTGGTCCAGCATTTTGATAATCAATAGAATCGAACAAATTTTATGTTTTTTCATCATCACAAGCATTTTAACATTAATTAAGATTAATCAGCATCAAAACAATTAATAATGGAAATTCTCTGATGATTTTGCAGTAAGGGGTGGGGTATAAAACACAGATTTAGTGAATCTTTGATGCCCAACATCAGCCATATTTTTTGTTTTTCTCTATTGTGTAATTTTAACAGTCTCAAAATGATGTTAGGTTAAGGAGATTTGGAAGTTCTTAGATTGTTATTTGTTTAATTCAAAGGGAGGTAATTTTAGGTAATTTCGTAAATGGAAGATTTGGAACTGCAATTTTGTTCAATAAGCAGACTTTGGACTTTTAGATGTTTTTTCATCGTCGGACGCTTCTGGTTGCCATTTAACGTTAAATGCGTCACGTTTTAATGATTAACTTCCTGATGATAATGGAAGAAGCTGTGTGCACATTAGGTTAAGTTTCCTTTCAATATAAGAGCTTAATATCAAATGATTACCATTTTTTGTGTGTCGGACATTTGATAAACATTTTGGTTTTATTTTTGTTGCAACATCTTTACTAGATCGAAAGATACAGTACCATGAAAATCGGATGTTTCTTTATTTGTTTGAGTATATAATATGGGCCTCCACGTGAGAAAACCTGACCTTGTTGCATACAAATAACAAAGGCGCAGACCAGCCTGTGCATCTGAGCATGCCTGATCAGCACCTTTGCTATTTGATATCTGCAAAGAATAGTAGTCAAATTTTGCTCCATGCTAAATTTCAATATTCTGGGTAGAATGTGATCGGAAACACTGAAGACAGGTTTTCTCAAGATGACAAAACATGTCTTTATGCTGAACCTGTGTGTGAGTGGCTGATTCCTTGAGTTTTTTATGTCACACCATGCAGTGTCTCCACTTAGAATATTAATTTGCATGCCTAATTAATGAGCCTATTATACGTTTGTTATATAACATTCCATCATTTGGTGTCTGTTTGATATTTTTTAAGAATGTAGATCATTACACAAAACAAAATATGAGAGTGATAGAGTGTTAGACTTGAGATTGAGGGGTCGCTGGTTTGAGACTTACCAGAGGTGCTGCGTTGTGTCCTTGAGCAAGACAATTTATCCTCTGCTTAGTGCTGGTTCAACACAGGAAGACAGAAAAAATGTCTGCAGAACTGGAAATCTCAACATGACGAGTACCTTAAGCTGCAGGACAAGTAAAAATTTTGACTGTGTTGAATTTACAAACACATAGGACAAGCAGAAATTTTAACAATTTTCCACTTCTGGCCAGGACATGATTGAAAAATTGTTGACTGGGATGTAAAGTATAAAAGCAAACATAACATAATATCAAATCTATTGTTTAATGTACTGGGAGTTCAGTGTTAGTCTTGGTTTTGTTATGCATTACTTTGTGTCCATTCTAGTTTTGCAATCATCTTGAAGAGTAGGAGAAAGCTGGTTGCTTTGCTATTATTATCTTACAGATGTATTGTTACTGTAAATGAAGTAATTGGAGCTCTAAGGGTTTCGTTAATGCTACAAACATGCATACAAGGACCTTATCCAGACTAAAAAAGGCTTAAAAATAATTAAGTCTCGGCAATTTGTCAGTTTTATGTTCTAATACTTGTCTCTTAAGAATTCTTTAAAGTTTGTAGAAAAGTTTGCATAATTTGAATTTCTATTTAAATAATTTCGCACATCCAAAAGTGTTTTGTACAATGAAGACTTTGATTTGCATATTTATTTTAAATTTATAGCTGTTTTAAATCTGGCTGTTATAAAAATGGTTTAATCTTGTCCTATAAAACTTTGTCTGATCACCAATCCATCTGTCAGGGTATGTTATGTATGAGGTGGAGAAATGACTATAAGCGGATTACAGTCATTATAGCTGATACTTGTAGCGTTAACAACCAGCGAAACCATCACGAATTACGGTGTTTGAATAATTACGCAAATCCAGATCAGGTTCTCTAATTCCCCTAAATATTCGGTAGACCAGTAAATATGTTTGAAGATCGTGGATGCAACCATCTGTACCATGCTAAACCTGGGTTATATCCTGTTTTGAAAACAGTGTGGATCCAGATCAGCTGGCTTCTGAGAAGCCAGCTGACCAGGATCTACACTGTTTTCTACACTGCTTGTAAATAAATGCTAATAACTGAAATCCTGCAAGTTGAGCGGATGAAAATTGGGAAAGAGTGTAGGTCATAAAACTATCCAGCATGGTAAGGGTTAAAACCCACACAAATTTGTGAATTAAGCTTTTAGTCTTATGGTTTGATATCAACTGAAGTTCTGTCCTAATGCACCAGTCATTTGTATCCACGGCCCCCCTACCCACTGGAATAGCCGGGGAATAGCAGGGCGAAGGTGCAGGACAATTACGATTGTCCCCGCAGTGCCGGGGATATAACATTGAGACAGTTACCCAAGTGAAATTTTTTGTTGTGTAAGGCGGGGCTAAGAGGAGGGTTGTTACCATCAGCTTGTCCCCACAGGGCGGGCTTATACCAGGGCTCTGAAAAGTGAAAAGTCATTATCTCTGCCATCCCCGTAGATGGGGGAGCAGTGGGTACAAATGACTGGTGCATAATGAGATACCTGTACTAGTCAACATAGCATATCATAATTGCTGTTTTATCTTATTAACTAGAAATGAGAAGCACAACAAATGTTTTCTTCAAGAAACAAGAAAAAATATTGATAGTTTTAGAAAAAATATGCTTTATCAAAGCTATGCAAGACATCTTACTCTTGGTGTTGAAAATACAGATGTTAATTGGGGTGGTGGTGCCACTAATTGCCATACTCTTGTTGTGTCTTTGAAAATAATAGTAAAACCAGTTTCATTTGCTGGGAAAGGGCTGACCTCTTGGCTCTCGTTTGTGATGTCTATGTTAGTTGTCACTTTCCCATTGGTATCCTGGGTCAGGTGTGGTGCTTGATTGTATCGATTCCTGATCTTTGCCCTCTTTCTTACTTTTATTTGCATCTTGTCATCTTATATTGGAAAGTGTATATAGCTTTAACATTAGACTGTGTCCAGCACCACACTGTATGACAACAGCATGAAAAAAAATACCCAGCCGTTTGGTCAGGCTACTGGCTTACTGTGTCAAAATGAAATAGCTTTTAGTGAAACATTATATGTCTCAGCTATTGCAAGTAGCCTTTTTATACAGCAAACTTCATGTTGATTTGCATTTTGTCTGGAATTACTTGAGGTTTATGTCTCATTTACTTATGTCATTGATGACATGAAAGCTCACTTTCTCACTGAGAGACAAATTTAGATTCCTGATTATAGCTATTTTATACCGCTCATCAGTGATGATTGTCTCCTTAACTGGCAGGCAAACATGTTTAGGACCACAAGAGCTGACAGCTATCGTAACATCTCTAAATATCAGGCTCTGTCCAGCATCACACTGTTTAGCAAGCAAATAAACTAGTTAAGGACCATCAACTATGAATATCTTTCTATGTCAATCACCACAGCTTGAAACTAACAAGTAAACTAGTTTAGAACCATGACAGCCTTTGCATCAACCATGAATATCAAGGACCTCTGACACTTTGATAGGGTATCTGCCTATTTTTCAGATGCTTCCCAAAACTTCCCTATTCATAAGATATCACTGGTTTCCTTTTGGATGGGAAGCTTGATGTATAAGGAATGAATTAAGGTTAAAATTAGACAGGCGAACCCATACAACAAAACAGGAGACCCTACCAAAGGGGGTAGGGGTTGCAAAATTTGACTTCACCAAAACATCTAGAAATCAATTATTTTTACCTGTAGGGGTATTATATCAACAATACTCGATTACAAATCACAGTGAAAGTATTTTAAAGTCCAAAATCATGAGCATATTAGTGATTATTTTTGTTGTTGTTTTTTTCTATCTGATTTGTTAAGAAATATTTTGAAGTGCAACTGTAGTCCATATTCAACCTTGATGACAATGTATTTACCTGGTGCAATATTATGCAGCAACGTACTATAACCATTCATCCATGCGTAAAGTACACCTAGTTAAAGGCCATGTAGTTTATGTGTATTGGATAGATACAGTATTAGTGCAAAATAATCTACCAACTGAACTTAGTAAAAGGACAGTTTTCATAATCTATAGAAAAATATGCCAATAACTTTGTAATATTTTATGACTAATGGGTTATGGAAAGGAAGCTTACTTGTACTAATTATTTCATTATACTGGAAAAAAATTTTTCAAGAGAGCACACCAAAAATCCAAATGCTAATGTTCGGGCTCGCCCAGTCGTCACATTTTGGGCTGTGGGCTATCATTCCCCCCCGAGTTCCAGCTAGCTTTTCACATATATTATGTAAAATATAGGTACACACTTACGTGCAAAAGGATTAGTTGGAACTCGGGGGGGGGGGGAATGATGTTTTAAAAATATTTTTCTATTTCCTATATGTATAATGCAAAAAGTGACCATTTTAGCCCCAAAATAAAACCGTACATTCATGGAAATAGGAAATGAAATGCAATATCATAAGATAGGGACCAATAGCAAGCTTATATATGAGGATGGAAGCATTTGATCGACTTTAATTTCTATCAAAATTATAGGCAGCGATACACTGTGATTCCCATTACCACCGTCAGAGGTCCTTTGTGTCCATCACACTGTAGAGCTTGCAGCCAAACAAGCTAAAGACCACAGCAGCTTCTGAAAAATAAATAAACATTAGGCTATGTCCAGCACCACACTATAGAGCTTGCAGCTAAACAAGCGAAGGACCACAGCAGCTTCCATAACAGCCATAAACATAAGGCTGTGTCCAACACCACACTGTAGAGCTTGTAGCCAAACACATTTATAACCCTAGCAGCTGGCGTAACAGCCATAAACATTAGGCTGTGTCCAACACCACACTATAGAGCTTGCAGTCAAACACATTTATAACCCTAGCAGCTGCCATAACAGTTAAAAACATTAGGCTGTGTCCGACACCACACTATAGAGCTTGCAGCCAAACACATTTATAACCCTAGCAGCTGCGGTAACAGCCAAAAACATTAGGCTGTGTCCAACAACAGACTATAGAGCTTGCAGCCAAACACATTTATAACCCTAGCAGCTGCCGTAACAGCCAAAAACATTAGGCTGTGTCCAACACCAGACTATAGAGCTTGCAGCCAAACACATTTATAACCCTAGCATATGCCGTAACAGCCATAAACATTAGGTTGTGTCCAACATCACACTATAGAGCTTGCAGCCAAACACATTTATAACCCTAGCAGCTGCCGTAACAGCAAAAAACATTAGGCTGTGTCCAACACCAGACTATAGAGCTTGTAGCCAAACACATTTATAACCCTAGCAGCTGCCGTAACAGCCAAAAACATTAGGCTGTGTCCAACACCAGACTATAGGGCTTGCAGCCAAACACATTTATAACCCTAGCAGCTGCAGTAACAGCCATAAACATTAGGCTGTGTCCAACACCAGACTATAAAGCTTGCAGCCAAACACATTTGGAACCCTAGCATCTGCTGTAACAGCCAAAACATTAGGCTGTGTCCAACACCACACTATAGAGCTTGCAGCCAAACACATTTATAACCCTAGCAGCTGCCATAACAGTTATACACATTAGGCTGTGTCCAGCACCACACTATAGTGCACAGCCAAACAAGTTAAGGAAAACAGCAGCTGCAATAACAGCCATACACATTGGACTATGTCCAGCACCAGACTATTGAGCTTGCAGCCAAACAAGTTTAGGACCACAGCAGCTGCCGTAACAGCCATACACATTAGGCTGTATCCAGGACCACACTATAGAGCTTGCAGCCAAACAAGCTAAGTACCACAGCAGCTGCTGTAACAGCCATACAGATAAGGCTATGTCCAGGACCACACTATAGATCTTGTAGCCAAGCAAGTTTAGGACCACAGCAATTGCTGTAACAGCCCTACACATTAGGCTATGTCCAGGACCACACTATAGAGGTTGAAGCCAAACAAGTTAAGGATCACAGCAGCTGCTGTAACACCCATACAAATTAGGCTATGTCCAGGACCACACTATAGAGCTTGCAGCCAAACAAGTTAAGGATCACAGCAGCTGCTGTAACAGCCATACAAATTAGGCTGTATCCAGGACCACACTATAGTGCACAGCCAAACAAGCTAAGGTCCACAGCAGCTGCCGTAACAGCCATACACATTGGACAGTATCCAGAACCACACTATAGAGCTTGCAGCCAAGCAAGTTTTGAACCACAGCAGCTGCTGTAACATCCATAAACATCAGGCTGTGTCCAGCACCACACTAAAGCGCTTGCAGCAAAACAAGATTAGAAACATAGCAGCTGCTGTAACAGCCATAAACATTAGGCTGTGTCTAGCACCAAACTATAGAGCAGCCAATCATGTTTATGATTATGCAAACCAACAGCTATTGTAACATAAACATAAGGCTAGGTCAATCACCACACTGAAGAACTGGCAGCCAATCATGTTTATGATTATGCAAACCAACTGCTATTGTAACATAAACATCAGGCTAGGTCAATCCCACACTGTAGAACTGGCAGCCAATCATGTTTATGATTATGCAAACCAACAGCTATTGGAACATAAACATCAGGCTTGGTCAATCCCCACACTGAAGAACTGGCAGCCAATCATGTTTATGATTATGCAAACCAACTGCTCTTGTAACATAAACATCAGGCTAGGTCAACCCCCACACTGAAGAACTGGCAGCCAATCATGTTTATGATTATGCAAACCAACTGCTATTGGGATATACTTTAATATAGTGGACCTATGTGGAATCCTGCCTTATAAGAGGATGTATCCATACAAATGTGGTATCAAAATAAACTTTGACATCTTAACTACACAGAAAGACCAATAATAATAGCTATATCTTCGTATAAAGTGATTATCGAGGCCTTTAAACTTCATAAGGGTCAACGCATTTTTCGCTTCATCGCGCATCAGTGTACATGATCATTTCCAACACTCGTGCAAGCCTCTGGGATTATGCACTTTGGAAATTAGATCTTGGAACGATTGGGCAATGATTATAAATGATACCCATTCCGTGTTTTCTGCAATAAATAGGTTCTCACAGCATAAAATGCACAAATCCTTCACTCCGGTGAATCTTGTTGACAAGTCGTCCATTTTGGTAGAAAAGTAGATAAAAAGCGCCTGGATAACACTTGCTATTGTCGCGAACTCCCCAGTATCTCTCACAAGATTAAAGGGTGCCGAGTCATAGAGGGGCATCGATAACAGAAATGCCGTTCATTCTGTATAAGTTACATTGACGGAAAAAAACACATTTTGATATAAAAACATTGTATTCTTAAGAAATGTGGAATCATTTCTGTATAGAGATGCAACCAGATTTTTGGCAAAGACTGAATAATTGTTTTCTCAAGAAATGTGGATGCATTTCTATCTAGAGATGTGACCAGATTTTTGGCCCAGACTGAATGATTGTTTTCTTAAGAAATGTGGAATCGTTTCTATATAGGGATGTAACCAGATTTTGGCCAAGACTGAATAATTGTTTTCTCAAGAAATGTGGAAGCATATCTATATAGGAATGATTCCACATTTCCTAAGAAAACAATTATTTAGTCTGGGCCAAAAATCTGGTTGCATCTCTATATAGAGATGATTCCACATTTCTTAAGAAAACAATGTTTTCATATAAAATGCGTTTTATTCCGTCAATGTAACCAATACGGAATAAACAGCATTTCTGTTATAGATGCCTGTCTATGGATACATCTTCAAGAAGACGAATAATTGTTGGGGAGTTTTACAGCATAACTCCCCAAGACATAATCGATGTTTGAAAGACGCTTGCATTTTCATTGAGAAATTGAAATGGCCGACATCAACCGTGAAAAAACACTGACCCTTGCCTGATTTAACTGATCATTACAAACGATATTTGGACCCAGGCGTATTGATTGTAGTATAAAAATGGAGATGGGATACAGTTGTATATAATTCGACCACACAAGTGTGGACACATCCTCTTATATGGCAGGATTCCACATAGGTCCACTATATTAAAGTATTTCCCTGCTATTGTAACATAAACATCAGGCTAGGTCAATTCCCACACTGAAGAACTGGCAGCCAATCATGTTTATGTTTATGCAAACCAACTGCTATTGTAACAAAAACGTCAGGCTAGGTCAATCTCCACACTGAAGAAATGGCAGCCAATCATGTTTATGATTATGCAAACCAACTGCTATTGTAACATAAACATCAGGCTAAGTCAATCCCTACACTGTAGAACTGGCAGCCAATCATGTTTATGATTATGCAAACCAACTGCTCTTGTAACATAAACATCAGGCTAGGTCAATCCCGACACTGTAGAACTGGCAGCCAATCATGTTTATGATTATGCAAACCAACTGCTATTGTAACATAAACATCAGGCTAAGTCAATCCCTACACTGTAGAACTGGCAGCCAATCATGTTTATGATTATGCAAACCAACTGCTCTTGTAACATAAACATCAGGCTAGGTTAATCCCCACACTGAAGAACTGGCAGCCAATCATGTTTATTATTATGCAAACCAACTGCTATTGTAACATAAACATCAGGCTAGGTCAATCCCCACACTGTAGAACTAGCAGCCGATCATGTTTATGATTATGCAAACCAACTGCTATTGTAACATAAACATCAGGCTAGGTCAATCCCCACACTGAAGAACTGGCAGCCAATCATGTTTATGATTATGCAAACCAACTGCTATTGTAACATAAACATCAGGCTAAGTCAATCCCTACACTGTAGAACTGGCAGCCGATCATGTTTATGATTATGCAAACCAACTGCTATTGTAACACACATCAGGCTAGGTCAATCCCCACACTGTAGAACAGGCAGCCAATCATAATTATGATTATGCATACTAACTGCTATTGTAACAAACATCAGGCTAGGTCAATCCCCACACTGAAGAACTGGCAGCCAATCATGCTTATGATTATGCATACTAACTGCTATTGTAACATAAACATCAGGCTAGGTCAATCCCGACACTGTAGATCTGGCAGCCAATCATGTTTATGATTATGCAAACCAACTGCTATTGTAACATACATCAGCCTAGGTCAATCCTGACACTGTAGAACTGGCAGCCAATCATGTTTATGATTATGCAAACCAACTGCTATTGTAACATAAACATCAGGCTAGGTCAATCTCGACACTGTAAAACTGGCAGCCAATCATGTTTATGATTATGCAAACCAACTGCTATTGTAACATAAACGTCAGGCTAGGTCAATCTCCACACTGAAGAACTGGCAGCCAATCATGTTTATGATTATGCAAACCAACTGCTATTGTAACATAAACATCAGGCTAGGTCAATCCCCACACTGTAGAACTGGCAGCCAATCATGTTTATGATTATGCAAACCAACTGCTCTTGTAACATAAACATCAGGCTAGGTTAATCCCCACACTGAAGAACTGGCAGCCAATCATGTTTATGATTATGCAAACCAGCTGCTATTGTAACATAAACATCAGGCTAGGTCAATCCCCACACTGTAGAACTAGCAGCCGATCATGTTTATGATTATGCAAACCAACTGCTATTGTAACATAAACATCAGGCTAGGTCAATCCCCATACTGAAGAACTGGCAGCCAATCATGTTTATGATTATGCAAACCAACTGCTATTGTAACATAAACATCAGGCTAAGTCAATCCCTACACTGTAGAACTGGCAGCCGATCATGTTTATGATTATGCAAACCAACTGCTATTGTAACACACATCAGGCTTGGTCAATCCCCACACTGTAGAACTAGCAGCCGATCATGTTTATGATTATGCAAACCAACTGCTATTGTAACATAAACATCAGGCTAGGTCAATCCCCACACTGAAGAACTGGCAGCCAATCATGCTTATGATTATGCATACTAACTGCTATTGTAACATAAACATCAGGCTAGGTCAATCCCGACACTGTAGATCTGGCAGCCAATCATGTTTATGATTATGCAAACCAACTGCTATTGTAACATACATCAGCCTAGGTCAATCCTGACACTGTAGAACTGGCAGCCAATCATGTTTATGATTATGCAAACCAACTGCTATTGTAACATAAACATCAGGCTAGGTCAATCCCGACACTGTAAAACTGGCAGCCAATCATGTTTATGATTATGCAAACCAACTGCTATTGTAACAAACATCAGGCTAAGTCAATCCCCACACTGAAGAACTGGCAGCCAATCATGTTTATGATTATGCAAACCAACTGCTATTGTAACATAAACATCAGGCTAGGTAAATCCCCACACTGAAGAACTGGCAGCCAATCATGTTTATGATTATGCAAACCAACTGCTATTGTAACATAAACATCAGGCTAAATCAATCCCCACACTGAAGAACTGGCAGCCAATCATGTTTATGATTATGCAAACCAACTGCTATTGTAACATAAACATCAGGCTAGGTTAATCCCCACACTGAAGAACTGGCAGCCAATCATGTTTATGATTATGCAAACCAACTGCTATTGTAACATAAACATCAGGCTAGGTCAATCCCCACACTGTAGAACTGGCAGCCGATCATGTTTATGATTGTGCAAACCAACTGCTATTGTAACATAAACATCAGGCTAGGTCAATCCCCACACTGTAGAACTGGCAGCCAATCATGTTTATGATTATGCAAACCAACTGCTATTGTAACACACATCAGGCTAGGTCAATCCCCACACTGTAGAACAGGCAGCCAATCATAATTATGATTATGCATACTAACTGCTATTGTAACAAACATCAGGCTAGGTCAATCCCCACACTGAAGAACTGGCAGCCAATCATGTTTATGATTATGCATACTAACTGCTATTGTAACATAAACATCAGGCTAGGTCAATCCCGACACTGTAGATCTCGCAGCCAATCATGTTTATGATTATGCAAACCAACTGCTATTGTAACATACATCAGCCTAGGTCAATCCTGACACTGTAGAACTGGCAGCCAATCATGTTTATGATTATGCAAACCAACTGCTATTGTAACATAAACATCAGGCTAGGTCAATCCCGACACTGTAAAACTGGCAGCCAATCATGTTTATGATTATGCAAACCAACTGCTATTGTAACAAACATCAGGCTAGGTCAATCCCGGCACTGTAGAACTGGCAGCCAATCATGTTTATGATAATGCAAACTAACTGCTATTGTAACATAAACATCAGGCTAGGTCAATCCCCACACTGAAGAAATGGCAGCCAATCATGTTTATGATTATGCAAACCAACCGCTATTGTAACATAAACATCAGGCTAGGTCAATCCCCACACTGAAGAACTGGCAGCCAATCATGTTTATGATAATGCAAACCAACTGCTATAGTAACATAAACATCAGGCTAGGTCAATCCCCACACTGAAAAACTGGCAGCCAATCATTTTTATGATTATGCAAACCAACCGCTATTCTAATGCACTTGCAAATGCAACGCCACGTCTGATTGGATAACATTATAAATTTGCGACAGTATATCCTGCGATATACTTTCGGAAACCCGACGTCATTACGTAATGTTTCTTTTCATTGGTTGACAAGTGAATATATGCAGCTGGCAAGCGGTTTTATGCAGCTGGCGTCGCTGGACGTATAGGCGCAAAAAAGTACATTTTCACTGATTTTTTGAAGGGAAAATGTTAATAGTGCATTAGAATGGGGATAACCATATTCAAAATTTTCATTTCGGGAGGTATATCGTCGGATATACGTTCGGAAATCACGTTTTACGGCTCCGCTTATGCGTCGCCATAAAACTAAATTTCCGACTTTATATCAGACGATATACCTCCCCAAATGAAAATTTTGAATACAGTTATCCCCTAACTGTAACCTTCATAAACATCAGGACAATCCCCACACTGTAGAATTGGCAGCCAGACAAGTTTATGACTACAGCAGCTACAGTATTATCGGTGAAAATCAGGCTGTATACATCGGGGAGCAATAGAATTAACTCCTGTAGCTGTTTTGTCAACCATGAAGATCAGGTTGTGTCGATCACCACACTGTAGAACTGGTAGACTAACTGGTTAACCACCATTAGGGTTGACAGCTATTGTAACATTCATAAATAAGACTATCACCATACAGTTGGAAACTACATCCCAGCAAGTCTGACAGCTATTGAACAATTCATCATCCTCATCATCATGTTTTTTATTAACTTGCAGGGGCTTCATCCACATCAGTGTCCCCCCACCTTCAGGCAGCTCATCTCTAGGTGTTTCTTTTTTGGGGATGGACTGTCTTGAACTTCTACTCACACTCACAACAGTCATTCTCTGTCAATTTCTTTCATGTCATTTTGGACCTCCCCAGCTCGTGCCTTCCATCCTCTATATCACATGCTATTCTGACTGCACCACTAGAACACTCTACATGTCCAAACCATCGAAGTTTTCTCTTCCTCAAAATGAGGTCAAGGTCCTGCCTGGACAGCCAGTAGCTCTTCAGTTAGCATTCATAAATAATAGGCTGTGTCCATCACTAGACAGTAGGATTGGAAGTCAAACAAGGTTAGGACCACAAGCACTGAATGCGGACTAACATTTAATGTACCATTATTTTTAGGCCTGGCTTAAATGGTTTGCAATCTGACTACACCACAGCGGGTTAAGTATTTATCTGGCGGCTTACCTACTATAGGATTTTGAATTATGGGAAAATCATAAAACCTTTCGCATTTTACTTCTTTAATTTGCACCTATAAATGATTGCAGATTTTAGTTTCATTAAACATGCAACCTAACCATGGCTAGATGCACATTAATAGAAAGAAAGCTATTCAGATAGACGTATTGTGATATAATCTTTGAATTATCTTGCAATAGGAGAAAGTTTACCCAGCACTGGTGCAGTAGAAAACTTGAATACTTTGACATAGATCTTTGGGAGCCATCTCCTATTATTTAACTCTAAATGCACCACCAAAAACTTGCAGCAAATGACCTTATCAAATTTTTGCACCTGCTTTATGAATAAGAAACCAAAAACGATATTGCAAAACTTGTCTATTCCAGTTGTGATTGGTGTTTAAAGAGTCAATAATAAAAAGTTGAATGAAAAATATGAATAAAAGAAAAATGGGGGAAAACACTTCTACATGAGGCTCTAGCCCATCTGAAGGGTCCATCTTCATTTTGGACCAGAAATATCTCTGGTACTACCTCATTCATTGATGATCTCTCAGCTTAGCATTCTAGCAAAAATAAGCTGATTTGGTTCCATCCATCTCTTCAGCATAGGTATTCCTGCAGTTTTCCAAGTTTTGAAGAAATGAGGGTATATTATTAATCAGCTCTGTCTGTCCATTTATATAGTCTGTCATCCATGTACAGATGCAAAATTGAAACTTGGTAGGTGCGTTTCTTAGGGTATACAAGTACATGTATAGAGATGAGGATTTTTGTTTGTTTGTTTGATTTGATTCTTTATGTCCCATCAACAATCTTTCAGTTAAACAGGGACGGGTCTTCCTGGGTTGAACCAGTACTAAGCTAGGATAAATGTGTCTTGCTCAAGAACCGCAACGCAGTGACGGCGGTGAGGCTCGAACCTGCGGCCCCTCGGTCTCGAGTCAAGCACTCGGAAGAGATGAGGATTTGAAAAGTTCCTACGTGGATACAAAATTTCTGTTATGGTATTTAACAATTAGATATAAATGTTTAGCCAGGAGAGGCACATTCTTAACAACATAGCTGGCTGCCAGGGATGCTGGTAAAGTGTTAATGATAAAATTCTTGAAAGCATCATTAAGTCAATGAAGTTGTGGAGTTGACATCATGTCTAAACAGTTTGTGTCTCTGTTGTGTCAGATAATCTAATCAGTTCCATCTATCTGACTGTCTGAGAGTTTCTCAATAGCTTCTAATGTAAGAATATATCAGGATTGTCCATGTGGGATAGTGAAGACTTGCATACTTAAGGCGATGAAATTTCTACCAGGCCTCGAGGTTATAAAACTTGAGTAGAGTCTCAAGCTCAAAATAAAGCAAAATGATTGGCTGCTTGCAGACACGTGTCTGCAAGCACCCAATCATTGTGCTTAATTTTGAGTTTGAGAATCAGCTCAAGTTTTATAACCTCGAGGCGAGGAAGGAGATTTGCCGAGTTTAGCTTCCCAGTAAGCAGACAATGTCTGGCCTGCCAGCGAAATGCCATTCAAATGTTTTTTCGCTTGTGTGTCAATGGTGGCCCCCTTTCAGATGTTTACTGTGTTTCTGAAAGGAATTCAATATCTTACATTCCAGTACTCACAGCACCCAACCAACTGAAGTTAACATTTTTATTTTTCAATAAAAACATTTTACCAAATTGTGCTGTACATTGGAATCGGAATACTCCCAATGGTATATTCAGAGCTTTCAGATTCATATGAGCAGTACAGAAATATTTTGTTTACAAACGAAAATGTACCATAAACAGTTTTTAATAGCAGAATCTAGGGCGAAAATTTGGTGCCAGTAAAATGCATTTAAGCCCCCCAGTGGCTTTGGCTGCTGTCCGTTCTAAGGGTGGTGGTTCTGTTGTTGTTGAATCATTGTTTATATTAATTTGCTCCTATTGCTTGTGGGGTTTTGTATTTGGTCCTTGTTTTGTTATGCAGTACTTAGTGTCCTTTCTAGTTTTTGCAACCATCTCGCTGAGGAAGACGGGAAAAGAGTGCTGGTTACTTTACTTTTTTTGTCTTCCTGCTGTCTTGTAACTGTTAGTGCTCTTTGCCTCTTCCAAAGCTCTTTGCCTCTTCCTCACGGTGCCGAGGGTTGGTCTGAAGTGTGTGATTGTGGGATTTCCTGGTCATACTCACTTACTTTTTGCACTTATTCAAAGTTTGTGGATATGCTATTTGACTTACAAAAAAAATGTAACAAAATATTGTTCAGTGTCAGGTACATTGCAAATATTTGTCACTTTTTCATCACTTGCTTGTAAAAATGTGTCAAAGATTGTCTTAGCTTTCTTTTTGACAAGTGAGTCATGGTAAAAGAAACTATCTTGTCACTCTCATATTACCAACCTTGGGTAATAGGGCATATGTCATACTGCCATGGCTGTCGTGTGCAACAAACTTTATCATTGACCATAACTTTAAGCTACTTGACCTAGAGCTTTGATATTTTACTTGTGTATACCTTGAAGGAAGAGCTTTTCAAATGTATGACCTTGACTTTTTGCCTATTTTTTTTATGACCCAAGTATCTAAGTCCTGGAGGTCATATCGCTTATTGGACTGCCTGCGTGTGTGTGTGCATGTGCAAAAAACTTTAACGTTGGCAATAACTATTGAACTAATGGACCTAGAGCTTTGATATTTCATATATGTATAGTTTGTGGGAATTTGATATAATATTATGCTACAAAATTCAACATTGGCAAATTGCACAGAACAGCTCACTTATTGAAAAAGGAAATAGTTCAATATATCTATACTGTGGATTGCATATATTTGGGACATTACCCTCTATATACCATTTCAGATGTCATATGCATTAAGAATTAATTCAGTTACAAGAAGGAGAAAAACAGTTTTATGTCTCCGCCCTGGAAGGGTCGGGAAACATATTGTTTTTTCACTTGTGTCCGTCTGTCTGTCACAAAATGGTGTACCCTCTATAACTTGAAAATCGTAAGAGATATTTCAACGAATCTTCATACATTTGTAATGCACATTCAGACTACGTGTCATGCACAAGAACCATAACTCTTGCATATAAACTTTTCCCCCTTGCATCTGTTCGTGGGTCTGTCCGTCACAAAATCGTGTCAAGTGCTTGACTCGAGACCGAGGGGCAGCGGGTTCAAGTCTCACCGGCGTCACTGCGTTTTGGTCTTTGAGCAAGACACATTTATCCTAGCTTAGAAATGGTTCAACCCAGGAAGACCCGTCCCTGTTTAACTGAAAGATTGTTGATGGGACGTAAAGAATCAACTCAAACAAACAGACAAAAACAAAATCATGTCCGCTCTATAACTTGATTACCGTCAGAGATATTTCAACGAAACTTCATACATTCGTAAAACACATTCAGACAAAGTGTCATGCATAAGAACCATAACTCTTGCATGTATATTTTTATGCCCCAAAAGGAACTTTGAGAGGCATATAGTAATCGCACTGTCTGTCAGTCCGTCCGTCTGTCCCGCTTCGTGTCTGGTGCATATCTCCTATATTCTTTGAGGTAGGAATTCCAAATTTGGTGTGTGGATGCATCTTGGGATGGCGGAGAGTCGCGTACCATTTTCAGGTCACTGTGAACTTGACCTTGACCTCTGACCTAGTTTTTAGAATAATCGTGTCCGGAGCATATCTTTCATATTCTTTGAGGTAGGAATCTCAAATTTGGTGTGTGGATGCATCTTGGGATGACGAAGTGTCGCGTACCATAATTGGTTCACTGTGACCTTGAACTTGACCTCTGACTTAGTTTCTAGAAACTACATTGAGTCTTGTGCATAATTCTTATATTCTTTGAGGTAGGAATTCCAAATTTGGTGTGTGGATGCATCTTAGGATGACAAAGTGTCACATTTCATTTTTCGGGTCACTGTGACCTTGACCTCTGACCTAGTATTTAGAATAATCATGTCTGGAGCATATATATAATATTATTTGAGGTAGGAATCTCAAATTTGGTGTGTGAATGCATCTTGAGATGACAAAGTGTCGCATACCATAATAGGGTCACTGTGACCTTGAACTTGATCTTTGACCTAGTTTCTAGAAACTGAATTGAGTCTGGTGCATATCTCCTATTCTTTGAGATAGGAGTTCCAAATTTGGTGTGTAAATGCATCTTGGGATGACAGAGTGTCACATACCATTTTCAGGTCACTGTGACCTTGACCTCTGACCTTGTTTTAAGAATTATTGTGTCCTGAGCATATCTCTTATATTCTTTGAGGTAGGAATTCCAAAGGGGTACTTGCATCTGTGCCCACGCATGGATTTTCTTTAAACTTTGCATAATAATGACTCATTATATACAAACTATGAAAATGTATTTATTGAATTAGATAGTTAAGAATAAGGCTTAGGAAGCAACCCTGACGTACTCCACCTTTGAGGTGGCACCCATCTCTAAATTTCCATGTCCTAAATCTATTGTTTTGTTTATTTCTATCATTTGTCATCTAGATTGAATCCAAAATATCATAGGCATTATATTAATACCAGGAAACCATTTGGATAAATTATGGTTTACGTTTTCTGAAAAAGTGATTATAAAATTTCAATATTTTTTTTCAAAAATTTACAAAACATTCAACATTAAATTCTAAAGGTAGATATGTCCTAGTCTTTGTCAAGCTATCATATTATCACAAAAACATGCCATATGTATCCTGCTGATCTGAGCCAAATTTCATAAAAATCCCAAACCGGTAACTTTGTCATTTCCTACCTCTAATGGGTAAAGGTCAGTTTTAGCAAAATGAATTATTTTGGTGAAATGAATCAATAACTCGACAGAAGGAGGTTGTTTTTAAATTTACTTCCACTTTTCTTAAAGTAAGACATGTTTAGACAATTTCAAATGATTCAATGGCCGGAAATGCCAAAGGTCATGACCCCATGTCATGGCACTGTGGGGCCAAGACAACGTGTATCACTTCCTCAAGTCATGCATGATATTGTTTAAGAAACATAATGTCCTATCAATATACGTGTGAAAATAAGTAGACCAAATATTTCCTTTACATCCTAACTGATCTAGAGTAACCACATTTTGGTGCCGTGACCAGGATTTAGTGAAACAAAGTCATATCAAAGGTATCATAGAACAGTGTTCTACATGAATAAGTGAGGTCCAGAAACGAAGTTGTATGCCTGGAATATACAGCCAGTCAAAAAATAAATGTTGCCATTTGGTGGAAATCAGCACCAGTTTGACAAAACAGAATAAACAGAGAAGATTTAAGCATTAATTTAGCAATACCTTTGAAGCCAAGAGTTCTCTGTGACCAAAATGGTTAATTTTAACCAATAGGTTTGACAGGGGGTTATTCTTGTGAACCAGATTTATCAATGAGGCTTACAATTATAAAACCATAGATATAAGGTTCTTCTCCTGTATGAACTGACTTGTCATAAGGTTTCTCTTCTGTATGAATTAAAATTCTTAATAATGTTACATATTAAGTGTAACATTGGTTAGATGTAGTTTTAACGTTGGAAACTAGATGTGGTAAGTCGGGTGTCACCATATTGTATCGTTATGGATAATATTATTGTGCAAGCACTTCATTAAATAAGAATCATGGCACTTAATATCAAAGAATATTTTTTTTCTTTTTCCAATCAGTAATAGGGAAAAACACTGAACATATCAACTTCTCCCAATTAACCTACTAGCTTGGTGATTCAAACTAAGCAAGTATTCAAGTAAGTTTTACACTGAATCATAATTATTGTATTTTTACATTTCGATGAATTAGGGCCATGTGTTTACATCAAGTTGAAAAAATATTTTACCGGTCCTTGAATTTGATGAAATTTGGTCTACATATTCTTAACATATATGGAAAGTTTATATGTTGAAATGGTATCTTGACAAAGATCGCAACGTGTAAAATTTTTATTTCCAAATTTGACTGAATACAAAATATACGGTTGAAAATTGGGGTACCATCTCATAAGAATGAATGCCCACATGTTATCCTGATACATACAAAGCCATTTATAGTTTCAACGAACTTATCAATGATATAGTTATTTAATAAAACATTTCTGCGCCGGTAACATGATATGTCAATTACTTTAGAAATGATTATAAATGGATACCCTAAGGTATTGTAGTGATATCATACATGACGTCATAAATTAGCAATGGAATTGCATAAAAACTCAAATGCACCATAAATATAAAAGTCATACCCCAGACAATTAATAAACATAATATTATCAAATTCCAAGCGTGGGCAGACTCCAATGTTAATTTCCCATACCATGCAAGAGCCCCTTTGGTGTGTGGATGCATCTTGGGATGGCAAAGTGCCGCATTCCATTTTCGGGTCACCGTGACCTTGACCTCTGACCTAGTTTTTAGAATAATCATGTCCGGAGCATATCTCTTATATTATTTAAGGTAGGAATCTCAAATTTGGTGTGTGAATGCATCTTCGAATGACAAAGTGTAGCATACCATAATTGGGTCACTGTGACCTTGAGCTTGACCTATGGCCTAGTTTCTAGAAACTGCATTGAGTCTGGTGCATATCTCCTATTCTTTGAGATAGGAATTCCAAATTCGATGTGTAAATGCATCTTGGGATGACGGAGTGTCACATACCATTTTCGGGTCACTGTGACCTTTACCATAACCTCTGACCTAGTTTTAAGAATTTTTGTGTCGGTGACATATCTCTTATATTCTTTGAGGTAGGAATTACAAATTTGGTGTGTATATGCATTTTGGGATGGCAGAGTGTCACATACCATTTTCGGGTCACTGTGCCCTTGACCTCTGACGTAGTTTTATGAATTATTGTGTCTGGAGCATATCTCTTATATTATTTGAGATAGGTATCCCAAAGTTGGTGTGTGGATGCATCTTGGGATGGTGGAGTGTCGTGTACCATTTATGGGTCACTTTGACCTCTGACCTAGCTTTTAGTATAATTGTGTCTTGAGCATATCTCTTATATTATTGAAGGTAGGAATCCCAAATTTGGAGTGTGGATACATCTTTGGATGGCGGAGTGTCACATACCATTTTTGGGTCAATTTGACCTTTGACCTAGTTTGTAGAATAATCGTGTCTAGAACATATCTCTTATATTATTTGAAATGGGAATCCCATAATTGGTGTGTGTATGCATCTTGGGATGGTGGAGTGTTGTGTACCATTTACGGGTCATTGTGACCTTAAACTTGACCTCTGACCTCATTTTTAGAATAATGATATCTGGAGCATATCTCTTTTATTAGTTGAGGTAGGAATCCCAAATTTGGAGTGTAAATGCATCTTGGAATGGCAGATTGTCCTATTCCATTTTCCGGTCACTGTTACCTTGACCTCTGACCTAGTTTCTAGAATCCGCATTACTTCTATATTCTTTGAGGTGGGAATTTCAAATTTGGTGTGTGGATGCTTCTTGGGATGTCCAAGTGTTGCATACCATTTTTGGGTCACTGTGACCTAGACCTCTGACCTAATTTTTAGAATAATCATGTTCAATGCATTTTTTTCTATATTATTTGAGTTAGGAATCCCAAATTTGGTGTGTGGTTGCATCTTCGGATGGCAGATTGTCATGTATCAGTTTTGTGACCTTGACCTAATTTCTAGAATAATCCTGTCAGGAGCATATCTCGTATATTATTTTAGGGAGGAATCCCAAAATTGCTGTATGGATACATCTTTGGATGCTGATGTGTCGCATACCATTAGTAGGTCACTGTGATCTTTACCTATGACATAGTTTCTGGAATAATCGTGTCTGGAGTATATCTCCTATATTATTTGATGTAGGAATCCCAAATTTGGTGTGTTGATTCCTCTTGGGATGGCGGAGTGGTGCATACCATTTTGGGTCACTTTGACTTTAACATTGACTTCTGGCCTCATTCTAGGTTTTTCGTGTCTGGAGCATATCTCCTGTATATTACAGCTAACTTTCCTCAAATGTGTCCTATGCTAGACCAATTCCTTTGGGGGCATCACGTGACGGTGACATTTCTTGTTCAAATTATCCCCCTTGTAACATAACTAAATGCAATTTTGTGATTTTTTTTTATTTCTAAAAGGGTGAGACATCTGTTTTATGGTAGAAAAACAATTCTAGTTTTTATCAATCTCTCTAATACACGGCCTCCAATCTCTGCCTCCTTCTCTAAAAAGAGCAGAACCTAAAGGGAGGCGAAGGCCCTTCTGGGCATAAACACTGGAACACGGTAAGTTGTGTTGACACATTTTCAATCATAAGTAAATTTTCAGCGCAAAACTCGAAAATCTAAGAATGCTATGCTTCGGGCAATTGTTCAAGCTATCCGTAGAGCATGCTGTTTGCACATTTGAACTTAGTTTGTAAGCGTGAGAGCTTTTCTCCCGTTGCACAGTTGTCCAAGAAAATGTGTCAACACAACTTACCGTGTTCCATTGTTTATGCCCACTGCCTGCTTCCCGGAAGGGCCTTCGCCTCCCTTTACGTTCTGCTCTTTTTGGAGAAGGAGGCAGAGATTGGAGGCCGTGTAATAACATCGACAGTTTTCCCCAAATTATTGACCAATTGGCTCTTATCAAATGCACACCAGATGTTGGAGGACTCTTACATTGTGTCAGTCCTGATCATGGTCCAAACTTTTGCAAAGGTTATTAGCAGACAACTAAAGTCCCCACTAGCAAGGAAAAAGTTAAAATCCTGGGTAGGTGCTTAGAGCAGGTGGGAAGAAAACAATAAATTTCATGGCCAAATATCAGGATCAGAGATGGTCATTTTGTCTGCTTTTATTTTTAGGAGAATATGCTGAATTTACATCATGGATGAGGAAAAATTGAACAATTCAGAATCACTATTTGCAAATATCCAAATTTACTGGTTCAAGGGTTAATATATATGAAAGATGAGTTTTATGGGTAAAAGTTTCAGAACATTAACCTGAGGTCAGTCATGTGGAGCTAAAATGTTAAGTGCTTTCAGATTAAAATTTAAGGGTAGCTGCACATTGACAGGGTATCAAATTGTAGGGTTAATATAGTTTTTGCCAGCTTTTGTAGATGTGTGAACTTTCATATTACAAGTTAGGGTTAGAGGTTAGGGTTATATGTGTTCAGCATATATTGTCAGCACTCCAAAATCAGAATTCCAAAAAGAAAATTAGAAATCTGCCTGTGATGACAAATTCCAGTACTCATGAGAATCTTGTAATAAATCTACTTTTAATCGTCTGTATGCCTGGTACTTTTGGCAAACATTGAAGTCTGCACTGTTTGTCAACATTTTGAACAAGTTTGTGGATGTCATGATCAGTTATCAGTGTTTTTAGCTGATCTGAACGGATGGCTTATGGGTGAGCTACATTTTCAAACATCTTTGAAACTATGTGGCCATTTGTTTACTGAATTTCAGTAAACAAATAACTGAATTTTTTTTTGTAAAACATGTCTACTTATCCAAATCACTTTTGGGGATTTCATGTGACTTGGAAATGATCATTGAACTGTCATTCACCATGAAAGAAAAAAAATAACAAAACTTAAAAGAATTTTTAGCAATCATCT
Organism: Loripinus fragilis; assembly: GCA_964019695.1. Classification (NCBI taxonomy): domain Eukaryota; kingdom Metazoa; phylum Mollusca; class Bivalvia; order Lucinida; family Lucinidae; genus Loripinus; species Loripinus fragilis. The sequence goes on from OZ026516.1 coordinate 6,944,168, forward strand.
TCTATTCCAAAGATGTTATTGATCTTCAAATTAAATTCACAAAATTTCAACAGGTGGGTTGTAGTGCCAATTTCAAGACTAGGACTGTGGGGACTTTGATTGTCTTTAAAAAACAAAATACGGATAAGTTTCATCATATTTGTTCAAGATTTAGGCCGGATAAGAACTTCTTCTTCTTCTTCCAAGTAAAGAGCTGGGATCTTCGTAAAGAACGTATTTAGCTCTGCGGGGCAAGGATTGGCGATGGCGATCAGCTAGCCCCAAAAGACTATGTACAAGATAAAACTGGTTAAAACTTTATACACTGTCACTGGTGAGCTGTTGTTGTTTGGAGCAGATCACACCCAGAGGAGTGATCTGAATTCCTCCAGGGATGCTGCAGACACTATCTCCACTGGAAGCTTGTTCCAATCCCGCACTGTTCTTGGAAAGAAGGAGTTGGAATATGTAGCATCTGAAATCCTCTCTTGGAAGAATTTGGTTGGTCCTCTGGTACGGCTATCGCTGACTTGTAAGTACCTGTCAATGGGTATGTCAACGAGGTTGTGCTGAATTCTGTACAGCATACCAAGTCTTTCATGCCTGCGTCTGACTTCAAGAGGTTCCCAGTTCAGGTCGTCAATCATCTTGGTGACACATCCTGGAGTTCTGGAATGGTAGTCATTACAGACATAGCGAGCCGCTCGTCTCTGCACCTGCTCCAATGCTGCGATATGAGTTTGTAGGGCTGGGTCCCAGACAGTTGAGGAGTACTCCATAGTGGGGCGGATCATAGCCTTGTATGTGAGGTCTTTCACTGGCTTTGTGCAGTCCTTCATGTTTCTTCGCAGAAAACCAAGAGTTCTGTTTGCCTTGCTCACTGTGTTTTGAATGTGAGTCCCCCATGACAGGTCATCCTTGATAGTAACTCCAAGGTATTTGCTGGAGTCTACCACTTCTAGAGTGTGACCGTGCAGTTCGTACTGGGTGGGAAGTACCTTCTTCTTCTTTGTCGAGATCCTCAACACTACACATTTGATGGGGTTGAAACTCATCTGCCAAGTATTCTCCCAATGCTCTAGTGCTGAAAGGTCTTTTTGGAGAAGAGCTCTGTCACTGTTGTTCTTGATGACTCTGAATAGAAGGCTGTCGTCTGCAAATAGCTTGGCTTGGGAAGACTTTATGGACTCTGGCAAGTCATTGATGAAGCACAGGAACAACAGGGGTCCCAGGACAGTCCCTTGTGGTACCCCGGAGAGGACTTCTGCAGATTCAGACCTGACTCCATCAAGGATCACTCGCTGTTCTCTGTGGCTGAGGAAGGACTCTATCCATCGTTTGACATTTCCTCTCACTCCATAGTGGTCCAGTTTGTGAAGTAGTCTTGTGTGGGGGACTTTGTCAAAAGCTTTTGCAAAGTCAAGCAGAATGATGTCCACTTGATGTCCCTTGGCTGTTGAAGAGGCAATCTCTTGTATTGTTGACAGCAGTTGGGTTTCACAAGAGCGTTTCTTCCTGAATCCATGTTGGTTGTCACATAAGACTCTGTGCTGGTCAAAATGATGCATAATGTTGCTGTGGATAATATGCTCAAGCAGCTTGCATGTAATTGAGGTGAGAGAAACTGGTCTGTAGTTAGACGGCTGGTGCTTGTCTCCTTTCTTGAAAATTGGAACCACCAGTGCTTGTTTCCAATCTTGAGGAATCTCTCCTTGGTCCATGGAAAGCTGGAAAAGTAGAGCCAAGGCAGGGGCTAGTTCATCAGCTGCAGTCTTAAGAATGTAAGCTGGAATTTCATCTGGACCTGTGGCCTTGTGTACTTTCAGGTTCTTCAGTAATTTATGGACGCCTTTCCAGTCTATCTTGATGTTATGCATTGCTGGGATGTCACTTTCTCCTGTATCTGGGATGTTGGAAAGATCTTCCCTCGTGAACACTGACTTGAACTGCTCATTCAAAATGTTGGCTCTGGCTTTGGTGTCACTTTGGAGAAATCCATCCTGGTTTTTTAGTGGTGCTACTCCAGTGAATTCTTGTCCCTTGCTTTTTACATAGGCCCAGAACTTCTTTGAGTTGTCTTTACAGTCGCTGCTCACTGTGTCTACCATATATGATCTACTTGCTCTTCTGATCTTATACTGAACTTCTCTCTGTAAACATTTGTACCTGTCCGTATCCCTCTTTCCATTTGTCCGTCTTGCTTTCCTATGTGCTCTTTGTTTCCTTCGTATGACTCTCTTAATTTCAGTGTTCATCCATGGGTTGGTATGTCTGGACGTTGTCATCTTTGATGGTACCCTCTTTTCGATGGTGTTTAGGATGGCAGTCTTCAGACTTTCCCAGGCTTGGTCTATATCTTGATGCTCTTGGATGGAGATGTTGAGATCTCGAAGGTCATCCTTTATGCTCTGCACGTCTGCCCTCTTCCAGAGATAAATCTTTCTTCGGGGAGGCTTGGGGCGAGTGGCTTTGATCGAAGTGTCTAAGAGCACGATGTCATGGTCACTGCTGCCTATTGATGGCATGGGCTTACATCTCTGTTTGAAACTGGGATGGGAGGTCAGTATTAGGTCCAAGGTGTTGTCTTTACGAGTAGGGAAGTCTACGATTTGTTCAAGACTGTTGTCTGCAACAATGTCGAGAAAGGTCTTGTTGAGTCTACTAGGGTACTGGGTACTTGAAATGGTCAGGTCTCTCCAGTTTATGTCTGGTAAGTTAAAGTCCCCTCCAATCAATAGTACACATTTCTTGGCATTGGATTTCAAAAGTGAGAATTCCTCTGTGACTTTACCCAGGTATGGCTCATCAGATTTATTTGGTGGTCGGTAGTATGCTGCAACGTGGACCTTGGACTTGTCAGCCTTAACTGTTGCACTCAAGAGTTCGATACTGGTGCTGGCTTTAACTTCACCGAGTTGTAGGAACTTCTTTGCTGCTATCAGGACTCCTCCATGTGGATCTCCTGGCCTGTCTCTTCTATGTATTTCATACTCAAGTGACCCGGGAATTATTTCAGATGAGGCAATACTGCTATCTAGCCATGTCTCAGTTCCAATAATAATGTCCGGATCAACATCATCGATGACTGTTTCCAGTAGCTTTCCTTTCCTTCTGAGGCTTTGGAAATTGATATTCAAGACTCTGAGATTCTTGACTTTCGCTTTCGGTCGACTGAGCTTCACTTTCGGGGAGGAAGTTGCAATGTTGTTTGCATCAAAGCTGTCTAAGAAGGATGCTGTGTCATTTTCAGTGCTGGTACTGCTGTATTTGGTTGAATGAGAAATGTCCGATACACTTTCTTGCATTCCTGGATGTGATCCTGCCTCCTCATCTGCCGCTGGAACTGTGTATAAGATGCTGGAGTTATGTGGCTTGAGGCATGATGGGCAAGACCAACTTTCAGTACTTTTGCCCAAAGCACTAAATTCAGCTGTTGTAAGCCCTATGCAGGACTTGTGCATCCACTGGTCACAATCATCACATGCAACTTGAACCAAAATCCTTGAAATGCAGTGCATTTTTTTATGATAGATCATTTTGTTGTCATAGTAGGCACCTGCAGATGTTTAATTATGATGTGTGTGACTGCAATCTGTCATAACTTATAGTGCAACTGAAATTTGCAGCAGACGACATTTTAACATTTGCTGCTTCTTTTAGGCTTGCTTGCAGATAGATAATTCATATGAAATATCAAGCCTTATTTTCCCTGAAATTCAATGCAATTACAAAATGTCCTCTGCTTTAGTGTTTAGATAAACAAAAATTTTGAGTGTAAAACTAAATATTTTCTTATTTATCAGTTTTGATATAACTTTTGTGTGACCAAAAGAACCATATTGAGATGGTTCGAGAACCCACAACATATTTTTTGGTTGAGAGATAAGAAAATAATTTGTTTGTTACACACTCTTAACTAAAGCCCTGTTAAAGGTTGATGGTTGGTTGAAGCATTTTATTTTTCTGACAAATCAAGTCTTGACATGTAACATTGTTGGTGTTTGTTTCTTGCAATATACATATGCTAATTCTGAAATGGGTGATGTAAGAGTTAATGTTGTACTGGTAATTTATCATTTCTAAAGAATTAAAAGATGTCATCTGATATTTATTTGCCTTCTTTTTTGCCGTGATGAAGTAATCTTTTAATCTTTTTATATTATGCTTGATGCATATGAAAGTGATTAATGGCAGAAGAAGAATGCAGTTCTGTACTGGTGCACACATAGGTGAGGTTGTGATGCTCTCACTTTTCATACCCCGCCACTTTAAAAAGTGCGCGGTAATATGTAATACCCTCCATTCAAAAAATTGCGTTCCAGTGTCCGTCTGTCTGTATGTCCGTCCTTCAGCGCATCGTTTTCACTCTCCTGGGAGCATTTTTTTAAACCAATTTTCTTCAAAACTTGCTGTGAGAGTTGATATTGGGAAGGAGTGTCTTGGGATTTTGAAGGAGTGTTGTGGGATTGTAGATGGGTAAATTTTGACAATAAGTACAGAGTTATAGCCCTTGATTGAAGCTAGAAATTTGTTTTCACTCTCTATCTTTGGCAGTTTTTTACCGATTTTCTTCAAACTGAGTATAAAAGAGTTGATATTGAAAAGTAGTGTCTTGGTATTGCAGATGGATAAATTTCGACAAATAAGTACAGAGTTATGACCCTTGTTTCAAAATGATTTTCTTTGCATTGAAAATATCCTGTGGCGGGGTATGTTGCATGCCTGCAGCACTTTTACTTTCCAGGTAGCTTTGTTGTCAAAATTTTAAGAGTATCTTCAGAGCGAAGCATCTTCAAAAATTAGCAGAATCTCTTGTCTTGTAGAATAAATTATGCTTAAACCCTTTGTATTCGGGAAACCCCTTAACGAGTATTTTTGCAGTGAAGACCCAGATGCATAATCCTGCATTTCATCAGGGTCTACACTGTTTGTTAAGTTGAAAAAAAAATGTAAAATTATACACTGATACCCCTAGATATGTACAATCCCAAGTTGATTGTATTAAACCAGAATGAAGAATGGATTAGTATAATATGTGTACACTCACATATGATGTAAAGATGGTGTGCTTAATATTTGACAGATTATCTATGTATACACTCACAGAAAAGATATAAGGATGATGTGCATACTATTTGACAGATTATCTATGTATACACTCACAGATAAGATGTAAGGATGATGTGCATACTATTTGACAGATTATCTATGTATACACTCACAGATAAGATGTAAGGATGATGTGCATAATATTTGACAGATTATCTGTGTATACACCCACAGATAAGATATAAGGATGATGTGCATACTATTTGACAGATTATCTATGTATACACTCACAGATAAGATGTAAGGATGATGTGCATAATATTTGACAGATTATCTATGTATACACTCACAGATAAGATGTAAGGATGATGTGCATACTATTTGACAGATTATCTGTGTATACACTCACAGATAAGATATAAGGATGATGTGCATACTATTTGACAGATTATCTATGTATAAACTCACAGATAAGATGTAAGGATGATGTGTATAGTATTTGACAAATTATTATGTATTCACTCACAGATAAGATGTAAGGATGATGTGCATACTATTTGACAGATTATCTATGTATAAACTCACAGATAAGATGTAAGGATGATGTGCATACTATTTGACAGATTATCTATGTATAAACTCACAGATAAGATATAAGGATGAAGGTGCATACTATTTGACAGATTATCTATGTATAAACTCACAGATAAGATATAAGGATGATGTGCATACTATTTGACAGATTACCTATGTATAAACTCATAGAAAAGATGTAATGATGATGTGCATACTATTTGACAGATTATCTATGTATACACTCACAGATAAGATGTAAGGATGATGTGCATACTATTTTACAGATTATCTATGTATACACTCACAGATAAGATATAAGGATGATGTGCATACTATTTGACAGATTATATCTTATAAACCTTATATCTTATCTGTGAGTGTTTACATAGATAATCTGTCAAATAGTATGCACATCATCCTTATATCTTATCTGCGAGTGTTTACATAGATAATCTGTCAAATAGTATGCAAATCATCCTTACATCTTATCTGTGAGTGTATACATAGATAATCTGTCAAATAGTATGCACATCATCCTTACATCTTATCTGTGAGTGTATACATAGATAATCTGTCAAATAGTATGCACATCATCCTTATATCTTATCTGTGAGTGTATACATAGATAATCTGCCAAATAGTATGCACATCATCCTTATATCTTATCTGTGAGTGTATACAAAGATAATCTGTCAAATAGTATGCACATCATCCTTACATCTTATCTGTGAGTTTATACATAGATAATCTGTCAAATAGTATGCACATCATCCTTACATCTTATCTGTGAGTGTATACATAGATAATCTGCCAAATAGTATGCACATCATCCTTATATCTTATCTGTGAGTGTATACAAAGATAATCTGTCAAATATTATGCACATCATCCTTATATCTTAACTGTGAGTGTATACATAGATAATCCGTCAAATAGTATGCACATCATCCTTACATCTTATCTGTGAGTGTATACATAGATAATCTGTCAAATAGTTTGCACATCATCCTTACATCTTATCTGTGAGTGTATACATAGATAATCTGTCAAGTAGTTTGAACATCATCCTTACATCTTATCTGTGAGTGTATACATAGATAATCTGTCAAATAGTATGCACATCATCCTTACATCTTATGTGAGTGTATACATAGAAAATCTGTCAAATAGTATGCAAATCAACCTTATATCTTATCTGTGAGTGTTTACATAGATAATATGGCAAATAGTTTGCACATCATCCTTATATTTTATCTGTAAGTGTATACATAGATAATCTGTCAAATAGTATGCACATCATCCTTATATCTTAACTGTGAGTTTATACATAGGTAATTTGTCAAATAGTATGCACATCATCCTTATATCTTACCTGTGAGTGATTACATAGATAATCTGTCAAATAGTATGCACATCATCCTTACATCTTATCTGTGAGTGTATACATAGATTATCTGTCAAATAGTATGCACATCATCCTTACATCTTATGTGAGTGTATACATAGATAATCTGTCAAATAGTATGCACATCATCCTTATATCTTATCTGCGAGTGTATACATAGATAATCTGTCAAATAGTATGCACATCATCCTTATATCTTATATGTAAGTGTATACATTGATAATTTGTCAAATAGTATGCACATCATCCTTATATCTTAACTGTGAGTGTTCACATAATAATTTGTCAAATAGTATGCACATCATCCTTACATCTTATCTGTGAGTGTATGCATAAATAATCTGTCAAATAGTATGCACATCATCCTTACATTTTATCTATGAGTTTATACATAGATAATCTGTCAAATAGTATGCACATCATCCTTATATCTTATCTGTGAGTGTATAATTAGATAATCTGTCAAATAGTATGCACATCATCATTATATCTTAACTGTGAGTGTATACATAATAATTTGTCAAATAGTATGCACATCATCCTTACATCTTATCTGTGAGTGTATACATAGATAATCTGTCAAATAGTATGCACATCATCCTTACATCTCATCTGTGAGTGTATACATAGATAATCTGTCAAATAGTATGCACATCATCCTTATATCTTATCTGTGAGTTTATACATAGATAATCTGTCAAATAGTTTGCACATCATCCTTACATCTTATCTGTGAGTGTTTTCATAGATAATCTGTCAAATAGTATGCACATCATCCTTACATCTTATGTGAGTGTATACATAGATAATCTGTCAAATAGTATGCAAATCAACCTTATATCTTATCTGTGAGTGTTTACATAGATAATCTGGCAAAGAGTTTGCACATCATCCTTATATTTTATCTGTAAGTGTATACATAGATAATCTGTCAAATAGTATGCACATCATCCTTATATCTTAACTGTGAGTTTATACATAGGTAATTTGTCAAATAGTATGCACATCATCCTTACATCTTATCTGTGAGTGTATACATATATAATCTGTCAAATAGTATGCACATCATCCTTACATCTTATGTGAGTGCATACATAGATAATCTGTCAAATAGTATGCACATCATCCTTACATCTTATGTGAGTGTATACATAGATAATCTGTCAAATAGTATGCACATCATCCTTATATCTTATCTGCGAGTGTTTACATAGATAATCTGTCAAATAGTATGCACATCATCCTTATATCTTATCTGTAAGTGTATACATAGATAATCTGTCAAATAGTATGCACATCATCCTTATATCTTAACTGTGAGTGTATACAAAATAATTTGTCAAATAGTATGCACATCATCCTTACATCTTATCTGTGAGTGTATACATAATAATTTGTCAAATAGTATGCACATCATCCTTACGTCTTATCTGTGAGTGTATACATAGATAATCTGTCAAATAGTATGCACATCATCCATACATCTTATCTGTGAGTGTATACATAGATAATCTGTCAAATAGTATGCACATCATCCTTATGTCTTATCTGTAAGTGTATACATAGATAATCTGTCAAATAGTATGCACATCATCCTTATGTCTTATTTGTGAGTGTATACATAGATAATCTGTCAAATAGTATGCACATCATCCTTATATCTTATCTGTGAGTGTATTCATAGATAATCTGTCAAATAGTTTGCACATCATCCTTATATCTTATCTGTAAGTGTATGCATAGATAATCTGTCAAATAGTTTGCACATCATCCTTATATCGTATCTGTAAGTGTATACATAGATAATCTGTCAAATAGTATGCACATCATCCTTACATCTTATCTGTGAGTTTATACATAGATAATCTGTCAAATAGTATGCACAACATCCTTATATCTTATCTGTGAGTGTATAAATAGATAATCTGTCAAATAGTATGCACACCATCCTTACATCTTATCTGTGAGTGTATACATAGATAATCTGTCAAATAGTATGCACATCATCCTTACATCTTATGTGAGTGTATATATAGATAATCTGTCAAATAGTATGCACATCATCCTTATATCTTATGCGTGAGTGTATACATAGATAATCTGTCAAATAGTATGCACATCATCCTTACATCTTATCTGTGAGTTTATACATAGATAATCTGTCAAATAGTATGCTTATCAGCCTTCTATCTTATCTGTGAGTGTATACATAGATAATCTGTCAAATAGTATGCACATCATCCTTATATCTTATGTGAGTGTATACATCGATAATCTGTCAAATAGTATGCACATCATCCTTATATCTTATCTGTGAGTGTTTACATAGATAATCTGTCAAATAGTATGCACATCATCCTTATATCTTATCTGTGGGTGTATACATAGATAATCTGTCAAATAGTAGCACATCATCCTTATATCTTATCTGTGAGTTTATACATAGATAATCTGTCAAATAGTATGCACATCATCCTTACATCTTATCTGTGAGTGTATACATAGATAATCTGTCAAATAGTATGCACATCATCCTTACATCTTTTCAATAAGTTTATACATAGGTAATCTGTCAAATAGTATGCACATCATCCTTGTATCTTATCTGTGAGTTTATACATAGATAATCTGTCAAATAGTATGCACCTTCATCCTTATATCTTATCTGTGAGTTTATACATAGATAATCTGTCAAATATTATGCACATCATCCTTACATCTTATCTGTAAGTGTATACATAGATAATCTGTCAAATATTATGCACATCATCCTTACATCTTCTCTGTGAGTGTATACATAGATAATCTGTCAAATAGTATGCAAATCAACCTTACATCTTATGTGAGTGTATACATAGATAATCTGTCAAAAAGTATGCACATCATCCTTACATCTTATGTGAATGTATACATAGATAATCTGTCAAATAGTATGCACATCATCCTTATATCTTATCTGCGAGTGTATACATAGATAATCTGTCAAATAGTATGCACATCATCCTTATATCTTATCTGTAAGTGTATACATAGATAATCTGTCAAATAGTATGCACATCATCCTTATATCTTAACTGTGAGTGTATACATAATAATTTGTCAAATAGTATGCACATCATCCTTACATCTTATCTGTGAGTGTATACATAATAATTTGTCAAATAGTATGCACACCATCCTTACATCTTATCTGTGAGTGTATACATAGATAATCTGTCAAATAGTATGCACATCATCTATACATCTTATCTGTGAGTGTATACGAGGGTCATCCAATAAAGAATGAGACTTTCTTCATAGTCTGAAAATCTGTGTGTGCAATTAGTTAAAATTCACCATAATAATAGTATGACATCTTAGCTATTCAGAAATAGAAATAATAGTTTTGTGATTGACCAGTTGCCATAGTAACGGGGTGTTTTGTGGAAGGACTTAAGGACCGATGACCACGTTTACATTATTTTTTGCATACACACGGTTATTCAAAGTCTTTTTTTATCGCATATAAATAAAATTTAACCTCTTGATATCATTTCTTCAACAGTACAATCTTAGTGGTACATAAAATGCTATAAAATAATAACCAAATATGCATATTCTTTATTTGGGTTGCCTAGCAACCAACTTAGTCATTTTTTTAATAAACCCACTGCTTTGGGTTGCTATGGTAACTATGCTAGTAAAGGATATCCTACCAAATTTTTGGTTATATGCAGCTGATTGTAATTAAGTGTACATGAACAAAACCTTGCTCACTTAAATCGCTTTCGACTATTTGATATTAACTTGTAAAGTCAATAGGTCAGCGAAAAGTACCAGATATTTCTTGAAAACTTGATTTTTTAAGCTTTGTTTCCATGGTAACAGCTCAAGACTCTGGAACATTACTTTCCACTATTGGTTAAAGACAGACTGCATGAGCATATATAAGTATTAGTAGAAAAATAATCTATACATCTTAATCTGTTGCCATGGCGACCACCTATACTGAGCCGTCCACGCATGTTTGCCTAGTCTTCTTATGTTGCCTAGCAACAAAAGTAGGAACTATGTAACACATCAAATATGGTTCCTGTGAACAGCCAAAAAGACGTGCTAGCTTTAAACGAGATTTCATAACTCTAGCATGTAAATTTACTGCGCTATAGAAAAAGTCTCATTCTTTATTGGATGACCCTCGTACATAGATAATCTGTCAAATAGTATGCACATCATCCTTATGTCTTATTTGTGAGTGTAAACAGATTACCTATATATACACTCACATAAGATGTAAGGATGATGTGCATACTATTTGACAGATTATCTATGTATACACTCACAGATAAGATGTAAGGATGATGTGCATACTATTTTACAGATTATCTATGTATACACTTACAGATAAGATATAAGGATGATGTGCATACTATTTGACAGATTATTTATGTAAACACTCGCAGATAAGATATAAGGATGATGTGCATACTATTTGACAGATTATCTATGTATACACTCACATAAGATGTAAGGATGATGTGCATACTATTTGACAGATTATCTATGTATACACTCGCAGATAAGATATAAGGATGATGTGCATACTATTTGACAGATTATCTATGTATACACTCACATAAGATGTAAGGATGATGTGCATACTAATTGACAGATTATCTATGTATACACTCACAGATGAGATGTAAGGATGATGTGCATACTATTTGACAGATTATCTATGTATACACTCACAGATAAGATGTAAGGATGATGTGCATACTATTTGACAAATTATTATGTATACACTCACAGTTAAGATATAAGGATGATGTGCATACTATTTGACAGATTATCTATGTATACACTCACAGATAAGATATAAGGATGATGTGCATACTATTTGACAGATTATCTATGTATAAACTCATAGATAAGATGTAAGGATGATGTTCATACTATTAAACAGATTATCTATGTATACACTCACAGATAAGATGTAAGGATGATGTGCATACTATTTGACAAATTATTATGTATACACTCACAGTTAAGATATAAGGATGATGTGCATACTATTTGACAGATTATCTATGTATACACTCACAGATAAGATATAAGGATGATGTGCATACTATTTGACAGATTATCTATGTATACACTCACAGATAAGATGTAAGGATGATGTGCATACTATTTGACAAATTATTATGTATACACTCACAGTTAAGATATAAGGATGATGTGCATACTATTTGACAGATTATTTATGTATACACTTACAGATAAGATATAAGGATGATGTGCATACTATTTGACAGATTATCTATGTATACACTCGCAGATAAGATATAAGGATGATGTGCATACTATTTGACAGATTATCTATGTATACACTCACATAAGATGTAAGGATGATGTGCATACTATTTGACAGATTATCTATGTATACACTCACATAAGATGTAAGGATGATGTGCATACAATTTGACAGATTATCTATGTATACACTTACAGATAAAATATAAGGATGATGTGCAAACTATTTGCCAGATAATCTATGTAAACACTCACAGATAAGATATAAGGTTGATTTGCATACTATTTGACAGATTATCTATGTAAACACTCACAGATAAGATATAAGGTTGATTTGCATACTATTTGACAGATTATCTATGTATACACTCACATAAGATGTAAGGATGATGTGCATACTATTTGACAGATTATCTATGTATACACTCACAGATAAGATGTAAGGATGATGTGCAAACTATTTGACAGATTATCTATGTATAAACTCACAGATAAGATATAAGGATGATGTGCATACTATTTGACAGATTATCTATGTATACACTCACAGATGAGATGTAAGGATGATGTTCGTACTATTTGACAGATTATCTATGTATAAACTCACAGATGAGATGTAAGGATGATGTTCGTACTATTTGACAGATTATCTATGTATACACTCACAGATGAGATGTAAGGATGATGTTCGTACTATTTGACAGATTATCTATGTATACACTTACAGATAAGATGTAAGGATGATTTGCATACTATTTGACAGATTATCTATGTATACACTCGCATATAAGATATGAGGATGATGTGCATACTATTTGACAGATTATCTATGTATACACTCACATAAGATGTAAGGATGATGTGCATACTATTTGACAGATTATCTATGTATACACTCACAGATGAGATGTAAGGATGATGTTCGTACTATTTGACAGATTATCTATGTATACACTCACAGATGAGATGTAAGGATGATGTTCGTACTATTTGACAGATTATCTATGTATACACTTACAGATAAGATGTAAGGATGATTTGCATACTATTTGACAGATTATCTATGTATACACTCGCATATAAGATATGAGGATGATGTGCATACTATTTGACAGATTATCTATGTATACACTCACATAAGATGTAAGGATGATGTGCATACTATTTGACAGATTATCTATGTATACACCCACAGATAAGATATAAGGATGATGTGCATACTATTTGACAGATTATCCATGTATACACTCACATAAGATGTAAGGATGATGTGCATACTATTTGACAGATTATCTATGTATACACTCACAGATAAGATATAAGGATGATGTGCATACTATTTGACAGATTATCTATGTATACACTCACAGATAAGATATAAGGATGATGTGCATACTATTTGGCAGATTATCTATGTATACACTCACAGATAAGATATAAGGATGATGTGCATACTATTTGACAGATTATCTATGTATACACTCACAGATAAGATGTAAGGAAGATGTGCATACTATTTGACAGATTATCTATGTATACACTCACAGATAAGATGTAAGGATGATTTGCATACTATTTGACAGATTATCTATGTATACACTCGCAGATAAGATATAAGGATGATGTGCATACTATTTGACAGATTATCTATGTATACACTCACATAAGATGTAAGGATGATGTGCATACTATTTTACAGATTATCTATGTATACACCCACAGATAAGATATAAGGATGATGTGCATACTATTTGACAGATTATCTATGTATACACTCACATAAGATGTAAGGATGATGTGCATACTATTTGACAGATTATCTATGTATACACTCACAGATAAGATGTAAGGATGATGTGCATACTATTTGACAGATTATCTATGTATACACTCACAGATAAGATGTAAGGATGATGTGCATACTATTTGACAGATTATCTATGTATACACTCACAGATAAGATGTAAGGATGATGTGCATACTATTTGACAGTTTATCTATGTATACACTCACAGATAAGATATAAGGATGTTGTGCATACAATTTGACAGGGTATCTATGTATACACTCACAGATAAGATATAAGGATGATGTGCATACTATTTGACAGATTATCTATGTATACACTCACAGATAAGATATAAGGATGATGTGCATACTATTTGACAGATTATCTATGTATACACTCACAGATAAGATGTAAGGATGATGTGCATACTATTTGACAGATTATCTTTGTAAACACTCACAGATAAGATATAAGGATGATGTGCATACTATTTGACAGAATATCTAAGTATACACTCAGAGATAAGATATAAGGATGATATGCATACTATTTGACAGAATATCTAAGTATACACTCAGAGATAAGATATAAGGATGATATGCATACTGTTTGACAGATTATCTATGCATAGACTCACAGATAAGATGTAAGGATGATGTGTATAATATATTACAGATTATTTACACATAAACCCACAAATTAAGGTGCAAGGATGATGTGCATAATATTCCTATGATACTGGTTTAAGGAATATTTTCATATTATATAACATTATGAGACATGAGATTTCCAACAATGGGGTATGTGCGACCAGCAAAGACTCAGATCAGCCTGGGCATATGCGTAGTCTGATCAGAGCCCTTGCTTGTCGCTTGAATCTTCTATGAGTGTTAAGCTACTGACTGAACATCTTTTTTAGTTTCTAAGCTCAAAAGTAGGCTGCATAGGCATGTCTAAGTCTTCACTTGTCAAAAGCCACATTGTTGGAAATCACATGTCACGGCTCATATTTCTGATGCACACACCCACAGGGACAGTTGCCATTTTGTATACAGTTACAGCATCTCTAGTTAAGTCTAGACAGATTAATCATACCTGAGCTCTGTTTGTTGTCTTATAGTACACAACTCTGTATTTGAATATGAATTTTTTATTAACAACTTAATGAAGATTGATATATTAAATCATCCTCGGTCATATTAGAACTTTGAAGAGTGGTGTGACATTTATTCACCACTGCAATGGGGTCATCATTACTGTAATAAATAATGTCAATTTATAAGATATTTATGTGACATTTAAAGATTGTTTAGTTCAAACCTTAGAGGCAAACATATTTCAAAGGAATGTCTTATCTAGCATGTTCCTAAAATAAATGCATAAAAATCATTACAGTTATGGCCAGAGAAAATGAATAGATTTAATCTAGGAAGAGCTATGACAGTCAGTTACTAGAGCACTATATTATTTATGTCTTATTTGCTTTTTATTTGCTTTTTTAATCTGTAAGTGCTGACTTTCTGAAATGGACTCTGGTTGGCAAGCTCCTCAGTGTGAGCAAAAATCTTAAACATGCAGGGTTCAAGCTGGGCCCTGACATTAGGGAGAAGTGACTTCTCCCTGCAGGAAAATTAGGGAGAAGTAACAGTCAGATAGGGAGAAGTTATAGCGCAAAATTACGGCATTTTCTGTCAATTTAGAAGCAAATTAGCCATTACACATACTATTGCCATTTAATGGAAGTAGAAGTAGTAGATTGTTACCACAGCTTACGTTTGTGTGGTGACAGAATGAAAATGAGTCTCCCTAAAAAAAAAAAAAAAAAAAAATTTTTTTAGGGAGACTTCCACTTCTCCCTGGGTCCCATTTTGGGCGAAATTTCGGTCTTTTGGGCAACTGTTTCGCCCTAGTATCCCTAAACATGTATATAGAACAGGAACTGCCCATATGGTCATGTGTGTGAGGATTAGATAGACAAATCTGTCCTGAGGATCACTGTTTGGCGTTAAGCCGAGTGATGCCAAATAGTGATCCCCAAGGAGGGATTTTTATCTATCGGCCCCTCACACAAATTTCTTGCTCACCATTCTATTCTGTATTTTTATTTTAGAATTAACTACTAGAAGTTCCTGAATACACTGAGTTGTGATAATACAAGATGACGTCACTTTAACATAACAATGATATCACCTAATGAACTTGTGCGTAAGTTCCAATACAACCAATGAACAGCCCACACATGACAGCCTGGGTAAGATAATATGGGTAAGACAAGAATTTCTTGCACACCAGATAAGGATATCTTAGATTTTACCTTGGGATAGAAAATATTATCTTACCCATGCTATCTTACCCAGAACGCCATTGTTATGTTAAAGTAACATCATCATGTGAAATTGCATCTTAGCGTATTCAGGACTTCTAGAAGCTTATTTTAAAATAAATAAAAAAAAAACAGTGGTGAGCAAGAAAAAGAATCCATTATTCATGTGAGGGAATGATAGAACAATCCGTCCTTCGGATCACCGTTTGTCGGCAAGCCTCGTGATGTCAATCGGTGATCCTCGAGACGGATATTTCTATCGTACCCTCACACTCATAATAGATTCTTATATTCCATCCCAGGCTAAAATCTTAGATATTCTTATTGGTTGTGCAAGAAATTATTTGCTGAAGATAGAAAACTAATGGTCTGATCTGGGTCTGCGCTGTTTGTCTAGGCCTTTTTGGCAGGCAACTGATGTTCGAAATTTTAGAACATTTACCGTAATCCCAGATGAGACTAAGATATTCCCTCCTGTTCCATTTTAGTATGTTGTGGGTTCTTTATTCACTGTATGTGGTGCCTATGTTTCTTGAACAAAACAGTTCAGAAACTGATCTGGCTCTTAGCTTAACCAATAGAACCTTGATCTTGGGAATTTTTTTAAGAGCCCATTGTTTTAACCCTCTTGCTGTATACAGAGTTTTGATTTCACTGAGAGCTTAAGTGAACATTAGACACCAAAAAAAGCAACAAAAAGTGTATAGCTTTGTACAAGTCTGAAGAGTTGAAAAGTTGGGTTAAGTGGCTTTATCTCCCGAAGCACTTCATACATGGATGGCTAATAGATAGTGTTCTAAACTTATAGATTGTACCATCCCCAACTCACTCCAGATAGAAGCTTTTTGGTGGATTTTATTTGCCATTGCAGGGGCGACAATAAGGTCAAGGTCATATACATAATATATATATATATATATATATATATATATATATATATATATATATATATATATATATATATATATATATATATATATATATATATATATATATATATATATATATATATATATATATATATATATATATATATATATATATATATATATATATATATATTTATATATATATATTTACAAATATTGTTCTTAAAGGTCTTCTATTTCTCATTACATTAGATGGCTCGACGTTGATAGATATTGGCTTGAAGATTTGTGTACCACTTCATACCTGGGGTTGACCTCTTTTTGATTTGATTCTTTACGTCCTATCAACAATCTTTCAGTTATATAGGGACGGGTCTTCCTGGGTTAGACCAGGACTAAGCTAGGATAAATGTGTTTTGCTCAAGGACCACAACGCAGTGACACCGGTGAGGCTCGAACCTGGGGGTTGACCTCTGGGGCAAGGTCTGAGTAGAAGATATTGGTGAGGAGGACTCTTGGTGGACCCATGAGAAACCATTTTGTCATACAAATTTAAACCACCTCCTGACAAAATGTGCGCTCAACAAACACTTTGATCAGCCTGGACATCTGACAAGCTTCACTGTCATCCTGAAATTACTATGGATCGTACACGGTGAAGACTGATCAGACTAGGGGGATGGCCATGCAGATCTTAGTCTGCACTGGGTGAATCCCTTTGTTGCTGACAGAAGCTATTTACTTGCCAGATACATAAAATTTTCAACAACTACCGTAGCTTGTCTTGCTAGCTGAGCAAGGTGGTTTGAATTTTACATGTTTGCTAATCTGGAAGATGAGTTTTCTTATACTGTGGCTCATCATAAGTTTTCCTAGAAGTTGATGTGGACTATTCATTCAGCAGCCTTGTGTTATATGAACCTCGTCGCGAGAAAACCTGTCTTCGGGGCTTCCAACCATGTCATGCTTAAACCAGACTGCTCAGCAACAGAGACCAGCTAGAATGTTTAATTTATGTATGAAGCAAGTTTTGATATCATACTTAGCAGGAAGTGAATAACAAGGGTGCTGACCAGACTGCGCGGATGCGCAGGCTGGTCTGCACCTTTGTTGTTCGCATGCAACAAAGTCAGGTTTTCTTGCGTCAAAGCCCAAATAGTGGGTGTATAGGCCATCTGTCATCTGAAGCTATCCAATAATTACCATGGTAAAAAGTCAATGTTTTTAATAGTAGGGAGGAAACAGCATGGGAATACCTATTCTCAAAATTGGAAAAAAAGTTTCCAGCTGTCATTTTTATAGCCATCAAATTTCAATATGCTAATCGGAAATTAATCACGCAGCAACAGGTCCCTGTTGGTGAACATCAACAAAATGGACCCATGAAGTAAATCTGATCAATGGACAGGCATTGGTCAGTTTATTTGGGCACAGGTAGAATTTGAAACTCGTAAGGAGAAAGCCTGTTTTCACTCTGTATGTTAACAGTGAAGGTTCTGGTGAGACTGTACATTTGCACAGGCTTATCTGAGACATAGCTGCTCCTCTTTGAGATTATAGATTACTAATCTTGAGCTTGTTCCTTGTGTCAAGCAGAACCAAATCCTATGGTCCTGTCAGGTACATATCAGATGCCACACCTTCAGTTGGTATATTCAATTTTACATTGACTGTCCACAACAGCATGATGTATTTGCTCGATTGGACAAGCATTCACCCTAGTCCAAATATTCATTCTGCCTCAACAGTCAACATCATAGGAAATGCTGCAAGTAAAATAGATAGCTGTCAATATGGAAATCTGGTGTCTTTTATGTCCGGTAATTTAGAAGCCATAGGCAAAACAATGAAGAGAGATAGCATCTTCATTAGGGAAGATTTGTTTTACATACTCACTATTTATTCAGTAGATTAATCTGTTAATGGGTGTCATTTCTGATATTAATGATAAAACAGCTTCAAGGGTAATGTTGTAAAAATCTGATTCATTGATCTGTTTGATGAAGTTAAAGGGAATCTTGTGATTGTGACCTTATCACTGGAACTTGACAAGAAATGACATCTTCCTAATGACACATTCCACAGGTTTAGATAAACAAATTTCTGAGCGTGAAATTGAAAAGTACTCAAAAGAACCGTCTCAATGAGACATATGTTTTGTTTGAGAAATAAGAAAATTATTTTTCTGTTACACACTCTTAACTAAAGGCCTGCTATTAGACTCTAAACAGTTGTTGCACTTTTATAAGAAAAATATTTATGAAGTCTGGACTGTCCAGAACAGTGAAAAACAAGGTTTGCATGGCAATTAGACACAGCAGAAGAATAGATGGTCAATGTTCACATAAACAAAGCTTATACTTGTTTAATATATGCATCTGTCAGCTCAATCTCTTTATTCGTCATGTAAAACTTTTTCAGCTGCATGAAACATAGCTGTTTGCAAACAAACTTAATTGTTGTATGTTTTGATGTAGAATACTTTATGTCTATTCTAGTTTTGCAATCATCTTGATGGGGAAGAGAGAACTGGTTGCTTTGCGTGGTTTGTCTTCCTGGTGTCTTGTGATGGTTGTGTGGCTCTTCCGTTTGTTTGCAGTTTGTGATTGTGGTATTTCCTGATCATACTCACTATTTTTGCCAGTCTCAGGGGTTTGTAGAGAACACTATGTGCAATGAATTAGTCAATCTATAAAGCAGTCACACACACGCATTGAAACGTGCCACAACTGACTGTGGTCGAACAAACTATATGCTGAAAAGGCTTTTCCAATGACATCATCTATATGTACCGAAAATAGCAAAGGGAACCACTAAATAGAATGACACTATGGCTTCCTGCATGCCTTATTGACATTGATTTGTAATTCTTATTTTGGTCAGTATAACAAATGCACCCACCAATCATACTAGTATTTGGTGTCTTGTAGAAATCCAGTATTTTCAAAATGTATTTCAAAATTGAAAACATACAGACAATCTCAACTCAATTAAACTTTGTGGGTAGTCTAGTTAAATTACAAAACCAATCATCATAGTTTCAGAAATTTTGGAAGCCAAGAATTCTGTATTGTGGGCACCAAGACAGATCATGAAGTGCCAAATCATTGTAACAAGTTACTCTACATGTAATAGTCATGTCCTGTAATTTGTTGGTTTTTCACAGACATGTGTTTTCTTTTCCGATCCTTCTTTCTTAATTTGTCTTTTGATATTTTTTTACATTTCCAATGACATGATTTTTGACATGAGATAAGGGTTAGTGTCAGTCTAATACCATTAATGGATTAAAATGAGATTGAAAAGATAGTAATATTGATCAGAAATCTAAACATTAAAAACTCTCATCCTAGACTGTTCAAAGAATAACCTTTAACATGCTACAATTTACTGTTTACAGGGTCTTTCAGCGAAAAATAATAATTCCTTGAGTAAACAGAACAATTTTGGTTAAAATAAACACTAAAGATTTCCTTCTCTTGTTGAAAAATTAATTAGATTCACATTGATAACATAGAAAACTTTTATCTCCATTTAAAATCCCACTATTTTTAGATTGAGCAAACATTTCATTAAGTAGATGTTAACATGGTGTTCCATCATCATCATCATCATCATCATACAGGCCCTCAGATAAGAGAGTGTAAAATAATTTAAAGTCCCTGAATTCACTCTTTCTCAGATTTTTGCCACTTGGCCTTCTTTGGATTTTAGAAACAATTTTACAGCTAAAATTAGCACCTAAAATTAGCTGTAAAAATTGTTTCTAATATCCTGAAGAAGGTCATTTTAGCCGTAAAAATTGTTTCTAATATCCTGAAGAAGGCCCAGGGCCGAAAATTTGAGAATGAGTGAATATAATTCATTGACTTAGTTATTATTCCCCGTGGAATTATTAAAATAATTTATTTCTGGTTTATCAACCAAAACATTTTGGTACTCAAAAGAACGGTCTCAATGGGATGTCTCAGAGTACCCAAAAGACATGTTCAAATTGATGAGTAGGTAAATATTTACAAATTTTGTTTATCTTGACCTATAATTGTATCTCAAATTCATCTTACACAAAATGAGCTATTGCATGAGATTTCCAACAATGTGGTATTTTGACAAGTGTAGACTCAGATGAGCCTGTACAGCCTCCTTTCAAGCTCAGAGACTCCAAATGATGTTTGGTCAGTAGCTTAACAGTAATAAAATATTACAGCCACTAGCAAAGGCTCTGATCAGTCTGCGCGTGTGCGCAGGCTGATCTGAGCCTTTGCTGGTCGCACATACCACATTGTTGGAAATCTCATGTCACGGCTCAAATGGTCTTTTCCGATAAATTTTATGAAACTGCCATACCAAAGCTTGTCTCATAAACATTGAAATGACCAGGAGTTAAAGAGGGAGCGCAGTGGCTCAGTGGTAGAGTGCTTCACTCAAGACCGAGAGCCGCGGGTTTGAGCCTCACCGGTGTCACTGCCTTGTGGTCCTTAAGCAAGACACATTTATCCTAGCTTAGTGTGGTTCAACCCAGGAAGACCCGTCCCTGTATAACTGAAAGACTGTTGATGGGACGTAAAGAATCAAATCATACAAAAAAGGAGTAAAAGATTCTGTAAAGAAGTTTCTGGGGGTTTGCTGCAGTGTAAACTCTGATTAGATGCTGCATAGCACTGTCAGTGTCTGTGCTGCTGAATGGATTATATGAATGGTCTGTCAACCAAGTGATGTGGGGATGAAGAGAAGATTTCAAGTCTTTTTATGATGTTTTATGAAATTATATTTTCAACAAAATGCGGTCAAAAGCATTCTGGAATTTTACCAATCAGCCAGATAAGTGAGACATAGAGTCTTACATGAAGCCTGAGATTCAGTATACCATGGTTGTGGGTTTGTACTGGTCGAAGGCTGATTCTCTGGCTGGTAGTAAATACATACACACACATGAACAGTTTTTATGACTAGGCATTTTAGCAACACTGGATTATAGCTGTAAATAATTGGATATGGTACGTTGATCAAACAGTACAGACCTTGTCCTGAACACAGTAAATGCACTAAATTTTGAATCTTATTTTGCCTGACAAAAAGGCAGATGCAATCAGTTCATATCCAGAAGGGATCTGGTCGGGGTCTTCCCTGTTTGCTAATTATTATTCTGACAGGCTTTTTGCGGTTGAAAAGTCTGATAACTAATATTATAGCTAAAAAGGTGAAATGAATTTTCAAATTTTTGGAACATTTACTGTATTTTGTTATGATGTTTAACTCCCCGGTCAACAATTGTGGTCTGTAGAGATGGGCAGTTAACCTAACCATATTTTTCCTGTGCAGTATGATAAGGAAAGTCTCTGCCAAAGTTAAAAACACAAGTGCCTGGCTTGAATTTGGGAGATGTCCAGGGTTTTATTTTTTCATATCTTTGGTGAGTCACGTCGTAAGAAAACCCTTTGTCAGGTTTTGACATGAGGTACATAGACTCAGCTACATAGACTAGCTAGAACCTTGAAATTTTGTATGTAACATTTATAACTATTACACTTTTCGGGAAGAGCATAGCAAAAAGGCCAATAAGACTGCATGAATGTGCACCATTGTTGTTTTATATACAACAAAAATGGGTTTTCTCACAACATGACCCACTTTTATCTGTGTTCATATGTTATAATCTTACAACTATACACATATAAAATATACATATAAATCTTAACCCCAGATAAGAAACATTTCCCAAGTTTTCTGACATAAGTCTTTAGAATTAGTTTAACATCTTTACTGAAAAAATAATAAAAAGTAGAAGAAAAACACACACAAAAAAAAAAAAAAAACTTTTTTGGGGGTTATTTGGAATATGCTTCTCATCTGGAGCTATGAGTACTATGGATTTATGAAATGCAATAAAAAGCAGCACTATTCAAAATTATTAAATATGAAATAACAAGAAATATTATTTTATATCAGAATTAAAGGGTACAGTAAATGCTCTAAAAAAATGATTTTCATTTAATGGAAAATAAAGTTTAAAAATGTTATTACACAAGGTGTTACCTGACAAAATGCCTAGACAAATAGTGCAGGCCCAGATCAGAATCTTCACTGTTTGCAAGTGTTGATCAAAGATTTGATAATAAATAGTTTAAATGTTTAGGAAAAGAGTTTTACAACAATGACTGTTGTTATATCAGCTGAAGAGTCATACTGTACCCCTAACTGACATTTCTATAACCTTCATGTAAAATAATATAATATAAATGACAAAATGCCTAGACAAATAGTGCAGACCCAGATCAGAATCTTCACTCAGTGAAGATTCTGATCTGGGTCTGCACTTTTTGTGACTGTTTGCTAGTGTTGGCCATTTGATAATAAATAGTTTAGATGTTTAAGAAAAGTGTTTTACAACAATTACTGTTGTTATTTCAGCTGAAGAGTCATACTGTACCCCTAACTGACATTTCTACAACCTTCATGTAAAATAATATAATATAAATGACAAAATGCCTAGACAAATAGTGCAGACCCAGATCAGAATCTTCACTCTGTGAAGATTCTGATCTGGGTCTGCACTATTTGTGACTGTTTGCTAGTGTTGATCAAAGATTTGATAATAAATAGTTTAGATGTTTAAGAAAAGTGTTATACAACAATTACTGTTGTTATTTCAGCTGAAAAGTCATACTGTACCCCAAACTGACATTTCTACAACCTTCATGTAAAATATTATAATATAAATGCTTGGAATTTATAAATACATTTCAAGTAACATACTGCTAGAGGTAACTGGTAAAAGTTTTGATTTGAGTGATAATTTTGACATGGAATGTCACAAAATTTGTAGAAACATTTTACAATTGATATAAAATCAAATAAATCTGACATGTTTGTGATCCATCCTAGTCAGTTTATAGATAGACCAACAGATAATAAATGTAAACCATAAACATACATCTAATAAAATGCATTCCCTGGTATTTATATTTTGATTAACAACTCCAGTTTTGATTAAAAGTTCCAGTAAATGCAAATGGCTTTATCCCTTCTTTTCCTACTTTCTTTCCTTACTCAAGTAGAACAGCCCCTTTATAGCATTGCATGAGTAGCAAGTGTTTGAGGATTGAACATCATTTTCCCTGTATATTATTTATTTGTAAAAATTCTAATTTTGGGGGCAAAATATTTGCCTCATGTCCGATTGTTGGAAATCAAAATGAATACAGTTTAGATTAGTTAGATTTATCTATTTTGATAGAATGTGAAAGTTTTTTGCCTTTAAGTGGGAAAATTTAATTTCTTCGCTTCTGGATTTCGAAAAGTATCTTTGTTTGGTAACTTATCAGCTTCATAACCCATTTAAACCGAATAGAATTTCCCACTGTTATGAATGGGACCGATCCATTTCCATTTTAAGGGTTGTATGGTGGAATTTTACATTTTTATTCAAATCTCAATTAATTATTCTGTAAGCAAACAGTGGAGACCATGATCAGATGCCACATTCTGTGGCGTCTGATCTGGGTCTGCACTGTTTGCCTATATCCCGCAAAGAAGATGCTAGGCTTATATTGGTTAAAGCTACAATAGTAGAAACTGAAAAGTAAATGTGTTATATAAAGAGCTTTCTTTATACACAAACTATTTTTTATCTTGATATAATTGTGAATATGATCAATGAGTTTGAACGAAGGTGAAGTTATAGAACATGATATTTGCTACTCTTTCTAATTGTCTTGATAATAAACCATTTGTGATTTTTTAGGTGAAAAGATGAAAAATGTTTAGAAACAGAAGCGAATAGAGAAATATTGATATGTTCAGAATTTTATATTTATTGTGAACTGGTATATTTACAACCATATTCAGCCAAATTATTCAGGCATCCAGATATTGAAATACTTGGAATATGAAAGCCAGCTCAGTTTAAATGTACACAATTTTTTTAGCAGAAACCTTACGATTTGATAAAAACCAAAACATTTTTGAAGCTAACTGAGGAAAAACAATTTGGGTAAAAGTTTTTTGTTGATAGCATGTTTCTGGAATAACATTCAGCAAATATATAGAAATTGGTTAGCATGCGTAAAATGGGGCTAAACATGAATATGTCATCAGAAAATTGATTGGATGTTTTTAGGGGTGATAGACCAGCTCATTATCGTATCACAACCTGTATACCACCTCCACCTATAGTCTTTCAAATAGTACAAGCCAGTGACCTTAAAGATCAAGAAGTTCCATTCAAAGTTTTTTTCTGATGCATACATGGATATCAAAGAATGTAATGTTTAACCCTTAAAGCGCCACCTATAATTTGCAGCATACGACAATTAAAAAAAATCCGCTTTTTCAAAAATAACAAATAAGGCATGATATTTTATGAGAATCGTCTGCTGGCAGACAATTCTCATGTAATGTCATACCTTATTTTTGTCAAAAATTCGGAAAGATGTCTCAAAATTTGTCGTCTACTTCAGTCGTGATTGGCGCTTTAAGGGTCAATCTTGACTCCTCTTTCGCAGTCAAGTAGCAAATAACTAACTTGTGTAGCAGTGTGTTCTGTATGACAATGTCAAAAACGCTTCTCATATCATCCAGGACATCAGAGGTGAGTTCAATAATGGGAGAGCTCGCCAGGCGCTTGTTGACTGGTACCTATCTTTATTCGTTATGTGTAAAGCCTGACACCAGTACAACGAGCGCTAGCAAGCGCTCGCATTGTTGAACTCGCCTCTGGTCTGAATTGCTTACCAAAAGAAACTGTGTGTTCAGGTGTTCACGATAGGTGTCCTTACAAAGTCTCTGATCAGACTGTGCAAATTCATAGTCATGAATGTGCACAGTCTGATCGGAGTCTTTGCTGGACATATTTATCGAGTCATTTTTCTCATGTTTGCTTCACAATGTGACATGACGGAGATAAAGTTGAAACATTAATCTTATCCTGGACCGATATAGAGTTACCTTAATCTACTACTGGCCTTAACTGTCCTATTTGAGAGATCCAGCCATGGGTTGAACATCTTCAGTTCAACTTTATACACCATACCCTACAGCATTTGTAACGAAATTACAGAAAACATAGTTGTACATGTAGTAATTTTATTAGGTCACAGAGAATACTATAGCCCTTGAATTGTCATGTGAACGGTCTTGAGATCATCCAAATTGATAATCCGAGTTAAGTGGCTTTTCCATATTTTGATATTTGCCAAATTTGGCAAATATCAAAATAAAGAAAAGCCACTAAAACGTCAGAGTAAACTCGAACTACCAAATTGTATGTCAAGTTCTGTTTTCTTAGTAGGGAGATGAAAATAAATGCATAAAGGAGAACTATTGACTATAGCTTTTACGATAGCATACAGTGTAGACCCAGTGATATGCCACATCTCATACGGGTCTACAGTGTGTGCTAATAACAAAAGACAGACAACTTAATCATTCCTTTTTCAAGTCCTATTTATATGTTGATATTTGCACATGAACATGATTGGCACATATGAAACGAAAACTTTTGAAATGTATCATAGTAAATATCACACAACAGAAAATAGGGAGGGATCACTAAGTTCTTCAATATAAGGTCTATGTACCATGGCGGTTGTAAATGTCAGTGGTAATTGAGTATCAGTCCTCCATTGTAGAGATGATGAAGCCACAGGATTTATATCGGGCTGGATAGGTTGAAAATGTTTGTTGGAATTTAACTCCATATGGGGATCACTTATTTGACAAATTTGATTTGCGTGATTCAAGTCACTTATATATCCAATACTGTTTGAATGAACACTCTGGCCATCACTTTGTAAGCTATGAAACTGGCCGGAATGTGGGTTGCTACAGCAACTATCAGCACTGTTGAGGTGACCACAGTGTCCTTGACTGTTGAGATGGTTTAATGGACCAACACTATGTAATGGTCTGAGATGAGTGTCTGTTGTATGTAAGCGTCCTCCATGGACGTCGTAATTAGACTGAGTCACTTGATTCAAGCCAAATATAGGCCCAACATGGCTGCCATTTGTCATGTGGCTTGGATGTGGAAACTGTCTCTGTGAGTTTATATTAGAGTCTATTGTGTAGTGATGACTAGGTGGAACAGGTTTACGCTGTTTGTGACGTCGGTATTTTGCAGAATATCTGTCTCCATACGAAATCTGATATGGTTGATATTCAAGTTCATTTGGATGAATTCTGATTGGTTTAAACAATGGTACAATGTCCTGTAACTGACCACAACCAGCCCCTTGTAATGCTTCCTGAGCATTACCATTACTGCTACTGGCACTGTGGTTATATTGTCCAGATCTAGAACTTCGGAATCCCGAATCATCAGAATCATCACTAGCCTCTGACTTTGGGCGATTATCATCATGGCTCCTGCCAGGTGAATCACCCTGCATTTTACACTGAATATCATTTAATTCACAAAACCCGCTGTCCGGAGCAGTCCTGTAGTGTATAGGATTGTCTATGCCTTCTGTTGGCTCTGGACTTTCTTCATAATCATCAGAGCAAGGCTTTTTATCGTTATTATTATTGTGATTTAAAAGTTCCGAAAGATCACGAGGAGAATTAAATGGGGGACAAGGAGGAGGTGGAGGCTCGTATATCGCCCCGTCCTTGAGCTTCTCGATTCCGTGAGGATCATGTTTCTTGTAGAGTATTTGGTTACGAATCTTGATTTTCCACCAGCAATAGCAGAAAACTCCGAACAGTACGATAGTGATGATACTGGGTATCAGGATTCCTAGAAAAAACAGGTAGTTCATCGTTGTGGGGTTCATATTGCTCCACCATACAGTTTCATCTGCTCAACTTGCTCTGTTGCCATGGTTAATGCAGACAAAAACTTTTCTAATCTGGTTAGTCCTCCTGAAAAGATAGAAAAAATACTGGTAAACTAAACACGATACACCAAACACAATGTCAGCTTTTGCATAAATGTTGATTTGCTAATATGTAGATATACAAAATTTTGAGCGTAGACGTTTAAATATTTTCTAATCCATCAGTTTGATCATATGTTTTGGGCGCTCAAAAGAACCGTCTCATTGAGACGGTTCTTTTGAGTACCAACAACATATGTTTTGGTTGAGAAATAAGAAAATTAATTTTTTGGTACGCACTCTTAACTAAAGGCCTGGTTGAGATATATATTTTATTGATCACTAGCTTGAATTTCCAAGCTGTCCCTCAAGATAATTTTCATTTTAGCATACAGCGCAATATGCGGCATTTTGTCTGGTTTTACGCTGTTTGTCAAAAATTTACATAAAGAGAGGGAACTTATGGCAATAGTTATTACACAGGCAGGGTACTATAATAGATCTGCTTCATCACGAGTGAATTTGTATTTTTAAAGTTGCTGACCCAACGTTGCAAGTAAGATCTTTCAGGGTTTACACTGTCACAATATTTATTCACATGTTTCGAGTCATAAAAGAGTTGTTGCAATAGTTATTTCATAGATCAGGTACTTCATAAGACCAGCTTTATCAAGATTGAACTTGTGTTTAAAGTTTCTGACCTGAGGTTGCCGGCAAAGTATTTCTTTATCATACACACTTTATTGAGATATGAATATGACAATAAAATCTGTCTAAACTGTTGTAGTGAAATTTCATTGTTATTTTATTGCCTCCATTCTCAATGGCATTTTTACTTGTAGTGTCATCCAGTTTTACTCCAGAATTTTAAAAATTTTATTTTACATTTTTAAAATCCATATTGAAATTTTGCCAGCGTTTCAGATCATCCCATTTACTCCAGAATTTCTTTCGTATCTCTTTTCTGGCTAGCGGTGGCTTATGTTGTCTGCTGTAAGCCTTTGCAAACAGTTTGTACCCAGATCCTGACTGACAAAACATCGGTCCTGATCTGGATCCAAACTATTTGACTCTCTGAAAGTGTTACAGAAAGAATTTTTCGAAAAAGTTAAATTTAAAAGTCAGCAGATGGCAACAAAAGCCTGAAAAATTACCCAGCATACAAAGAGTTAAACATAGTAGATCAAGTTGAGTCTGCACATACTCATTTTCATCAACTGTAAAAATGTTGGTCCAGTTAAAACTTTTGAGTGTATCTATGATTTTCTTACCCATCAGTTTAAACATATGTTTTGGGTACTCAAAAGAACTGTCTCAATGAGACAGTTCTTTTGAACACCCACAACATATGGTTTGGATAGCCATGATATGTGTGCGTAAACTGTTACCCTTATTGTCAGCAGAATTGAAAAGGTTATAAAATATAAAATCCTAAGTAACTCTCAATGATAGTCCATCCATGCATCACTAAAGTCAACTTTGAAAAAAGTAAAACTAAGACAACTTGTAAACTCATATCAATCTTCAATGTGTTACTTTTACTTTAATCTTAGATCTCGGTTTTTCATTGTTAAAGTGGCCGTGTTCTTGAGATAAAGTATCGATAATGTCAATTTGAGTTTGGGTCCCCACAAAAAGAATTTTCTTTGTGTTGTCTTCTGATTTATACGTATTGTTTGCAAAGAAAATTTTGTTATACAAATTTGTGGTAAAATGTCTTAATGGGTTTCACTTAAAGCACCAAAGAAAGGTTGAAATCATGAAAGGATAATTTTAAAAAAATATATTTTTTAAAAAAATGATGTTTTTGTGGGTTTGTTTGGCACTTAAACCACCCCCAGTGGTTTTATGTGAATATAAAATATGACCAGCAGCACGTCATGGGCCATGTGGAGGAAAACCTATAGATCGGTCTTAGGTGTGCAAGGGGTACTCATCAGTTTTAAGTGTAGTCCCTTTATAACACAATGTATGGTGTCCAAACGAATGGACTGTGTTATAAGAGAATCCTGTTATAAAGTGACAATTTTACAAAGAAATTATAGGAAATTGCCATTTCATGGTCATTTTCCTATAATTCCTTTGTAAAATTCCATGGTAAAAAATTGGGACCTGCCACAACATAGTAAGTAAGTGTCATACCCAAATCTGTATTATGATGAGATGTGTTATAAACGGACTGTACTAGTATTTGTGGTTAAAATATAAAATTTTGCAATAATTTAACAACATTAATACAATTTTATTTTCATCGATTTTTGTTTTGTTTTTGTTGTTGGAGGACAGTTGAACAGGTGGTGCTTTGTTCAATATGAACTTTCCTCATTTCACATGGGAACATTTGTTGTCTGGTGGGGTGTTGTGACTGTGTTGTGACTGTCTAGTATTATTTCGATCCCTGTCAAGTGTCATATTGCCCGTTTAAGGTGAAACAACAAATATTCAAACCTTTTATAAAGATAATTCACAAAACCTTTATACAGTCGAAATGTAGACTAAATTGAACTCTTTATGTTCACAGTTAGAATTTCATTTTTTTATGCCCCCAAAGGAACTTTGGGAGGCATATAGTAATCGCACTGTCCGTCCGTCCGTCCGTCAGTCCGTCCGTCCGTCAGTCCGTCCGTCCCGCTTTCGTGTCCGGTCCATATCTCCTATATTCTTTGAGGTAGGAATTCCAAATTTGGTGTGTGGATACATCTTGGGATGGCGGAGTGTCGCGTACCATTTTCGGGTCACTGTGACCTTGACCTTGACATCTGACCTAGTTTTTAGAATAATCGTGTCCGGAGCATATCTCTTATATTATTTGAGGTAGGAATCTCAAATTTGGTGTGTGGATGCATCTTGGGATGACGAAGTGTCGCGTACCATAATTGGGTCACTGTGACCTTGAACTTGACCTCTGACCTAGTTTCTTGAAAACTGCATTGAGTCTGGTGTATATCTCCTATATTCTTTGAGATAGGAATTCCAAATTTGGTGTGTAAATGCATCTTTGGATGACGGGGTGTCACATGCCATTTTTGGGTCACTGTGACCTTGACCTCTGACCTAGTTTTAAGAATTATTGTGTCCAGAGCATATCTCTTATATTCTTTGAGTTAGGAATTCCAAATTTGGTGTGTGGATGCATCTTGGGATAGCGGAGTGTCATGTACCATTTTTGGGTCACTGTGACCTTGACCTTGACCTCTGACCTAGTTTTTAGAATAATCGTGTCCGGAGCCTATCTCTTATATTATTTGAGGTAGGAATCTCAAATTTGGTGTGTGGATGCATCTTGGGATGACGAAGTGTCGCGTACCATAATTGGGTCACTGTGACCTTGAACTTGACCTCTGACCTAGTTTCTTGAAAACTGCATTGAGTCTGGTGTATATCTCCTATATTCTTTGAGATAGGAATTCCAAATTTGGTGTGTAAATGCATCTTTGGATGACGGGGTGTCACATGCCATTTTTGGGTCACTGTGACCTTGACCTCTGACCTAGTTTTAAGAATTATTGTGTCCAGAGCATATCTCTTATATTCTTTGAGTTAGGAATTCCAAATTTGGTGTGTGGATGCATCTTGGGATAGCGGAGTGTCATGTACCATTTTCGGGTCACTGTGACCTTGACCTTGACCTCTGACCTAGTTTTTAGAATAATCTTGTCCATAGCATATCTCTTATATTATTTGAGGTAGGAATCTCAAACTTAGTGTGTGGATGCATCTTGGGATGACGAAGTGTCGGGTACCATAATTGGGTCACTGTGACCTTGAACTTGACCTCTGACCTAGTTTCTAGAAACTACATTGAGTCTGGTGCATATCTCCTATATTCTTTGAGATAGGAACTCCAATTTTGGTGTGTAAATACATCTTGGGATGACAGGGTGTCACATACCATTTTTGGGTCACTGTGACCTTGACCTTGACCTCTGACCTAGTTTTTAGAATAATCTTGTCCATAGCATATCTCTTATATTATTTGAGGTAGGAATCTCAAATTTAGTGTGTGGATGCATCTTGGGATGACGAAGTGTCGGGTACCATAATTGGGTCACTGTGACCTTGAACTTGACCTCTGACCTAGTTTCTAGAAACTACATTGAGTCTGGTGCATATCTCCTATATTCTTTGAGATAGGAACTCCAATTTTGGTGTGTAAATACATCTTGGGATGACAGGGTGTCACATACCATTTTTGGGTCACTGTGACCTTGACCTCTGACCTAGTTTTAAGAATTATTGTGTCCCGAGCATATCTCATATATTCCTTGAGTTAGGAATTCCAATTTTGGTGTATGGATGCATCTTGGAATAGGGGAGTGTCATGTACCATTTTCGGGTCACTGTGACCTTGATCTCTGACCTAGTTTTTAGAATAATCATGTCCAGAGCGTATCTCTTATATTATTTGAGGTAGGAATCTCAAATTTGGTGTGTGGATGCATCTTGGGATGACGAAGTGTCACTTACCATAATTTAGTCACTGTGACTTTGAACTTGACCTCTGACCTAGTTTCTAGAAACTGGTGCATATCTCCTATATTCTTTGAAATAGGAATTCCAAATTTGGTATGTAAATGCATCTTGGGATGCCTGAGTGTCACAAACCATTTTTGGGTCACTGTGACCTTGACCTCTGACCTAGTTTTCAAGAATTATTGTGTCCAGAGCATATCTCCTATATTTTTTGATGTAGGAATCCCAAATTTGGGGTGGTGATTCCTCTTGGGATGGCGGAGTGGTGCATACAATTTTGAGTCATTTTGACCTTGACATTGACTTCTGGCTTCATTTCTAGGTTTTTCTTGCTATATTATAGCTATCTTTCCTCAAATGTGTCTTGTGCTAGACCAATTCCTTTGGGGGCATTCGTCACGTGTTTGTGACATTTCTTGTTTTTTTCTATATTTATATTTTGCTTCATCATGTTCGCTCTTTTCTAAATATTTTCCAGCTATTTACAACAATTGTTGGCTACTCTAACGTTGATACTGTAAATTCGGAATTTTTTGCGAGAATTTTATTTTCGTGAATAGTGTTAATAGACATATATGCGATGTTCAAACTTCCCGACTAAAGCATGATTTACCTGTATCAGTAAACGACAGAGTGATTTTGTCATTTCGCGAGGGTTTAATTTTCACAAAACTTCGCATATGGGAAAATAAAACCCTCGCTTTACAGTAGCCTATATTGCTATCAATATGAACCTAGATCAGACTGCTCCCATTTGGGGGCAGTCTGATCAGGGCTCATAGTGTTTGCTTTGATGAAGAAATCTGGTCTGAAGTACACTTGAATATATGCAGCAGATGTAAAGGGCAGACAACATTTTCAGGACAAATAAAATATTGGTGGGTTAAGGGTTTATCTTACTTTGTCATCAGTAACTTTGTAAATATATTACATTTGTATAAATAACATTTCTACAAATAACAGGACTTCTCTGTTCAGTTCTCATTATTTTTGCATGAATGCATCACTTGTTCATACTCATTAGAATTACATCAAGAGGCAGTTCCAATTATAAACCTTCACAAATTGAGGCATTGTGCAAAATGGACAAAAATGATTTTAGATAAAAGAAATAAGGATTTTCTGTTCGCCTTATTTGGACATTTGAAATAAACTAATTAAAATGATATATGTTATTCTAGCTGTCTTAATAAAGCAGCGGTCCTGTGAATACCACGTTCAACCAGGTCAACATACTGTGCGAACTGTCAGTGAAGAACATATGATACATCAGAATAGTATACAGAAACAGTGAAGCAATATGAGGTATAACCTAGAAAAAATAATGCTCTCATCGGAGTAATAAGGCAAAATAAAAAAATAAGCGTGTTTTGGGTAACGGGTCTGAAAATTTTAGGTAGGGTAGGCACACATATTTTTTTAATTATTTTTTTCCTGGCAAAAAATATAATTTTATGCATTTTGAAAGGCATTTCGCCTTTCAAAATGCATAAAATTATTTTTTTTTTCAGAAAACATGAAAAATTTCTAGCTTTCACCAGTAAATTTAGGTAGGGTCAGGTTACCCTAAACACGGGTATTTTTTTTATTTGGCCAAAGAAAAGATAGAATGAGAAAACTGAGCTTCATGAAAACTTCATCCTACCACCCCTAAATTCAATTCAACATCTGTATGGTTTCCATGCCATTTAGAAGGGGGTGGGGTATTCAAAACCAAGCCCCAACTTTTACAAGTTCCTATTTTTAGCAGCAATAAGACAAACATGAACATCTGTATGCACTATGCTTAATGCAAGGACGGCGAGAGAATTTTTTTTTTAACATTTCCGTATTTGACTGATTTCTTTTCTTTTCCTTTTTCTAACATTTTCAAAACTTAATTTCTTTGAACATGAAAGTTTTAAGTACAGCTGTTTATGTCGTCCCCGCAAAGCTTTAAGACTCTCGAAACCCATTCTTCCATACAGTACAAATATTAGAGTTAGAAACTTGTGAAAAATAAATATTTGTTTTGGTTCATTTTAAATTCTTGTAAGGTTTCTAACTAATAACGAAGTCAGCAAATGAATACACAAGTTTTTAAACTTGCGGAACTGTATTATTGAAAACTTAGATAATAGTGCCCAGTTATGTAGTCAGCTCAAACGAGAAGAAATTGATAATTGTTTGCTGGTTTTCCATTCTCTAATAGTTCAATATTTGCTGATCTCACCATGTTTAACAAACATTTACTCCATTTCTGACAATGGTCTGGTTTAGAATAATAGCACGACCCGGGACAAAACGCAACATTGATTTTCGCAAAGTAAGAATTATGAGCGGATGTCGATACTGATGTTTTACAGGTTACTTGAGAGTGGCGTCTTTTAATAGGCAATGTAGTGGGAAAATTATGTTGGATAGGTTTACAGTGAAAGCCTTTGTTCACAAAATCGGGGCAATTTTATACCAACGTTCCCCGTTATGAAGCATGCGGCTTTATATAAAAGGATATGATAATCCTAAGATATGGTTCTTCTCTATTTAATGTGCATATAAAATAGAGGTTTAAGTACTTGTCATATTATACTGCACGTTTGTCATAAATTGTACAGTTATATTGCTTTAAAACGGCTGACATGCAAACTTATGTCAGAGAGTTATATTGCTCTAGACAGGCTGCACATGCATACATTAAAATCTGCACCATAAAAGTTTGAAACTAAAATTTTACAGCCCAGGCAAAAATTGAGTCATGTTGAACAACTTCAACTGCTGTAACCCCATATGTACAGCCTTCATACAGTTCCTGATGAGGAGGAATATATGATATATTTCTCTGATCTGAATCTACTTCAAATATAATATATATACAGATATTCTTGTTACAGAGCAGTGCAATCATTTAATATTAGATCACAGGTTTAGAATAACAAAATAATTCAGCGTAAAAATGTAAATATTTTCTTACCCATCAGTTTTAACATATGTTTTGGGTGCTCAAAAGAACTGTCTCATTGAGACAGTTCTTTTGAGTACCCACAACATATGTTTCGGTTGAGAAATAAGAAAATTAAATTTCAGTTACTCACTCTTAACTAAAGTTCTGTTAGATGCTTGCATAGAAGCTCTTTCAAGTTGAAAGGATTTTTTTCTTTTATATATACAGCCTTTCTTATGGCCAAGGCAGAACTGAGACCTATATTAATGCAATTTTTGGTTTGAACATTAAAAGTGCACTTTTATTGACAGCTGTGTGCAAGGTGAAAGTTTGTATGCAACAGTTAATTACTTAAAATTGGCTTTCTATAAACAAGGTCTGATGACTACCATAGCTAAAAAGAACTTACAGATTATTCTACTCCTTTATGCAGCAACACCAGATGGCAGAACAACATTACTGTATATTTCACATAAATAAAACCTTATTTACTAAGTCCTTTAAAAACATTTTAAGCTGTTGTTGTCCAATATTTTAATTTGATCATTGAATGGTCCCTGATGATCCAATGAGACAATTCCATGAAAAAATGTACCTTAAAAAGTCAGGACCATCTCACTGTTAAGTCTCAAGGACATATTTTGACTTTAGTGCAAATGATTTTATATGTTTTTCAACATAGCTTGTAGCATTTCTAAATTTGTGAATACCCCTAAAACAGACAAAATGATCTTAAAAGAATTGGCTGAAAACCAGATAAGAATCTAGATCAAGAGTAAAGGTCTTTTTTTACAGAGTAGATTGAAATGATTCAGATGATTGAGTGATGGTATCAATATTCAATATAAGATAAGGTGTTAAATTAGATGTCATTTATCACTTATTGACAGTTTAAATTAGCCAAATTTCCTCTTTAGTTTTTGGTTCAAGTGTCACACTGTGGTGGTGTAATTATATTGCTTTATCTCATTATGTCACACAAGACCGAAACTTTTTGTAGAAGATTCAATAGTTCAGCACAATAAGGGCATCATCATATTGAGTTTTCCTCGAAAAATTTTGTCCAGGGGGGGGGGGGGGGGGGGGGAAGAGTGACCATGGGCATTCTTCCTTTTCTACAAACCACCCTTAGTACTTGACTGTATGATGAGTTTTCCTGGCCAGGAGAATATAAGAATCTAACATGGATTGAGAAATCACCTTTTTGGCAAATTGTGTCATGATCAATCTGGGGGAAGGGATATCTCAGATTATGTGTGTTCATTTATTGGAGAAAAGTTGTTTCAAAAAAAATATTACTTTTTGTCAAGGACAATCTTGAAGAAATTCATCAGGATTTTGCTGAAAAAGTAATTATCCATATTACTATGAGAACCCAATAGTGACATAAAGTGTCATTGTAGGATCCCTAATTGAATATTGAGATGTCCCGATATAATTAACGTTTCTAATTGGAATTGTGTTCTCATATGGTGCAAAATCCTCTGCCTTTAAATATTTTTAATTTATTAAAAGACTCAAATCATTTGCTTTTTATCTGTGAGAGTATTGATCAGCAGAGTTTATGCAGTGGGCGGGCAACTTTGACAGGCAGCTCTATAGTTGAGATTCATGCAATGATAGAAAATAATCAAATGGAATAATGGCTTTGTTTGTAAGCAGTGTTGATACAGATCTGGATCAACACTATTAAAGCTGCATACTCTGTAACAATGAACATTTTTCGAAAAAAAAAAAAAATCTTTTTAAATCATTTGTAAAAGTAGAATAAAGTTATGTTGTCACAATAAATCTAATTTCAACAGTTGAAAACTGCATGGAAAAGTGAATTATCTTATAAAAACAGGTGTATTGTATATTGTTTGTAATTATTTGCGTCCCTCCAATAATTCTAGACAGTTAATTTTTAACATAAATGCTGTTGTTTTGGCACTAATAATTTGTTAATTATTACGAAAAAGGTAAAATGTATACCTGAATTTTAGTATTTTCACTTTGTTCTTGACAAATAGAAACATTATTTTTAAAATGAAAATATCAAAAGTTACAGATTATGCAGCTTTAAGAGATGCGCAGTGGCTCAGTTGGTAGAGTGTTTGGTTTAGGATCAAAGGGTTGCTAGTTCGAGGTGGAGTCACTGTGATGTGTCCATATAAAGCAAGGCACATTATCTGCTACTTAAGTACTGGTTCAACCAAGGAAGACCTGTTCAGTTGTTGACTGGGACGTAAATAAACAAAACAAACAAACAAAACTATTAACTCTTTGCATTCTGCGATTTTTTTAAATGTTTTTTTTTTGTAGTCATTTTTTTAGAAAAACCATCAAGAGTGTCAAACAGTTTGGCGACGTTTGTACAGATTATCTAGAAGGTAAATAGTTTGAGAAGGATGGATAATTTTGTCCTAAAGCATGTCTTTCAGTTGATTAATTTATCACAATATAATTATACATAAATACCCAAGTGGGTGATAAAGTTTTGTTCAGTTTAGGTCAACTTGATGTGAGGTGGTTAAAAGGCCCAGGCAGACAGTGAAGACCTTGATCAGTCTACTTTTCTTCTTGATCAAGGTTTTCAGTCTCTGAAATTCAAAAAAAATTCAGTATTACCAATCAAAATTTTCAAGTAGTTACCATCCCTGATTAAATTTTTGAGCATTTAAAGTTTACTGGTACTGATAAAAAATCTTAAAGTTCCAATTTTGTTTATTTTATCATTTTCTGTTTGCAATTATCGAGCATTTACAGCTGGAAATTTTCGAGACTTTAATGTAATCCATGAAATCAGTTGCAAGTGACAGTTTCAGATCTTTGCTTTTGTGTTTTGATGAGTATGACTGAAATATAATTAGTTCTAGAAGTGCTTGTATCTGATTGTCCTGACAGCTCTGTCTGTGCACAGGCAATATGAGCCGCCACATGTGAATTCCAACAATGTGGCATTTTGACAAGTGTAGACTCAGACAAGCCTGTGCAGCCTCCTTTTAAGCTTAGAAACTTCAAATGATGTTCAGTTTGTAGCTTATCAGCCATATAATAATCCAGCGACTAGCAAAGGATCTGATCAGACTGCGCTTATGCGCAGGCTGGTCTGAGCCTTTGCTGGTCGCACATACCACATTGTTGGAAATCTCATGCACTGGCTCATATATTCTTTCTCCCTTGTGAATCTTTCTATCAGATATCTGCATATAGATTTGATGATAAAGTATAATTGTCATAATTGTCATTAATATTGAATTACTTGGTTCCTAATTAGCCACACAAGTCAACATAACCCAGCAATTCTTGTTGTTGTTGGTGGAAGTGGTCAACTCTTAACTTTTTTTATGCTGAATTTTTATATTTATTACATTTTCTCCCCAATTTTTATCCTGTTACAGTAAATATTCTAAAATTTCAAACACCAGTAAATGGACTTAGATTTGAAACGCCAGTAAATGTTCTTAAATTTCAAACACTTTCAAATCAGATGTTGGTTAACAAGGCTGGAATTCACCAAATGCTTGTCAGAATAGCAAACAGGGAAGACCATGATCAGACTGCTTCTTCAGAAGCAGTCTGATCTGGGTCTGCCCTGTTTGCCGAGGCCTTTTTGGCAGGCAACAGGCGTTCAAAATTTTAAACATTTACCATAAGTCCAGAAGATTAATGCAGGTAATTCTGATGTAGACTAAGTCTTCTGCTTCAAAATGGTTTGAGTGTCTGTCACTTTTATGAGTGTCAAACTCCGGGGCATACAGATTCTGAAGCACCTATATAAATGCCACGGTCTGGTCTGGTCCCAGTGTGTGTTGAAATACAGATTAGTCATAGCTGGCAACAGTGTGAAGTATAATTATAATTAATAACCATAAATATGAAGGTAAAAGCCGCACATTCCTAACTAACAAGATTTTCTTTTATATGGGTGAAAAAATGATATGTGCATTGTGTAGATTTCTTTTGGAATTATAAATAGCAGTTTAAACTAAGACGAACATTGTTCAAAAATTATTTTATGAGTGTGTAGATCTTCGCAACAAAACTGACTTCATATCTAGCTCACCACAGGTTTTCTTACGTGGAAAATCTGGGATCCTTTGTGCACTTGGAACCTGTAAATGGGTACTTTGGCAAATAGTGAAGACCCATATGAGATGCTGCAGAATACACTGTTCGATAATATTAACACAATCTTCGCAAACAGAAATACATGTACATCATAATTGGGCAATTCTAACTGTAGACCCCTTGATAATACAATGAACCATTCCACCTTTAATGTATCAAACCAGATGGAAGAACCTGTCATTATGAAAAGGTTTAATATATGAAAGAGGGGTGCTATATAAAAATTGCCGATCAAGCTGAAGAAAATACAAAATCAGTGTAGGTTTAGATGAGACAGTCTGTATGAGTAATATGTTGAGTATACTAAAATTAAAGCAAGAAAGAAGCGTCTATATTCCAACAATTTTAACCCTTAATGCGCCAATCGCAACAAAAGTCATCTGTTGAAATGTTTAAGAAGCCTCTATGGCAAACAGTGTGGACCCAGATCAGACTGCTCCTATAGGAGCAGTCTGTTCTGGGCCCACACTGTTTGCTTCTATACTTAATTTGTCAGTAATGCTAGGCAATTATTTGCAGCAGATGACTTCAGCAGACGACATTTTCAGATGCATTTTTTTCTTGGCGCTTTAAGGGATAAAGCAAGAAGGAATGGTCTATATTCCAACAATTTTAACCCTTAAGAAAACACTTTTTATTTATAATAAAGATTTTCTTAAAAGATATAGAAGCTCTCATCTATGAGTCATTTGTTTTGTTTGTATATTTTTTCTGAAATTTCATAAATTTTACCTTGTCCTTCCATTTTGTTTGATATCAATGACTGTTAAAGATGTGGTTTTTGATATATTTTTAATGGCCAGTATAGCTAAAGCAAAAAGTCACACAATATCATCTATTTTGACACAGTTAATCTTCATTTTATCTCCCAGAAATGACAAGCAGAGTTATGTCCATAAAAAATAATTTGAATAGTTTTGTAACCAAAGTAATAAAAATTGTTGGTGTAACAGTATAAAACATCTAACATTGACTACAAAAAAAACTTTCCAAAATGATTTTTAAAATGGTTGATTATTAACTGAAAAGACCATGGGATCACATGTTTCACTAAATTTGCATTATTCCTGCAGGTGGCAACTTTTGTTGTCTGCAGATAATCTTTGCAAACAATTTAGACCCAAATCAGGCTTGACAAAATGTTTGCTCTGATCTGGATCTAAACTGTTTGACACTCTTATGGTCTCTTGAATGAACTTTTAGAAAAAAAGTTGATTTTGAAAAAATCGGGTTACAAAAAAATCAGTGTATATTTTTAAAGCAGATCACTAAAACCATGTCTTATCTTTAAATCATGTAAGCCCAAAAAGCTGTTATTAAAATAATCAAAATACAAGCATATTTGATTTTGAGAGATAAATAATAACAGTATGTTGTAATGCAAGACTTTTGTTTCTTCATAAGCATTGAGTAAATCTGCTTGTCTGACGCCATCGCTTTTTCTAGTCTTAAATAATAGTTGAGGAAATCCATTTTTGAAAGAACTTGGCGATAAGATCAGGTAGCAAGACATGATCAATTAACTCACAAAATCTGTCCATTGCGATTTAAGTCCGCAAAATTGTCGCTATAATTGCACAAAATTGCCGAATCTTTGTTAGATATGCTTTTGAATTATACACAAACAAAAATGGCCCAAGGCACGGAACTTTGAAATCTGTTTTGTGTGTGCTCTATATTTAATGTATATTTTATTGCAATGTACATTCTCGTTATGTTGCCACCATTAAATTTGACCATAGTTACATCATAAAACCAATAGTGACACAAAAGTTTATTATCATTACAGACTTGTTAACCATCATTTTTATTTTGATAATAAATAGTTGAGGAAGTGCAGTTCTATTTCTTTAAAATTTTAATGTCCTTGTTTGTGTTACTTTACTATATAATGCACCTTGCTGTCTGAATTATTCTCTTTTTTTTCATCATTACGAAATTTTCTGTTTCCCTCTATCTGCCTTGGATTTTTATAATTCTTATTCAAGTTTACATGAATAAATTAACTTCTTTCATTGTAACATTTAATAGGGAGCGCAGTGGCGCAGTGGTAGAGTGCTTGACTCAAGATCGAGCGGTTGCGGGTTTGAGCCTCACCGGCGGCATGAGCAAGACATTAAAGGGGACAGCAACCCTGATGATAAGTATGTTTTATCAGAAAGAACTCTGTGAACCATGCATTTTGATACAAGCATCGTCAAAATCGTCTGAAGAATGGGCAAATTATGGGCCTTAAAAGAATTCAATATGGCCAACATTTAAACGCCATTTTGAATATTTAATTAGTTTTCAGCATTTTTCCAACTGCTTTATTTTTAGTTATCACTACTATCAAATCATCTGTGTTTCAGCAGATATGTAGCTTTATACATAAGGAAAATGTTTCATTAAAGGTTAATGCAAATATTCCATTGGCTCGTCTTTTATTTTGATTACGCATATTTAATTAGGCTGAGTGACGTCACTAAGCCTACAATATGGTCGCTTCCATTACAGTCCATTTGCAAATATTCAAACGCCCGAAACCTCCACATTTTTCAACCGATTTAGATGAAACTGGTATCAAAATTCATGGTTTATTTATATCTTTCATATAAAACATAGTACTCATCAGGGTTGCCGTCCCCTTTAATCCCTGCTTAGTAGTTGTTCAACCCAGGAAGACCAAAATGCTCCTAGAAAGGTACAAGCTCTCTTAGAAAGCACCAAAGATCTATAACCCTCTTGCCCTGAAAGAAAGCTCTACAGCCATTAGAAAGGCAATAGGCATAACAGAGGGACAATAATCTATTAATAATTTATTCTACTTAACAAAAAAAATCCAATCAAAAAAAATCTAAAGTCTCAGATTTGCATTTTGAAATTTGATATGGATAATCCGAAAAAATAATAACACACCTATGGCTGCGTCTAATCCCAGTATACATATCCTTAAGCTGTACTTTGGGAGAACTATAATCCGCAGACAACTAAAGAAAATTTAATAGATATCTTTGTAAAATACAGCTTAAGATGTAGAATTTCTGTGAAGCATTTTGAACCATATATTGGCTGGAAACCAACATGTTTTCAGTGTAGAAATGTTTGCTTTGATGAAAACGAAAAACAATATAATCTGTGACCCATCAAAATATATCTTCACGCAAACGTCTCTGTTACGGTACTATACCCCAGGTTCTGAACCTTGAATATAATGAAGATTGGTAGAACCTGGGTAGGTATAACATAGCTGCAGCCAGGCCTCGAGATATGAGCGCATAAAAATAGATTTCTTATTTCTTAATCATATGATGTAAGAGACAGTTCTTTTGAGCACCCAAAACAAATGTTATAATTGATAAAAAAAATCTTGGCTGAAACTGACAGAACATCTGTGACAAGTCGTCCTTATATGTATAGTTGAAGGGAGAAAGCAGTCAGATCTGCTTGACAAGTTTGCCAAATCATATCCTGGTGCCTTCAGCAGATTATCGTTAAAGAAAAGAAAATTTTTTTGGAATTATTGTTTATGTATAAGAAGAGATAGGAAAAAATGCTTATGAATAAATAAATAGAGAAGAAAGAAAAAAAACAACAATAGAAATTGAAATCGAAAAAACAAAACCAAACAAAAAAAATAGAAAATAAAATAAAAACAAAAAATTTATACAAAAAAGTCCCAATATAAAGTTTTATAAATATATCAAACCGTTCAAATGTGCATTAACTCCAGTATCAGTCATCGTATCCAAGTGAAATGAAAGGAAAAATGTTATCCCAAAATTAATGACATCCCGACAGAAAGGGTGTACCACTATAAATTTTTCAACTCCAGTAAAATGATATGTTCACAAAAGCACAAAATCTTGACTTTTGAAACTACGCCGCATTTCGCTAACAGCAAACATACATACACATTAATCTCCGAACAGGTCACATTTATACGTCCACATCCAAGTATTACTAGACTCCGACTGAAGTATTGTATTGTATTATATCTCAGTGAACTTGTCGTCTGCTCACACTATATACACCTTTGATGTGCTAGCGCTACTGAGTGAGGTATTATGATTGCCAATCGCCTCTACCTGGGGTAATGAAAGAACTTTACAGATTACACAGGTAAACTAGATACTGGGAGATTGTAGTTGACATTTCCGCTACACTAGAGAGACGAGTCCTCAGGGATCTTAGCGAGCTTGCTGTTGATTGGTGCACTGATATATATTTCATGAGGGAGGTTACCTGGCTGGTTAATTGCCATCATTTTGCCCTAGGTTGCAAAATTTTCACATTTATAAATAATTACGGTTGATGAATTTACATTTGGCTTAGCCTGTCCTTTTAGCTGCTCAAGTTTTAATATATCAACATATGTTCATATTTAAACCGACAGTGGATCAAAAGCTTCCAAAACTTATTCCTACTATTCTAAGCCTCAAATTTGTTTGTCAATTCTTAGCAAATGGTGGAAACCCTTATCAGATTGCACAGTTTGTCTTGGCATTTTGGTCGGTAACAAGTTTTTGAAATTTAGATAT
Source organism: Loripinus fragilis (assembly GCA_964019695.1). NCBI lineage: Eukaryota > Metazoa > Mollusca > Bivalvia > Lucinida > Lucinidae > Loripinus > Loripinus fragilis. Next base: position 6,988,293 of record OZ026516.1, read on the forward strand.
TTACTTTAATAACCATGGGTAAACAACCTTCATGTACCTCAGGACAAAAAGGATTCAGGCAAAACCGTAAAGACCAGAGCAGAGTACTACATTCTCCTTTTTTCGTTATTTTACAATATAAAAGCACCAAATGGAAAACTTACGTCTTTTGGCGATTTTATTCAACCTCCATATATAGAACCGGAAATACCCTCATTGGCTTTCCTTTTCAGACACTGCTCTATGAAGTTTCCTACCCGTGATAACACTTTTCCAGAATGGTGAAATTTAATTTTTGGAATCTACTTGGTGAAAGTAACCCAAAAGGTATCAAGTATAATGATTTAGAAATGAAATAAAATTATTGAGGTCACACTGAATTAGCCTGCTTAAAGTGGGGTACCATCTAAACATTGCACCAGGAAAATGTCTTTTTCTTTTTCAGTTAAAATAATAAGGCACGATTCACAAGACCAAATATGTCAAATCTTCTTTGTCTTAAAAATTAAGAAAGACTTTTTTGTGAACATATAATTTTCTTGCTTTCATACTTACATCACAATTTCATTTGTTTATTACATCTATCAACATAATCGGAATCTAAACTTAAGTCGAGACTCCCAAAACAAACCCAGACAGAACCAGACAAAGTTTTTAGGTTTTTGCAAAATTAACTAAGTAAATGTTTGTATCGGTGACTTAGGCATCTGTGTTACACGGAAATGGTCGCTTGATCAGTCCTTGCTAAACTAACAAAATAATGAGGTGAAAAGGTCTCAGCATGTGTTTAAATCGCTTCTATAGAAAGATTTCTACCATATTGTATCCATTTTGCTATTATTCATTCTGTACAAATATACTCTGATCTGACCACAATGAACTGTATTTATTCAAGAAACAAAACTTTAACTATACTTTATTGCAAATTTTTACTTTGTTAACCATGTTTTCATACTGTATATTTATTTAAGCCTAGGATCAAATTAACACATTAAGCCACCTCCAGACAGATTTACAGAAATACACAAAAAGATAACAAGAGGAAAATATTATTATATGTAAAATTAGTTTTTCAGTTAAAAAATGAAAGCAAACAGTAATAAGTATGCTTTGAACACACATATAGTAGTAGTAAGACTAATATAGTAAATATTAAAGAACAGACTAATTAACTGGCTAAAGAAAACTTCCTGATCTTTGCCTTCTTCCATTTGCTTTCATTGAAGTCTTTTATTAACTTTGCTTGCTGGGTAATAGTTCATGTTTTTGTTGTCGTTTGACATTTTTCAAAATTAACTTTTCAAAAATTTCTTTCAGGAACATTATCAGAGTGTCAAATGGTTTGGATCAGCAGACGACAAAAGTCCCCGCTAGCAAGGAAAGAGTTAAGATAGAAGAATTGTGTCCTACCTAATATTTGATGAGCATGTTTCTTTATCTTTTGAAAGATGACCTCAATTCCTTCAACAGTGAGGTGGCCTTTATCCAGGGAGCAAGAGCTCTTCAATCAAAGAAAATCATAAAAGGTCTCTGCAGCAGACGCACAATAAAATCACTTGAGAATCCAGCAAGTTTGGTAGACAATGAATAATGATAGAGAACTTGAGTCTGGATGGAGCCTAACTGGTATAACAAGATGATGAGATGTGTCCTTTAATGATGACCACTGTGACACCTTTTATAGACAGTTGACCAAAGATTGGTCTGATTTCACCTTTTATGGCCTTAAACTATTGGTCAAAGGAAGCTCAATGATCTGAGTATTGCCTTTATAGTAGTAGTGATAAATTTAATTAGTATTGCAGCAATTATCTTGATGAGATAATTGATAATTTGATCATAGAAGTGTGCCTTGTTAAGGAAGTGGGAGGGGCTTAGATGGTAATTAGCAGGTAATACAGGTAACCCCATCTGTTGTATTGTTAGCTAATGAAAGGTCAGTGATAAGGTGCTTATTAAATTTTAATCTTTACTCCAGAAGTAACTGAATCTGGCAAATCTGCAGTGATAATCTATTGAACTGTTGTTATCTTTACTCCCATAAAAAGAATTATTTATAGATGATACTGGCTAAAGATGTTTAAAACAATAAGAAATTAAATAAGAATAATCTGTTAAATTTAAATGATAAAGTCATAAAAATTTTCCCTAAATGTTAATAGTAAAGTTTTGTTTATTAAATAGTTAAAAAAAACTACAAAAAAAAAAAATTCTGTTACAAGATCATTGATGGATTTTATTTTGATGAAGTTTGAAGTTGTACCTCTCCAAAATATTTATGAATTTCTTATAAATTATTCGCTTAAATGAGTGACCATGGAAAAACTTTGTGCTTGATTCTCATGGGTTTTCATTTTTACTGACCGTTCCAAGGCTGTACTTTTTTGTGGATCATACCGTATTTATGTCTTGTGTTTGTCATGCTTTCGTGTCTGTTCATTGCTGCCTTGTGGTCACCTGCTGGGAAAGGGCTGACCTCTTGGCTCTTGTTTGTGATGTTTAATTGTACTTTTTTTCACTTTCCCATGTGGTATCCTGGGTCAGGTGCGGTACTTGATTGTATTGATTCCTGATCTTTGCTCCTTTCTTACTTCTATTTATAAGACTTCCATTTTACCATGGACCATTTATTCTATGCTCAAGGGTTGTATGGCTTATAGCATGGAGAAGTAACATTATTTTTTACACATTAGCATATTGCCAACAGGAAGGATTTTATTCAGTATATCAGTGAGTAGGGCTAGCTAATAGGATGTTTTGTAATACAAGGATTTAGTCCTATAATCTATGAACTGCAGACAAGAGCCCAGCCTTTATTGTAGGGATCAAAAGATTAGATAATAAAAGTTTCCTAAGCAGCAGGGGTGTTTTGTAAGATCGGCTACAATCTCAACATGAGCCGCAATAATCTCACTATGAACTGCAATATGAGAACCACAGCAGATGGAGGTTTGAAGCAGACTGGTCAGAGTTTTATGTATGATTGCATTCAAATTCAAAAATAGCTACACTAGACTTGCGAGTGCATTGTGTCATAGAGAGGGGGCCTATTGGATAACATGAGAAGAAAATTTACGAACAAATCATGCTGCGTCCCAACAGAATTTTGGTTATCAGACCCCGTGGTTATAAAACTTTTTCCATGCTCAGCTGAGCACGAATTTATCATGCTCATAAATGTTAAAATGCCAACAATTGTTGGCATTTTAACATTTATTAGCACGATAAATACAACATCTGAGAGACTTATGGCAAGAAACTTCTTCATACGTCGGTATTATAGTTTTTATGAGCTGTTGAAATTTAGTGCTTAGTTGAGTTGAGCATGAAACAGTTTTATAACCTCGGGGCTTCCACTATCAAGTATGTCACACAATCATGACTGGCTCAAATCAAAATAAATCATAAACCTTAAAAAGATGATTATTCCATCTATAATGACTACTGTATGCTTGAATGATTTGATTCTTTACGTCCCAGTTACAGTCAACAATTTTTCAGTTATGTCGGGACGGGTCTTCCTGAGTTGAACCAGTACGACGGTGAGGCTCGAACCGGCAACCCCTCAGTCTCGAGTCAAGCACTCTACCATTTGCACTGAGCCACTGTGCTCCCTATATATACAGTATGCTTGCAAACATTAAAGCTGCATAGTCTGTAACTTTTGATCTGTTAATTTTAGAACTAATGTTTCTATTTTTCAAGAATACAGTAAAATAACTAAAATTCAGGTAAACATTTTACCAATTTCGTAAATCTTAACAAATTATCAGTATCAAAACAACAGCATTTATGTTAAAATTAACTGTCTATAATTATTGGAGGGACGCAAATAATTACCAACAAGAGAAAAACACACCTGTTTTATAAGGTAATTCACTTTTCCGTGCAGTTTTCAGCTATAGTGAACAGATTTATTGTGGAAACATAACTTAATTCTACTTTTACAAATGATTTAAAAAGAAAATAAAAAATTTCGAAAAATATCAAAAGTTACAGACTATGCAGCTTTAACTCTTTCCTTGCTAGCGGTCGCTGCTGATCATCTTTGCAAACAGTTTGGACCCAGATCAGGATCAGGGTTAGGGATCTGGATCTAAACTGTTTGACACTCCGATAATGTTCCTGAAAGAAATTTTTGAAAAAGTTAATTTTGAAAAAAAAAGTGAGCAAACGACAACAAAGTCATGAAAATTTACTGAACATGCAAATTTAATTTTGTTGTGGTGCGAGATCTCTGGAATAGTATGTAATGTTCTTTCATACATTTATACAATGTACCTACAACATATATTTTGATTGAGATCTAAATTTATGTGAAATAGTGTTGAAGGACTGTAAAACCTAAATGAGTGGTATTGTTGAACCAGTGGTTTTCTGGGTGAAAATAATTATTTTGTACTTAATTTAATTGTCACCTTGAGGTACATGGTACAGTAGACATCCTAAAATGACCCTGAAAAGACAACTGGTATAAACAAGACTTTGGATTTTTGTGAAACTTCATTGTTCGAAATCCCCAAATCTTTGATCATATCTTCAGTTCAATTGTCCAATTTTGACCACTGTTATTAACTGCCAATTATTTGAGGTATTGAAATGTACTCCAAAGTAACTTGTAGAAGGATTTCTTAATTTATGTAGAATTTTACCTATCCATAGCCCGAGATAAGACGCTTTATCAACAGCAAAATTCCGAATAATTTTCTTATTTCACAATTCCCTTAGAGGTTCTAGAACTGGCCATTTATAGTTCAAGAACTGGTTCAAGAGCTTGAATTGTTCTATAATATTGTTATATATAATAAGAGTTCTTGAACTATTTTGCAGGGGCGCACTGCAGGGTTCCCACAAGCTCTGGAAATCATGGAAAACCTGGAAAATCATGAAAAAAAGTTCTGTGCATGGAAAAATGATGGAATTTGAAAAAAAAAAAGAATAATCATGGAAAAATCATGGAATTTTGTGAAATCATTTGATTGAACCACCAGTTGCCAGAAAACTAGCTGTCAGACACTTGTACGACAGCCATTTTTCTGGCTACTTGTGGTTTCAAGTTTTAATTATTTCAAAATGTATGCATGGTCTGTCTACAAGCATGCTGTTGTTGCTGCATTCTGCATTTATGCTCAGAGTGGTGAAGATGCTGCTCAAAGAGGAGGTTGGAGGCATGGCATTAAATAGTCATGGAAATTACATTTTTGATCATGGAAAAATCATGGAATTGTGTTTTTGAATTTCTGTGGGAATCCTGCTATAAGAGTTCTTGAACTATTTTGCAGGGGCGCACTGTGACCCAGTGACTTCGACCAAGTAGGAGCAGTCTCCTAAAAGTTGAAAGTGGAGCTGTCCAAAATATAACTAGACAATGGCTTATACAACTAGGGTAAAGTTGGGTATATTCGGACAGACAGCTAAATTTGGACTGTAAGCCACCTTTTTTGTTTCATAGTTCAATTATTGAAATAAAAAATAAATTAACTAAGCAAACAGTGAAAATCCTGATGAGACGGCTCATAATGAGCCGTCTCATCTGGGTTTCCACTGTTTGCAATTGTGTGTCCGAATTTACCTGATGTCCGAATTTACCCGACTTTATCCTATTGTGTGCTGCAATTCACTCATGGTTGACATTTTTTTTTTTATTACGATGATTGTGCAAACAGAAAATATTTGTTCACTACCATAAAATTCAGCTCCTCTCTTTAATGGCCAAATATTCATATAAAGCCAAATTGTCTAAAGCATTGCTATATTACCTAAAATTCTGAGGTGTGAAGATGACATAAAATTTTATGGTGAAATATTTTATATCCAAATATCTGCAGGTGTTGGAAGTGGAAGTAACATCCTCCGATGTTAACTCTTTGCATTCTGGGTATTTTTTCATGCGTCCGCTCTCGTCTGCTGACTTTTTTCAAAATTAATTTTTCAAAAAAATCTTTCAGGAACACTATCAGAGTGTTGATCAAACGGTTTGGATTCAGACAAAACATCGGTCCTGATCCGGGTCCAAACTGTTTGCAAAGGTTATCAGCAGACGACAAAAGTCACCGCAAGCAAGGAAAGAGTCTTACGCTCAATTTGATGCCTATGAAGCATGAATTTTCGAATATCTAGAAGTAATATAACTGAATCCAGGCATTTAGTTAAGGGTGCGTAACAGACAATTATTTTTCTTATTTCTCAACCAAAGCATATTATAGTGTGGGTACTCAAAAGAACTGTCTCATCCTTGATGAGACGGTTCTTTTAGGCATACAAAACATAATGCCAAAAATTATGGGTAAGAAAATATTTTCTGAAATTGGTTTAGTCTGAGAGTTGAGAAAATAATAATAATTTTATGCTCCATATATTTGTTTATCTAGACCTTCAATACAATGGGTCAAGAATAAACTTGCAATACAATTCAGTTACTTTATAACGCTATGTTCAGGTACATCGGAATGGACCATGCTATAAGTATACTCAACAAAAAAAGTTAAGGAAATTGTGTTTGGTGGACTATGACAAAAGATCTAAAAGATCTAAAGACTTTTGATTTTCACAATAGTTTTATGTGACCATTTTTCTTTATAATGACGCTTTACCTGGGTCTGTAGCTCCCATAGCAGCTTAGTAAATCCATGTCAAAGTTGGCTGGTCTCACTCAATTTTTCGCAAAATTTCAATTTACGGAGCCAACATAGGTTTTCATACATTAACGTTCGCCAGGACCCTCAGGAGATGAAGATGTTTAAAACCTAGGACGACAGATCTATTGGTTATAGAGGGGTACTTGATCAGTCAAGTGTACATGGATGAGGTGTTGAGGTCTGTTGTCATGCCTTTTTGTGCGAAAACCAGTGGCAGTACCAGGTCTAGGAAGACAAAGCCAGGACACACCTCACTAGAATCAGCAAAAATAATGTTGTGCGCATTGACTGGTCAGTTCACTCATCAGACATGTATAAAATTTTAACATGTCTATGACATTTTTGGACTGAGGGTCCATCGCATAATAATGGCATCAAGAAACCACAGTTTCTCGGTACAGTGCTGCAGTAGATAACAATGCTGATCCTCCAGCACCAAATCATCAGTATTCAGAGTATGCGAAACCGGTGCTAGTCCTAATTTGCTGCTGACTGGGGGCACACTCGTTACTGATGAAAGCATTCTCATCCTCGAAATGTGATGTTTAAGCCAATCAAGTAAATTTCATATGGCATCAAAAGGAATTGCATTTCAAGTTTTGAAAACTTACATGTTTTCCATGTGTTTATGAGGGAATACTCTGTAGTCATTTTTGCGAAAAATGACTTTGACCCCTGGGCTACTTGACACTGTGCCTCAAAAAAAGTATTGGTGCTAGCAAACTAAAGTAAACATTTTTCTCAACCCATGACATGTATCTAAACAAATAAATAAAAATTGAATAATTTTTCGCTTTGGTGTTCTTATGTTGCATGATTTTCTGAGATTTCCTTAACTTTTTTTGTGCAGTATATATTTTAAAGGGACAATTTTACAAAGGAATAATAGGAAAATTGCCATTAAATTACCAGCTTAATTTCTTTGTAAAATTCTCAGTAGAAAATTTGGGAGCGACAATATGACATGTTACATCCAACTCCATGTTATATCGAGGTGTGATACAGTGGCGACTCACAGTGATATACTGTAGTACACCAAAGATGGGATCAATTTCTGGAAGCTTCTCAAAAGCACTGAAGAACCGAGGCATGAGATTTCCAACAATTTGACATTTTGACAAGTGTAGACTCGGACAAGCCTCTACAGCGTCCTTTTAAGCTTAAAAACTCCAAATGGTGTTCAGTCAGTAGCTTAACAATCATAGAATATTCAAGCGACTAGCAAAGGCTCTGATCATACTGCATGTATGTGCAGGCTGATCCGAGGCTTTGCTGGTCGCACATACCACATTATTGGAAATCTCATGCACTGGCTCATTTTCATTGTCGACAGCAATATCCAAGGAAACTGTTCAATTTTCATGAATGTAAAAAAAAAACTTCCACAAAAATTTCATTATTATTGAACTATTCAATAAATCCTGATTTTTAGATAATCAAAATGTAATTTTTTAGACATTTCTTTCATGCTTGTCTCAATAAGAAGACAACTGAAGTTGAAGACCTTGACATTTCTTCAATACTGTCAATATGACCCCTAGATATTTTTTTCAAAGCTTTCAACCTGACCCCATGAGACTCTAGATTAAGATAAAATTGTTTCACTCATACACTTCTCCAACAAATTCCATGGTACCAAACCATATCAGACAATCTGTGCAGCACGGACCCTGTGTTTTCCAGACTCTGGTAGTGATTCAGTTGTACTAGTGTCAGACTTTTCGGAGCAAAAACCATAGGAAAAGTGGGTAAGTGAAAGGTCCCATAGCCACCATGGAACAGCTACTTATTCAGTCCTGATATTTACCCTGGCAGTCTGCAGTTTAGCAATGTTCAATGTCTGTCACGATGGAAAACAAGAAGATAGAGTCCAATGCCATGTCAGATAGCAGTCTGGTGCCTTTTAAAAGGTTAACAATTGCCATTTTATTTACTAAGAATGCAAATTTCCATCCACGGGTCACTACCACTATTCAAACTCGTGCCATATTGATTAAATAATATCAAAGATCTGTACAAATTCAAGTAAGTATGGCTTTTAACAGCAGTCAAAGTGGACACTGGGCTACACTTTACCCTCAACCTATCATCTATTTGACGTAAGATAACCTGAAATAATCATTGGGCTAAATACCCACATAAACTTGAAGAATAGAGTTTCGGAAATTCTGGGCACAGACTGGCTTTACTAGATAAAAGGTAATTCAGATGATTTATACCATTCTTACCTCAAAGCTTAGCCATGGATAGAGACCGAAATTAGCACAAATAGCATAAAAAAACACAGAGTCTTGGTTTAACAGATAGAGTCTGATATGGTTAGGCACCATGAATACACATGGCATGGGTGTTCAGTGCTTAATACCAGCAAAAGGAATTACTGTTTATCCTGTGTACTTTTAACCAGCAAAGTAAAGTGTGCTGTCTACCATTATAATCAAAGCATACTGCAGTCTACCATTTGAATAAAATATAGTTGTGTCTACCATTGTTACTCAAAGTATAGGCCTGTCTTCCTATGTAATCAAATTATTATAATTCTGTCTTCCTCTGTAATCAAGGTATAGTCCTGTCTTCCATTGTAATTAAAGTATAGTCCTGTCTTTTATTGTAATTAAAATATAGTACTGTATTCCTCTGTAATTAAAGTATAGTACTGTCTTCCTCTGTAATTAAAGTATAGTACTGTATTCCTCTGTAATTAAAGTATAGTACTGTCTTCCTCTGTAATCAAAGTATAGTACTGTCTTTCATTGTAATTAAAGTATAGTCCTGTCTTCCTCTGTAATTAAAGTATAGTACTGTCTTCCTCTGTAATCAAAGTATAGTTCTGTCTTTCATTGTAATTAAAGTATAATCCTGTCTTCCTCTGTAATTAAAGTATAGTACTGTCTTCCTCTGTCATTAAAGTATAGTACTGTCTTCCTCTGTAATTAAAGTAGAGTACTGTCTTCCTCTGTAATCAAAGTATAGTACTGTCTTCCATTGTAATTAAAGTATAGTCCTGTCTTCCTCTGTAATCAAAGTATAATCCTGTATTCCTATGTAATCAAAGTATAGTACTGTATTCCTCTGTAATTAAAGTATAGTACTGTCTTCCTCTGTAATCAAAGTATAATCCTGTCTTCCATTGTAATCAAAGTATAGTCCTGTCTTCCCCTGTAATCAAAGTATAATCCTGTATTCCTATGTAATCAAAGTATAGTACTGTATTCCTCTGTAATTAAAGTATAGTACTGTCTTCCTCTGTAATCAAAGTATAATCCTGTCTTCCATTGTAATCAAAGTATAATCCTGTCTTCCTCTGTAATTAAAGTATAGTCCTGTCTTCCTCTGTAATCAAAGTATAGTCCTGTCTTCCTCTGTAATCAAAGTATAGTACTGTATTCCTCTGTAATTAAAGTATAGTACTGTTTTCCTCTGTAATCAAAGTATAGTACTGTATTCCTCTGTAATTAAAGTAGAGTACTGTCTTCCTCTGTAATCAAAGTATAATCCTGTCTTCCATTGTAATCAAAGTATAGTCCTGTCTTCCTCTGTAATTAAAGTATAGTACTGTATTCCTCTGTAATTAAAGTATAGTACTGTCTTCCTCTGTAATCAAAGTATAGTTCTGTCTTTCATTGTAATTAAAGTATAATCCTGTCTTCCTCTGTAATTAAAGTATAGTACTGTCTTCCTCTGTCATTAAAGTATAGTACTGTCTTCCTCTGTAATTAAAGTAGAGTACTGTCTTCCTCTGTAATCAAAGTATAGTACTGTCTTCCATTGTAATTAAAGTATAGTCCTGTCTTCCTCTGTAATCAAAGTATAATCCTGTATTCCTATGTAATCAAAGTATAGTCCTGTCTTCCATTGTAATCAAAGTATAATCCTGTCTTCCTCTGTAATTAAAGTATAATCCTGTCTTCCATTGTAATCAAAGTATAGTCCTGTCTTCCTCTGTAATCACAGTATAGTCCTGTATTCCTATGTAATCAAAGTATAGTACTGTCTTCCTCTGTAATTAAACTATAGTACTGTCTTCCTCTGTAATCAAAGTATAGTCCTGTCTTCCTATGTAATCAAAGTATAGTCCTGTCTTCCTCTGTAATCAAAGTATAGTCATGTATTCCTATGTAATCAAAGTATAATCCTGTATTCCTATGTAATCAAAGTATACTCCTGTATTCCTCTGTAATCAAAGTATAGTACTGTCTTCCATTGTAATCAAAGTATAATCCTGTATTCCTATGTAATCAAAGTATAGTCCTGTCTTCCTATGTAATCAAAGTATAGTACTGTCTTCCTCTGTAATCAAAGTATAGTACTGTCTTCCATTGTAATTAAAGTATAGTACTGTCTTTCATTGTTATCAAAGTATAATCCTGTCTTCCTCTGTAATTAAAGAATAGTCCTGTCTTCCTCTGTAATCAAAGTATAGTCCTGTCTTCCTCTGTAATCAAAGTATAGTACTGTCTTCCTCTGTAATCAAAGTATAGTACTGTCTTTCATTGTTATCAAAGTATAATCCTGTCTTCTTCTGTAATTAAAGTATAGTACTGTCTTCCTCTGTAATCAAAGTATAGTCCTGTCTTCCTCTGTAATCAAAGTATAGTCCTGTCTTCCATTGTAATCAAAGTATAATCCTGTATTCCTATGTAATCAAAGTATAGTCCTGTCTTCCTCTGTAATCAAAGTATAGTACTGTCTTCCTCTGTAATCAAAGTATAGTACTGTCTTCCATTGTAATTAAAGTATAGTACTGTCTTTCATTGTTATCAAAGTATAGTCCTGTCTTCCTCTGTAATCAAAGAATAATCCTGTCTTCCTCTGTAATCAAAGTATAGTACTGTCTTCCTCTGTAATCAAAGTATAGTCCTGTCTTCCTCTGTAATCAAAGTATAGTCCTGTCTTCCTCTGTAATCAAAGTATAGTCCTGTCTTCCATTGTAATCAAAGTATAATCCTGTATTCCTATGTAATCAAAGTATAGTCCTGTCTTCCTCTGTAATCAAAGTATAGTACTGTCTTCCTCTGTAATCAAAGTATAGTACTGTCTTCCATTGTAATCAAAGTATAGTCCTGTCTTCCTCTGTAATTAAAGAATAGTCCTGTCTTCCTCTGTAATCAAAGTATAGTCCTGTCTTCCTCTGTAATCAAAGTATAGTCCTGTCTTCCTCTGTAATCAAAGTATAGTCCTGTCTTCCATTGTAATCAAAGTATAGTCCTGTCTTCCTATGTAATCAAAGTATAGTACTGTCTTCCTCTGTAATCAAAGTATAGTACTGTCTTCCATTGTAATTAAAGTATAGTACTGTCTTTCATTGTTATCAAAGTATAATCCTGTCTTCCTCTGTAATTAAAGAATAGTCCTGTCTTCCTCTGTAATCAAAGTATAGTCCTGTCTTCCTCTGTAATCAAAGTATAGTACTGTCTTCCTCTGTAATCAAAGTATAGTACTGTCTTTCATTGTTATCAAAGTATAATCCTGTCTTCCTCTGTAATTAAAGTATAGTACTGTCTTCCTCTGTAATCAAAGTATAGTCCTGTCTTCCTCTGTAATCAAAGTATAGTCCTGTCTTCCATTGTAATCAAAGTATAATCCTGTATTCCTATGTAATCAAAGTATAGTCCTGTCTTCCTCTGTAATCAAAGTATAGTACTGATTTCCTCTGTAATCAAAGTATAGTACTGTCTTCCATTGTGATTAAAGTATAGTACTGTCTTTCATTGTTATCAAAGTATAGTACTGTCTTCCTCTGTAATCAAAGTATAATCCTGTCTTCCTCTGTTATCAAAGTATAGTACTGTCTTCCTCTGTAATCAAAGTATAGTCCTGTCTTCCTCTGTAATCAAAGTATAGTCCTGTCTTCCTCTGTAATCAAAGTATAGTCCTGTCTTCCATTGTAATCAAAGTATAATCCTGTATTCCTATGTAATCAAAGTATAGTCCTGTCTTCCTCTGTAATCAAAGTATAGTACTGTCTTCCTCTGTAATCAAAGTATAGTACTGTCTTCCATTGTAATCAAAGTATAGTCCTGTCTTCCTCTGTAATCAAAGTATAGTCCTGTCTTCCTCTGTAATCAAAGTATATTCCTGTCTTCCTCTGTAATCAAAGTATAATCCTGTCTTCCATTGTAATTAAAGTATAGTACTGTCTTCCATTGTAATTAAAGTATAGTACTGTCTTCCATTGTAATCAAAGTATAATCCTGTCTTCCTATGTAATCAAAGTATAATCCTGTCTTCCTCTTTAATCAAAGTATAATCCTGTCTTCCTATGTAATCAAAGTATAGTCCTGTCTTCCTCTGTAATCAAAGTATAGTACTGTCCTCCTCTGTAATCAAAGTATAGTCCTGTCTTCCTCTGTAATCAAAGTATAGTACTGTCTTCCTATGTAATCAAAGTATAATCCTGTATTCTTATGTAATCAAAGTATAATCCTGTCTTCCTATGTAATCAAAGTATAGTCCTGTCTTCCTCTGTAATCAAAGTATAGTACTGTCTTCCATTGTAATCAAAGTATAGTCCTGTCTTCCTCTGTAATTAAAGTATAGTACTGTCTTCCATTGTAATCAAAGTATAATCCTGTCTTCCTCTGTAATCAAAGTATAGTACTGTCTTCCTCTGTAATCAAAGTATAGTCATGTATTCCTATGTAATCAAAGTATAATCCTGTATTCCTATGTAATCAAAGTATACTCCTGTATTCCTCTGTAATCAAAGTATAATCCTGTCTTCCTCTGTAATCAAAGTATAGTCCTGTCTTCCTCTGTAATCAAAGTATAATCCTGTATTCTTATGTAATCAAAGTATAATCCTGTCTTCCTCTGTAATCAAAGTATAATCCTGTCTTCCTCTGTAATCAAAGTATAGTACTGTCTTTCATTGTTATCAAAGTATAATCCTGTCTTCCTCTGTAATCAAAGTATAATCCTGTCTTCCTCTGTAATCAAAGTATAGTCCTGTATTCCTATGTAATCAAAGTATACTCCTGTATTCCTCTGTAATCAAAGTATAGTCCTGTATTCCTATGTAATCAAAGTATAGTCCTGTCTTCCTCTGTAATCAAAGTATAATCCTGTCTTCCTCTGTAATCAAAGTATAGTCCTGTATTCCTATGTAATCAAAGTATACTCCTGTATTCCTCTGTAATCAAAGTATAGTCCTGTATTCCTATGTAATCAAAGTATAGTCCTGTCTTCCTCTGTAATCAAAGTATAGTACTGTCTTCCATTGTAATCAAAGTATAGTCCTGTCTTCCTCTGTAATCAAAGTATAATCCTGTCTTCCTCTGTAATCAAAGTATAATCCTGTCTTCCTCTGTAATCAAAGTATAGTCCTGTATTCCTATGTAATCAAAGTATACTCCTGTATTCCTCTGTAATCAAAGTATAGTCCTGTATTCCTATGTAATCAAAGTATAGTCCTGTCTTCCTCTGTAATCAAAGTATAGTACTGTCTTCCATTGTAATCAAAGTATAATCCTGTATTCCTATGTAATCAAAGTATAGTCCTGTCTTTCATTGTAATCAAAGTATAGCTCTGTCTTCTATTGTAATCAAAGTATAGCTCTGTCTTCTATTGATATCAAAGTATAGTCCTGTTTTTCTCTGTAAGCAAAGTATAGTCCTGTCTTCCATTTTAATCAAAGTATAGTCCTGTCTTCCATTGTTATAAAAGTATTGTGCTGTCTACCATTGTTATCAAAGTATAATATAGTCATGTAATCCACCGTTATCGAAGTATAGTACTGTCTTCCACTGTAATTAAAGTATAGTCCTGTCACAATCAAAATATAGTCATGTCTTGTTTTGTAATCAAAGTATAGTCCTGTCTGCACTGAGCATTGGCTCAGTGTAGAGTGCTTGACTCGAGACCGAGGGGCCGCAGGTTTGAGCCTCACCAGCATCACTGTGTTGTGTCCTTGAGCAAGACACATTTATCCTTGCTTAGTACTGGCTGTCTCGACAACTGAAAAATTGTCGACTGGGACATAAAGAATCAAATCAAACAAAACAAATAAAACCATTTTAGTCAAGTATAGTCCTGCCTACCATTGTAATCAAAGAATAGTCATGTCTTCTATTGTAATCAAAGAATAGTCATGTCTACCATTGTTATCTCTACATTGTTATCTCTACCATCATAATCAAAGTGTACAGGGGTTTCATTAACTTTTTTGGCATCCAGGTATCAAGGCAAAGTAGGCGGGTGATTTGACAGTATTTGCCTATAGACTCTATACAAATTTATCAAAAGTAGCAGGGGAAACATGCCTGAGTAGAAGGGGAAAATCCCCGCCTCCCTCCTCTTAATGAAACCCCTGAGTGTAGTCCTGTCTTCCACTGTAATCAAAGTATAGTACTGACTACCATTGTAATCAAAGTATAGTCATGTAAAGAAAAGTCCCATTTCCACTGAAATCAAAGTGTAGCCATGGTAATGAAAGTATAGCCATGTTTTCCATTGCAATCAAAGTATAGTCTTGTTTTCCACTGTAATTAAAGTATAGTCATGTTTTCCATTGTAATCAAAGTATAGTCCTGTTTTCCACTGTAATCAAAATAATGCTATCATTGTAATTTGGTAAAGCCCCAGTTACACGCCTCTATGGTAGAGCTACAATTCACCCAGATTTATCAAAATGTGATGCATAGGCATGATTCTTAGTAGCACTGTAGAGACATCGGCCTGAATCATTGTAGTACCATAGTGATTCATATAGCATCTTGGTGATTTGGGCACCTCCATGACAGGGCTACGACGAGTTTAAACTTGTCAGGGTGAGTTGTGTTGGATTGTGGGTGTGGCCTAAATCGTAGCTTTGCCATAGCAGAATCAGGATCATTACTAGTGGCACCGTAGGTTTATTCCTGGGAGTTCAGGGTGAATCAGGGTATCAACTGACACCACGATTCACCCCCGATTCATCCAGATACATCACAAATACAGTACGACTGCCTTAAGATTATGTCGTGGTGCTACTACCGGGTGCTACCGTAGTAGCACCGTCATGTCTGTAGAGACACCGTAGGAACATTGTGAGACGTCGTAGTGATTTCTGAATTTTCTGTTTTATCCATCCCGATGCATCCCGATTTTATAGTATAGTTCACATCGGGACGAATCGTGGTGAATCGTAGCCAGAATCGTGAATGTGTAACTGGGGCTTTAATACCTTTCATGTCATGTGGGTAGATGTAGCTTATTAACCTGCGAGAGTCACCCATCTAGGATTTTTCTCTAGGCCTCTACACAAAACTAGAAAGTGGCAGCTATGCCAGAAACTAGCCTGTCACAACCTGGGTGACAGTAGCGTCACAGCGGGAGTCAACAGGCCGACTTCTTTGTGCTGTAGCAGTGGTCTACCAGAAGAGCACTACTACTTCATGGTGCCAATGGTGGAGCACACAGCCCAGGTCAGTAGGGTACAGGGGGAGGTCTTGGACTGCCGAAAGTGTCTGAGTTGGTGAAAGGAAGGGCGTCCTGCCATAAAACTTTGCTACAAAATACGAACGGCAGTCTTACCCAAAGTAAGATCTGGTCTGTGTGCAGCTAGCCAAGTACCTGGAGAGGGGCACACTAATGTGGAAGATGCTCCTGCACCTGCACGTTAATCAAAACCTGATGATGATTATAACCAGCAAAGTACTGTGTTTTATTATATACCTATAACTGATACGACTTTAGAACCGCCTGTTTTCTGGTCATCTGATACAGAAAGCCGGATCAACGAACTAAGGTTTTCTGAATCCATATCTCTATCCTTTAAAACGTGGCTCACGTCGGTTACCTGCTTTTTCGGCGACGTTACGTAAAGTTAATTGCAAGCATGGAACCAGAGACGGAAAACATGTTGACGTGACATCAAGAAACAGAACGTTACGGCAAACATTCCCGCAATTTTTCGGGATTAAAGACCAAAACAGATTTTAAAATCAGAAAGAATGTCAGAAAAAAAGGCATATAATAAACATATTATCATAATAGTAACTTGATTTGGCGTACAGTATCACATCTCGTGGATGAGGCCATACCATTGGATCACCCTCGACGCTAAGCGTCTCGGGTGATCCGATGGTATGGCCTCATCAACTCGACGTGATACAGTACGCCAGATCAAGTTACTTTTATGATAATGTGTATGTCTTCTGTAGTTAGGTACATCGGTGGTAAATCACCAAAATATAGTGCTGTAAAATATAGATCTAGTGCTGTCAATAAAAAACAACAATAGATTTCTACCCTTATATCAGGAAAAATTTATACAGGACTAATTATTATTTATGGGTAATTGGGGACCCCCACCCCCTGTCTCATAACTGAATAAATAGTGTAAATCCCAGGTAACAGGTGTTACGCATGTTACAACAAATGATCAAAAGATTTTAGATCAAACAAAATTATTAATGGTTTCACTTATATCTGCAAGAAAGTTTAATATTTATACTGTTGAGGCCAGTGAAGTTCATGCTTCAATGAACTAAGCTGATTTTAATGATATACCTTTAGTTGGAGGATCAAGATTGATTGTAATCATAATTGTTTGTATTAAAACTGGCTTCTTTAATTACTTTATTGGAAATGTTAATCTTCCAGATATCTCCTGCCATTGCAAGCAGTGTAGACCTTGATAAGAAGTATCACAAACCTGATAGATTGGCTCATGATGATCCTGCAAAATTTTTAGAACAGTTTAAGAAAAGTTCTTTCACTGTTCAAGAACTGGACATGAACTGAAGTGTTCAAAGACAATTTTTAAAGAACAGAATTACTGTTCTTGAAGTTCAGTCTGTCTAAATAATATTGACCATTTAAACTTGAAATTGTGAATGGTTAGTGGGTGTACCTCAAGTTTTAAGATTGGAATTTTGAAAGTTCGGGATTTTTGAATTTTTGAACTTTCGCCCATAGAACATTAGTTCTTGAACTGTTCTTGAGGAGCAGTACAGTGGCTCAGTGGTAGAGTGCTAGACTTGAGATTTAAGGGTTTCTGGTTCGAGATTCACCAGAGGCTTTGTGTTGTGTCCTCTGCTTAGTTCTCAGGTCAATCCAGGAGCTGTAAAAATGGTGACTGGAGCGTAAAGCAGCAACACAAACAAATAAACTAACATTTAATACAAAAAATACCCAGCATGCAAAAAGGATCATTGACGGTTTGGGCCTTATACGCCTATTTTTCTGATTCCCAGAACGCTGCTTTTGAGCTTCTGGTGTGGTGCATGTAGTATCAGCGCAATACGTGAATCTAATGGCAAGAGCCAGCTAGCCAAATATTTTCAAAATTCCTACGCATTCGACAGTTATGGCGGGTAGAAAGGGGAGGGGGTCTGAAATTTCATGAAAATAAAAAGTGCTTTAAAAAGTGATTTCTGCAAGTTTTATTGATTTATTTGGTAGGCATGGTGATATCTATTGAACATACTATATGTAGAGTATTAACGAATCACGATAATTGATGAAATTGTTTTAAAACAAAATATGTTTTGTAATAAAATGATTTTGGGGAGATATTTTAGAAGTTACCTGTACATTTTGACTACATGTACCGTAAATAATACAAAACTGAAAGCTCAACAAAAGAAATAAATATTTTTGAAGGAATGAAAGTGTACCCTTTAGCATTGGAAAGTAAAACTGATCTAACTAGATCCTTTGGATATTACTTTTGCTTTGTTTAAAGGGCATAGCATGTTGAATGTATTTAAAGTGTCCGAATATTTATGGTATACATATGCATGTATATCCCTATATGAGACAATATATTTAAAGCTGCGTAGTCTGTAACTTTGAACATTTTTCGAAAAAAATTATTTTCTTTTTAAATCATTTGTAAAAGCAGAATTAAGTTAAGTTTTCACGATAAATCTGTTCACTATAGCTGAAAACTGCATGGAAAAGTGAATTATCTTATAAAAACAGGTGTTTTTTCTCTTGTTGGTAATTATTTGCGTCCCTCCAATAAATATAGACAGGTAAGTTTTAGCATAAATGCTGTTGTTTTGATACTGATAATTTGTAAAGATTTACGAAATTGGTAAAATGTATACCTGAATTTTAGTTTTTTTACTGTGTTCTTGAAAAATAGAAACATTATTTCAAAAATTAAAAGATCAAAAGTTACAGACTAAGCAGCTTTAACACAAGTATTTACCTGTTATAACTCCTTGCATGCCAGTGGATAATTTTGTCGTCTGCCAATAGCCTTTTGCAAACAGTTTGAACCCAGATGAAGACCAACAGAACGTCGGTCTTGATCTGGATCCAAACTGTTTGATACTCTGATGGTGGTCCTGGGTGGTTTATTTTTAATTACTTAATTTTGAAGAAAGTCAGCAGACGAAAATAAAAACATGAACAATTCTCTAGCATGCAAATAGATAAGTACAGGACGTTTGCAAAATAATATGTCATTTAATAACAGTGAGATTTTTTACTATGAAAAAATGCATAAAACCTTGCTAACTCTACTTTTAATCTTTAAGTACTTTATATTAAACTAGCACAGAATACAAAGCAATTTAGGAGGTTGGTTCTAGAGAATTTCATTACTGTCATTATTTTCTTATTTGGTAGAAAAGGCATTTTTATGGGCTTAGGCCCTGGGTTTTTGGGCTGCTGAACATCTTTCCCCCCCCTTGTGCCAGCAAGCCACTTCCATACAATTTGTAAAATATGGTAACACACATACATGCAAAAGCTTTTGCTGGCACACGGGGGGGAATGATATTTTAAAAAATGTTTTCGGATTTCTATATATCTTAATGTAAAACTGATTGTTCTACCCAAAATTTTATATCTTTGAAGCACTTAATACCGAAAACGGATTTCACAGCCATAAAGTACTCAGGTCAGGGTAGCTTCAATGTGAAGAAAGTGGCGATTGACACACTTTTATTTTTACTGAAAACCGTAGGCATTTACCCATAGCAAGTGTCAATGATCCTTTAAAATGGACCAGCCAAACTTTATTTGAGCGAACTGTATGGAAGATTTTACCAAAGGATCATTGACACTTGCTATGGGTAAATGCCTATGGTTTACGGTAAAAATAAAAGTTTGCCAATCGTCCCTTCTTCACATTGAAGCTACCCTGACCCGAGTACTGTATGGCTGTGAAATTCCGTTTTCGATATTAAAAGCTTCAAAGATGAAAAATTTTGGGTAGAACAATCAGTTTTACATTAAGATATATAGAAATCTGAAAACATTTTTTAAAATATCTTCCCCCCCCCCCCCCCCCCCCCCCCCCCCCCCCCCCCCCCCCCCCCCCCCGTGTGCCAGCAAAAGCTTTTGCCTGTATATGTGTTACCATATTTTACACATTTTATGGAAGTGGCTAGCTGGCACAAGGGGGGAAAGATGTTCAGCAGCCCAAAAACCCAGGCCTAAGCCCATAAAATACCTTTTCTACCAAATAAGAAATTAATGGCAGTAATGAAGTTCTCTAGAACCAAACTCCTAAATTGCTTTGTAATCTGTGCTAGTTTAATATAAAGTACTTAAAGATTAAAAGTAGAATTAGCAAGGTTTTATACATTTTTTCATAAGAACAAATATCACTGTTATTAAATGACACATTATTTTGCAAACGTCCCGTACTTATCTATTTGCATGCTAGGGAATTGTTCATGTTTTTATTTTCGTCTGCTGACTTTCTTCAAAATTAAGTTTTTTTAAAATAAACCACCCAGGACCACCATCAGAGTGTCAAACAGTTTGGATCCAGATCAAGACCGACATTGTGTTGGTCTTCATCTGGGTTCAAACTGTTTGATAAAGGCTATTGGCAGGCGACAAAATTATCCACTGGCATGCAAAGAGTTTTAACAGGTAAATACTTTAGTGTTCAACATATTGTCTCATATTGGGATATACATGCATATGTATGCCATAAATATTCGGACACTTTAAATATACTCAACAAAAGAAGTTAAGGAAATCTCAGAAAAGCCTGTAATATAATAACTCCAAAGCAATCAATTATTCATTTTTTAGTTATTTGTGTAGATGCATGTCATCGGTTGAGAAAAATGCTTAGATCAGTTTGCAAGCACTAATACCTTAGTTGTGGCACAGTGTCAAGTAACCCAGGGGTCAAAGTCATTTTTCGCAAAAATGACTACAGAGTTTTCCCTCATAAACACATAAAAAACATGTAAGTTTTGAAAACATGAAATGCAATTCCTTTTGAATGTCACATGAAGTTAACTTGATAGCCTTAAACATCACATTTCGAAGATGAGAATGCCTTCATCAGTAATTAGTGTGTCCCCAGTCAGCGGTAAATACGGCTAGCACCGGTTTCGCATACTCTGAATATTGGTGATTTGGTGCTGAGGGATCAGCATCAATATCTTCTGCAACACTGCATCGAGAGGCTGGGGGTTTCTTGATGCCATAAATTTGCGTTGGACATTCTGTCCAAGAATGTCATAGACATGTTAAAATTGTAGACATGTCTGATGAGCAAACTGACCAGTCAATGCACACATCATTGTTTTTGCTGATTCTAGTGAGGTGTGTTCTGGCATTGTCATCCTAGGCCTGGTACTGTCACTGGTTTTCGCACAAAAAGGCAGGACAACATACCTCAACACTTTATCCATGTACACTTGACTGATCAAGTTACCCTCTATAACCACCAGATCTGTCGCCCTAGGTTTAAAACATCTCCATCTCCCGAGGGACCTGGCGAACGTAAATGTATGAAAACCTATGTTTGCTCTGTAAATAGAATTTTTGCGAAAAATGGATTGAAGACCAGTCAACTTTAACATGGATTTACTAAGCTGCTTTGGGCGCTACAGACCCAGATAAAGCTTCATTATAAAGAAAAATGGTCACATTATACTATTGTGGAATTCGAAAGTCTTTACATGTTGAAGATCTTTTGTCATAGCCCCTCAAACACAATTTCCTTAACTTTTTTTGTTGAGTATACATTTAACATGTTATGCCCTTTAAACAAAGCAAAAGTAATGATCAAAGGATCTAGTTCGAATCAGTATTACTTTCCAATGCTAAATGAGACACTTTCATTCCTTTAAAAATATTTATTTCTTTTGTTGAGCTTTCAGTTTTGTATTATTTACGGTACATGTAGTCATAAATGTACAGGTAACTTCTAAATTATCTACCTAAAATCATTTTATTACAAAACATAATTTTGTTTTTAAAACAATTTCATCAATTATCGTGATTCTTTAATACTCTGCATGTGGTATGTTCAATAGATATCACCATGCCTACCAAATAAATCAAGAAAACGTGCAGAAATCACTTTTAAAGCACTTTTTATTTTCATGAAATTTCAGACCCCCTCCCCTTTCTACCCGACATAACTCTCGAGCGCGTAGGAATTTTGAAAATATTTTGCTAGCTGGCTCTTGCCATTAGATTCACCTTTTGCACTGATATTACATGCACCACACTAAAAGCTCAAAAGCAGCGTTCTGGGAATCAGAAAAATAGGCGTATAAGGCCCAAACCGTCAATGATCCTTAGGAGGTAATAAGAACATGGTCTCGCATACCACCCACCTAAGGACACGGAGCAATTATGATGATAGCAATAGCCCTAAATAAGTGACCTACCGACTGCTTATTACCTTATTTCGTCAACTAAACATTATTTCGGGTACTCATTAAATGGAGTATCTGGTCCACCCACTTCCATTTAGTACCACAACAAAATTAATGTTTTCATGGAGAAATTTACGGTAACGTCATAGGGCCAGTTTAGCAAAAAATTTAGCGTAAAATTGCGATTATTTTCTTACCCATCAGTTTAAATATATGTTTTGGGTGCTCAAAAGAACCGTCTCATCGAGACAGTTCTTTTGAGTACCCACAACATATGTTTTGGTTGAGAAATAAGAAAAATAACTTTCTGGTACGCACTCTTATCTAGAGGCCTGTAATGTTTATTAGGTGCTTGTTTGGGTTTCAGTGAGATATGGGCATGCTTTCTGAATTAAATCCAATCACTAGGGTGAGATGGCAATGATCTGGTAATTGTATGTTAGTGGTAGCTGGGGTTGCGTAATGTGCTAATATGTCTCGGAAACCTCTCATTATGAGAGTAAACTAGGGGTTATCACATTCTCCTGCTGATTTAAGCCTATTGTCACCGTCTAGCAAAACTTATTGTGACACTAAACTACTTAAACCTCCAGTATGCTGAAGGGATATTGTAATTGTCTCCAGCTTTTCTATTCACGGACAATTAATAGTTGATGGTGTATTATCATGGCTCTGTCAGTCCACGCTTTATCGCCATAGATGACTTCAGAAGATACATGTATACCAAATTTGTTTTATTGAGCATAAATTGATCAAACTTTCTTTTATTGAGCAAAGATGTGTTAAGCATTGTTCTATTGAGCCAAGATGTATCAAACTGAGTTATATTGAGCGAAGATGTATCAAACTGAGTTCTATTGAGCCAAGATGTATCAAACTTAGTTCTATTGAGTGATGATGTATCAAACTTTGTTCTATTGAGTGAAGATGTATCAAACTTTGTTCTATTGAGCCAAGTTGTATCAAACTTAGTTCTATTGAGGGAAGATGTATCAAACTTAGTTCTATTGAGCCAAGATGTATCAAACTATGTTCTATTGAGCGAAGATGTATCTAACTATGTTCTATTGAGCGAAGATGTATCTAACTATGTTCATTTGAGTAAAGATGTATCTAACTATGTTCTATTGAGTGAAGATGTATCAAACTTAGTTCTATTGAGCGAATATGCATCAAACTTAGTTCTATTGTGCTGAGATGTATCAAACTTAGTTCATTTGAGTAAAGATGTATCAATCTTAGTTCTATTGAGAGAAGATATATCAAACTATGTTCTATTGAGCGAAGATGTATCAAACTATGTTCTATTGAGCGAAGATGTATCTAACTATGTTCTATTGAGCGAAGATGTATCAAACTATGTTCCATTGAGCGAAGATATATCTAACTATGTTCTATTGAGCGAAGATGTATCTAACTATGTTCTATTGAGCGAAGATGTATCTAACTATGTTCTATTGAGTGAAGATGTATCAAACTTAGTTCTATTGAGAGAATATGTATCAAACTTAGTTCTATTGTGCTGAGATGTATCAAACTTAGTTCATTTGAGTAAAGATGTATTAATCTTAGTTCTATTGAGAGAAGATATATCAAACTATGTTCTATTGAGAGAAGATATATCAAACTATGTTCTATTGAGCGAAGATGTATCAAACTATGTTCTATTGAGCGAAGATGTATCTAACTATGTTCTATTGAGCGAAGATGTATCAAACTATGTTCCATTGAGCGAGTAAAGATGTATCAATCTTAGTTCTATTGAGAAAAGATATATCAAACTATGTTCTATTGAGCGAAGATGTATCAAACTATGTTCTATTGAGCAAAGATGTATCTAACTATGCTCTATTGAGCGAAGATGTATCAAACTATTTTCTATTGAGCAAAGATGTATCAAACTATGTGTCAAATATTGTTCTTTAAAGCCAAGATGTATTAAACTTTGTTCTATTGAGCCAAGATAAATCAAATTTTGTTCTATTTAGCCAAGATGTATCAAATATTGAGCAAGTACCTATCAAATTCTGTTCTAATACTCAAATACCTACCATACTCTGTTCTAATGAGCAAAGATATGTCAAAGAATGTCTTCCGGAGCCTAGATGTGTCTAAGTTTACTCTAAGTAATATTCTATTGAACCCAAATCTATCAAGATTAAGGCAGCATACTCAAGATTAAGGCAACATTCTCTGATACTCTGAAGGAAGATCAAAGCATTGATTTGCAGGAGGAAATTAGAACATGTGTTCAAAAAGAGCAAATCTAATTTTCAAACTTAATTGCACAAATAAAAAGGCAGTTACCATATTTACCTCAAATATTGTGACACCTTAATTCCTCACCATACATATGTGCGTTGTGGTGTTGAAGGTATTGATGAAATAGCAAATAGTGTAAACCAGTATTCAGGTTTATTTTTGCATTTTTTTTTCAATTCAAAGGCTTATGTGAGATTACACAATTACTGGCGGATTGCATTAGATATACAAGTAAATGCCATTACCCATGCATGCCTTTGGACAATGGCCTGGTCCGCAAATTGGACAAAGCACTGTAGCGCAGTCAGTAGCGAGTCGAAGTTGAATTTATTTCTCTCTAGCACTGATTCAAAGACTGACTAAAGCATGATATGGGTCTCGTCAGAAGATCAAAACATTGACTTTATTATTTGCGAACAAGAAAGGCGCAGACCATCCTGTGCATTTACACAGTCTGATCAGCCCCTTTGTTTTTGGCTCTCTGCAATGTACAATAGCTACAAAGTTTCATTGATCTAGCAAGTCTCTGAAGCTGAACAGGCTTCATTGAGCCTTACCTCACTGATCTTCTCACATGAGGCCCATATGTGGTATGACTGAAAAAATTGTTGAAAGCCGATTTTGGAATGGTTAACTCCCATTTAGTGTAAATGGGTTAACTATGTGGATACCATGATACAACAAGTAACTTATTAAGACCATAGCTCTATTCATCAAACTGAATTCCATTTGAATAATTGATAGAGAACTGTTTTAAGGTGAAGAATTTTATTCTCCAACAAGCACTGTCATGAATATAAAGGCATCAGAGAGTTCCTTAGACTATAGTAATCTGGAATTTAAATGTTCTTTTATTGCAATTTATGGCCTGATTTCAGGGAAAGAATTCTGACAATTTTCTTGGAATGTATTTGCTTGTCCTGTGTGGCACTTGCTTAATTGAACTTCTTGCTTGGTAGCCTACCTTAATAGGAGATTTGAGCCGTGACATGTGATTTCCAACAATGTGGCATTTTGACTAGTGTAGACTCAGACCAGCCTGTGCAGCCTCCTTTTAAGCTTAGAAACTCCAAATGCTGTTCAGTCTGTAGCTTAACAATCATAAAATATTCAAGTGACTAGCAATGGCTCTGATCAGACTGCGCGTATGCGCAGGCTGATCTGAGGCTTTGCTGGTCACACATACCACATTGTTTGAAATTCTCATGTCGTGGCTCATTTGTAGATACTTGTCATTGTCAAGGTCACCTTAGTATTATATGTGCAAGAAGCAAATGAGTATGGCTAGGAAATGTAACAATCACAGACTACAGACTAAACCAAGGCACCTTGAGGAAGAGATACAGAACACAGACAGCTTCAACTCAATTAAAAGTAAAGTAACTAGCTCTCTCTTCCTCGGTAAGATGATTGATAAGCTAGAAAGGACACCAAGAATCACACCACAAAACAAGGACCAACACAAACCCCCACACACAAATCAAATTAACATACTAAAAGGGATCTTGACTCGCAGACAGCCACAGCTGTTGAGCCACGGTGTCCACATATAACATCGTGCAAAATAACTTTTGACTCATTTTAAGTATTGTTAAGTTTAAACCCTTTGGGCATTTGATAATAGCTACAGATATGCGCACTATAGGTGTTTATGCAAGAAGATTGGTTTTATCATAGCAAACTTTTTGTGGCATTTCATCTGGGTCTTCAGTGTTTACCAAAGTACCCGTAATGGGTTTCTCAAATACTAAGGGTTAAAGAGAGTGAAGAAAAGAAGAGAGAGAACTTACAGACTAGTGGATGATCTGGTATACCTATTATCCAACACTCATATGTAATAACAAGGTAGCATTCTGTTGAAGACAGACTGTCAGACTATATCTATATCCTAGATCATGTAGCTACAAGGCAGTCCTGTGGTTTAATGATGATGTCATTTCCAGAGACACTGTTTGTGTTAGATGGTTAATGAGATTTTATCTCCTGTTTGTTGTTATTTCTGCTTTAATACTAACTATTGCTACCTTTCATTAGTTTTCCATACTGGGTATTTTTGACAGTGTATACCCAGATAAGATGCCAAAGAATGCATTATCTTGTCATGAAGATGAAAAATAATGAAGAAATCATGGTCAGGCAGAGTGTCTCAGTAAGAAATCTCTCAGGGCATTCATGAAGTGCTTCGCTGACCTTGACCTCAATCTCAAGGTCACAAGACTATATTAAACCAAATTATGTACCAGGAGACCAAAATCTTGTTTATACAATGTCAGATGAGCGCTACATGGTCCACCAATTAAAATTTCTTTATGCCAAGCACATGGCTCAGTTGGTAGAGCTTTAGACTGGGGATCGAAGGGTTGCTAGTTCGAGACTTACGCAGGCGGGGTCACTAGATTTGGTCCTTGAGCAAGACACTTTTTCCACTGCACAGTACTGGTTCAACCCAGAAAGACAGGAAATCATCCTGCCACGACTGAAAAATTGTTGACTGGCAATACTTCAGGTGGGGGAGAAAATGCAGTTCCATATACGAGTAGTCTCATTACTGTAAACGGTCAGTTCATTAATGCTTTGCATACTTGGTAATTTTTCATGCTTTTGTTGTCCTCTGCTGACTTTTTTTTTCAAAATTTACGTCTTCAAAAAAATATTCCAGGAACTCCATCAGAGTGTCAAATGGTTTGAATCCAGATCTGACAACGTTATCAGCAGTAGACAAAAGTCACATCTGGCCAGGAAAAAGTTGAAGTACAGGTACACCTAAATATTCACCATTTTATGTTTGTTTACCTGTGATATTTGACTGATATTCCTAATTATTCATTTTTACCTTGGGCCATTGTTTTTAAGCTTTCAACTTTCCATCTGCTTTGCATATCTTCAGTTTCCCCAGATTTTAATCTCAGTGATTTTACAAAGTCTTTGATATGAGAATACGCTGACAATAAAAATCTCAGATAAGAGCAGATTGCTCAATATTGCATACTGAAGTGCATGCCAACCCTAATATGACAGATATGAATGATTGGTCTGAGGCTTAAAGGCAGGTTTACCATATGCAGTTTGTTTTGATAAAACATTCTTAAAATATCATCACATTATTGATATTACATTAATATCTGGCTTACACAACTCATTTATAAAATAAAACAAATTATTTCAAATACTGAAGAAAAAGCCTAAGATAAACTTTGGTTAATCTAGATTATCAATAAAACAGTACATTGTTACAGTGTGGTCCGAACCTGGTTATAAATGGATAATTTTACAAATTATTTTAACCCATATCCTTCAAAAAAATGTCCTGAAAGTGTTGTCTGATTTTTACATCTGCTGCATATATTTAAATGCACTTCAGGCTACTTTTGATCATGGACGCAAACATTATATGAACCCTGATCACTGAGCAGTCTGATCTATGTCCATATTGTTTGCAATATAGGATTCCAAAGTGCATAAACAGATAAGTGAGCAGACGACAATTGTTGTGAATGGCGGTAATGAGCCAACAAAATGTGGCTTTGGTACTCCTCACAAGCAACCAGTGAAAGCTCAGACAACCCCTGCAAAACCAGAGCAAACACAAAGCATGAAAATAAATGAAGACGACTCTTCACTGTTTGACAAAAGTACTCATTTACGGTAGACTGGCTTGTCTCAGCCAAAATTTTTATGTGCTGCTCATTTATATTATCATCCAATCATCAGAAGGTGCAGAGGCCGTATGGGCCTACACAGGTGAAAACCTGTCTTTGGGTTTACCGACCAAGTAAGGCTCATACCAGCCTGCTTAGCTACAGAGACTAGCCAGAATATTGAAATTCTGCATGAAGCAAATTTAGATATCATACTTTGCAGGGAGTGAAAAGCAAAAGCAGGCAGTGATCAGACTGTGCAGATGGGCATGCTGGTCTGCACTTTTTTATTCATATATAACAAAGTTGGGTTTTCTTGCATCACAACCCATGTAGTCCCAGCAGGTGGGTTAAATTGATAGGTAATAATTAATTATTAATCAAACAGACAATAAAATCATTAACTCAGTGAGTATGATGGATGTCCCTGGGTGGCAGCTTGCACTGAACAAGGTGTGAAAAGTAATCATATTATAGTGTTTGTTTGCTTACTATACCCTGAAATCACTACTACGGTAAATCTTGTATTAGTTCGTACAGTAAAAAATAATTATTTTTCGCTGTGTACGAACTAATAAAAAATATTTTTCTGAGAAAGGGGACTGTACGAACTAATAAAATGAAATTCTGAAGATCGAAAAACGGGAACAAAAACATGCAAAAATTGCCAAAGAGGGTGAAATTTCTGTTTATCCTTTCAGCCTAAATTCAATTTAACTAACATTCTTAATAGCATGGTGAAAGATTGAAAATAAACAACCAAACATAAAAGTCCGGATTGCCGTTTCAACCGACTCACATGCAATGTGAGATATACCCGGCGATATCACCCGGTTACAGGCCAACTCTACATAGGCCTGCTTTACGGAAGAGATGTCACGTCAGACTTGTTCTATGACGATTGTCTTGATTGGAATCATACTCGGACCACCGAGGAATCATAACAAAAATACAACTTCTGTTCACTACCGACGGCTAGCTCTACAAAGTAACAGAGCAATGTATATCGCAGCTTTCGTTTTTGGTCATGATGTAGATTCTTATTTTCTTAGAACCCTCGAAAATGCAGCATACAAGTAGACAAGACAATACATGTCCGTACAGTTAGTCCTACAGGTTAGACGTACGCGTGCACTCATTGATTTGGAATGAAAACTGAAAATGAAAATGGCGACTTCTAAATATGAAAATGAACAACTGGAACGCAGAACTCTCATGAATCAGAGTAGTACATTTCTCTGCCTTCATATTGTAAAAAGACCCACAACTTACGTTTTTGCGAATGCTTACTCCATTTAAAGGCTTTGTATGAACACCTATATTTCTGCATAGGTTGGTTGGTTCGAGTCTTCATCATACGTCGTATTCCTTGTGGCGACATAACATGCTTAGCTTGTTCGCACACCCCCTTACGTGTTAGCTCTGACCTAATATAGCTGGGTGTTAGGCTGTTAGCATTCTAAGATTATGATAATGGCAATCAATGCGTACTTTGTCACCTTCGGTCGCTTGACCATGGAAAAGCCATTACATGAGAAAATCTGTCTTTCGTGATTTGAGGCTGACTGACTCTTTTACAGCCAGAAACAGGGTTGGATGCACATGCTTGTCTTTGCACTGCTATTTGAACACCATGCTATCCCGTGTACACCTTGCTTTCCATGCGCGGATCGAGGATTTTCGTCAGGGGGGGGGGGGGGGGGGTCCGGGTCAATCTGACAAAAAAAGCCCTGACAACGTTTCTTTTTAGTCCTCAGCTTATTTTACTGAAGTCAAATGGTTAATTTCGAAGAAAACTATCATTTTTCAAGGTTCCAGAGGGGGTCCAACATTTTCCAGGGGGGGGGGGGGGGGGTCCAACTTTTTCCAGGGGGTCCAATTGCTGATACCCTATAAAAACCCATATAACTTGTGATTTTCCAGGGGGGTCCGGACCCCTCTCTGGATCCGCACTTGCTATCTCGACCAGCAGGAGATAGCTTTTTACCATTTAGTCGTCTTTGGGTTGTATTTTTCAGTTTTATTTAAATTTTGATAGACCATGATTCTGTAAGCAAACAGTGGCGTCAGGCGACCCCACCTGCGGATCCAGAGGGGGGGGGGGTAGGGGGTCCGGACCCCCCCTGGAAAATCACAAGTTATATCGGTTTCTCTGGACACCCCCACCCCCTGGAAGAAATTGGACCCCCTCCTCCCCTCTGTAATAAAACCATTGGATCCACTCTGTAAACTGTAAAATAAGTTGATGACTAAAAAAAACATTGTCCAGACTGTTTTCTGGCCGTCGGGCCTCGACCCCCCCCCCCCCCCCCCCCCCCCCCCCCCCCCCCCCACCCCGCCTGACACAAATTCCTGGATCCGCGCATGAACCCTGTTCGACTTGTTCATAACGCCTAGGACACTGTTTAATGTATATTTTCTTGCGTCAAGGCCATCATCACGTGCGACCCCAAACTTTAAAACAACACGTGGCCGGAATTGATGTGCGCGGTCTCTTTGATCTTAAATAGATCATGCTGTCTTTGCCCTTGGTATCAGCTGATATAATTAGCAGACGTTTTGTGAATTGACCAGGCCCAGCAAAAAAAAAAATAAAATGTGAATTCAAACTGTTTGAAACTCTGATATGGGCGGAGACAGAGGGGGCAGGGGGTCCGGACCTCCCCATGAAAATCATAAGTTGCCATTTGTTTCCTAGAATAAAAACTGGTACGAACCTCCCTCGAGAAGCAATTCGACCCCCCCCCCCCCCCCCCCCCCCCCCCCCCCCCCCCATCCGTTGGAATTGTCTGGATCCGCGCACGCATGTCTTGTAGGAATTTTATTTTTTATTTTTTGCATGTAGCAGGTTTAGCTATCATACTTTCTAGAGATAATTGGTAGAACTGCGCAGGTGCGCTGGCTGATCTGCGCCTTTGTTGTTTGCATACAAAAAAGTTTCTCGCGGAATTGGGTAAAAAAGCTAAGATACACGGACGGTAAACGAGAGGCTTTTTCGACCATTTTTTTCTTATCTGAATGCAAGCAATTGTTGCGGTAAGCCTAACTTTAGACATGCACCTTCATCTACATTCCTTGTATGCGAGTATTTATGCCCCTGGCAAGAATGTGCGGATGTGCAGGCTCGTCTGAGCCTTCGCTGGTTGCATGTGCAAGAGGTACCATAATCTGATGAACTGGCTCTTTTCATAGACAGCCCAATGAAAAGCATGATGCAGAAGCATGCTTAAATCACTTTTCATCTTGGTTTGTGCGTCTGTGCGTACGTGTGATGATCCACAGGAATCATTTAATGTGTAAGACCCATAATAGAATTTCATGAGGACGCCGCGCTAGGCTCATCAGTGTCGTCTTTGTTTGATAAAAAGTTCCATCGGCTATACAATGTATATAGTTATTTTATTACGCTTATTGCGTGCACGTTTTGGTGAAACTTAGAAATGAAATTGATGCACGCACATTTAAAGCACAGCTAATTAGTGGGAGTACGTAGGTGTCTAGATTCTTCATCAACTCCAAAACTTTGAGTTACGCGACGAGATTGCACAAAAGCACAGGTTCCCCTGAGCCTTCGCTGATAACATTTGTGATAAACACCAGCCGATATGGTTTCATCATGCTCGGATCCAGTGATTAAAAAAAAAAGACGCTTGGGCATATTTATGACACAGAAAGACCAGAAAGGCTCAATGATCAGAGACACTTAGGACACTGTGTGCACGCGCGGGTGGTTGTGTGTGTACATGTTTTTGATTTTTGTCATGACTGGACAAAATATCTCCGCGATTTACATCAGTCCCACGTTCATTGAACCTAGCGTTTATCATTGAATAAAAGTTTGGCATGCATCAATGCTGGATGCACGCGCACAAGCGACACTGATGATCGCACTGACAGGCGAAACGCTCCTGTTCCGCTGATATGTTTGTTAACTGACGTGCTCGACGAAAAACGAAAGCATCGTAGACAGACACGCTGATTGACCAAATGAACGGAAAAAACGTTGTGTACGAACTATTAAAATTACAAATAGGAAAAATGACCACTGTACGAACTAATACATGACATTTTGAGCTGACCGGTCATGAATAATTTATGGTGTACAAACTATTCGAGTGTACGAACTAATACAAGATTTACCGTAAGTCATATCACATGTATAAACCTCACCCCCTTTATGCAGGCCTTAAGATAGGGGTATGTATCAAATGTAAATTTGCTTATTTCTCAGCTAAAACGGTTCTATGACAAAACATCGAAAGACAAAACAATGAGTTGACAGTACGCCAAAACGACAAAACATAGATACGACAGAAGGTCTAAAATAACATCGAAAATAACATCGAAAAACACTGAAAAAATTTTAGGAAAATATGTTGAAAGATTTCTTCAAATTACAAATTAGTTATTAAAATTGTTACTAGATAAGTTTGTTTTAACTAGTAATGAAATATTATAAGCGATTCCATGCTAGTAATCAGAACGTTTTTTTTTGGGGGGGGGGGGAGGGAGGGAGGGGGGGGGGAGGGAGGGGGGGAGGGAGGGGGGGGACCCTGGTATGAAATTGGCTATAAAGGGTAAAGAAATAATCTGGGAATCTTGTCTGATTGAAAGACATGTCCTTTGCCTTTAGTCTTACATTCTTCCTTGCTACTTCCGCTGCACAACTGGATGTGAGTCAGGAATGATGATAGTAGCTGCAGATACACTAATTGCTTTTTAATTATTATTTAATTACTTCTGATTTCTCATAATGACATAAAGTTGGTTTAGCATTATGAGATAATGGTACTAATCACTTATACTTAAAATTAACATTAGCTCTTTGTGCAAACTGTTTGGACCCAGATCAGGACTGGCGTTCTGATAACCTTCGCAAACAGTTTGGACTCAGATGAGGACAGACAGAACATCAGTTCTGGTCTGGATCCAATTCTTTGACACTCTGATAGTATTTCTTTTGAAAAAAATTAGCAGTCAGTAAAAAATCATGAAAAATTTACATCAGCTTTTGGATTATTTTCACACCTCATAGAGAAATCTTTTGACACTTTTGCAAACAGAGCAGACCCAGATCAAGAGCTGCCTGATCAGGGCTTACTCTGTTTGCTTATGGAAAGTTTGCTTGTGGAAATATGATACATCTGATCCTACACAGGTGGACCTGGCAAGTAATTTCTTTGTTCTATGTACCAACATACAATTATTCATAGTTGGTGGAGCTTAGTATGAATATTTATTAAAGGATGTGGAGTGCAGTGGCTGAGTTGATACAGCCTTAGACAGGGGATCGAAGGGTTGCTCAGGTTTGAGCTTCATCGCTGGCAGACTGCTATGTTGTGTCCTTGAGCAAGACACTTTATCCGCTGTGTAGTACAGGTTCAACCCAGGAAGACAAGTCCCAACATGACTGGAAAATTGTTGACTGAGACATAAAGAATCAAACCAAACAAACAAAACTGTTTAAAGGCACTTTAACCATCATATAAATATTTGATAGTTCGAATAAGGAGAGAGAAATCTGCTCATTGCATGAAAGAAGACATATATGTTTATCCCTCAGCGGGCGGAGTCACCGTGTTGTATCAAGACACTTTTTCCACTGCTAAGTATTGGTTCAGCCCAGGAACACAGGAAATCGTCCTGACATCGCTGAAACAGTTGTTGACTGGGACATAAAGTATAAAAAACAAACTTTCTTTATCCTTTTTCTGCCATTCACAACAATTATAGTCTGCACTCTCTTCTGCTTCTGTACTTTGATTGCCTATATATAGCAAACAATATGGACCCAGATCAGACTGCCCACTATAGGCTACTGTGAGAGAAGGAGTTAAGAAATTTAATTGGAAATCCTAGAATTTATAATGAAACCCCTCGCATGTGTCAGAGATGGAATTTAAAACCTCCTCAGTAATATTTTTCATTAAAAACAAGGATATGAAAAAAATATTCAAGCTTTGCAACTGATCACCTGTGTAATAAGAAGCTGGATACCCTTGCAGCAATTAATTTACAGGTTTATGAAACTTTCAACTTGCTTAATACGGTCAGTTTTTCAACCCATATCCTACCAATATCTTTTGTCATGAAAATGCAGTCTGCTTTGTATGTCTGCTGCAT
The DNA here is from genome assembly GCA_964019695.1 of Loripinus fragilis. Classification (NCBI taxonomy): domain Eukaryota; kingdom Metazoa; phylum Mollusca; class Bivalvia; order Lucinida; family Lucinidae; genus Loripinus; species Loripinus fragilis. Next base: position 7,022,503 of record OZ026516.1, read on the forward strand.
ATATTCAAAGGCACTCCAGAAAACTTTTACTGTGAAAGCCACAGGTTTAGATAAACAAAAATTATCAGCATAAAATTGGAAATATTTTCTTTCCCATTAATTTTAGCAGATGGTTTGGGTGCTCAAAAGAACCGTCTCATTGAGACGGTTCTTTTGAGTACCCACAACATATGTTTTGTTTGAGAAATAAGAAAATTAATTTTCTGTTACACACTCTTGGAAGCAATCACAAATGAACCTTGATTAGACCTCTCTTAAGGGATGACTTTGGATCTAGATACATTGGCTATATGCAGGAAGTATCAAGAAAAATTATTCTACTGATCAATTTATTAGTTATAAAGAGACTGTAGCTTGAAGCCATTCCTCTAATACATGTCTAGATTTTCACACAAATTGATACTAGTGATCTGTTAGCTGTCAAACACTGAAGTACCCCTCCCACTCTATCATACCAAGAGACAGGTGATCACCCCAGGGAGAGCAATTAGAAACTAATTTGTTTTGATCCTTTGAAGATAAAATAAACATTTTAAGGCTGTTTTATTTTACTTCCTCGGTGTTAAAAACCTTTCTTTGATGGCTACAAAAACAAAATATACACTGTTGCCCCTTGGTTATTATACATGGTAGTCAGTATGGGACCATTGATTTTTATGCTGGGGTGGTGGGTAGGGGACAAAAATCAACTTAAACATCTGGATCCTGTCAAGAGCAAGCTTCTCAGCATGCCAGACCTGAAACTGTGACAAATACAGTGTCAATGAGGACTTTATATGAGTACTGAACTGAAATATATCGCTGCCAGAGCCTGTTAGTTTCGGGAAGCCAAAGGCATGATTCCTGGACCTCCCCCTCCCCACCCTCCCTCTCCCAGCATGGTCATTCAGCTGATAAGATCTGTCAGTTATTTTCCAGGTAATATCTGTCAGCCAGTCAAATAGTAGATCATAGCTGCATGTGTTGCTGTAGATGTTGACTCTTTGACTGTTATTGGATTTATGAGTAAAGGTGGCTAATATTGCCTCTACCTTTAGCAGAACATTTTAAATTATGTTGCCTACCAAATTTTTTATGTATACAGTAAATGTTCTAAAAGTTGGAACACTTTTACTGTTTTTTGCAAATGTTGGTTATTCATGCCTAATCTAGATATTTAGAGTGAGCTTGTCTGAACATAAACGTGTAGATCTAAATTACTATCTTGAGTAGGACCAGTTAAGAGTGGGTATCGAAAAACTAATTTTCTTATTCCTCAACCAAAACATATGTTGTGGGTACTCAAAAGAACCGTCTCAATGAGACGGTTCTTTTGAGCACCCAAAACATATGTCAAAACTGGTGAGTAAGAAAATATTCACAATTTAACGCTCAAAAAATGTGTTTATCTAAACCTGTGCATTCTAGTCTGAAACAGTCTTGAGACGTCAGAAATATATTGAATCAGAAATACTAATCCTTAGCTTAGTACTGGTTCAACCCAGGAAGACCCGTCCCTTTATAACTGAAAGATTTTTGATGGGACGTATAGAATCAAATCAAACAAACAAACAAGAATCAGAAATATTGAGAAAACTGAATTATTATCCAATTCTCTCCCTGGTCTATGAAGAATTTAATAAATCTCTGCCACATAAGGAGCACTTGTTCTTCTATCTTGATGGTCAGCTAGGTAAACATATTACATCAAGGAGATTTACAGTCACTTTCCAATATATTGCCAATCAGGTTAATTAACATTCCTTATCCACCTAGAGGACCACACAAATCCAATAGAGATAATAGAGAGATTTAATAATTCAGATATCTAAATAAAATATGAAAATCTTCTACCAGAATAATAAAATTAAGAGCCAGTGCATGAGATTTCCAACAATGTGGTATGTGCGACCAGCAAAGCCTCAGATCAGCCTGCACATACGTGCAGTCTGATCAGAGCCTTTGCTTGTCGCTCGAATATCCTATGAGTGTTAAGCTACTGACTGAACACTATTTGAGGTTTCTAAGCTTAAAAGGAGGCTGCAGAGGCTCGTCCAAGTCTACACATGTCAAAATGCCACATTTTTGGTAATCTCATGCCACGGCTCATTAATTTATTATTGTATATACAGCAAATTAATTAAATTTTAGAAATGGTCTAGGTGAGTTTAGAATCTGCTGTTAACTCTACCTGTCATCTGTCGATAAATAATGCAAACAGTTTGGACTCAGATCAGACAGGCATTATCAGAGGGTAATAATGGCATGACACCAGAATAAGGCAATAAGAACAACACACAGGGTTCGCACAGGCTTGAAAAGTAATTGAATATACAGGTTTGTCTTGAAAAGTCCTTGAAAAATAAATTTGCATTAAAAAGAACTTGAAAAACACTCAAAAGCCTTGAAAAGTCCTTGAATTTTACCATTTACAGGAGGATTCAACACTGTCTTTGGTGACCTAAATCAGAATAAATAGTTTACAGTCCTTGAAAATATTAGGAAAGTCTTTTAAAAGTCCTTGAAAAGTCCTTGAATTTTACACAAATTTGCCTGTATGCACCCTGACACATGCTGACACTATCAAAGGGCAACAAATACACAACTTACAGACACCATCAGAGGTTAATGAGAACACAGCTTACAGACACCATCAGAGGGCAATGACAACACCATTTACAGGCACTATCAGAGGGTAAAAAGAACACAGCTTACAGACACCACCAGAGGGCAATGACAACACCATTTACAGGCACTATCAGAGGGGAAAAATAACACAGCTTACAGACACCATCAGAGGGCAATGACAACACCATTTAAAGGCACTATCAGAGGGTAAAAAGAACACAGCTTACAGACACCACCAGAGGGCAATGACAACACCATTTACAGGCACTATCAGAGGGGAAAAATAACACAGCTTACAGAACACCATCAGAGGGCAATGACAACACCATTTACAGGCACTATCAGAGGGGAAAAATAATACAGCTTACAGAACACCACCAGAGGGCAATGACAACACCATTTAAAGGCACTATCAGAGGGGAAAAATAACACAGCTTACAGACACCATCAGAGGGCAATGACAACACCATTTACAGGCACTATCAGAGGGGAAAAATAACACAGCTTACAGACACCACCAGAGGGCAATGACAACACCATTTACAGGCACTATCAGAGGGGAAAAATAACACAGCTTACAGAACACCATCAGAGGGCAATGACAACACCATTTACAGGCACTATCAGAGGGTAAAAAGAACACAGCTTACAGAACACCACCAGAGGGCAATGACAACACCATTTACAGACACTATCAGGGGGTCAAAAGAACACAGCTTGCAGACATCATCAGAGGGCAATGAGAACAGGATATACAGACACTATCAGAAGGTATACAGCCACCATCAGAGGGCAATTTGTACACTATAAGAGGGTCAAAAGAACACAGCGTAAAGATACCATTAGAGGACAATGACATTACCATATATGGACACTATCAGAGGGTAAAAAGAACACAGCTTACAGACATCATCAGAGGGCAATGACAACACCATATACACACATTATCAGAGAGTTAAAAGAAAACAGCTTACAGACATCAAGAGAGGGCAATAAAATACCACATACACCTTCAGAAGGCAATAAAACTCCACACACACTATAAGAGGGCAATAAGAGCACCACATACACTACCAGAGGGCAATAAAACACCACATACACTATCAGAGGGCAATAAAACACCACATTCACTATCAGTGGGCAATAAAACACCACATTCACTATCAGAGGGCAATAAAACACCACATTCACTATCAGAGGGCAATAAAACCCCACATTCACTATCAGAGGGCAATAAAACACCACATTCACTATCAGAGGGCAATAAAACACCACATACACTATCAGAGGGCAATAAAACTCCACATACACTATCAGAGGGCAATAAAACTCCACATATACTATCAGAGGGCATTAAAACACCACATATACTATCAGAGGGCAATAAAACACCACATACACTATCAGAGGGCAATAAAACTCCACATATACTATCAGAGGGCAATTAAACACCGCATACACTATCAGAGGGCAATAAAACACCACATACTTTATCAGAGGGCAATAAAACATCACATTCACTATCAGAGGGCAATAAAACACCACATTCACTATCAGAGGGCAATAAAACACCACATTCACTATCAGAGGGCAATAAAACACCACATTCACTATCAGAGGGCAATAAAACACCACATTCACTATCAGAGGGCAATAAAACACCACATTCACTATCAGAGGGCAATAAAACTCCACATATACTATCAGAGGGCAATTAAACACTGCATACACTATCAGAGGACAATAAAACACCACATACTTTATCAGAGGCCAATAAAACACCACATACACTATCAGAGGGCAACAGGAGCACCACATCATGATCTAGACACTACAAGAGGATATCAAACACCACATTCAGTTACTATCAGCTGGCAAATAGAATACTAGGTGCAGATACTAGAAACTCTCAGGGGCAATAATAGAACGCCACATTCAGACACTAGCTACCATTTGCACATTTAGACTATATGTATCTAATTTTAATACATTGTAAATGAAAATGTTGGGAGGACCTTTATGAATTATTTTGCAGGAAGTAAGTGTCCTTCAAACTTGCTCAGTTACAGGCAAGTGAATGATCTAGAGTGACTTAAGAAACTAGATATGGAGTGAGGATTAGTGAGAATAATGTTGAAATTTTGAACAAATAATGCCATGAAAGCCATCTGTACTCCAAGTTGTTAGTACACTATTTAAGTCTGTTAGTTACTATTTGTGTTGTTTTGTGAGAAAATCCCTTAACAAGTGATAAGATAACTTTGATCTTTACTATTAACAAACATTGATCAATTATTATAATCTCTGTCCATGCACTGGGTCCTGGGTATGGGGTGTTGTGTGAGGAATAGGGTTTATGAAGAGCATACATTTTATATCCAACCTTTGAATAGGGATTAATTAGATTTTGCTTTTAGAAGGGCAACCATTTGCCACAGACAATATTTTACTTTTTTGTCACATGAAGCTTGATGTGTTGGAATCGTCTGGAAGCAGATGACTGACATGAAATATCAAAGTAAGGAAGAAGGCAAAGATCAGGAATCGATACAATCAATTACCACACCCGACCCAGGACACCATATGGGAAAGTGACAAAAACATCACTTACAAGAGAGCCAAGAGGTCAGCCATTTCCCAGCAGGTGACCAAGCCTTATTTTGTCTGAAACTCAAGATTGCCCTGGAAAAAGTGGTTAGGTTAACTGACCGTCTCACCATGAACATAGCTGTTGACTGGGATGTAAAACAACAAACCAAACAAACATCCATCATGGCAGCAAACACTATGAACCGTAATCAGACTGCTCCTTAAGGAGTACAAAGTGTGCATAGTGTTTGCAATAGAGGCTACCAAGGTACATACAGTAAAACCTGTCTTAAGTGCCACTTAAAAATAGACAAAACAAAGATCTAAATGGCAAATGGTAGCTTAATGCAGGTCAAAACTATTGCAGAATGCTCTCCTTGGAGCATTCTGCAATACTTTTGGCCTGCATTAAGCCATAACCGGTCTTGAGATCAAATTTTTTATTTTCTTTTTAGTGGCCGCTTAAGACATGTTTAACTGTATTAAGCAGATGAGAAAGCAGACAACATTTGTCATGAATGACAGAAAAAGGGCTAAAACACCAAGCATGACTGCAGCATATTGGCAAACCATTTTCATATATAGGGCCAGTTAAGCAAAAAGTTTCAGCCTAAAATTGTAAATGTGTTTTGGGTGCTCAAAAGAACCATCGCACTGAGATGGTTCTTTTGAGTACCCACAACATATGTTTTGGTTGAGAAATAAGAAAAATAATTTTTCGCTACCCACCCTTATCTGGGGGCCTGTAATAAACCACCGACTCAATGTAAAAGGTTTGAATCTCTGTTCGTCCAATGAGTTCAAGCTATATATACTGCTCAACAAAAGTTTAGCACGAATTTAATATCATATCCAGGTTTGAATGAATATGAAATATTTTATTTGGTGTTAATCAACAAGTATGGAGATCTTAAAATTAATGTTTTTTCGTAACCGCTAGACAAAACTTAATCTAGTTAGGCGTCAGTGGGTTGACGTTACTTTTTATGCCATGCGCATGTAAAGGATACAAGTCCACATCCAAAATTAAAACTTTCAATTCTAACGTAAAGCAAAAGGTTCATAATGGTGAAAAACGTTGAAAATGTCAGAGAATGGCGCCCCTTTATGCCATGTTTCTGCGCATAATAATGATGTTAAAATACCTTGTTTCAAACACCTTATATGGATAACGTTACCACTTACATTTAGCCTAGAATTCAGATCAACGTCACTTTGCATGAATCAAATATGCAGAGACAAACTTTTATATAAACTTGCCTTAACCTTAATTGTCTTTCTTATGGCACCCTCTTAAACACGAAAACCCTTTCAATTAAGCATGTCTACGCAACGAAAAAAGTACTGTTTTTGACTTGCAAACGCCATTATAAAACGACGTTATTAGTTTCTGAGACTCAACGTTTGCTTCAAAGGCTCAATTGAGACGACCTTAATTTTTCTTCAGAATGGCTGTTTCGACCTAATTGGAAAACAAGAGACTTTATAAACCGATGCTGTATCAATTTTGTATTGCGAGTAATGCAGGTGAAACTCGTTTTTGACCCCTTCCTTGTTTAACACAATGAACAACGCAGTAGAAATCAAATAAAATTACCCCAATTGCTTTCATTAACTTAAACACATATAAAACCATCATTTCAGCAGAAATTTTATAACTTTTAATAATTTGCTCACACATAAAATTAATCTTTATGTATCCGTGCTAAACTTTTGTTGAGCAGTATAGACTCGTACCGATAATTTTTGCTAATACTAACATGGCAAAAATGAAAATGTTGACAGCAGCAAATTACTGTTTGCTCTACACATATCAGGAATATAGTAATCTATTATATGTCGATGACGTCAGTTAGCTAAAGCCCTATCTATGTAGTAATGGTAAATAATGTTATCATTGTAACACACAGATTTAAAGAGCCGAGCTAGACGACTATATTTGTCTAGAGTATATCTCGTTTCCACAGAGATAGTAGCTACAGAGTAATGTTTGTCCAATTGTTGATTAAATAGCCCGCTAAATGGTTCTATATTGACGCATCTTATATCTTGGTAACTGTTGAAAGTCACACTTTAAGACAGGGGGCTAGTAACCACAATGATTTCAAAAATGTTTCATATTGGACTCTTATATAATAGAAGCTTTTGACATTAAAATAAAATCAATTTGATGACCATTTTTGGACAAAAATGATGAAATTAAAATAAAAACATTTTGATGAACATTTTTTGACAAAAATCAAAATGTTCATCAAAATGATTTTATTTTAATTTCAAAATAAAATGGAACAAAAATATATATAGGAAACACATGAAAGCCATTTAAATGTGACAGGGGTCCAATTTTTCAGGTTGCAAATTTGAACAGAAATCTCACACAGTTTAGGCCTTCAGAAATCCACTACCGACGAGATCCGACTGCACTAAATGGTAGTAGACATGTGACAACCAGAAATGTGAAGGACATTCACTTATCAAAGTGTGTTTTGATCGTTTAGAAAAGCAATCTTAAAAAGCAGTTTTTCCATCAAATTGCCAAGTTTGAAATTTTAACACTGAAATCTCCATAGGAAAATCAATGTGATGTTGCATCTTAGTAAGAGGACATTACCAGAGTTCTCACTAACTCCAAATTTGGATTATTTTACTCCAACTTTTCGATTATGACTCCTACTTTTTCAAAAGTGCCAATAGGAAAGTATGGTAAAACTCCTATTTTTTCTGGCAAACAGCATTTTTACTCCTATTTTCAAAATCCTAGTGAGAACTCTGATTACTAGTCGAGAAATGGTAGAAACAATGTGCTGAGAGATCTACCTGATTTGGCAAAAGAAAATTATCGAAAATTGTGATAAATCGAAGATTACCAAACATTTAATATTCCCTATTTGTTTTTGTCAAAGGGAGACAATTTTCAATTTTTTACAAATTTGATAAATTCGAAATTGATTTCTGAGCTTGTTTCAAGTGATTAAATCAGTTTTCTTGTGTTGTTATGCAACACAATTATGACCAATTTGATTAGCATAACAATTTTAATGTGCGCATGAGCAAAGCAAAATTCAGTGAATAAAGCTTTAAACTCTTAAAGGAGCATAAGGATGTTTGGGAAACATTATTAAGCTTTAGTAAATACTTTTTGTCCAATACTTTCTCACAAAATATAGATAATTGTAGTGTAGCGTTTTCACTTTTGTTCAGTATATTTTTTGAAATTGTATGGAAGATTAGTAAATTCCTTGTTAAGTTATATGGATCCGCTGCTGAAAAATTACCCAGCATGCAAAGAAATCTGAAACTGCTTTATTGCATCAGTTTTATAAATTCTGATTTTTATCAAGCAATAATAATTAATAAAGACACCAATTAAAGTGACAAAACAGCTATAAATGTGTCCAGCGTTGTCAGATGGCAAATACCTACTTCGCTAAAAAACATTGAGTGTGTTGGTGTTCAACATCCAAACTTGTGTCTAAGCTTGTAGGCTTAAATAATCCATAAACTAGGTAGTTGATTACGCAGCTCTCTCGTGTTCAGACTCAACTGTGCTTTATTGAGGTGTTTGCGAAAGGCTACAAATGCTTTATTTCTTTACTACAATAGAGGTACTTGTCTATCACACTCATATGAAAATAATATTTGAAGAGGAACCATGAAAATAATATTTGTCATGTAATCAGGACAGCTTTTATTCTTAGCTGTTAAATAGGACATAACACTCCAAAGCCTAGATGTGAGAGTAGGAAAACAAACCGGGTATGGGTACTCTATGGCAATAGGTACTAGAGATGGTCGCCATTGCTACTTGAGCTTCTCAAGTTGTTTGTATTTCCTATTAGTTCTTCATATTCCCTTGAAATTTGAGACAGCACTGTTTGTTTTTTAGGATCAAGTTTAGTGGCTACCTGATTGAACATAATCAATTAATCCGTGAAGAGAGTTGAAAATTGAATGTAGGTCAACAATTGAAAGATGTTGCATGATTTATGAAGAGATGGTACTACACTTAAGGGGTCATCCTGTAACCCCTGACAGTATAGAAGTAACTTGGTGTTCAAAAGGCTTTCTTATACACATAATTTTATTGAACTACATGCTCTGCAAGAGGCATTCCAAGTGTCATTCTAAATTCCTTGTCCAATAGTATAGCAATTACCTGCTCTACAAGAGGCATTCTAAATTACTTGTCCAATAGTATAGACATTACCTGCTGCACAAGAGGCATTCTAAATTGCTTGTCCAATAGTATAGAAACTACATGCTATGCAAGAGGCATTATAAATTACTTGTCCAATAGTATAGAAATTACATGCTCTACAAGAGGCATTCTAAATTACTTGTCCAATAGTATAGAAATTACATGCTGCACAAGAGGCATTCTAAATTACTTGTCCAATAGTATAGAAATATCATGCTATGCAAGAGGCATTCTAAATTACTTGTCCAATAGTATAGAAATTACCTGCTGCACAAGAGGCATTCTAAATTACTTGTCCATTAGTATAGAAATTACATGCTGCACAAGAGGCATTCTAAATTACTTGTCCAATAGTATAGAAATTACCTGCTGCACAAGAGGCATTCTAAATTACTTGTCCATTAGTATAGAAATTATCTGCTCTGCAAGAGGCATTCTAAATTCCTTGTCCAATAGTATAGCAATTACCTGCTCTACAAGAGGCATTCTAAATTACTTGTCCAATAGTATAGACATTACCTGCTGCACAAGAGGCATTCTAAATTACTTGTCCAATAGTATAGAAACTACATGCTATGCAAGAGGCATTATAAATTACTTGTCCAGTAGTATAGAAATTACATGCTCTACAAGAAATTACTTGTCCAATAGTATAGAAATTACATGCTGCACAAGAGGCATTCTAAATTACTTGACCAATAGTATAGAAATATCATGCTATGCAAGAGGCATTATAAATTACTTGTCCAATAGTATAGAAATTACATACTCTACAAGAGGCATTCTAAATTACTTGTCCAATAGTATAGAAATTACATGCTGCACAAGAGGCATTCTAAATTACTTGTCCAATAGAATAGAAATATCATGCTATGCAAGAGGCATTCTATAAATTACTTGTCCAATAGTATAGAAATAACCTGCTCTGCAAGAGGCATTCTAAATTACTTGTCCATTAGTATAGAAATAGCCTGCTCTGCAAGAGGCATTCTAAATTACTTGTCCAATAGTATAGAAATTACCTGCTGCACAAGAGGCATTCTAAATTACTTGTCCATTAGTATAGAAATTACCTGCTGCACAAGAGGCATTCTAAATTACTTGTCCAATAGTATAGAAATTACCTGCTGCACAAGAGGCATTCTAAATTACTTGTCCATTAGTATAGAAATTATCTGCTCTGCAAGAGGCATTCTAAATTACTTGTCCATAAATACAGCAATTACATGCTGCACAAGAGGCATTCTAAATTACTTGTCCAATAGTATAGAAATTACATGCTATGCAAGAGGCATTATAAATTACTTGTCCAGTAGTATAGAAATTACCTGCTGCACAAGAGGCATTCTAAATTACTTGTCCAATAGTATAGAAATTACATGCTATGCAAGAGGCATTATAAATTACTTGTCCAATAGTATAGAAATTACCTGCTCTGCCAGAGGCATTCTAAATTACTTGTCCAATAGTATAGAAATTACCTGCTCTACAAGAGGCATTCTAAATTACTTGTCCATAATATATATAGTATATTAATTACAGTACAGAAATCACATGCTCTACAATAGGCATTCTTGCTTACTTTTCTTGTCTAATAGTATAAAAATTACTTGCTGTCCAAGAAGTATTCACAGTCCTGCCTTACAATACAGAAATTACTTGCTATTCAAGTAGAAACCTTGACCTCTTGTCCAATGGTTTGTTTGATTAAAAGTCCAAAATAATTTAGAAATTACTTATGATCATTTTCTTTTCCAAAAGTAATTACATTTCTTGCTATCCAAGAAGTATTTTTGAATTCTTGTCCCAAAAGTACAAAATTACTTGCTGTCCAAAAGGTATTATTTTTCTTGTCCACAGGTAGAGAAATTACTTGTTATCTATGAGGTATGTTTTGATTTCTTTTTCAAAATAATAGAAATTGCTTAGCTGTGCAAGAAACATTCTTAATTACATTTATTGAAATGGGGTTTTATTTTTTGTCATTTAAAGGTCTGTTATTACAATTAGATGGAAAAGTGCATAAGTTTTTGTGACTCTAAAAAGGTTTGTAATATTTGTGAGAATGTTAACATGATAATTAGTCCGCCAGGTATTCCATATTTTAGTGTTGCGGTATGAAGGCTGGCGTTAACATTGCACATTTAACTGATGGATCATATGTTAGGTTTCATAATCTGACACAGGTGAGACAGAGAGTATATACTATGGAGACTATAACAAGTGAAATGAGCATCAATATGAGATTTCCAACAATGTGGGATTTTGATCGACAAGTGTAGACTCAAACTAGCCTATGCAGCCTCCTTTTAAGCTTAGAAACTCCAAATGATGTTCAGTCAGTAGCTTAACCCTCAATGCGCCAATCGCAACAAAAGTCATCTGCTTTCCTCGTCTGCTGAAATGTTTAAGAAGCCTCCATGGCAAACAGTGTGGACCCAGATCAGACTGCTCCTATAGGCAGTCTGTTCTGGGTTCACGCTGTTTGCTTCTTTCCTTAATTCGTCAGTATTGCTAGGCAATTTTTTGCAGCAGACGACATTTTCAGATGTATTTTTTTCATAACGCTTTAAGGGTTAACAGTCATAGAATAGTCAAGCGACAAGCAAAGGCTCTGATCAGACTGCGCGTATGCGCAGGCTGATCTGAGGCTTGGCTGGTCGCACATACCACATTGTTGGAAATCTTATGTCGTGGCTCAAATCAGAACATACAAACCATTGCTTCACAAAACATCTTGTGAGAACTCTGCAGCAATTGCTGTATTGATGATCCAGAAATGAACATTGCCCTAAACATTTGGACATTCTTGCAAAGAATATAATGATAGAAAGACAATGTAGATATATCAGACTGCTTCTTTAGGATTTGGGTCTACATTGTTTGCTAGGTTCTGTCTGTCTTAAAATTTAAGGTAAATATGAAACTTATAAAATCATTTGAGTCATCTCATTTGGGAATTTTCCCTTTCACATAATGTTGTTAAAGGGACAAATATTTGAGCAATAATACTGGTACCACTCATTATGACTCTCTCCAGGGGTCATACTGGGCAGATCAAAAGGACAGCCATAATGAGGTGATTATGACTTCCTTACTGGGGCAATAAAGTGGTCCCATAAAGGGAATAGGTATTTTATGATAAAATATTGATCTTTATCTTAGTGAATGAAATTGTGTTGCATACAGGTAAGTCCCCTCTTGAGGCCCCATTAATTTTGTGAGATACTGAAACTGTCCCTTATCAGTTAATCCTTTAATGATCTCTATTGGACAGTAATCTTTGTCTTTAAGTCACTTTATTTAAACTTACAAGCCCAGCTGTTCGGTTGGGCTTATTTTGGTTTGAAAATATATAAATTTTGTGTATACAAGTAGCAAACACTGCAGTGAGACTGCACAAATGCCTAGGCCTCCCCAAGTCCTGCTTTTAACCCTTTACTCCATAATAGTGCCTTTGAAATACTATGTATATGAAAATATCATGGAAAATGGAGCATTTGCTCAGGAGCAAATGCTCCATTTTCCATAATATTTTCAAAAGTATTCAAAACTTAACTTAAACTTTTTTCAATGTTGTCTAAAATTAGAAAATGATGTCATGATCTAAAAATAGCCTATGGAGTTAAGGGTTAAATGGGCCTCGATGCGAGAAAAACTGTCTTAGGGGGTTTGCGAACAACACAGGCGCAGACCAGCCTGCGCATCCATGCAGTCTGATCAGGGCCTTTGTTATTCACTTTTTTAAAAGTATCATATCTAAACTTGCTACAAGCAAACTTTCAGTTTTCTAGCTAGTCTCTGTTGCTGAGAAGAGCTTTGTTGGAAACCCCATAGACAGGTTTTCTTGCGTCACAGCCCAAATGATAAGTACCCTTTTCCCCCATCTCCCCTGAGGACAGACCAACATACAGCAAAGTTTGTAGACCAGAACAGATTAATGATGGTTTTCCTGAGTAGGGTCAGATTAGTCAACAGGGCTGTTCTTTTGTTTTGTCATGACGCATGAAACTATTAGAATAACAAAGTAAATTAGGTGTAAAAAAGATGGGAGTTTGATTGAAAGAAAAACTGCTTGGCAGCATTAAAGGTATTTTCACAATTACCTTCTGAGGTTAATTAATGAGCTTTGTTTCTATACAGTATTATTATACCGATGCTGCTGATCACCTATGCAAACAGTTTGGACAAAATGTCAGACCTGATCTTGATCCAAACCATTTGACACTGATGGTATTCACAAAAGATTTTTTTGAAAATGTTAATTTTGAAAAAAATGGCAGATGGCAAAAAAAGCATGCAAGCAAGGGCAATCTCCTCAAGAAAGAACAACAAAATGACAACAATAGTGATGTTGGAAATGTGTCCATCAATTCACACATGTTGGGATATGAATCAAAGTTTGTTATTGACTTCTGAGAGTTAGCACTCAGGCTACCCAAAATGGAAATACACTACTGTCGTGCCAACCAAGAGTGACAGTGACAAAACATGTTGTTTACAATTGTTAAGTAAAACATTAACTTTTACACTCCAATTGAGCTAATGCAAATTGGTGTACTCTTCAAAATAATTAAAGGACCAAGATTTTAGAATGCGAGTATAATTAGCTCAAACATTTAAATTCTGTAAAACTTGGATCAAATCTTTCTATTCTCTATGCCCATAAGTCAAGAAGCATTATTACTGATTTCCATGCCTAATTCTGCCATAACTGTGTCTCAAATGCACATACCCTCAAAAACACACTTTAAAAGGGCAGTGGGTGGGGTAAAGAAATTCTTCTGTGGTCGATCCAGTGGAATAAAAGTGACATTAAATTAAACTTTGTTTTAAACAGTCCAGCTTACATGCAAAAATATTCTTCAAACAGTTTCAATATACTGGGAAGGAAACATTTTCATCTTTGACAATGGAGTTTTGACATTGTTTTGTTTTCTGAAAACAATGTGTGTACTTGGCCATCAAGAATCAGATTTTCAATCGTCATTCTTTGCCTTTGAGTGTTAGAAAGATGTCCCGGCAAATTGTTTAAAGATTGGCACAGACAAACACCAAAACCAGTTGTCTGAACCCATAGACTGGCCATTACGCCATAGCCAAAAGGGGCAATTTTCTCTCACAGGAAGAGGTGGATGGTATCGTCGGGATTAAAACACCATAAAATCAGGTGAAAACAGAGATTGCAGCATCTAAAAGCATTTTTCATTAATTTCATGCAGTTCTGTGGTCAATGGATCACACACAAAAAATGACATTCCAATGCATTTAGATCAAGTTTCAAATTGACAAAAAATCCTTGTTAGTAACATTTTCTACCATTTTCTTTTTGCCGTATAGATCACTTGTGTATTAATCCTATCCTGCAGATACGATTAATACACAAGTGATCTATCGATTATAAGTCCCTGATAACTTTGTAAACAAAACATGTTGTCACTGTCACTGTCACTCTTGGCTGGCAGGACAGTAGTTAAAAATAATAACAAGCCCTGTACATGCACTTTTAAAGAAAGACTTAAAGCTTATGTAATAAGTACTATTTCTCCTGGGCTGGCCATGTCTATAGTGTGATGGATGTGGTGAAGTATGGGGTAAGAAATTTCTCAGAAAGATCACCTTGGCAGAAAGACAAACTTATTAATTCTTATTTTCTTTCCTTTCATTCCATACATTGTCATTAAGCTGTTATTTTAGCAATAAAACAACAATGCTGCAGTTTCCTAAGCTATTTGTATGAGAATTAATATCAGAACTTGGATGAGACTCAGATATTTTAGCTCAAGCAGCAAACATCAGTAAAAAAAAAAGAGTACAAAGGGAGGTAATACTTCAAAAACCTTGATTATTTCCAGATAAAAGTGCCTGCAATTCTGAAACATGTAGATCTTTCTCGAAAAAGTCAACTTAACCATTGCTGGTTGTTAGTTCTGTTAATCTCTTGATTCCAGATCTATTGTAAAAAAAGAAAAAAGTTCAAAGGGAGGTAATCTTTCAACATCCTTGATTACTTCAGTCCGAACACTTTGAATATTTGATAGACCATCACCTATGTTGTAGGGTAGAACATTAAAAGTGAACCCTGTTCAAGGCTGCATGTACTCTAACAGTCATCTATTAGCCACTTTTTTAAATATTTTTTGCTATTGCGAATGCAGTAAGATCAAAGGATCATGATTTAGCAATAAGATACATGGATCATGATATAGCAATAAGATACACAGACAATGATTTATGTAAAGAGATATGTAGTTCATGATTTAGCATTAAGATACAAAGTCATGGTTTAGCGATTAGATAACAGGATCATGGTTTAGCAATAAGATACAGAAGGTCATGATTTAGCATTAAGATTACAAGGATCATGATTAAGCAATGAGATACAAAATCATGATTTAGCAATAAGTCTTGATTATGTAAATAGATACATGGATCATGATTTAATAATTAAATACAAGGTCATGATTTAGCAATAAAAACAGGTCCATGATTTAGCAATGAGATTATAAGAATCACAATTTAGCAATAATACACAAGGATAGTAATTTAGCAAGGGATAAGATACAAGGATCATTATTCAGAAATTAGATACAAAGATCATGATTTAGCAATGAGATATAAGCATCAGATATGATACAAAAGATCACTATTTAGAAATAAGATACAAGATCATGATTTAGCAATAAGATACAAGATCATAATTTAGCAATAAGATACAAGGTTCATTATTTAGAAATAAAATACAAGATGATGATTCATCATTTGGAAATAAGATACAAGGATAATATATAAGGATTATGATTAAGGCAGGGGACAAAAATTCCACTCGTCCGCTTGTAATTACGAGTTAAATCTAGAAAAGAAAAGTTATTCTTCCCAAAGCACTCGTCCTGCAGGACAAGTGCAATATTGAAATATTTTTGTCTCCTTATTAAGGGATATGACATAAAGATCATTATTTAGGAATAAGATACAAGGATTATTATTTAGGAAATCAGTGTGGCTAGTAAATGAATCCATTCAGCAGGGCAAGGGTTAATGGGCTAGCAGAACAGAAGTTAAGATAATGAGAATGAAAAATGTATTCTTCACTTATGGAATGAAGTAATTTACATTTTATTAATGTTTTATATGCAAAAGTAGGTTTCACATTAGACAAAGAATTCTATCTTCATAGGGAAATACTTAGGTAGTGACACTGGCAGTCAGATTAATAACTTTGCATAACATTTACTAATGTAGCATGAAAATGCCAAACCAGTTTTGAGTGAGTGTTTGCAGTAAATGAGCATACAGTAAAACCTGTCTAAAGGGGTCACTCAAAAAGAGACAGAACAAAGATCTTAATGACAAATGGTAGCTTAATGAAGGTCAAAAGTATTGCAGAATGCTCCTCTTGGAGCATTCTGCAATACTCTTGACCTGCATTAAGCGATAATTGGTCTTGAAAAACAATTTTTGGTCTTTTTGAGAGTGGCCGTTTTAGACATGGTTTACTGTATATAATATGTGTTTCCGAAAGAAAATTATTGAAACAGTTCATTATGATGCCATATTCTCTGAAACCAAATTTTTAATTAGGGTGTACTTTGAACTAACCAAGTTTTTACTGTGCAAGCACAGTGGTAAATCGTTACGGGTATTTGACCCTCGTCCTGATAAAACCTGGCTTTGTTGTATGCGAACAACAAAGGTGCAGCCAGCCTGCGCAGATGATTCGTCACCTTTGTTATTTACCCTCTGGAAGGAATAATAGCAATGTAGACATGCTACCAGCAAAATTTCAATATCCTAGCTAGTCTCTGTAGCTCAGTATGGTGGTTTGAACCTTATCTGGTCACAATCTCCATAAGGGTCTCGACGCGAGAAAACCTGTCTTCCGGGTTTCCGTCAAAGCCAGTTTCAAACCAGTCTCCTCAGCTACAGAGACTAGCTAGAAAATTGAAATTTCACTTATAGCAAGTTTACACATGGTACTTTCCAAAAAGTGAATAACGAAGGTGCTGATCAGACTGCGCAGATGCGCAGGCTGGTCTGCGCCTGTGTTGTTCGCAAACTCCGGAAGACAGGTTTTCTCATGTCTAGTCCAATATGGCTTAAAGATTGTTAGAAGTTAGGTAAAACCTGGAACAAAATTCTTTCAAACCTTTTGAGCATTTGTGCATTTAGTGGGGGTGGGGGGTGTGTCTGATAATAGTGACAGAAAGACTTACCACTGAAGTATCCGGGGACCCGGACCTGCTGTTATTCCTGCCATTGTTAGATCAAGAAACACAATTGTCATCAATATATTTCACACACCTGCTAGATTTTAATAGAGATCATGCAGACAACTTAGTTTTACTGCTGCTGTTAAGAAAAGATCAAACCAACAAAACTGTAAATTGTGGCATATTTCCTAAATTGTTCAATTTTAAACTATATCATATGCGGTTTTAAAGGACTAAACTTCAGAAGAAAATATCAACACATGTTGTTTTACTATTTAAGATAACAGTCTAGGCATTTAAAGATAAATCTCTTCTTTAAGAGGTCTCTATTGAGTTCAATAAGATAGCCTTATAAAAACAGATAAAAAAGAAACCACTAGTTTATTATAAACAGTTTAACTCTTAAACTGCGGGTGTTGTCTATAGTTTGTAGACAGAGTCAGGCCTATAGTAAGACTGCATACCAAAAAATTAATTTTCTTATTTCTCAACCAAAACAAATGTTGTGGATACTCAAAATAACCGCCTCAATGAGAAGGTTCCTTTTGAGCACCCAAAACATACGTTTAAAGTAATGGATAAGAAAATATTTACAGTTTTACGCTCAAAAAACCTGGCCTGATCTGGATCCAAACTATTTGACACTTCTCATATGTCCGAAAAAATTTTTGGAAAACATTAATTTTGAAAAAAAAATCAGCAGAGGACAAAAAGTCATGAAAAATTACCCTGCATGTAGAGTTTAACAGCCCTTGTGAAAAGGTATCTTAATTGCTAGTTTTATCTTTTGAAGAAGCAGACTGATCAGGGACGTTCCTGTTTGCTATTCTCACAAGCATTTCATGAATTTCAGCCCTGATAACCAGCATTTAAGGGAGGGCAGTATCTCAGTGGTAGAGTGCTTGACTCAAGACCGATGGGCCGCGGGTTCGAGCCTTACTGGCGTCACTGCGTTGTGTCCTTGAGCAAGAACATTAATCCTAGCTTAGAAGTGGTTCAACCAAGGAAGACCCGTCCCTTTATAACTGAAAGATTGTTGATGGGACATAAAGAATCAAATCAAACATACAAAACCAACATTGTAATAAATGGAATCCTGCAACAGAGCTGGCCGGTGAGGGGAGGGGGGAGGGGGTCTGTATAGCTATTGCATATACAATTTGAGCCGCAGCATGAGATTTCCAACAATGTGGAATTTTGACAAGTGTAGACTCAGACGAGCCTCTGCAGCATCTTTTTAAGTTTAGAAACACCAAAGGGTGTTCAGTCAGTGGCTTTACAAATATAGAATACTCAAGCGACTACCAAAGGCTCTGATCCGACTGCGCATATGCGCAGGCTGATCTGAGGCTTTGCTGGTCGCACATACCACATTGTTGAAAATCTCATGTACTGGCTCATTATTATTATACAATTCATGCATAGGTTAAGATATTGATAAAACTTCATGAAACTGTTAAAGTTGACAGGTAGGCAGTCTTCAGCTTCTCACACTGACAATAATCTAGCAGGTGTTGCCACCCCGATATTGATTTAATTGCTTCCGTACCTGCGAAAGGCTGGCTTTTGATTTCATTTCGGTTGTCATATATAATAGATTACCCTAGATCAAGTTCAGATTGACATTATAACCTAGAAAATATTTTTTCTCCTCAGATGTGATTAGTCATTGGAATCCCACCACCTCGGTCATAAAGCACCTCCTAGTAGAACCGTGTTATACTGGTAACATTTAGACTCCAAGGGAGTATCATGCTATCCATTCATCCACCCGTCCTTGAATAGTCAGTTAGAGATGATGATTCTTTCACGATGATTTTCCTCCATGTTTGCAACAAAAATATACACATATATGATAGTGCTAACATCTCACCGGGTAGGCGGCAATCAAAAACGCTATCAACAATTGACGAACATGGATCAAAAATCGATAGAAACAGTGTTTTCGATTGCAATTTGTCGCCAGTGTGGCGCCAAATGGCAACCGAAAACTCTGTTTCTAACGATTTTTGATCTACGTTCCTCGATTGCCGCCTACCCGATGTGAACATATATACAAATAATATAGAACTGAAAAAATGTGAAAAGGTGAGCATGAGCAATACTATTAGCTGCCAACAAAGTGACAGTTCATCATGTGCGTCCACATAGCTAAGCTGGACTTTCGTTGCCAGAAAATATTCAATTCAGAATTTGGCAAATATTTGAATGAAATATTTTCTCCCGGAAAATCAGCATGCTACGTCAACACAGCATCCAGACATCACTCTGCAGCTTGTATAATGAGTTTCATCAACCAAGGAATGTTCTGAACCCAGGAAATATCTTGACATGACTGAAAAACTTGTGACTGGGACATTAAAACATCAAACAAAACAAACATGATTAGTTAATGAAGCACCCACACTTGGATGGCAGCAGAGCAAGTCTAAATGGTGACCGAGTCTGTATTGGTCTTTTGTTATTACATTTATCAGCAGATTGCAGGTGGAGAGTTTTCAGATCTAAGTATAATTGGTGCGAGGAGCAGGTGATCAATAATTCATATTCTCTTGTCCCCAATACAAATTAAATTAACTCCAAAACCTTGAAATGATGCACAGTGCTTTAGCAAATAAGAGCTCTCATTGCATGGTGGCGAAGACAGATTTTCTTGTGAGGCGGCTTAAATTTTGATCTAGAAAGGCCATCAAAATAGATTCCAGAAACCACAACCATTAGTGAGTGCAGTGGCTCAGTGGTAGAGTGCTTGACTCGAGACCGAGGGGCAGCGGGTTCGAGCCTCACTGGTGTCACTGCGTTGTGTCCTTGAGCAAGACACATTAATCCTAGCTTAGTACTGGTTCAACTCTGGGAAGACCCGTCCCTTTATACTTGAAAGATTGTTGATGGGATGTAAAGAATCAAAACAAACAAACAAACAACCATTAGCTTCCACTCTATCCACAATTCTCACTGCATCCACAACCCACCTTACCCACCACGGCAAAATACAAAACGGCAAAATACAAAAAGCAATTCAAACAGAGATAAATTTTAAGAGAGTGAACTTCTGTAATTGCTTTTCAAGTCATTGTCTTATCTAAATTATTAGTATTCTGACAAGACAAATTAACACCTCTTTACAATAACAACCAATCTGCCAGTATTACCTATAAATACACCAACAGCTGCAGTGAAGCCAACTCAAGACATAACAAAACAAATAAAAAAACAGGAATTTCATTCAGGCATCTTTCTACCCCACCTTGGATAATAATTTAGTCTATTCACTTCAGAAATATGGCTGATTTGAGACTTAAATGAATCCCTTTAGATCAATAGCTGCAGTTGTCTTTACATATGAGCCACCTTACAGATAAACCTTCAGATCACTTTACATATTAGCCTCCTTACAGGTAAACCTCCATATCAATTCCTGCAGTGATCTTTACTTATTAGCCTACTTACAGATAAACCTTCAGATCAATTCCTGCAGTGATCTTTACATATTAGCCTACTTACAGATAAACCTCCATATCAATTCCTGCAGTGATCTTTACTTATTAGCCTACTTACAGATAAACCTTCAGATCAATTCCTGCAGTGATCTTTACTTATTAGCCTACTTACAGATAAACCTTCAGATCAATTCCTTAAGTTATCTTTACATATTAGCCTTCTTACAGATTAACCTCCATATCAATTCCTGCAGTAATCTTTACTTATTAGCCTACTTACAGATAAACCTTCAGATCATTCCTAAAGTTATCTTTACATATTAGCCTTCTTACAGATTAACCTCCATATCAATTCCTGCAGTGATCTTTACTTATTAGCCTACTTACAGATAAACCTTCAGATCAATTCCTAAAGTTATCTTTACATATTAGCCTTCTTACAGATTAACCTCCATATCAATTCCTGCAGTAATCTTTACTTATTAGCCTACCTACAGATAAACCTTCAGATCAATTCCTAAAGTTATCTTTACATATTAGCCTTCTTACAGATTAACCTCCATATCAATTCCTGCAGTGATATTTACTTATTAGCCTACTTACAGATAAACCTTCAGATCAATTGCTAAAGTTATCTTTACATATTAGCCTTCTTACAGATTAACCTCCATATCAATTCCTGCAGTGATCTTTACTTATTAGCCTACTTACAGATAAACCTTCAGATCAATTCCTAAAGTTATCTTTACATATTAGCCTTCTTACAGATTAACCTCCATATCAATTCCTGCAGTAATCTTTACTTATTAGCCTACTTACAGATAAACCTTCAGATCATTCCTAAAGTTATCTTTACATATTAGCCTTCTTACAGATTAACCTCCATATCAATTCCTGCAGTGATCTTTACTTATTAGCCTACTTACAGATAAACCTTCAGATCAATTCCTGCAGTGATCTTTACTTATTAGCCTACTTACAGATAAACCTTCAGATCAATTCCTAAAGTTATCTTTACATATTAGCCTTCTTACAGATTAACCTCCATATCAATTCCTGCAGTCATCTTTACTTATTAGCCTACTTACAGATAAACCTTCAGATCATTCCTAAAGTTATCTTTACATATTAGCCTTCATATCAATCTTTGCATATTATAGTCTGGTTCACGAAAAGTGGCAGTCTTTTACCGTTAGCAAAGACGAGTTCATTATTCAAACAGGACCTGAAAAGTAACTGTAAATTGTGGGTTGTTTTGTTTGTAACTACTGTACCTTTAAAAATGATTTCAAGTATCAATCCACGATAGCGCAGTCGGGAACAGCGCGGATTAGCAAAGGTTGTTAGCTGATGTAACAAATGTACCTGTCTAATCTTTTTTTTT
The DNA here is from genome assembly GCA_964019695.1 of Loripinus fragilis. NCBI lineage: Eukaryota > Metazoa > Mollusca > Bivalvia > Lucinida > Lucinidae > Loripinus > Loripinus fragilis. The sequence continues at coordinate 7,044,931 of OZ026516.1, forward strand.
TCTTTTTTTTTTTTCAAAATTATCAATCCCTAGCATAATGTTCTAAACGGATCGGGTTAGTCAACAATAGTTAGATAGATTAATAAAAATGCATGTACTAAAATTTTAGCTTTAACAATTTTATTTAAACTAATAGTCCAATTCCATTAAAATCACTGAAATAACCACATATTTCAGCATTCGTATAGCATTTAGCTACTAGCGAGTCGGTCTACTACTTTGACTTCTATGGACTTCTTTAATGGGGAAGTGAGTTCGAACTCTGGTCGGACCACATCATTTTGTTGAGATAGTATCTCGCTACTGCCAACTGTCAGTTGCTGGTGAAAATATAAATATACTAAGTATAAGAAACCTTTCATAAGAAGCCTGTCGAGGAAAAGTGTGATGGAATAACTGACTGGCAATCTGATAAAAGTGACCTCACAACCCAACTACACGCTACAACAAGCACATGTTGCATATTAAAGTTACCCAAATAATGATCTGCCAGTTTCTTCCTTCAATGTATATCTTTTATGTTAAATGTTTTGGGTATTTAGCAAACTTTCTAGTTAGAAATAGGAACAAAAGGAAAATATATGAGATGAAACAAAAAGGAAAAAGCTACAAAAATGGTGCCTCGCTAGGATTCGAACCTTAGACCCTAGGTACTATAACTGTCTGTCTTATCTGCTCAGCTATATGTATAAATTGAATATTTTTGTGCTTCTTTAATGATTACAATGAATTTATAAGTATACCCGTGTCCCCTGTTTACATCAATGTACTCGTCTTGTTTAACGGTAAATTACTGCCAACTTTTGTGAATCATACTATAGCTACTATTTAGATAAACCTTAAGATCAATTACTCCAGTTATCTTTGCATATTAGCCTTCTTAGATAAACCTTTAGATCAATAGCGGCAGTTATCTTTACATATTAGCCTTCTTCTCCATCAAGCTGATTGCAAAACTAGAAGGACACAAAGTACTAATTAACAAATCAAAGACCCAACACAGAACCCCTACAAACAATGGGAGCAACAATAAACAATGAATAAACAACATTAGAACCATCTTAGAAAGGACAGCAGCCTAAACCACTGGGGGGCTTAAATGCATTTTACATGTACCAAATCTTTGCCCTAGATTATGTTGTTGTTAAAACAAAAATTGTTCAACTTGTATGGAGGCTTCCTAACTAAGCCTTTGGATTAATTGTTGCATTTCCCAGTACAAGATAAGCCTTTGGATCTTTTCAGATAAGCTGCTGGATCAATTGTTACATTTCCTTGGCTTATCAATTGCTGCTGCTTTTTAGATAAGCCTTTTGGTCAATTGTTGCATTTCCCAGTACAGATAAGCCTTTGGACCAATTGCTACAGTCTTTGAAAATAAGTCTATGGATCAATTGTTACATTTCCTTGTACAGATAAGCCTTTGGACCAATTGCTACAGTCTTTGAAGATAAGTCTATGGACAAACTGTAACATTTCCATGCACAGATAAGCCTTTGGGTCAATTGCTACAGTCTTTTCAGACAAGCCTTTGGTTCAATTGCTACATTTCCAAGTACAGATCAGCCTTAGGATCAATTGTTGCAGTCTTTTCAGATAAGCCTTTTAATCACTTATTGCATTACCCGGAACCGATACGCCTTTGGATCAATTGCTGCAGTCTTTTTAGATAAGCCTTTTGATCAATTGTTGCATTCCACAGTACATATAAGCCCTTTAATCAATTGTTGCATTTCCCAGTACTTTGGACCAAATTACTGCTGTCTTCTCAGATAAGCCATTGGATCAATTGTTGCATTTCACAGTACATATAAGCCTTTTGATTAGTTGTTGCATTTTCCAGTACAGATAAATCCTTGGATCAATTGCTGCAGTCTCTTTAGATAAGCCTGTGGATCAATTGCTGCACTTCCTTGTACAGATAAGCTTTTGGATGGTTGGATCAATTGTTTCCCCATGTACAGATAAGCCTTTGGGCCAATTGTTGCAGTCTTTTTCAGAAGCCTTTGGATCAATTGTTGCATTTCCCAGCATATTTCAGTACTTATAAGCCATCGGATCAATTGTTGCATTTCACAGGACATATAAGCCTTTTAATCAATTGTTGCATTTCCCAGTACTTTGGACCTTTTGATTAATTGTTGCATTTCCCAGTACAAATAAATCCTTGGATCAATTTTTGCATTTCCTTGTACAGATAAACCTTTGGACCAATAGCTACAGTCTTCTCAGATAAGCCTTTTGATCAATTGTTGCATTTTCCATTACGGATGAATCCTTGGATCAAATGCTGCAGTCTTTTCAGATTTATAAGCCTTGCAGATAAATTTTAGATCAGGTGCATAAATAATACACATAATATAATCTCAAATTGATCCTGAGTATTTCAGCCACATTTAGGCCTTACAAAACAGTATCAAATTACTCTAAAATTAGATAAAGATCAGAAAAGAAGCAAATAGTTCCAAATAATATTCTCCATGGATATTTACTGTTTGCCAAAGTATCCATTTAGGGGTATCCAGTTTACAAACAGTGGAACCAGACACTATCTCAAACATTATGGACCCTGCCCAGACGACTTTTAACCCATTTAAGCAAAATGGAATTTCCCTCTCTTATAAATTGGACCAGTCCATTTACATTTTAAGGGTTGTTGGATGGTATATTTCATGTTTATTCAAAATTAAATAGTTTATACAGTTAGCAAACAGTAGAGACATTAATCAGACACTGCATTCTGTGGCGCCTGATTTGGGTCTGTACTGTTTGCATATGTCCCTTAAAAAGGATGCTAGGCTTATATGGGTTAAGAGTTTCAAATTTGGTGTGGGCTTTTAAAGGTTAAAATGAGCCTCTTGAGCTTTGGTTGATATTGTCGATAATGATGGTGAGTATTATCTCCCCCTAATCTAGGTATTTAGGATCTGTCCTGGCAGAGGATATCATAGGATAGCTGACCAGGTCATGACCTGTCCCCACTTATATGTCCCTTCTATCATGGGGGCATTGACCTGGCTGGCTGGGAGCATCCATCCCCCAAGCCTATGCTTGATTATTGAAGTTGGATGGACCTATTGGGCCAGCATCGGCCCACCAGCAAAATGCCATTCAAATGGTGGATAGTGGCAAGCTCTTATTGGGGCTAATGTGCTGTTGAAGACCAGAGTAACTTTTGAGTAAACTGTTGAATTTTGACTGAGTTATGGTCCTTTGCAATTATTGCTGAGATATTGGGATCAATAATTTTTTTTGCTAATACCCTCTACAGGTTATGCAGTACAACTAATCTACAGGGTGTTATTGTACTGAAGAGTCCAGACTGGTTATACAGATCTAAGTGTCTCCAATTAATGACCAATTAGATCATCTGATAACATGAGAAACACCTTCTCTCTCTTGTTAACTGGTCTGGGTGGCCACTGAAGTGGGTACAAACAGATTAACCTGGTTATGTGACAATGGTGCTGGTTAGCTTGTTCCATTGTCAAGTGGCTAGTTATAGGTGTTAGCGACCAGACGATAGTTCTTACCTGTTGCCAATTTTACTTTGCCCAATGTTGTGAATTGATCTTGCTTTATGTAGACATTGCTAGCTGTTTTGTTGGTGACACTGATAAACATCTATATCCTCATCTTCACACCGGGTAGACGGCAATCGAAAATGCCAATACCATCAAGGAACGTAGATCAAAAATCAATAGAAACAGTGTTTTCGATTGCCATTTGTTGCACCACTGGAGACAAATGGCAATCGAAAACGCTGTTTCTATCAATTAGGCCTTTTCGCAAACTCAGAAAGCAGGACTTGACTTTGATATTCTCATGTCAGTTGTCTTAAAGGGGACGGCAACCCTGATGATTACTATATTTTATATGAAAGATCTTAATAAACCATGAACTTTGATACCAGTTTCATCTAAATCGGTCGTAAAATGTGGAAGTTGTGGGCGTATGATTATTTGCAAATGGGCTGTAATGGAAGCGGCCATATTGTAGGCTTAGTGACGTCACTCAGCCTAATTAAATATGCGTAATCAAAATTAACGACAAACCAATGGACTATTTGCATTAATCTTTAATGAAACATTTTCTTTATGTATAAAGCTGCTTATCTGCTGAAATACAGATGATGTAATAGTAGTGATAACTAAAAATTAAGCAGTTGAAAAAATTCTGAAAACTAATTAAATATTCAAAATGGCGGCAAAATGTTGGCCGTATTGAATTATTTAAATGCCCATAACTTGCCCATTTTTCAACCGATTTTGATGATACTTGTATCAAAATTCATGGTTCATGGAGCTCTTTCTGATTAAATATGCTTATCATTAGGGTTGCTGTCCCCTTTAAGATATTTCCTTGCAGGCCGAATAATGAAAGTTGTCATAAAAACAGAATAATGTGCTGGAGGTGCCGGAGAAGCCATTAATTTGTAGAAGTTGTCACCCGGCTAGCAATTATGCTTCCCTGAGAGGACCAGTCCCAAGATAGGAAAATAATTATTGACACAATTGTAATTGATTGTTGCCTCTATGAGTAGACCAGTGTATGAAAGTAAGATTAATTTGGCCATTAGTTGTGGATTGCTGACCCTGCAAGGACATCTCTGACAGAACCAATATTCCCTATTGTTATCTCTTTGCATGCTGGTTTACATGTACTTTCCACGCTTTTATTGTTGTCTGCCGTCAATTTTTTCAAAACTACCTTTTTCAAACTTGTGTGTTTCTAAATGCAAATGCATTATTGCCTCTTATGGTGTAACAGTAACTCAATGTAATATATAGAGTTTTATTGCACCTCTGAGAGACTGCTAGTTAATGCTTTGACATCAAGGAACTTAAAAAAATGAAACCTGCTTTTATCTTGTAATTACAATGGAAACTGAATATTGTATGTTGAAATATGATAACTTTTAAAACTCAATCTGCCAGTGTAGTCTGCTGATAGCCTTTGCAAACAGCTTTGAACCAGATCAGGCCAAACAATACAGTAAAACCTGTCTTAAGCGGCCACTTAAAAGTAGACAAAACCATGGTCTTAATGTGAAATGGTTGCTTAATGAAGGTCGAAAGTATTGCAGAATGCTCCCCTTGGAGCATTCTGCAATACTTTTGACCTGCATTAAGCGATAATTGGTATTGAAAACCAATTTTTTGTGTTCTTTTTGAGTGGCCGCTTAAGACGGGTTTTACTGTATGTCCAAACTGTTTGACACGCTGATGGTATTCCTGAATGAATTTTTTGAAAATGTTGATTTTGAAGAAAAAAATATCTGCAGATAGCAAAAATACCTGCAAAATTTCCCAGCATGCACTGAGTTATAGAGCTGATAGGCTGTGTGAAGAGAGGAGAGAAAAGTTTCTTTGAAGTTCTCTGTCTAAGGAACTGAGGAACTGATGTTGAAAACAGATAGTCACTTGATGGTCTTTAATAGTGATTACATTACATCACTTCTCCAGCAAAAAAATAAAAATTGGGAAAAAAAAATGGCCTTATCTGCTAATGAAAAAGCAGTATGCATATGCTAGAACAATTGGAGTCTCTTTGTGTGTCCTTTAGCACACGGGTAGGCAGCAATTGAAAACATTAATACCATCCACGGAGGTAGATCAAAAATCGTTTGGAACAGAGTTTTTGATTGCCGTTTGTCACCCTATTGGCGACAAATGGCAATCAAAAACACTGTTTCTTGCGATTTTTGATCCACGTTCGTTGATTGTTAAGAGCGTTTTCGATTGACGCCTACCCGATGTGTTGAGTAAGACTGCTTTATAGTGATTCTACATAGTATACTATTATTTGGAAGAAGACAAAGATCAGGAATCAATACAATCAAGTACCGCACCTAACCCAGGACCCCGAATGGGAAAGTGACAAAAACACAAGACAACATCATTTACAAGAAAGCCAAGAGGTCAGTTCTTTCCCAGCAGGTGACCACAAGGCTGCAAGAAACAGACAAGACAGTATGGCAAAGACAAACACAAAACAAAAATACTAAATGGAACGGCTAGCAAGAAAATTAGTGGATAGTATTATTAATATTTACCAACTTCAAGTATTATCATTCTAAAGCATTCATTATACTTTTAGAAGATAAATTTAAATTAACACTCTGTATGCTGCAGACTCCTAAATGGGTACTTTGGCAAACAGTGAAGACCTAGATGAAAATGCAGCATTTCATCAGGGTCTGCACAATTTGCTAAGACTAAAACAATATTCAGAAAGAGAAATTCAATTGTATTGGAAGTTATAACCTGTGACCCCTCAAATTATACAATGTATCATCTTAAGTTTATTGTATTAATCCAGAAAGAAGAATCCATTAGTACATAAAGGGATAAACTGTCTATTTTCTTGTATATTTCAGAGGAGATCTGGAGTCTATACATCAAGGCTTGTATCAAACTGACTGATGAAACAGACGAGAATGCTAAGAGAAAGTTAAGGAACAAGGTATACACAACTTAATTAAGTTATTTGTCAGCCTGTACATGGAGATAATCCACAAGGTTTAGCAAGTGGATTATCTCCCATACAGACGAACAAATCATGGTATAGATATTTTATACAACCTACATCAATGTAGTGTCACACATTTCGAGATATTTTAATCTTAAGTAGGCGGAGCGCGGTGGCTCATTGGTAGAGTGCTTGACTCTAGACCGATGGGTTGTGGGTTTGACCCGAACCTGAGGCACTGGGTTGTGTCCTTGAGCAAGACACTTTTTTCCTCTGCTTAGCACTGGTTCAACATAGGAATACCCGTCCTGACATGGCTTAAAAATGTTGACTGGGACGTAAAGAATCAAATAACGTAATCTAAAGTTGGCAAGGTGGTATAAATGATAATATACAGTTATTGCACTGATAAAGGGGAATATAGTTGGGGAATATTTTATGGACTTCTACAACTGATCATCTTCACTGAAGTTTTGCTTACCACACGCTATAGGACCCTGACCATATACAATATATTTTTCAAGCAAAACAAAATGTCCCCTCATCCAAGCTTTAGTGTAGGATGAAGGGGCATTATTGGAGTAACGCCTGAGGCGTAGCATGTATTAATTTAGCAATCCGTTCCGGTTTGTTCGGTTCGCGCCTAATTCAAAGAATCAAGTACACCCAATATAATCATGTGATAACTGTCAACACAGAAGTAAGTAATGGTGCAAAGATCAGGAATCGATACAATCAAGTACCACACCTGACCCAGGATACCAATGGGAAAGTGACAAACTCACAGAAGACACCACAAACGAGAGCCAAGAGGTCAGCCCTTTCCCAGCAGGTGACCAAAAAGCACATATAAACAGACGCGCACAAAACATAGCAAACACAAGACAGAACAAAAACATAAAAGATCCACAAAAGAAGTACCGCCTTGGAACGGTCAGTAAAATATTTTACTGGAGGGCTTAAACCGGTTTAACGGCGCCAACCTCACCCTTAATTCAGATGTGGATCAAGACACATAGATATTTGGTTTGCATGAAAGACCCCTAACTTATCAATGCATCATCTCCTAAAACATATAAATCAAGATATAACAAGGAGATAAAGCAAGGATAAGGACTCAACAGTAAATTAAACTGAATACCGGAGCAAAAGAAATCCAACAGGTAAACCCCGGTGGGCCCGACAAACAGCCAAAGCATCAGGCCCCTACCATCTCATCAATAGATAAGTCTTTAAGTCGGAACCATCATAGAGTCTGAAGTCCGACCCACCGGCGTGCAATTAAAGAGGGAGCCATTTGCCACGTTTATTCATATTTCAAAGCTGGTTTTGTTGCATGCACTCATTAGAGGAGGGTTAACAAAATAAATGTAACCAAATTTACAATACTGGGAGGGTGCATACATGCTACGCCTCAGGCGTTACTCCAATAATGCCCCTTCATCCTACACTAAAGCTTGGATGAGGGGACATTATTTTCGTACCGCCTATCGGCTTCGCATGTATTAATTTAGCAGCTTCAAAGGCAACAAAAACATTCTAAGCCAAAATAAGGCAATACCTCTCATTTATGCCCTCCAAATACTGCATTCACATAAGACAACTGATCATTTTTAACAGATTGTCTACAATAAAACTTTCTAAAGTTTTTATCAGAAGACCAGTCTGCGGTTTTTAAAATCTTCTGTAAACTACAACCTCCTGAAAACGCTGCCGAAGCAGAAGCTCCCCTATACAAATGCGCCTTAAACACTTTAGTATCAATACCAGAGAGATCAAGTACCGTCTTAAGCCAGCGTGCAACAGTACTAGATGTGACAGCCTTAAATGTAACATAACTAATAAATACTTGTCTGGATAGTCTAACCTTCTCAGTTCTATCAATATAATATAATAACGTGTGCATAGCACATAAACTTTCCTCACTGTAATGTTCCACTTTTAGTGAATAACCATGTCCCACACGTGTAGTTTTTAATATATGGGGGAAACAAAAATCTACTTGATTTACCCCTTTGATCATATAATCTAAATCCATAGACACTAGAGTTTGTGCTCGTGGAGCCACAGCAAGAGCTATCAAAGCAATAACCTTTAAAGTCAATAATTTCAAAGACAATTTTCTTAATGGAAAAAGAGACCTAAGAAATTTCAGCACACATGTAACATCCCATGTAAAAAGGTATTTTGGACTTGGCTTCCTACAAAAATAAACCCCTTTCATAAATCTAACTATGAGAGGACAGTTCTGAGTCCATGAATTACCAAAAAATGGCAGAGTAACTAACAACATAGCTTTATGCGAGTTTATAACTGAGTAAGATTTGTTTAAATGAACTAGATAATTTAAAAACTGTAAGACTACAACCTCAGTCGTGTGAAGGGGATTCATAAACCTGAAACCATTCCAAGCCATCCACATCTTCCAGGCTGACTGGTACTGCTTCCTGGTCCCTGGACTCCATGAGTTGAGAATGAACTTCGAAGCTGATTCCAGAATTCCTCGATGATACAGGGTCTGCCGGATATAGTCACAGCGATCAACCTCATCTGTTGACTCAAAGGATGACTTCCTCCGCTGTGTGCCATCTGCAACAAGTCTTTGTGTCTTGGTAACCTGACCGGTAAAGAACACATATTACTAAGTACTAGTGGAAACCAAGACTGAGCTTTCCAAAAAGGAAAGACCAAAATAGCTTTCTCCACATTATCTTCATTAATCTTATTAATTATTTTTCCCACCAAAGAAATAGGAGGAAAAATATATGGATGGAAATTATGCCATGATATAGTAAAGGCATTACAGTGCATCGCACCAGGCTCTGGATACCAGGAAACAAAATTAGCCATTTGTTTGTTCAACCTGGAGGCAAATAAATCAAAATCTGGGACAAAAAATTGCTTGCATAGTCTTTCAAAAATTCCCCTTTTTAACATGAATTCAGAATGATCTGTAAAACTCCTTGAATAGAAATCCGCTGTGTTCAGGGATCCAGCGATAAACACAGCAGATAGGACAATACGTCTTTCTAAACACCAATCCCAGATATCATATGCTAACCTATCCATAGACTTGGATGTCATACCTTCAAGGTCTGTAATATATTTGATTGAAATAACATTATCTGATTGGACCTCAATATGCACATCTCTTTTATTACTATATAAAGATTGTAATGCATAAAAAATTGCTAACATTTCAAGAATATGGATAGGATTACACGATTCCTCAGCATTCCATCTACCATTAGCATGTAAATTTGTATCCAGATCAATTGAACCCCAGCCTTCAAGACTGGCATCTGTTCTACAATGTATTTCAGCTGCTTTATGTCTGATCACCTTTCCATTTTTTAATCTTACATTATCAATCCACCAATTTAACTCCTCTATGCTTGTCTTAGACAAAATAACCTCATTATCAAAACTGTTCTCAACTCCTAAACCTGCCAATTTGTTTCTTTCCAAACCTCTATAGTGTAATGGTGCCTCAAACACTGCATAAAATGCATTAATAATCAACCCTATAAAGGATGCTAAGGCTCTAACTATCACTACCCCTTTTTTAAGCAATGCTTTTGCTTTTGTTAAAATCTTTTGAATTTTTTCCTCTGTAAGATACACTTTAAATTCTACTGAATCTATAATGAACCCAAAAAACACAATTCTCTGTGCTGGTATCAAAGAAGATTTAGTAAAATTGATAGTAAAACCAAAAGAGTCTAAGGATTTTACCATGAAATTTGTATTTCCCTGACAAACAGCCCTATCTTGATCCATGTTCAAAGAGTCATCTATGTAATAAGAACACCTAATATTTTGCTGTCTGAACCAGGCATAAACAGGTTTTAAAACCTTAGTAAACAAAAAAGGTGCCGATTTCAAGCCAAAACAAACGCAAACAAATTTGTACATTCTACCATTCCAAAAGAACTTTAAAAATTTTTGGTCTTCTGAGTGGACTGAGATTGAAAAATATGCGTCAGTCAAGTCTATCGATGTTAGAAAATCATTCCTCTGTAACAAATCTAGAACAACTTTAAAAGTTTCCTGCTTGAAATGATCATAATGAACAAATTTGTTCAGATGTCTTAAATTAATAACAGGTCTATATTTTCCATTAGGCTTTGGTACAATAAACAAATTTGAAATAAACTCTCCTGGTTCTGAGACAGATGGCACTATAGCACCCTTTCTAAGTAACTCTTGAACCTCATTATCAACTATTAGCCATTCTTCCTGACTAAAATCAATTTCCCTAGGAACATGTTCCTGATAAGGCTGTTCATCAAAGTTAATTCGATACCCAGAAATGGTCTGGAGTATCCAAGGATCCTGAGTTATTTTTAACCAATTATTGATTTTATACTTGACCTTGCCAACAGAACTTACCTTATCTAGTTCTGCTGCCCGTTTGGGGAAGTGACCGTAGCAGAAACTCTTTTCATCCCCCTTGGTCGTGACATTGGTCTATACTGACCCCTCTGTGGGTATGGTTGGTACCTGCTCTGAGAAGGTCCATTATATCCTCCAGTCCCACCATAACCAGAACCAGAGTAGCTGAGATTACCAAAGCCTCTTCGTGGATATCTACCCATCCTACCTCTAAAATTACTATTCATTCTAAAGAGGCCTGATCTTTTCCAAGTGACACCATGGAATCACAATTCTTTACGTCTCTAGCAATATCATCCCCAAATAACTGGGTAGTAATTGGGGTAGAAATGTTACACAGACTGTGATACTTCTTTTTCAAATTTGGTCTTATCATATACCGTCTCCTAGCTGACAAATTGTATTGTACTTGTCCAAGCAAAATAAGAGAGTCAGACAAAAGGTCTTTAGCTTGTTTGTTGGAACTAATCTGAGGAGTGAGAATTTCAGCTAGCTTAATGATTGGGGTAATCCCTGTGGCGACCAAATTTTGAATATCAACGATACCCCTATCCTGACTCTGGGCTCTTCTGTCTAAAACCTTCCATATCTCTGGATTGACAGATGGAGGACAAGCCTGATCGCAATTTTGGTGGAATTTTATATTTTGATAATAAAGTTTCAGTGTCACACTGAGATGTACAAGACATATTAATGAGTCTAGCTAAAGAATCCGATACAGGCTTGCCCTTCTCTGGAGCCTTAAGTCTGGGAGGTTCCCAATCACAAGCCTCCACTTCCACTGTATCAAACAATGCTTCACTAAAATTCTGATTTAAATTAGATGAAGGATTCTCCTCCGGCTCCAGGACTACATCTTCATTATCTACCTCCACTCTAAGACTTGGCAGATTCTCCAGTGACTGACCAAACACAGACTCAATATCATTTTCATCAGCATACTGCGTATGCTGGGGAGTCACTCCTAGAACTTCTCTCAATTTATCAATGTCAGCTTGAGAAAGCTTCGAAATATCAAAAGCACTAGCAACGCTAGCACTGGACTGAGTTTTGCTTCCAGCAGCGCTGGTGGAGGCCTGAGCATTTTCTTTATTCAGTGTAGATTTGGTTTTCTTGGGTCTACTTTTCGGTTTTTTAGAGACCTTTTTCTTCTTTTTACCCAGACTCAGGGGGCGAATGCCTTCGTCCCCCTCAGAGGACAGAACGGGACTAAAACCCGAAAATTCCCCATTCTCATCGCTAAGCTGATGAATGGACAGGACGTCGTCCTGTTCCGAGCCCATTTCAATTCAAATTATATTAATATCATATAATGACACACACTAGAACTACGTTCTAGCAAGGGCAAACTAAACAAGTCACTAAAATCGAATGACTTAGTCAACTTACCGAACCGAGTGAAGAGAGAGAGATGCTTCTCCCTCAACGCCAGAACGAAATATGAATAAACGTGGCAAATGGCTTCTGTGTTGACAGTTATCACGTGATTATATTGGGTGTACTTGATTCTTTGAATTAGGCGCGAACCGAACAAACCGGAACGGATTGCTAAATTAATACATGCGAAGCTGATAGGCGGTACGAAAATAATGGCTGAGGGGGCACAAGAAATACCGCCCACTGAGGATTCTGTCGATGTAAGTTGCTTTACCAAGTTGAATACATGTTTAGCTCTGTCATTGTCCAGACCTTGTTAGTTCATGCAATTTTTGTCCAATTGACTGGTATGTACACTGTACAGCATAATTAACATAGAAATGTGATCGAGTGGCTCTGCTCACGTATTTTGCATTCACTTGGTCATCTTTAAAGAGTGAAAAAAATCTTAAAAAGTGTATTTTCGCTCAAATACTTTTTACAAATACATCTATTTGATCATACTCAGGGAAATCAGAAGCTGGTAAAGGATACCTTGTAAAAGTTTTGCATAAAACGCTTTATTTGTCCACTGTACCCATATCTGCATGCAGAACAGCTCAGTTTTTTCAAGCAGTACTAGCTGGTATTATGAGCACATAATTTACATTGAGCAGGTATTCTGAGTCAAATTCTGTACAGGTATTCCGAGTATTGAAAAGGTTTTTTTTTTGATATTTTTTAATGAATTATTAGAATCTTTGAACATACACACTTATGTTATATGCCATTCACTTAATTCCCACCATTGGAATTGAGTTCTGTTATGTGCAACAAGGTCTATGATGATAGCCAGAGCTGTTTAAAGTAATTCTCTCTGGTGTTCATATAGAAAATCAACCATCTCTCTGGTGTACATATAGAAAATCAACCAATCTGCTTTTATACATGGTCTAAAATGTTCTCTTTGATTTTGCTGATGTAAAGTTTCATTTAACCTCAACTATGTCTTTGATTTTGCTGATGAAAAGTTTCATTTAATCTCAACTATGCTTAGGCCAGAATTTTTTTATTAGTTGATTTACGGGAAATTTTTTTCAGATTTAGGGTCGGGGGGACGGAAAAAAAAAAAAAAGCTCTGAAAATGATCAGTCCATAATAAAAAAATAAAAAAAGAGATTTTTTTTCTTTAATTTTTTTTTTCAATATCTCGAGAACAAACAGTAGAACTAGTAAGGTGTAAAACCAACAGTCAGTTATCAGTTTTAATAGTGTCACTCTATAAAAAACACAGACAAAATGGCAAACCTTGTAGATCCTAACCATAATGCTCCTCTAGGAGAAGTCTGAACGGAATCTACAGTGTTTGCAGATGACCGTCTGAAAACTTCATCACCATGACAGACTGACTAGATAAGAATGACTAGAAGTTGTAATATAAACCACAGAGTTCGCACAGGCTTAAAAAGTACTTGAATTTAGAGGGCTTTCTTGAAAAGTCCTTGGAAATTAAATCTGCCTTGAAAAGTACTGGAAAAAAACTCAAAGCCTCATACTAGGGCTCTGAAAAGTGAAAAGTCATTATCCCCGCCCATCCCCGTAGGTGGGGGAACAGTGGATACAAATGACTGGTGCATAACTAACGAGACAGGGCCAAATGCACTAGAGAACGAGTTGACCTTGGGGATGAGCTGACTTGGACACGACTTGACCCGCTTCCATTGTGATGAATGGCAGGCTAGACTTTAGAATCTGTCCGCCCAATAAATGTCCTATTTTAAACACTAAATTGAGTGGCGGACAGATTCTAAAGGCGCTCCTGTTTATGTTTAAATCCATGGATAACTGACTAAACGGTGTCTCCAGCTCTGCAGAACAGTTCACTTGGTTCTCCCTCTCTCGGAGTCTCCGGTGAATACTGATATTACAGACACTTGGTCATCTTCTAGTATTTTGGATACTTCATTTCCGATGGTTGATTTCAAACTGACTTGCCATAATGCTTTTTATAAAGTACCTTAATAGTAAGCACTCGAACTTCAGAACGAAAAATTGTTGTCGTTAACGGCCATATTGAAAATAGGAAGAAATACTGGGTGCCCGCTTCATGTAAAATAACCAGCGCCGGTTTCAAGACACTAGATTTCCTTCTTATAACGGCAGGGCTTTAGATAATCTTTATTTTTAAAAGAGTACAGCACTCATCCATTTTTTAAAAAAAAGGTCTTAGGAGTAACGAGAAATTTTTTGGAGTAACTGATTTTTTGTCTTAAAAAACATACACCAAGAAACGATAAAGATATTTCAACAGGCCGTTTAATTGCGCCCGAGCTAACTTCTTGTTTTCCCTCTTCTACTAACAAGAGAGCAAACGGCAAGATAACAATTTTTATTTGGCAAAATAGGTGTTGGGCTTAGCAGGACAAAGCCGAGGAGAAGACAAGGGAATATTTTTTGTAAAAATATAGTGCAAATAGGAGCATTACGAGTGCCCTTTTAGTGGCTATTGTCTGCTTTGGGAGGGGTAGGTGGGTGAGGGGTTTTGTTGAAATCAAAATATTTGATCAGAACTTGACGCTACTTAAAATGATCTGAAAGATTTTTTTTAGTCATTAGACAGACCGAAATACTTTTGTATTTAAGCCAGTACTTGTTTGGATTTTGTGTATTCGATTCTCGCAAACACAGGTCTCCTGATACTTTTTTTCAAAAAGGAAAAAGCCGCTGGATTTCAGAGATATTTGCAGAAAATACTGTACACTATTACAAGAAGGCAAACACGCTTGGATGGCTTTATTTCTATAACTTTCCTCCGTAGCATTTTGCAGAAAGCGTGTTGTGAAACCGAAAGTAAAACTGTCTATTACACAGCAACCTCGTGGTTCTCGATGGTTTCCGCAAGCTGCACTAATGATCCGACGGAGACTTAGATGGTTTTCATTTGATGGCGAATGCGTTTACGAAGATTTGTGATGCCTCCGTAATAAAACGAACATGCCCGAAGAGAAACAAATTCGGATTTCCTCTAACTTTTTCCTACCGTGTAAACAACAAATCGATCTCGCAATCCAATTTAATTTTTAACGAAACGAATAATATTTAGAGTCGGCGGATAGAATAAAATAAAAATAAAAGTTTTATTAATTTTATTTTTTTTGCACTTTCGGGAACATTACAGTCGGCGGGTTTGTAAATCAACTAATAAAAAAATTCTGGCCTTAAAATGACAGACCATTTACTGTATTGATCTGAAAATTTCCAGACAGGTAGGCCTGATCAAACAGTGTAAACTCAAGTTAGCCTACTCCCTAAAGAGGATTCTGATAAGGTATTATACTGTTTGCGATTCCAACCCAACAAAAATAGACATTCCAATGGGTAATCACAACATATTGGCCTACAAGTTAAGCTTCACAGCTACCTTGTAGGCCTAAATATTGGTCTGGATTTCATTTATTTTCCTTCTTTGTGTGTGCCATTAGTGACAGATGAATAAACCGTGGACAGTGTGTAGACATTTAGTGCACATGAACCTATAAGTAAATTGTCTATCTAGGTGTCCCTTGAATCCATCTATGGGTTGAACTCGAGTTCGAGTAATCAAGGTTCGACTGTACTCTAAAATGCTATAATGACAGTCCAATTAGATGACGACCACTACATAATTAATAAAGAAGAAGAGGAAACTAAGTTTTGAATGTGAATTTTACCACACCTGAAACTGTGGCTACTTGATTTCACAATAATCATAAAATGCAACTTATACAAATGCTGCAACTACAAATAAAGTTTGGGTAGTCAAAAAACCAATTTCAAATTCTATACATGTATTGACGACATTTTTGCAACCACCCTAAGATGGTGTCCACTCATCACAACTTGTATCTCTATATAGACAATTGAATTCATCTGATCTGAGAGGGAGAGAGATTGTTTAGATCAGTAAGTCTCATTAATAGCTTTACATTAATGAACAGGTAGTTTAGCAGGTTTGTGATTAGCATTTTACGAAATGTTGAGGTCTTTTTATCAGGTTTGGGCAGAACACGCTTCCTGCTCATAGGTAGTTTCACAAGAACTGCTTTGTGCCAAATATTTGTCAAAAGCATGCACATGGCCTCCCAAACCTACCTCACTCGGACTACCCGTTCAATATTTTGGATAATTTAGTTCTCAAAATACCCATTCAGTGGCTTGTGACCTTTCTCGAATTTTTTACCAGATCTGGGGAACTTTTGGTATGAGTACAGTGGACTAAATTGTTGTTTTTCTTGTAAGTAAACATTTATTACAGATAAAAGTTTCACCAAGACTTTGCTGCCTTGAATATCATACTCTCTCATGCAAAGGACGCTGATCAATATGTTTTAGTTCCAGGTTTTGAAAGTTAATATAAAATATGCCCTCAATTCAAATGGTGAGCAAACCACATGTTCATGCAACTTGAAACTAATCTGCCCAAACCTAACCATTATTTGTTTAATCAAGACGCCAAAAACCTAAAAAAACTTATTTGCTAGAAGATAGCTGAGTATGAACATCTAAATAGGACATAAAAGCTTTTAATATAACCTTCTTTTGGAGCAGCTACTCCAGGTGTGTTTAATTATCCGCCATTATTATATTGCCAATAAAAAACGTTGTATATGGTCAGGGTCATATAGCGTGTACCAGGGCCTTGATTCACAATTTACTTGACAGAATTCCAGTGAAGACCCTGATCAGATCTAGGTCTGCACTATTTATCTAGGGATTCTTACCTGTTTTTTAGCATAAAAGATTTATGACCATTTATTGAACCTCATTAACCCTTTAATCCATAGGCTATTTTTAGATGAATGATGACATCATTTTCTATATTTAGACAACTTTGGAAAAATTCAAGAAAAAAATTATGTTAATTTTTGATACTTTTGAAAATGTTATGGAAAATGGTCCATTTTCTATAATATCTTAAAATATGTGCCTGTTATATTGGCTAAAATCTGTGCCACATGAATATTTATTTTAATTTCTTATATTTATTTAATCTCTTATTTAAAGGCTGTGGTTTCTTTAACTTACTGGGCGAAAACTGCAGAAAACTGGTTTGCAAGAGATGAAGCTAATAAACAATAATCTTTTGTTTTGTGAGGTCAGAGTTTTATGAGTCTTCAACATCTTAGTCATTATGAAATATGTATTGGCTTAAGAAGTTGAAAAACTAGCCAAGTCATGACTCTCGATTGGTACTTAAAATTAAGGATTCTATTGCATGACCACAGTCAATATTCCTTAATAAAAATATTTCATATTTGACATTTGGTTTCATTATATTACTTACATGACTTGTACAGTTCACTGAACAGAAAATGCCCTTTTAAACATGTTTCTTTTATTAAAGTTGGTATATTCTTTAGACTGAAAATGATTTATTAAACAACTTGAGAAAATCATTACACTTCCCTAAAATAGTCTGAAAAATTTAAAATTCAATGTTTTCATATTGTCTGTTCAGAAAGATTAGTTTGCTAATTTTATTTTTTTTAAATGGTCGCTCAGCAATACAATGGTCAAGAATGAATTGTTTTTGTCCTCATATTGAAAGTTTCTGACATGGTGTAGAACTAAACTAATTACAGGCTTAATTGGACGTAACCCTTGCTTTATTGGTTTCCATCAAGTACTGATTGGTCGGCTAGTAGCCGTAACATGTAATTATTGGTATTGTGTTCGGACATTACTACAAAGGTACAATGCTTGTCCATATGAGTTTTGGTACATGGTACTACATGCTGTCTCTGAAAACAGTGCAGATCCAGATCAGTCTGCTTCTGAAGAAGCAGGCTGACCAGGATCAACACTGTTTATTATTAAATCATATAATCTTTGTCAGTTTATTTATGCATATTGCATCAGCAAATAGGTTTTTATTGTGAGGTATCATATTAATATATTTGATGGATTAAGGGTCAACATAGCCAAGTCTCCATCAGTGTCAATGAAATATAATTTATTATCAAATATTTGTAATATTTCATTTGATAACTTGCTTATATCATGATGTAAACCATTAAAATTAAATTGAAATTTGTCAGCTTCAAAAATAAGAAAACGTTTGAATAACAAATAGTGTTCAAATAGAAACTTTGGGCCATATATTGTTCTTGCACACCGGATAAGGACATTTGAGATTTTACCTTGGGATAGAAAATCTTATCTTACCCAGAATATCTTACTCAGGCTGTCACCTGAGGGCTACATACATTGGTTGTATTGGAACTCACACACATGGTCATCAAGTGACGTCATTGTTATGTTTAAGTGACGTCATCATGTACTATTGCATCTTAGCGTATTCAGGTACTTCTGGAAGGTTGTTTTAAATTAAAAAAAACAGTGGTGAGCAAGAAAAAAATCCATTATGCGTGTGAGGGTAGCATAGAAAAATCCGTCCCTCGGGATCAACATTTGTCATCACTTGGCAAGCCTTGTGATGCCAAACGGTGATCCTCGGGACAGATTTTTCTATCATACCCTCACACTCATGAAGGATTCTATTATTACACATGATATGAGTTGAGATATGCTAATATTGTATTATCTATGATTGTCAATTGCAGAGAGTACAGAGATGTCTACTGGTGTTTGAGGAAGCATGGTATGAGCTGAGATATGTTAATATTGTATTATCTTTGATTGTCAATTGCAGAGAGTACAGAGATGTCTACTGGTGTTTGAGGAAGCATGGTATGAGTTGAGATATGTTAATATTGTATTATCTATGATTGTCAATTCCAGAGAGTACAGAGATGTCTACTTGTGTTTGAGGAAGCAAAGGAAGCTGGTTACCTCACTGATCAACTCTGGCAAAAATGGGTAAAATATAAATGAGCCGTGACATGTGATTTCCAACAATGTGGCATTTTGACAAGTGTAGACTCGGACGAGCCTGTGCAGCCTCCTATTAAGCTTAGAAACTCCAAATTTGTTCTGTCAGTAGCTTAACAGTCATATAATGTTCAAGGGACTAGCAAAGGCTCTGATCAGACTGCGGGTATGCGCAGGCTGATCTGAGGCTTTGCTGGTCGTACATCATGACATACCACATTGTTGGAAATGTCATGTCGCGGCTCAAACATTGTCTGTTGTTGTGTATTTATGCAAATCAACTTATAACATTGTGGATGTCACAGTAACACAAAGGAGCCATTGTGGTGCTTATAAACCAGAGGTCGCGGGTTCAAATCCTGGCTTCATTTGGTCTGTCGTATGAGACATTAAACTGTGGCCCAGTCTCCATGTGACCTTAGCTGTTGATGGGATGTTAAACACTAACACACACACACTACCAATTATATGAGAGCTCTGAAAAAAATGTGTGGGTCATTCAGAATGTAGTATACAGATAGATGCCTTTTAAGCACTCGATAAGACTTTCAATGAGTTCAAAAAGAAGAAAATCAAATAGAAATAAGGAAAAAATTCTTTTATAAAAGCATCTTTTCTAGGGCAATGCTAAAACTGTAGCTATTTTCCCTTTTAATCCTTATCATGCTGAATTTTTTGAAGCACTACACTCTTTCCCAATTTTGCATTCAAAACATTTACTAACATGCCACAAGCAGGGTGTAGATTTGGAATTTTACGCAAGGGTTTTATTTTTGTGAAACTTGGCATATGCGAAGTTTCGTGAAAATAAAATCCTCGCGAAATGGTGAAATCATTCTGTAGATGACTGATATTGGTAAATCATGCCCTAATTGCAATTTTTGTTACAAGTATGGCTTTTAACGCTATTCCTGAAAATAAATTTCTTGCGAAAATTTCCGAATTTACAGTATATCCAGGTTCAGCAGGACAAGAGGTTAACAATAAACGTATTTCAAAATATTGCTTGCTTAGTTTTTTCCTGACAGAAGTCATTTTTTGTCTGGTAAAAACAATTCACATATTCAAATAGAGAAGTGGCAGTCTGAAGCATTGAGGGAAATTCTGAGAAATTATGTCTTCTGGGCGTCTCTAATAACAAGTTGCCAGTTTCTAATTGAAGCAATAACTTACCAAAAATCCAATTAAAGAGACACTCTCTGTGTCACTTCTCACTAGCCACTGGCACAATGTGTCTGTAATTTATTCATTCCCTAGAAAGATGCTTTAACTTCTTCAATGATTGCTGTCATGGGACTTCCAGAAACACTAGAAATTGACAGGAATTGTTCTGTAATTATGGAGCCAGATCCAGATATATATCTGTTCAGACTTCTTTGTTACATCATTACAATTTTATTCTTTAAACCTTTGTAGTCTGTGGAATCTTACATCTAGTTTGATGCTCTAAAGTTTTATATATACTTAAACGCAAAAGTTTTGCAACTCTTACTAAAATGCTATTTCCTTCTTTGTGAGCCAAATATTTTACTCCACGATATTGTGTTAAACAAGTCCAATGATTTGCCGTCTAAACAACATGAAAATCAGACTAGTGAGACTTACGATTGCGGATCTTCAACAAGAAATGTAAAGCAACCCAAATTTGAAAAAGTCACAGAGTTACAGTACCTTACATTTTATCGAGTCACAGTGTTATACCACCTTACATTTTATTCGGAAAAGGTGTTTAACCATTATCTGTTTTCAAAAGCAGAAGGGCAGACAAATCAAAGCAGGTTATTTTATGCATTTGTTAACGTTCATTACGTCAACGTAAAGCCGTCAGTAATTGACGTAATTGGCCATTTAAGCACAACTGAATATCAATAATCGAGTTTTTTAATGTCACAAGTGAAAGCCTACATCAAATTGCATAGAAGACAGAAGTATCGCGCGACATAACGGAATAAACTGAACAATATTGATAAATAGGTTGACGTTAACAAAGAAAAGCAGCGACTTTGAGCGTTGATAAACGTTAGTTGTTAAACCTTAAAATGTTTTCCGTCAGATACGACATCTGGCTATATCATCGCACCGTTTGTTTTCAAATCGAGATAACTTTCTATATGCTAGACGCAAATTGTTGAAAAACACTGACGTCATTGTAACGTCAGAATGAAGAGTATGATCAAAACCGATTAATGGTAAATCATTAGACGTTGTGAATGAGCATAAAATAAGGTTATATGAATATTCTAACATGGACCATACTGAAGAAAATACAGGTATTAAACGGTTGCGAAACTTTTGCGTTTAAGTATATATTTCACACTGGTAAATGAATACGTCGATTTGGTGGTATTTACGCGTATTGCCGGTACTTGATAGACCGGAAGTGGTAGATATTGGTGTTAATACTAAATAGAAAAACATGCCATAAGCCTAAAGGACTATAGAATTAGATCAGTTTTAAGTATTCAGTATGTGCATGGCGATTTATGTATGCATTTAGAAATAGATTCGAGTACCGATCATCCAGATCGGTACTGGAATCTATTCCTAAATGCTTACATAAATCGCCATGTGCATGCTGAATACTTAAAAATGATCTAATTCTATAGTCCTTTAGGCATATGGCATGTTTTTATATATAGTATTAACACCAATATCTACCACTTCCGGTCTATGAAGTACCGGCAATACGGGTAAATACCACCAAATCGACATATACATTTACCAGTGTGTATTTGTCCTTCCAAAATTTTTTAAGGGTCACAGGTTTGAGTTTTTGAGGCCCTGAAGATTGTTGTAACTAAGTAACATTGCATAACCTGCAGTATAGGCTCATAACACTCAGTTGTTAGCTCACCTGAGCAAGTAATTCTTAAATACTTCCATTGTCATCCTTTGTCAACAATTTGCTTAAACCCTTTTCTTCATGAATATTCATGCTAAGCTTCACCCACTATGAAAAAGTACATAAATAAACTTTCACGCTTGTATAGATGTACCACGACCTCTGACCAATGACCTTTGGGTCTTTCTACTTCAAACCATTGATGCAGAATGGGTAAAATGAGCCAGTCTGGATGGAACATATGTGTATGTCAAAGCTTTTTTAATTAATGTAAATTAATGCCTGAAACCCTTTTTTCTAGAACAACATATCGATATTGTAAACAGAGTCACGCTTCAAAGCTTTTGGTAGATCAGTACATTGAACCCAGGTCCACTAGTGTAGGATCATATCTAATCATATATCCATAAGCAAACAGAGTAGACCCTGATCAGGCAGCTCTTATAAGAGCTGCCTGATCTGGGTCTGCTCTGTTTGCAAAAGTGTTAAAAGGCGTCTCTATGACAGTTTCTCTAATATCACTGGGCTAATTTTAGGCCTACTCCTTGTGTGACCCTCTACAAAAGTTTCTTAAAATATGATCCGCCATTAAGCATCAGGCCATCAGGGAGCGACATTCTTCGCTGCTAAGAATTTCCTTCAAATCTTAGAAACCTGTGGTCAGAATTAATAACAATTTGACAGAAAAAGTCACTAAGAAACCTACCAAATAGTGAAATGAATTTGAACAGACCAAATAAATGGCAGCCAGATTTGTCTTAAAAAATCTTCTCTGAAATCAATGATCAGAGTTGAAAACAATTCAGTAGCAGTAATAATTGCTAAGTGACCTACCAATCCAGCTAAAATATATTTAATCCGTTCAAAGAACATTGCGGGGATCGCTTCCCTTATATGCTTAAATAGTACATAGTTTTTGCCTGCAGCTAGTTGTCAGAAGTGAAAGCAATTTGGAACATTTAGAAGAAATAGTTATTTGGAGATATTTTACCAAAAAGAGCTAAAACGAAAATTTATATGTTGAAAAACATGGCCAGCATATAGCAGGGCCTGTTTCTCTTATATGATTATTCTCTTCATAAACTAATGGTCTAAGTGCAGTTTTTTTTGCAAAGAATGTCACAGGATGATTTTTCTTACAAAATAGCTTGAATTAAGCTCTATTGCAAAGCATGGATGCCAGGGGTTATCGTTGGTTTATGGGAGTGGTCTTAGCTGAGCCCCTGCTCTGATAATGTAAATTTTCCACACATAGCATCCTCATGAGACAACATGTATAGCAAAGGTTTCAGTCACCCAACTACAAGTTCAAGGTCATACTGCGAGGTCAATAGTCACTTGTACAGAATTTGTATCTTAAGCTAGTGATGTACAGAGCGAAGGTTTTGAAACATCCTGCTTCAAGGTCAAGGTCAATAGTTCAAAGGTCACATGTACAGAATTCAAGTCCGTTTTATATCTCATGAGCCCCCTGGTCTCATTCTGAAATGATTTGAAACAATAGGACAATGTACTTTGAAAGTTGTCAGTTGCCCTGTTTTAATGTCAAGGTCAAAGGTCACATGTTTTGAATTCATGTCTGCTACAACCCTATTCTTCACACACATGTCCACTTCAATAAAACAATATACAGAGCAATGGTTTCACTCTGAGGTCTGCTCCAAGGTCAATGTCATGGTGGGAGGGCAGAGGTAACATGTACAGAATTTGTGTCTGCTCCACATGTATTTCATCATTCTACTCCACCTCTCCCATGGTCCAATTCAGAACTATCTGCTGACTGGTTCCAGTACCCTTAGCCTCACTAAAAGATATTTTCTTTTACAGCTTGATAAATATGTAATATTATAATAGTAACTTGATCTGACGTACTGTATCATGTCGAGTGGATTAGCTCATATCATTGGATCACACGAGATGCAAAGCATCGAGGGTGATCTGATGATATGGGCTAATCCATGAGACGTGATACAGTATGCCAGATCAAGTTACTTTTGTAATAATATGTTTATTATATACCTTTTTCCGACATTACCCTGATTTTATAAATTGTTTTGGTCTTTTAAATCAAAAAAAATTGCAGGAACGTTTGCCATTACGTTACGTTTCATGGCGTCACGTCATCATGTTTTCCGTAGCTGGTTCCATGCTTAAAATTTACTTTACGTAACATTGCCATAAAAACAGGTAACCGACGTTAGCCTCTTTTAAAGGATAGTGAAAGTTCGTTGATCTGGCTTTCTGTATCAGATGGCCAGAAAACAGACAGTTCAAAAGATGTATCATTTATAGGTATATAATAAGATGAAGATATTTTGCTCATGTACACTTCACGTATGGCATATTCCATGTCAAATTTGCAACAATTTTTAATTGTGTCAGTTCTGTAGTTTCAGAATGCTTGGCCATGTACAAAAGCAATCATGGCTGGATATATATGTTTTCTTTGGAAAAAAAAACACATAATAAAACCATGTTTTCACTTTGAAAGTGTGTTGACTATTTAAAAAACAAATTCATTTATTTAATCAGCTACTGACTCTGATACATCCTTAATCCCCTATCTTACATGATTGTAAAGAAGAGACTGACAGAATGGACAGCTTATTAAAGTGACTCTGAATTAAACCCTCTGATAAACGAGAGAATTTGAGGAAATGCTGGAATACTGGAGACAGTTTGTCTTGTCTGATGTGATTGGAGCATTTGATACTGTCCACAGAGGCCATTTTCTGGCAGATTAATGGGTAAATGTAGGGGTTGTTAGGAATTATTGAAGTCTTAAATTGCTAGTTGCTCAGCCCCATCTCCCTGTGTGTCTTTCTAGAAACATATATCACAGGTCTTGATTGACTCTGATGGAGGCATGTCTCCAAATATTTGTTTTCTATGGAAGAAAAGACATTAATAATTCACATTGGTATTCATGTTGGTTCCAGCCAGGAGACATTTCACTGCAGTAACTCGGAGATGGAACTTTCTTTCCCACGTTAATCCTTTAAGCACCGATTCCAAAAACATTTGCACACATCAGCAGAATAATTAGTAGTTTATTGCGTAGTCTGTATCAGGAGATGAATTTTGTTTCTCTTTGGAATTAAACCTTTGATATTTCCAGATGCAGTAGAAGTAATTTTTGCCTGTCAGTAATTTCTGCTGATAACTTTTGCAACCAATTTGGATCCAGTCGAGCCTGATCAGGATTCAAACTGTATGATTCTGATGGATTTCCTGAAATAATTTTTTAAAGACCTTGATTTCGATGACAAAAAAGCATGTAAAATTATCCAGCATTCAAAGAGTTAAGAAAGATGTTATTTATGTTTAAATAATTACAACTGTAATAACATTTATTGAGATCCGTTAATCTGATTGGTCAAGAACGGTCATCTGATCTTATTGACCTGTATTTCATTTTTCAATGTACTTGGGTTCATATTCATGAGGGGCGGGGACATCCACAGCAGAACTTCTTTTGTGATACTGTGCAATGCTTCTATGAAGAGAAATGGACAGTTGGCAACTATTTACACTTTACTTTACCCTTACACAGATATTTCAGGTGGAAAAGCAAAGATTAATAGACATGTGATGCTTAAATTAACAGTATTCATGCCGATCAGCTGTCTAATGTGATCTCGCCGCCATCATGTTTTTTTTTAATGTCATGACATCTACATACGCGTCATAGTGCACGTCATTGTCTAAATGCGTGAAACGTTATTAACTGTAATTTTAAGGAAAAAATAATTTAAAAAAAAAATACTTAGGAGAAAGAATAACGAAAGAAGTTGTAATTATAAGAATTGAAAGTGATTTTTCTGCGTTTCACTGAGGTATGAAATGTCGTTTAAATTTCATCTAATTTTGTAGATGTAATTTTCTCAACATTTCATACCTCAGTGAAAAGCAGAAAAATAACTTTCAATTTTTGAACAAAGTCTTATGTAAAGCTCTGTTTTATACAGGTGTCCATGTTATGCCAGGGAGGTTTAATACAGAAGGCACAGGAAGCTGTAGTTGCTGGTACTGACAGGTTCCCCGCATCTATCAACCTATGGACACAAAGACTTGAGTTACAGATGACTAGCCAGGAACCAAGAGAACATATACAGGAAACACTGAAACAAGCTCAGAACTGTGTATCTCCTAAGGTATAAGATTTTGTTGTAAATATTGTTGTAACGTGCTTTGTACGTCAAGATGGGTTCATTTCTCGCTCCACAGCATCTGCTATTATACAAGGGTCAGTCAAAAATAAGTGAAGGTCAGTTAATATCTTTTGGGTGGGTCAGCACTTTTGACTGCGATTTGGTACGTATATGGAATGAACCTTCACGCTTCATTTCATTAAGAAATTGACATCTCACATTTAAGATGTTGTTGTTAGGCAACCAAAGACAGTCTCTCAGGGATGTGTGTTCGCACTGACAACATTTCTGACTAAGCAGCTATGAATTAAAAATCAGTTCCAATCTAAAACAGTAAAATAACGGACCTATTATCAAACAATGTAAAAACAATGTTTTTAAAAAGGTTTGCAGAAAGTATTTCAATACATGTAATTTTCGTTGCTTAGCAACCAAAGTCAATGGAAGTTCTATTTTTGACAAATATTGGCAGAGCTGTTGCCATGGCAACAGTTTATTCATCAGAATATAGCCAGGATATGCATTCAGATATTAAAAGCAATAAATAAACACACTAGAAAAGTCATAGGATATAATATTTATGTGCTAATTTTTATTCTGGTCTGTGGGTGTTTTATTTTGTTGGTGAAATTTTCTGGAAATTGATTTGATTTCCCTGTTTATATATTTATGGAATAAAATTCCAATGCCCCAATTACAGTTGTTACTTTTAACAAAAATGTATTCAAATACTTTACTTGCAACAAATGCACAAAGTGATGTCACAAAATTTTGTATTGTGTTTCCATGGCAACGCTTTATTCCAATGTGAATGCATGACGTTTGATCACATTCTTTGGTTCCTTAGCAACAAGTAATAGATAAAGGATTCTTTTCCGAGGCTTTCTTGTTTAAACCGCGAGGTGGGCGTAGCCCACCGAGCGGTTTAAACAGAAAGCCGAGGAAGAATCCTTTATTTAGCTTGTAGTATGGCAAAGGCGCAAATAAACACGTGTTACTGACACCTGACGAAATTTACATTCGCTCCTCCCTGCATCCGGCCTAAGCTGTCAATTATACGGGTTAATTTGTCGCTATTTAGATAGTTACCGCCTACATCGCTGTTTAACTAAAATTGGAAGTTAGAGTACGGTTTTAAGCTCCTCCTTCGTTGTTATTCTAGGGTGTCTGATTTAAACATCAGCTAAGATCAAAGAAAAAAGCATCGGCCATACTACAACAATCTATACTTTATGCCATATTCTAAGGCAGGACATTTATTACTAAAATATGCCAAATTTGGAAAGTGTATGTGATATTTTGCAACTCTCAGTTATTTTTGACTGACCCGTAGTAGCTCACTGTATCTCACTGAGACTAATCCTTTGTATACTTCAGACTCCTGAATGTGTACTTTGACAAACAGTGAAGACCTAGATACAATGCTACATGATGTAGCATTTCATCAGGGTCTACACTGTTTGCTAAGACAAAAACGATCTTCAGAGAAAGAAATGCAACTTTATTTTATTTGGAAATGTGAGACCCTGGTATATACAATGTTAATTGTATCAAACAATAAGTGCTTAAAGGGCTAACCATATTTTTTGAGTGATCGAAAGAACCAATTAGTCTTATGGATAAGAAACATTAAATGATTTGTTTGAGTACCAACAACATGTTTTGTTGGAGAAATAATAGTGAATTAATTTATCCCCTTCTTATCTGAAGGCCTGATATTAGATTCATCTGTTTAGTTTCTTTTCTGTTTATTTAATAAAGTTAATTTTTTCTGCAAATTATATTTTTCACAGTTTAAGCTAATCTCAAGGGAACTCTTTGATCTGAGTCTACACTGTTTACTCAAGCATAACTTTTAGATTAAGATAACTCTAAAATATGACATTGTAAAGATATAGGTTTTCAAATAGCAGTTAAAAACAGTTTAAAGAGATATTAAAGAAAGTTATAAAGTCTATAAAATAATTTTTAAAAGCAGCTTGAGGCAACTAGGAAAGGATAAAAAGTTGCTTTTACATTAACACTTAAAGTGGCTCTTACAGCTACAGCAGATGTCTTTCATTATTTATTTTTCAGGCAAAATAAGAATTGATATTTCTTTTGAATTGTTTGCTGAAATATTAAGCATTATTTATTTATCAAAACTAGCAATGTAGTTTGAGCCGTGACATGAGATTTCCAACATCGTGGTATGTGCCACCATCAAAGCCTCAGATCAGCCTGTGTCTTTGCTAGTCGTTAGAATATTCTATGACTATTAAGCTACTGACTGAACACCATTTGGAGTTTCTATGCTTAAAATGGGGCTGCGCAGGCTCGTATAAATCTACACTTGTGAAAATGCCACATTGTTGGACATCACATGTCACGGCTCTTTTGAACTGCAAGAGATTCACTGGTGTATTGAGAACAGTGTTGATCCTGATTTTCAGGCTTCTTCAGAAGCCAACTGATCTGGATGGATAATTTTACAAATGGAATCAGGACTTTAGTTGGTGTGCGTAACGAAAATTTTATTTTCGTATTTCTCAACCAAAATATATGTTGTGGGTACTCAAAAGAACCGTCTCAATGAGACGGTTCTTTTGAGCACCCAAAACACATGTTAAAATTGATGGGTAAGAAAATATTAATAATTTTACGCTGAAATTTTTTGTTTAGGAATATATCCAGATTCAGCAGGATAAGGTTTTGAATTACAAGTTGTGATTTCTTTATGTTAATCCTTATAGTTTCACTATTCACCTGGCGTTTTGGGTCTTCTGTTAACGTGATGATTATGTTAATGTACTGATTTAGCGTGGGTCTTCCTACTGTTCGACCAGCTCAAACTTTATTTTTAATCATATTTGACTTGTATGTGGTAGATTACAAGCTATTTATACTTTGATGGCCATTATACTTTCAGCTGTGTAGAAAAAAAAGACTTCCCATTTCAATCTGAATAAGTCTCAGATTTCATAACGCTGTCAAACTTTGATAGGTTCGTTATAATTTTGAATAAACTATTGGAAGGAATCGATTAACCCTGCAATTCTCTTTCCATGGGTAGCCCATTTGAAGCATTAATAGAAACATCATGTATTGGTCCTGTTGATAAAAGACTCAATCCCACTGAGACGATTATAGAAGATCATATTTCATAAAATTTGTCCATTATTAAACCACTCTGCTATCCTGGTGCAATTAAAATCTCACTCGTTTACTATCAACATTATCTCCCTGTAAGTTGTCTAATTGATATGTCGCTCTTTATTCTTTAATTTTCATCAAAATTTCTTTAGCTTTCAAATTTATGAAGGGATCTGTTTAGATTTGATAAAGGTACTAATTGCAGGAGATTTCACTGAATTTATGTGTAAATTTGCATTGATAGCATCTTTGACAAAAAAGGAGGTTACATTTATCCTAAATATTAGGACATAAAGAATTCAATGTAGACCCAGATCAAAATTATTGCTTGCCCTTTCATTGATACATTTTGACTGAATGATCTGAACCATGACTAAAATTTCAAATCAGATTCAATAATTGTTTAGAGCAGGCCTTTAGTTAAGAGTGAATACCAAAAAATTATTTTTCTTATTTCTTAACCAAAGCATATGTTGTGGGTACTCAAAAGAACCATCTCAATGAGACATGTTAAAGCGGATGGGTAAGAAAATATTGAAATTTTACGCTCAAAATTGTGTTTATCGAAACCTTTGATAGAGTATCAGATATTTAGGTAAAATATATGCTATAAAAGTAAGGGTGGTTTATGATTTCTATCTTGTTTATTTGCAATATCAGCTATGATCATCAGTACAGTGAAAGTTTAAAAGCCTCTTTGTAAAGAATATTGAAGCATTTTATGATAGGCAGATTGATGAAGACATTTTAACTAGCCGGTCTAGACAACACAGAGTGCATATTGCTGCAGCTATTGTTAAGGTAATTGGTGCTGAAGTACTGTACTAATGACTAAGTGTCGTTTTCTTCAAACAAATTAAATATGCCTTTATTATGAATAAAATCTACTATTATTATGTTTGGTCCTGGTTTGTGATGTGGTCTGTGGTAAAGATAAATGCAACGTCAAGTATAAGCTTCAACAATAAGCTTGATCTAGTGAAGTGCAAGTTTTGTGCAATCTCATATTGTTGGAATCATGTTATTAACCCTTAAAGCGCCAAGAAAAAAATGCATCTGAAACTGTCATCTGTTGAAGTTGTCTGCTGCAAATAATTGCTTAACATTACTGACGAATTATGTATAGAAGCAAACAGTGTGGGCCCAGAACAGACTGCTCCTATAGGAGCAGTCTGATCTGGGTCCACATTGTTTGCCATTAAGGCTTCTTAAACATTTCAGCAGAAGAGAAAAGCAGACGACTTTTGTTGCAATTGGCGCATTAAGGGTTAATTTGTATTGTGAAATCTCATATTGTTGGAATCATGTTATTAAAATTAGAAAAAACTTGTGCTTCTGTGTATCAAATAATTTCTTATTTGTATGCTGTCTTCAGAGAATCATTTTAATTTAAAGCATGAATGGCTATGTTGAATTATGGCATAAAAAACTTTGTGCTAGCATGTGGGTATCATCATGAGAAAACCTGATATTGCAAGGCCATGATGCACATCAGCTCAGTCTGATCAGTGTTTTTATTATTCATTCTGTCAATTACAATGTCTCTGCACTTTCCCTGTGTCCTAGCAGCCAATTTTGGGCCTAAAAATAGGAAACATTTGATTGAATTGTTTGTTTTTGAAAGGACACTAAACACTGTGGTCATACCACTATGGCAATTTGGGTTTCGTCACTTATTCCGGTGTTAAGGTAACTTTGTCAAGTTAACTTTCTCATCATGATCAATTTTATTCATTTAATCACCGATAAATGCCCCAAAACGCTTGGTTCCGATTGCTTTTTGTTCATCAAATCGCATTGTATCTTTTAGCATTAAAATTACATGAAAACTTAAACGTTTGATGTCTAGGCATGAAATAACTAATAACAGTTTTGTCATCATGGATAATTAATCAGTGACAAAACGGTATAATTATGATTTTACCATAATTGACAATTTTTTTAACACAACTGTAAAAAAAACACATTATAAAAAAATCTGATTTTATCTCTGTTTTGGCAAAACAACACAGAGGTAGTTAACTAGACAAAGCAATCTCGAAGCAGACATATTCGAAAGTTCACATTTTTATCAGCCTTTATTTGAAGGTAATTTTACTGTAACACTGGAGTGGATGACGAACCCTAAATTGCCGTAGTAGTATGACCACAGTGCTACTTGTCAATTCTGACAGTCGTTAGTATAGTCACCAGATGATCAAGGAGCGTCCGGCAAGCGGATCTTTCTTATTGTCAAGGAGAGTTAGGGAAGGAAACATGCAGCATTTCCAGGTACAGACCAGACACCTGTCTCTGTCAATGACATCTCCTTGAGACTAACTCTCTTCGGGCCCATATGCAAGTAGGAGGTTTGGGTGTTTAGTGTTGTGTATGCTTTTGGATGATCTCTCCATTGTGGAGATAGTCCGGCAGTTGTAGTGAGCTTGACTGAACCTCGCCTCATATGCATGGACTGGGGATGTGTGTTTGTGTGTTAAGTTGCCTCCTAGCTATCATTCAGACCTGTGTTACAGACTTCCATCACAAGTATCGGACCCGACCGGATTTGCATTAGTGTCTTCAAGTACTCCACTCAGACTGGACCAGGTGTGCATCCATGCAAGGGACATCAGACTGACCTGGATGCATTGGTGTGTGTGACTTCTTAGAGACCGGACCTGAAGTGCATCAGCCCATGTGACTTTCTTGAGACCAGACACAGATATGATTTGCATCTATGCCCCGGGATCTATGCAAAGTTGGAAGTTGCAGTTGTTCAAAGGGCACCTTTCAGACTGGACCTGAGTGTGCATCCGTGCAAATGGACTAATCCGACTGGTCTTGAGCATGCAACTTTTATCAGACTGTACCTGGAGTGCATCAAAGCAGGAAACTTTTTGAGACTAGACTCGTGCATCAGTGCAAGTCGCCAGTCATAAGTCCCTTAAAAAACAGCAACTCCTTTCTCAGACCATCAGTACCCCACAGCGCTGCAGGCTGCACAGAATGACATTGTGAAAGTTAATCCTCCTTTTATAGTCCATCCTGAGTTTAACAAGATAAAAAATTGGGGAGGAGTGTAGTAGTGTATTCAGCATGACAAGAGTTAAGGTTAATCTGATCGTGACTGAATGATAGAGAATACTAGGTGAGTGTCTTTTGATATCATGTTTACCAGGCAAGGCTTTGAGAACGCTTGTTGACATCGCGAGGCTTGCCGAGCGATTCAACATGCGTTCTCAAAGCCGAGCTTGGTAAACTTGATATCAAAAGACGCGAACCTGGTATTCTATTTATCAGTTTACCCATTGTTGAACACTCTTCAAACTAGCGATTATGACGTATTTTTTTTTTATTTTTGTATTGATTTTAACAGCGTCATTAGCGACGTCATTTAAAAAGTGCAACGTCATCATGACCTGATAAAGGTAACATGCCGTGAGATAGGAAACGTTTATTAGGTTAAGTTGAAACAATTCAGTTAATATGAGGGGTGACTGATAAAAATGATTGTAATGTGAATCATGATACAGCAGATGATTGTGACAGGCTGGAAATGGTTGCTGTACTACAAATGAAACTGTCTCGAGGTTGCCATAGAATAAATGAAACTGTCTCAGACTGTCACATGGTTCTCTAGTCTCTGATGAAGAATGTCTGTCGCTGTATACAGTTCTAATGGCCGGTTAGTCATACAGTGAATGTTCTAAAAAATTTGAACATTAATTCTGTTCCCGCCAGTCATGTCATAATTGAGCCGCAACACGTGATTTCCAACAATGTGGCATTTTGACAAGTGTAGACTCAGACGAGCCTATGCAGTCTACTTCTAAGCTGATGTTCAGTTAGTAGCTTAACAGTCATAAAATATTTAAGCGACTAGCAAAGGCTCTGATCAGACTGCGCTTATGCGCAGGCTGATCTGAGGTTTTGCTGGTTGCACATACCACATTGTTGGAAATCTCATGTTGTGGCTCAATTATGTCATGGGCTCTCTCATCAGATCATGAACTTGGGTAGCCTATATGACATACAATATACTGCTCCAAACTGTTTTACAGTCTGAGTGTTCCAGAAAGCTTTTTTAAAGTCAACAGATGACAAAAAAAGCATGAAAAATACCCTGCATGGGTTAATGAATAATTGCGCTGATAATGTAAGAAGGCACTCAGACCAGACTGTGTTTATGATCTTACTAAGCCAAATCTTTTGTTTAGGTCTCTTGTTGCCTGACTAGTGTCATTAGTAACAATGTTAGCTATTTCTGCATGTATAATTAACGATCAGGAGACCTAGGGGAGGTAATTAAATGGCTCTATAATCTTAACAAAAGGCTTTTTGGTCTCCTCATGCAATCACTGGAGCAGGGATCCAGTAACACCTAATATCACATAACAATCTTGATCAGACTGTTCATACTTTCTTAAAGTGTTTCAAGAAAGTGTAACAAGCAAAAGTTTGAATTTTGCCTATTTCCTTTAGAGTGTATAATGTAGCAAGTTTTGAAAATGCTGTACAGAATATTGTCTTCTCTGCTCCTCACTGACCTCTACTACTGTAGTGTAGCCCTTCAAATGAGACACAGTTTTTCCTTTTTAAAATTTTAAATAAACATTACATCACACTGAAAGTTTGCATGAGCATAGACATAGCAAAACCCTAACTAGAATTAAATTTTGGCGGAGAATGATATATAAATTTTAACGCTCTGATACATGTATCTTATAAAAATAAATAACTTGTCTTTGCTTTATCTCCTTGTTATATCTTAATTGATATGTTCTAGTAGATGATGCATTGATAAGTTAAGGGTCTTTCATGCAAACCAAATATCTATGTGTCTTGATCCACATCTGAATTAAGGGTGAGGTTGGCGTCGTGAAACCGGTTTAAGCCCTCCAGTAAAATATTTTATTGACCGTTCCAAGGCCGTACTTCTTTTGTGGATCTTTTATGTTTTTTCTGTATTGTGTTGGCTTTACCTTTGTGCGCGTCTGTTTATATGTGCTTTGTAGTCACCTGCTGGGCTGACCTCTTGGCTCTCATTTGTGGCTTCTGACTGTGAGTTTGTCACTTGCCCATTGGTATCCTGGGTCAGGTGTGGTACTTGATTGTATCGATTCCTGATCTTTGCATCCTTACTTCCTTAGTTTTTGTTGGCATGTAAATACCCTTTCAGTATCCATCTTTGTACTGCCAGTGTAATACTTGTGGAATAGAGATCTCCATCGTATTTGCTAATCTATAAAATGGAACCCCCATCCAAACTCTGGTGTGAAGGATGGGGGGCATTATTGGAATATTGCCGGAGGCCAAAAATATATAAGCATCTTTTCCCATTAAGCGTCATCTAGTCGCTGATTTACAGGTAAATAAACCTGGTATAGCATGTGACCACAACCACTCAACCGTTATACCGCTCCTCATTTCAAATTCATAGTGTTTAAAGATTTATTTTGCCTGAATTAACGACTTAAAACTTAAAACCCTATATATAAAATTCCAATCTATCTCGCCATTTATGAAAACGTATGCAAACTTAAAAAAATAATTTAATTAGGGTTTTTTGGTTTAAAATATATTTTCCTAATTGAATATCAAATCCGCATATTTGATGAAATTGCAAAAAAACAGTGTCTCATATGAAGGGCTATACTACAGTATAGCAAGTTATCCAGTTATTAGACATGATGATTTTTTTACCTAAAGTTACAAACACTTGTCTTTGACTGGTTTCTACTATACTATTGGTTGTTCTGTCTTTGATTCAATAGATGGTGCCAATAGATGGTGCCAAAACAGCAAACTTTGAAGGTCCTGATCAGTCTGGCACAGCAGTCTACTCTGGGACTGCACTGTTTTCTGAAGCCATTTCACTTCAGCAACTGAGGCTGTCAGTTAGTAATAATGAATATTCTTAGGCCTCAAAGCAATATTTTATATAAATAGTATATTCCAATCACACAGAAGCAATTTAGCCAGTGGCAGTTAAGATTCCTTCCCGCATTTAGCAGAATAAATCAGTTAACTGATAGAATCAGTGACATTGAGATGAAGTATGTTTGTTGGTCTCTCTCTTTGTTAATTAAACATTAATCAGTCCTTGATTGAATAGCCTGCCTCTGGTAAATGGCAATAGATTCATGGCTTTAGTTGAGTTTAGCTAAACAAAAAATTTTAGAGTGTAAAGTTGTGAATATTTTCTTACCTATCAAATTCAGCAATTGTTTTGGGTGCTCAAAAGAACCGTCTCAATGAGATGTTTTTTTTGAGTACCCACAACACATGTTTTGGTTTAGAAATAAGAAAATCAATTTTTAGTCATACACTCTTATCTAAATAGGCCTGAGATTTGCAGGGCTGTTGGTGCTTACAAACTGCAAGTTCTCGATCCACTTGTTCAAACATTCATAAGCTTAAACAATTGATGCTGAATGGAATCACCTATTAATGTTTCATTAAATTTGAAGGGTACTTCATTGATGATTATTATCAGTAATACCATGCTGAACACAGATATATCCTGGTTTGAAAACAAAGTAGATTCAGATCAGGATTCACACCTTTTTCCACTACTAAATTGAATGAATAAAGATTTGGAAGGAATCTAGTTTGTAAAATATGCAGCATGAAAAGGGCAAGTTACAATTCCTTCACCTAAAAGGACCTTTTTCATCTTGATAGGCTTTAAGAAAGACATGCAAAATTGAGGCATTTATGGGTAAGTTTGATCACAAACCAGTCACTGAAGTCACATTTAAGTGTTATTGAGTGATCTCTGGTTGTATGGTGAGAAACAGATGATGTTACTTTGGTCAGAACAGACTGAATTGACTGTTACTCTGGTTTAAATATGGGGGCTTGAAGTAGGAAGTTTGGACGTTGAGAAAATATGATCCCTGTTTCATCAGATGTAGGATGCACAAGAAATTGTCACAAAAATGTTCATAAAGCACTTCTGTAAGTATGACATTGAAGTGATGCCACTAAAACTGTTATCCATCCCTCATTTGGAAATGTATTTAAAGAGGATATTCTGGCCATGGGGGCAGCCATGTTAGTTGACCAGCCATTGACAAGAGACTGTTCAGTCACTCTTAAAAAATTGCTTGCCTATTTGTTTGGTCATGTCTTTTCATCTCCAATGTACAAGATTTACATAAGTTTAGTGCTTTAATAGTTAATACAAGGGATGTAATTCATGGATAAATAAATAAAACACTGCTTTAATATTAAAATGTTTACAGGTCCATTAGGTGTGTAAATTGTGGTGCCTGGTGGCAAAATTCTTTCAGGAACGCTGTCAGAGTGTCAAACTATCAGATGACAAAAGTGACTGCTGGCAAGGAACATGTTTAAATCACTTGATATGTTGTACAACTGTAGCATTCTATCTTTCAGGAGACATGGCCTCTGCTAAAGTTGGTGCTAGAGTATAATATTTGTACTGAGGATGCTAACCAGGCTGTGAAATTGCTTGAGGTAGGTCAAAATGAACATTATTTTCTACTTTTTAAACAATAAGATCAACTTCTTAGCTTACTCAGTACTTTTTGTCCCCCGCCTTTTGGAAGAAAAGTGGAGGGACTTAGTTTTTGCCTTTCCGTCCTTCCTTTCCCCTATAGAAGTAGGTACCTTGTGGATGCAACTTCTCCTACAGTTTTGTACCGATTCTTTTGAAACTTCACTGGTGTTTTGGTCATGGTCTGAAGATATGCATATGGTTTGGATATAATCCTCAGATTATTTTTTTGTCACTTTTTTTGCAAGTTGAACTTAGCCATTTTTCGGGCATTATCTATAACAAAGTGAATGGACAGGGGATACCTTGTGGGCGCAACTCCTCCTACAGTTTTATGCTGATTCTTTTGAAACTTCACTGATGTTTTGGTCATGGTCTGAAGATATGCATGTGGTTTGGAGATATGCATGTGGTTTGGATATAATCCTCAGATTATTTTTTGTCACTTTTTTCGCAAGTTGAACTTAGCCATTTTTCTGGCTTTATCTATAACAATGTGAATGGAAAGGGGATACCTTGTGGGCGCAACTCCTACAGTTTTATACCGATTCTTTTGAAACTTCACTTGTGTTTTGGTCATGGTCTGAAGATATGCATCTGGCTTGGATATAATTCTCAGATTATTTTTTGTTACGTTTTTTGCAAGTTGAACTTAGCCATTTTTCCTGCATTATCTTTAACAAAGCGAATATCTTGTGGGCGCAACTCC
Organism: Loripinus fragilis; assembly: GCA_964019695.1. NCBI lineage: Eukaryota > Metazoa > Mollusca > Bivalvia > Lucinida > Lucinidae > Loripinus > Loripinus fragilis. The sequence continues at coordinate 7,082,358 of OZ026516.1, forward strand.
TCCTACAGTTTTATACCAATTCTTTCGAAACTTCACTGGTGTTTTGATCATGGTCTTAAGATATTCATGTGGTAAAGATATAATCCTCAGATTTTTTTTTTGTCATTTTTTTTGCAAGTTGAACTTAGCCATATTTTAAGCATTATATATAACAAAGTGAATGGACAGGGGATACCTTGTGGGTGCAACTCCTCCTACATTTTTATACCAATTCTTTTGAAACTTCACTGGTGGTTTAGTCATGGTCTGAAGATATGCATGTGGTTTGGATATAATCCTCAGATTTTTTTTTTGTCACTTTTTTCGCAAGTTGATCTTAGCCATTTTACCGGCATTATCTATAACAATGTGAATGGACCGGGGATACCTGGTGGGCACAACTCCTCCTACAGTTTTATACTGATTCTTTCGAAACTTCACTGGTGTTTGGTCATGGTCTGAAGATATGGTTTGGATATAATCCTCAGATTACTTTTATCATATAAAACCTCAGCTTAACTTTTCCAGCATGTTTCGCCTTCGGTGGTATCAATATCTTAAAGGGGACAGCAACCCTAATGATAAGTATGTTTTATCAGAAAGAGCTCTATGAACCATGAATTTTGATACAAGTATCATCAAAATCGGTTGAAAAATTGGGAAGCTATGGGCATTTAAAGAACTCAATATGGCCAACATTTAGCCGCCATTTTGAATATTCAATTAGTTTTCAGAATTTTTTAAACTGCTTAATTTTTAGTTATCAATACTATCAAAGCATCTGTGTTTCAGCAGATATGCAGCTTTATACATAAGGAAAGTGTTTTATTAAAGATAGTTGCAAGTAATCCATTGGTTTGTCTTTTATTTTGATTACGCATTTTTAATTAGGCTGTATTACGTCACTAAGACTACAATATGGCCGCTTCCATTATAGTCCATTTGCAAATATTCGAACACCTACAACTTCTTAGATTTTCAACCGATTTAGATGAAACTGGTATCAAAATTCATGGTTTATTAAGATCTTTCATATAAAACATAGTATCGTCAGGGTTGCCGTCCCCTTTAACAATGTCTATATATATGTAGTACCTTTGAGTGCAAATGCTCCTACAGTTTTATACAATTCTTTATAAAACATCTGTATGTGCTTATGCCATGGCCTGAAGATATGGATATGCTTAGGATATTTTTTTTTTTTTGTTTCTGTTTTCTGTTCTGCGAACTTAAATTGTTCCATGATAGTTCATATATTCAAAGACAAACATAAAGTGGCGGGGGACATTAATTTTCTGAATTTGCTTGTATAGCTATGCTTAGGGTCCACTGAATATTCTGTGTGTCATCATTTTTGAAAAGTACATAAAGAAAATATTTCTAAAATTTGTACATATATATCTAGTTGCAAGTTCTGGTCTGTCTGCTTGTCTTATCAAATCCAAGCAAATGGCATATAGCTCAAAAACATGGGAGAAAACCCAAAAGCATGGGATTGGGAAGAAACCCAAACACATTGGAGAAAACACAATAGCATGGGAGAAAATCAAATAGCATGGGAGAAAATCCAAAAACATTGGAGGAAAACCCCAATTACATTGGGGGAAACCCAAGCACATGGGAGAAAACCCAATAGCATGGGAGAGAATCCAATAACATGGGAGAAAACCCAATAACATGGGAGATAACCCAATAGCATGGGAGAAAATCCAATAGCATGAGAGAAGTGTGTTTGAAGAGTTCTTGGTCTCTGCATTTTATAAAAAAAACTGTGATAATGTTTCATAACTTGAATCCTATTAACCCATATAAGCCTAGCGTCTATTTAATGCGTCATTGGCAAACAGTGTAGAATCAGATCTGGACATATGAAAAAGTTTTCTTTGTTTTTCTTCTTTCCTTGAATCATTTTCTTTTAGACTATTTATAATTCCTGAGCTCTCTCTTGTACTTCTAGGGTTCCATGTTTGGTTGTAAAGAGGTGTGTGAGCCATCTAAAGAAATCTTTCTAGAGTTAGAGTATCTCAAACATGGTATCAAACATGCAAGACTCATTTTTGATAGGTAAGTTAACTCTGCATGCTGGGTAATTTTGCATGCTTTTTTTTTGTCGTCTGCTGATTTTTTCAAAATCAACTTTTTGGAAAAGTTATTTTAGGAATACCACCAGAGTGTCAAACAGTATGGATCTTGAACAGGCCCGCTGTTTTGTATAATATAGCCAGACCGAGATAGACGTTTTATCGGGCCTGATCTGGGTTCAGACTGTTCGCAAAAGTTATTAGCAGACAACACTAGTAGATAAAGAGTTTTACAAAGTGAAAACTATTTTATAAAAAGATCTAGATAGGGATGTGTACCACATGCATGGGTGAAAGTTTTCAGGATAAATCCTGAATTCAGAATTTTGAGGCTGACTTTCCATAGAAAGTCAGCCTCAAAATACTGAATTAGGGAGATTATAATAGCTTCTCAGATTAATTTTCAAATTATACATACACATTTAACCATTTAAATATGAAATTATTATCCATTTTTGTAGGCATCCTGCAAGTTTAAAAATTTGAATTTCTAAAGTTCCGGATTTTGAAAATTTTGAACTTACACCCATGCACATGTTCACACAATGAAATACATTAGAATCATAAATTGGTTTTGTATGCGAAAGCATTTTCCTGCAATTGTGTTTTTTCCACAAATGAGACAGTGCACAAGATTTCAGTACTTATCACATCAGCAAGCAGTAAAGGCTCAGGCGAGTCTGCTCATTTGAGCAGACTCGCCCGAGCCTTCACTGCTTGTATGTGCAAAGTATGGATGTATAGATGTAGATGAATGCTAAGGCCAAAATTTAGATCTCTAGCTTTGCTGGATTCGTCAGCCTGGGCATGTATTAGAGGCTTATGCGATAAGTTCAGAAATCTCGCTGGTCCATATGGACTGTAATTGATCTATAAAATCTAATGAAATATGCCTGTAGTGGTTCCCTACGTTCAAAAGCTTCTATATACAAGGCATCAGGGATTGGTCAACCAGTGCATCTCAGTCATTAAGGGCTTGTTGATTTATCAAAGGGAGAAGCATTTTCATATTCATAAACTCAAAAAGTAAGTGAGTATGATCAGGAAATACCACAACCAATCACTGCAGACCAACCCCAGCATTGGAGGAAGAGCCACAGAACATTTATTGTATCAATACATCTGTAAGACAAAAATAGCAAAGCAACCAGCTTTCTCTTCCTCTTCAAGATGATTGCAAAACTAGAATGGACACAAAGTAAAAGTAATGCATGACAATACAAACACAGAACTCCCACAAACAATGGGAAGTACATTCAACAATAGATCAACCACAACAGAGCCACTGCCATGGACAGCAGCCTAAGCCACAGGCTTACTAGTGCTACATTGTACTAGCCCTAAATCTTCGTCCTAGATTCTGTTGTTGTTAAAACACAAAATTGTTTAGCTCGCATGGAGGCTTCCTATCTAATGCAATGTATCATCACAGTGAAACAATCAAATGAAATTAACACATTATGATGATACAAAGAAAAGGGCTCATGACTGGCAGATAGTCAGAGCTAAAGAAAACATCAAGTTGAGCTACGGTGGGCCCATCCAACAAGCATCAGGCACCAACCAACAAACTAAAGCTTTACGTCAGGACCATCATTAAGTCTGAGGCCTGACCCACCCTCGTGCAATTAAAGAGGAAACCACAGCTATACACCGTGATTGGGTTCACAACCAGGCAAGTTTGGAAATTTCTATCATGTTAAACAGTAAAGATGGGGGAATATTTTAGACATAACTTGGATCACATATGTTATAATGTATCTGATGTATATAATGTACATGTCAGCATTTCACCTTATTGTCTCATCTGTCTCCAGATATTCTGGAGATATATTGAAATGAACTACTGTTATAAATGTAACTAAAGCTATCTTGATATATTTTCACTTGAATCCATCTATTATATTTCGACTGAAGCTATCTATTTATATTTTAACTGAATCTATCTTGCTATATTAGAGTATTACCATATCATCCCATTTCTCTCCAGTTCTTCCAACATACATTAACATGTTCTACTGTTATAAATGAAACTTTCTTGGTATATTTTCACTTGTATATCAACTGAGGTTAACTTGAATCTATCTTGGTATATTTTCACTTGTATTTCAACTATATTTCAGAGTATCACCATATCGTCCTATCTCTCTCCAGTTCTTCCAAAGATATATTGACATGGAAGCCTGTCAGGTGAGTTGATTGTGATTAAATTCTTATCCATTAGTTTTAACATATATCTTGGGTGGTCAAAAGAACCGTCTCATTGATACTTGTTCTTTTGAGTACCCACAACATATGTTTTGGTTGAGAATTAACAAAATTATTTTTTATAGCCCCTCTTTGAAAAAGTGGGGGCTATATTGGATTTGGGTTGTCTGTCATTCTGTCTATCTGTAATTCCGTCCTTCATAATTATACCCCCCGCAAACTTTGTTTGTAGGGGGTATACTGTTTTCACGTTGTCCGTGCGTCCGTCCGTCCGTGCGTGCGTCCGTCCGTCCGTAACGCTTTGTTTCCTTAATAACTCGAAGAGTCATTGCTGGATTTTCATCAAACCTTGCAAACATGTTCATATATGCAAGACAAATACTTTAGACAAAAAAGTAAGGGCTAGGGGCCAATTCTATTAGAGTTATTTCCCTTTGTAGTTCTAAATGGCTTTTAATATAGTGCTTTTTCCTTAATAACTCGAAGAGTCATTGCTGGATTTTCATCAAACCTTGCAAACATGTTCATATATGCAAGACAAATACTTGAGACAAAAAAGTAAGGGCTAGGGGCCAATTCTATTAGAGTTATTTCCCTTTGTAGTTCTAAATGGCTTTTAATATAGTGCTTTGTGCTTATGCTATTATAGGCCATATACGGGCCAATCAACTCCTACCACAGCTTTCGATGGAACAATTTGATACTTTTCCTATACAATGTAGACACATTGAACATATGCATGAAGGAGTTTAGTTTAGAAAAGATAATTTTTGACAAAATGACAGCTGTGAGAACTTAGACAATTTTTCCCTTTTCCCTAATAAGGTGTTTGTATATGCATAGACAGTGCCTTTATGGGCCGATCAACTCCTACCACAGCTTTTTATGGAGTAATTTGATAATTTGCCTATACAATGTAGACACAATTAACCTACCACAGCTTTCGATGGAACAATTTGATACTTTTCCTATACAATGTAGACACATTGAACATATGCATGAAGGAGTTTAGTTTAGAAAAGATAATTTTTGACAAAATGACAGCTGTGAGAACTTAGACAATTTTTCCCTTTTCCCTAATAAGGTGTTTGTATATGCATAGACAGTGCCTTTATGGGCCGATCAACTCCTACCACAGCTTTTTATGGAGTAATTTGATACTTTGCCTATACAATGTAGACACAATTAACATATGCATGAAGAAGTTTGGTTTAGAAAAAATATTTTTTGACAAAATGACAGCTGTGAGAACTTAGACAATTCTCCCTAATAAGGCTTTTGTATATGCATAGATGGTGCCTTCATGGGCCGATCAACTCCTACCACAGCTTTTGATGGAACAATTTGAGACTTTGCCTATACAATTTAAACACATTTAGGCGCGTTGCTGAAATTCAAATTTTCGAAAAAACTTACCTCATCGTCATAAAGGATGAAACAGGTCTTAAATTCAAGATGAATGACTCTACTTTATTTCTGATTGGGTCGTACGCTCAAATATTGGTAGCATCATATTAAAAAATGAGGAGATAACTCAATGCTTACAAAAAACGGAAACGTAAAGTATGGTTTTTAAATTGATTTTGTATTGACAAAAAGACGTTCCTTCTCGCAAACTATTTTATTTTCTAAAAGTAAGTTTACTGTCATTTATATTTGTATGAGTTTTATTGATTTTTATAAATTTAAACATAGTATTTTGGGGGGATAACTCTTACTACCCTATAAAATTTAATATTTTCCTCTATTTTATTCCTTATAATACCGTTATATTTAATCAGAACCCGCAAAACTTCATAATTTCTAAAACAACTGTCTTTTCGCTTTTCAAAAACATGATTTGCTGCATCCTGATATGTCCCACGGCTCAGAAATTTGCGCCTTAAGTTGCCACCCCTGTGTGGAAAAACAGCGTTTTAATGCATTTTTCCAATACACTTGATACGAGCATAGGAGATTCGCTGATTTACTTTTGGAGAAAACTTACATTAGCGTCCTAAATGATGATACATGGCTCAATTAAAGATAAATATATCTGTACTATCAATTTGTGAGGATTGTACGTTAAAATCGAGTATCGTCATTCATAAAATGGGGAAGTAACTCTGGTACTAGAAATAATGTAAAACCAGCATAGATGAGCGTCGTTAAGTACCTCCTTGAAATATTGCTTCTCTGCTTTTTTTTACTTTTAATCACACAAAAGTATACTTGTTTGAAATGTCTAGTCTTTCTTTCTAAAATAGATAAAATAGAATTTCAGAAACAGCAATATGACGCTCTTATAAGATATTAATATTATCTAATTTGCATATTCAAGAATATTAATGAAAACGTAAGTAATGAGAAAAATGTAGAATAAAATAAGGGGTGTCATCTTCAAAATTACCAATATGTCGCTGTTTATCATTCCAGACTAAAAATCGTGGTACCAAATTAAAGTTGAGACATTAGCAAAACGACCAACTGAATAGATATACGAATTATCTAATTTGCATACTCATGAATATTAATGAAAACATACGAAATGAGAGAAAATTGGTCGAAAAATTAAGGGTTATATCTACAAAATTACCACTACACCAGCTGCTAAATATCTTATCCTACAAGATTTGGTACCCAATAAAAGTTGAGACAAAGCCATTTGACTAAATTGATTAAATATATAAATTATCTCATTTAAATATTCATGAATATTAATGTAAACGTAAGAAATAAGAAATAAATTGGTAGAAAAATTAAGGGGGTATACCTACAAAATGTCCTATATGTCTGCTGCGTACTAGCCTAGACTACAAAACTTGGTACCAAATAAAAGTTGAGACATTGCCATTTAACTAAAATGATTAAATATGTGAATTATCTAATTTAAATATTCAGGAATATTAATGTAAACATAAGACATAAGACAAATTTGTAGAAAAATAAAGGTGGTATACTTTCAAAATTACCAGTACGCTAGCTGCTAACTATCCTATCTTACAAAAACTGGTACCAAATAAAAAATGAGACATAGCCATGTGATCAAAATGATGAAATATACGAATTATCTAATTTAAATATTCATGAATATTAATGATAGCATAAGAGATAAGAGAAAATTGGTAGAAAAATTAAGGTGATATACTATCAAAATTACCTATATATCTACTGTTAACTATCGTAGACTACAAAACTTGGTACCAAATTAAAGCTGAGACATTGTATTTTGACGAAAATGATTAAATATACGAAGAATCTAATTTGAATATTCATGAATATTAATGTAAAAAGTATAAATAAGGGAAAATTGGTAGAAAAATGAAGGTGGTATACCTACAAAATGTCCTATATGTCTGCTGTTTATTAGACTAGACTATAAAATTTGGTACCAAATAAAAGTTGAGACTTTGCCATTTAACCAAAATTATTAAATATGCGAATTATCTAATTAGAATATTCATGAATGCTAATGTAAACATAAGAAATAAGACTTAATTGGTAGAAATATTAAGGGGGTATACCTACAAAATTACATGTACTCAAGCTGCAAACTATCCTAGACTATAAAAATTGGTACCCAATAACAGTTGAGACTTAATCGTTTCACTAAAATAATTAAATATACGAATTATTTAATTAAAATATTCATGAATATTAATGTAAACATAAGAAACAAGACAAAATTGGTAAAAAAATTAAGGTGGTATACCTACAAAATTAACATGACGCTAGCTGATAATTATCCTATCTTACAAAACTTGGTATCAAATAAAAGTTGAGACATAGCCATTTGGTCAAAATGATAAAATATATACTGGGATAATCAGTTTTCGCCAACGTAAGCAGATATAGCTCTGAGGATAGCAAAACAAAATATAACTTGACCAGAAAATGATTTTATCATAAAATTTCAACCTTTTATAATAATGTGTGATACCTTAGACCATCAAAATATGCTATTTAATTTTTCAAAAACTTTGATTTGTTTGTGCACCCATTTTTCCGCCATCTTGAAAATAGTAATCTAATTTCGACAACTCTTGTTGACATGAAAAAAGAGGCCTCATAAAGGGTTGGATAGATAAAAAATCAATAGGTGTTATGAGACAAACCATTTTTTTCTTCCGATGAACAAAAATTATTGTAATTCTTTGATGATTTAATTTATTGTAATCAAAAATATTTCAGTCACATTTTTTTCAATATTTCAATTCAAATTCAGATTGATTTGAACCCCTAGGTTTATTGGGATGCTACCACACAGACAGTAAATGAAAAAGTAGACATAAAAGCTTTCTTTTATGTACTTTAGGGATACATCAAGCCACTGCAGGTGAAAAATTGATATAATTTATCAAAAAATCATTTTTAGATATATGGTCCATACAGCTGCTTGTTAGCCAGACCAATGATTCTGAGTCTTAACATTAATAAGAACCCCCTTATGATAAAATCAATGATTGCCCCACTTGGGACCCCAATACATCACTGAGTTTTCTTACCTCCATCGTGGGGATGTCAACGGAAATGAAGATGGAGGAAGCGATGTATTTACCAACTAAAACGTATCAGGATCATAATTTAAAGATTGGGGTTAAAAAGAATTAGTGAAAATGGCGGGAAAACATTGATGCAGGCAAGTGACCATTATTTTATCACTCAGATAAGCATTTTCTTACTGCTTAACAATTTAACAGACAGCTTTTCTTCTGTCCTTGGAAATCCCTTTTTCAGAATGAGCCTGTGACTTCACACAAGTGAGAAAACGGTGGGCATGTTCCATTGGCGAAAATACATTCTTGGCGAAATTAGCTTACTCCACTATACGAATTTTATAATATAAATATTCATGAATATGAACGAAAGCATAAGAAATAAGATAAAATAGATAGTAAAAATAAGGGGGTATAGCTACAAAATTACCTATATTTCTACTGCCAACTATCGTAGACTGCAAAACTAAGTACCAAATTCAAGTTGAGACATTGTTTTTTGACCAAAATAATTAAATTTACAAATTATCTAATTTGAATATATTCATGAATATTAATGAATGCTTAAGAAATAAGAGGAAATTTGTAGAAAAATTAGGTGATTTACTTTCAAAACAACCACTAAGTCAGCCGCTAACTATGATTAACTTCAAAACTAGGTACTAAATAAAAGTTGAGACATTTTCATTTGATGAAAATGATTAAATATACAAATGATCTAATTTGAATACCCATAAATATTAATTTAAACATAAGAAATAAGACAAAATTGGTAGATTAATTAAGGTGCTATCTCTTCCAAATTACCTCTACACCAGCTGCTTACTATCCTAGACTACAAAACTTGGTACTAAATAATAGTTGAGATACAGGTATGTGACCCTATGATTATAGGTATTCGAAATATCTAATTTTCATATTCACGAATATTAAAGAACACATAAAAAGAATAAGTCAAAAATAGTAGAAAACTAAAGTGGTTTGACCTACAAATAACCTATATTTCAGCTGCCATATATCCTGGACTACCAACCATGGCACCAAATAAAAGTTGAGACCTATGATGAATATACAAATGATCTCATTTGCTTGTCTCATGAATGTATAAGAAAACATTAAAGAGAAAGAAGAACACAGTATGATAAAAATTAGCTCTAGGCTTTAATTTGAGAATAGGATAACTAGCAACTGACATATGCGAAATTTTGTAAGTACACCCCTTTAATTTTTCCAAAATGTTCTCTGGTTTCTTATATTTTGATTAATATTTATGAGTGAGAATGTTAGAAAATTTGTTAAATGGACAATTTGGTAAAAGTGTAGTGATTTGGCATTATTTGGTACCAAGAGTGGTTGCCTAAAATAATTCGCAGCTGAGTTGTAAGTATCTTTGTGGGTACATCTTTAAAAAAAAATTTTTTTATGATTTCCTAATGTATTCATTAATTTTCATGAATATGCAAATTTTCTCACTAGCATACTTTACCGCTGAATGAAGCTGCTATGGCTTACTTTTTTCGAGTTAGTACTTTAGGATGAGTTTCTGCTGAGATATAAGTAATTTGTAGGGAAATACCCAACTGTTTTGAAGCGCATTGTTTGTTGCCATGGAAACCACGCAATTTCACATAGCTCAAATGGGGTTATTTTGAGGGCAATACATTTACCTATTGAAGGCGGTCCCACAAAACAATTTGACGCCAATGAGAAGTCGTCCTGAGGACGCAAGGCTTGTCTAATTCGACCATTGGGTACTAAGGAATTTAAATGCTTTTACTTTTGATATATAGATAGTGTAACACATTTTGTGTGTATTGCTAGGAAGAATGGACATTATGAAGACAGTTAAATCAAAGCTACTTGTTGATTCTCAAAACTCATTTCTCGTTTATCACTTTAAAAGCTTGAACCTAGTCCAAAATAGTGCTATGAATGAAACATTCATTACAATAGCTGGACACTAGATACGCAAAAAGTAAGTGAGTATAAACAGGAAAAACCACAATCACTACTGCAGATCAACCCATGGCATCGTGAGGAAGAGGAACAGAACACTAACAGTCACAAGACACCAGGAAGACAATTAAAGCAAAGCAACTATCATTCTCTTCCTCGCCAAGGTGTTAACAAAAATAGAAAGAACACAAATAGATGCATAATAAAACAAAGACCAACACAGAACACCCAAAAATATTCCGAGGTACATTAAACAATGAATCAACAACAATGTAAGATTCTGTCTGACTTAGGCGGCCATCTTGAAAACATGCAAATAAGCTCAATAAGACGCCATTTCTCAGCTTGCAAAAATTGGTTTTCAGATTAAGCATACCAAATTACCTTAAAGAAGTGTGTCAGACCCTTTGTCTTCAGAAATAAGTCCATACTTGATACTTTAAAAGTTCGTGATTCTGTTTTCTGCGAGTATAAAGTTATCTCCCCTTTTTTCAATATGGCGCGACCAATTTCTGAGTGCGCGACCCCCAAAAAATTAAGTGCAGACATTTATCTTCAATTGAAGACTAGTTTCATCCTTTAGGACGATGAGGTAAATTCTCTCAAAAGCATTCAGAGACTGCGCCTAATAGTATATCAAGTGTATTGGTGAAATGCACGAAAACAGAGTATTTTTCACAAGGGGGTAGCAACTTTGCAAGCGATTTTCCGAGCCGTCAAGCATGTCAGAATGCTGTTAATCATGTTTTTGAATAGCAAATTTATAGTTTTCGTCGAATTGATCAAGTTTTTCGCATTTGTACCAAAAATAACGGTATTATCAGAAACGATATCGAGGGAAATGTTCTATTTTATAGGGTAGTAAGAGTTATCCCTCATTAGCTATATCTGCAAATGAAGAAAATGAGCCAAATTTGATTTAAAAATTAATAAAAGTTAAATTGATTTTAGGAAATAAAATAATTTACGAAAAAATAATGTTTTAACACTGCAAAAAATCGATTCGAAATTCGTACTTCACAATTCCCTTTTTTGCAAGGATAGAGTTATCTCCCCTTTTTTAGATATGACGCTACCAATTTTCGAACGTACGACCCAATCAAAATTAAAGTAGAGGCATTTAGTTTTGATTTGAGATCGGTTTCATCCTTTATGACGATGAGGTAAGTTTTCTCAAAAAGTAAGCCTCATATGAAATTCAGCAACGCGCCTAATTGAACATATGCATGAACACAGTGTCCAACCGTAACGCTGGAAGAACGGTCGAAACGCCGGAACATCGGTCGTATAACGCCGAATTTCGGTCTTTTTCAATGGATTCGCCGCCTTTTTTGGTGTTTTGACTGACGGTAGAGTAGAAACTATCACTTTTTAAAAATATTAGGATACGTTCATCGAACATGAAAAGTAGCCTATCCGGATCTACATGCATTATTCTAACTGCCAAATCTTCAACTGAAACATAAACTTTGCTGAAATTGTCAAACACTTCAAAAGAAAATTGGTGTTCAGTTTCGTACCATGCACTATGAGCGCTTTCGTACTGGGAAGTTTCGTACTTTTTTGATATTTTTGAAACTATTGATCAGTGATGAATGAAAATGTATTTGAAACTGACCATGTATCATGAACTGGCCATTGCTTAGATTTTTTTAATCCAGAAAGCAAGGAGAGAGGCACAATCTACGAAATTTAAGGTAACGCCGGATACAACGGTCATGCATGCTTGCGTTTGTAGGTGAGTGGAGCAAAAGACAGCTTTGAATGTGACGTGTTCCGTGGTCCATGCTATTGGAACACAAATTTAATTTTAAATGAGATAAATAAGCTCATTTAGCTCCAGTCACTGACCAGAATTTAATGCCAATGTTGCTACTATAGTCAGACTTTGCAATTGCTATTTATAGCAGCTTATGCTGTTCTCCATTTTCGGCGGTGGCTCTGTTGTCGTTGATTCATTGTTTTTGTTGCACCCATTATCTATGGGGTTATGTGTTTACACTTCTTTTTGTCATTCTAGTTTTGCACTCATTTTGATGGGGAACAGGGAGCTGGTCGCTTAATTGTTTTGCTGGTGTCTTTTGACTATTAGTGTTCCATGACTCTTTCTCATGGTTCCTTGGGCTAGTCTGCAGTTTGTGATTGAAGCAGTTCCTGATCACACTCACGTCCTGTTTTTTATATTTACAAGTCGATTAAATATTCAGGGAGACTTGTTCTCAGGGAAGAACTCTTTAAAGAGACCCGGCCTTGAAGAACATTGGACATAATTCAGAAATACGATAGGCCACTCCTTGACTTGTTTGAATTTACTGAGCTCTCTCTGATGCTTGGAATACACCTTCATTTGATTCAAAATGCACAACTGTCTTCAGGGGTTGAAAACTGCTTTGTGAAAACCAGTCTGTTCATTTGCTTAGTCCTTACGATGCTGGTTATTTTAGAAAAGGAGAGTCTCTCAGTGGTAATGTGTTCAGCTCATCATAGATGGGTTTCTGGTCCTAGCCTCTTTTGGGGCTCTGTATTTTGTCTTTGAGCCATACACATTATACTCTGCTTAATACAGGTTCAACCCAGGAAGCGTCCAAACCTTACTGAAAAAAATGCTGATTGTGACAAATATTGATGCAAAAACGGTGGTCATGTGATTCAGACTTCGCTAAAATGTAGGGGACTTTTACTGGGTATAATATGCACCTTTAACAATCTACATCACATATGCCATTTCTATCCAAACTGAAAATGACCATTAATAATATATCGAGAAACACTTGGACCAAGTAATTAAATTACAAAAAAGACATGGTCGCATCTGGGTGGGGGGGGGGGGGCGTACATTGATATTTTCATACATTCATAGGCTCGGACCATTTTGGTGTGTGTAATTTTTTTAATTGGAACATCTTTTTGGGTTTTCAGATAAATGAATATTTTTCGGGTATGAAGATTTCGTGGATATTTTTAAGAGGTCATCACAAATTGGACTAGATTTAGGGGGCATTTCTATGTATTTTAGGGTATCTTCTTAAGGTTAAGGTATAGAATTTGGGATATTTTTGGGTTGCTAAAATTTTACGTAGGAAGAAAAATGCGAGTCCCCACCCCCCTTGGTTGATCAATATTTGTTTCCGTATATACAGACCGTCAATGGAAACATTTGAAGTAAATCTTGTCCTTGAATATTGACTTCTTTGGTGCCCCACCAAAACAAAGTTAAATTATAGCAGAGAACAACAACCAAAAACCCCAGGGAAAATACTTAACAATCTCAACAATTCCTCACAATTGTCCAGAACATGTTATCAAAATATCACCCAAAGTCTTATAATGTGACGTAGGTTGTCGTCCTTGTGTTTGCCATATGCTGTATACAAATATGGGAAAATGGCATTGACAAAAGTAAACCCTTACTATAAATCAAATTTGTTCAGACATAGACATAACAAAGTCGAACAATTCAAATAAAGTAGGCAATAGAAAATTTGGAACACCAAGGTAGCTTAGGTGGGTTTAGCGCTTAACCATTGTTCTGAGAGCTTTAAGTTCGAGCAGCAAAATCTATATGACTACCTACGTGCCTGACTTTATGTATGTCTTTATGCTTGTCCGTCTTTATGTCTGTCTGTCTGTCTGTCGCAAACTATGGTTGCTGTTTGGGTTAAAACAATGGAATGGCAATTCTATGTATGTTCAGCTTTGAGCTAACTTTTTGTAAAAGCTTATACTTATATAAGTTGTAAGAAAACAGCGGGTACCAGTCGAGTTTGGGTCACAGTACACTGTCTGTGCGAAGTCATTAGATAGGCTAAAGCCTCAGACTAAAGCTTGGTTCACTTTCGTTTTATCTTTTTATATATTTAATTATGAACATATACATGTATACTAATTCGCTTTCAAGTTTTATGATAATTAGAATCGCATTACCAGCTATTCTATTGGCTTGTAACCTAATAATTCCATGGCTCAACAACAGTAATCTTGCATCATACTGTGTTGCAAAAAATATTGTCTTCGCATCTAAGATTTCTTTTATCCGCCATTTTAGAATATCATGTGAATTGTTGCATTCACAAAATTTTGGTCTGCTACTCAGTCCTAGTAGCTGAGCAGGCTGAATTAATTTATCCAAGCCTATGGAAGCCTCCATGTGATTGTAACATTTTGTGTGCTTCAACAACAGCATAATATTGGGCAAATATTTGGTACCAGTAAAATGCACTAAAGCCAACCCAACCAATGGCTTTGGCTTCTGACAATTCTAAGGTGGTGGTTCTGTTATTGTTGATTCGTTGTTGATTGTAACTGCCCTTGTGGGATTCTGTAATTGTTCAATGTTTAGTCCCATCTAGCTTCTAATCATCTTGATGGGGAAGATAGAGTTGATTGTCTTACGTTTTTCGTCTTCCTGGTGTTTTGTGAATGTTGTGTGGCTTTTCCTTATGGTGCCAGGGGATTTGCCTTCAGTTCATGACTGTGGTCTTTCCTGATCATACTCATTTTTTTCTAATGATAAGGCCCATATGGTGTTTACTTATGACCAAGAATACTGGGTTCAATTCGTTTAGTGCAAGAACCTATTAGTCTTGAAGTTAGCCCCATTCTCGCATTCAGCCTTTACGCAATATTCCAGCTATTTCCAAGCTCTTATATTTCAAAATTTATGTAACAGCAAAAAGGTTGAATTTCTCTGGAATGTTTGCAGCATGCCAGCATGCTTATTTATCTCCATTAAAATTGAATTTGTGTTCCAATGGCATGGACCATGGAACACGTCACATTCAAAGCTGTCTTGTGCTCCACTCACCTACAAACGCCAGCATGCATGACCGTTGTATCCGGCGTTACCTTAAATTTCGTAGATTGTGCCTCTCTCCTTGCTTTCTGGATTAAAAAAATCTAAGCAATGGTAAGTTCATGATACAAGGTCAGTTTCAAATACTTTTTCATTCATCACTGATCAATAGTTTCAAAAATATCAAAAAAGTACGAAACTTCCCAGTACGAAAGCTCTCATAGTGCATGGTACGAAACTGAACACCAATTTTCTTTTGAAGTGTTTGACAATTTCAGCAAAGTTTATGTTTCAGTTGAAGATTTGGCAGTTAGAATAATGCATGTAGATCCGGATAGGCTACTTTTCATGTTCGATGAACGTATCCTAATATTTTTAAAAAGTGATAGTTTCTACCTACCGTCAGTCAAAACACCAAAAATGGCGGCGAATCCATTGAAAAAGACCGAAATTCGGCGTTATACGACCGAAGTTCCGGCGTTTCGACCGTTCTTCCAGCGTTACGGTTGGACACTGTGATGAAGGAGTTTTGTTCAGAAAAAATAATTTTTGACGAAATGACAGCTGTGAGAACTTAGACAATTTTTCCCTGATTAGGCTTTTGTATATGCATAGATGGTGCCTTCATGGGCTGATCAACTCCTACTACAGCTTTTGATGGAACAATTTGATACTTTGCCGATACAATGCAGACACATTGAACATATGCATAAAGGAGTTTGGTTCACAAAAAATAATTTTGACAAAATGACAACTGTGAGAACTTAGTCAATTATTCCCTTATATGGCTTTGGTATATGCATGGATAGTGCCTTTATGGGCCAATCAACTCCTACTACAGCTTTTGATGGAGCAATTTGATACTTTGCGGATACAATGTAGACACATTGAACATATGCATGAAGGAGTTTATAATTTTTGTTTGCACAGATTCTACTGAAATCTTCTTATCTAAACTAAGGTCTTCTTGTTCGAACTATAACTTGCCAAGTTTTTTCACTGACTCTTACTGTGCGGGGGGTATCTAATAAGCATTGCTTATTGACTTTTTTCATTTTGTTTCATTTTTACCAGAGTTATGGCCCTTGATTTACGCCAAAGTTTCGTTTCCGCTCAATATCTTGGAATCAAATAGACAGAATTTCACCAAATTTTATGCATTCATATTGACATGATCTAGCTTGGGATTGTTACACATCATTTTTCGCACATTTGTACCAGAGTTATGGCCCTTGATTTACGACCAAATTTAGCTTCTGCTCAATATCTTGGGAACAAGACAGAATTTCACTAAATTTTATATATGCAATAATATTGACAAGATCTAGCTTGGGAATGTTACACATCATTTTTGCACATTATTACCAGGGTTATGTCCCTTGGTTTATGCCAAAATTTGTTTCCGCTCAATATCTTGACAACAAATTGACAGAATTTCACCAAATTTTATATATGCATTCATATAAACAAGATCTAGACTCCGATTGTTACACATCATTTTTCGAAAATTTGTACCAGAGTTATGGCCCTTGATTTACGCCAAAATTTCGTTTCAGCTCAATATCTTGAGAACAAATTGGCAGAATTTCACCAAATTTTATATATGCATTCATATTGACAAGATTTAGTTTGTTACAGAGTGCCCCTCAGCCCCCCCCCCCCCCCCCCCCCCCCCACCCTTGGGTCCAGCACTGGATTCAAGTGCAATCGTTTTTTGTTACCAAATGTAGTCTTTTGCAAATTATATAGTGACTGTTGTAGAGTACAGTAAAACCTGTGTAAAACGGCCACTCAAAAATAGACAAAACAAAGATCTTAATGACAAATGGTAGCTAAATGAAGGTCCAAAGTATTACAGAATGCTCCCCTTGGAGCATTCTGCACTACTTTTGACCTGCATTAAGCGATAATTGGTCTTGTAAGCCAATTTTCGGTCCTTTTGAGAGTGGCCATTTTACACAGGTTTTACTGTACTTTGACATGAGAATTAGGGGTCACTGGTTGGAGCCTCATCAGAAACACTGTGTTGCGTCCATGACCAAGACACTTTATTCTTTGCTTAGTACTAGTTCAACCAAGGAAACATCCTGACATGACAGGAAAATTGTTGACTGGGACTTTAAGCACTGTCTCTAACAAGCAAACAAAAAACAATCTTATCAGTTAACTCGCAGATTAACTGCATTGTTGCAAGTTGCCTGATAAACGTTGTCAATCTCACGGCATGTGCCTTTATCAGGTCATGATGATGTTGCACTTTTTGAATGAAGTCTTTAATGACCCTGAATCAACACAAAAATTGAAAGCTACGTCATTATCGCTAATTTGAAGAGTAAAACAATAGGTAAACTGATAGATAGAATACCAGGTTCGTGTCTTTTGATATCAAGTTTACCAGGCTCGGCTTTGAGAATGCATGTTGAATCGCTCGGCAAGCCTCCCGATGTCAACAAGCGTTCTCAAAGCCTTGCCTGGTACGAGGGCTGTTCAAATATGAATGCAAGTAGCTTCATAACTTTCTTCACATATATGCTATGACAAAATGTCATGCCTTTCTGGAAAGAACTCTTTGTCGCCTTTAAAATGGCACCAAGCATGAAGAAACACTCACTATATTTCTCGAGTTACAGACCCTTATATAAAGGCCATTCCTGTATACTGAAGTTTTTCTGAAGCAAATTGCATGCACGTTTTGGTACATGTGCGGATATAGTGTCATATCTTTTTAAGTTTTAGACAAAATGGCACCAAATTTTAGATGCAAGTTTAAGTAACCATCCAAAAGTTGCTTGCAGGATAAGGTTTATATAATCCTGTTTCGATTTCGAGTAAACAGGCACATTTGTGACATCATTGTTTTAATGATAAACGTCATTTTGAGTTATCTACTGGTGATGTCATGATAAACATCGCTGTGTCGTTTCCTTTGCATTTTGCTGAAAACATGCTAGATATGTCATAAGGGAGTTTTCAAAATGCACCGTCCTCTATTTACAGAGTAATCACATTTTATATCATTTTCTAAGCATTATTCTGCTTCTTAATGACTTGTTTTCATTAATTAAAATATGTTCTATCTGTCTAGTCCTCAAGACCAGGTGAGTATTTTTATTGTAAATAATGCCAGTGACCTATATTAGAGTGACTGGACACTTTATTTTTCAGCCATATAGGTATGTCGTGGCATGTGTCACGTGACTTACGCCTGGTGCGCCTTATCGTACACACTCAAAATGGCGATGCAGCTTGTGAAACCGCTGCATTTATAAGTACATTAAAGAGCGTACTCCGTCGCAAATATCGCTTATTCGTACATATTGTTAATAACAATCGAAAAAACACATATGAAATATTGTTAAATGTTATGTTTCTGCAATGTAAAAACTAATCCTATTGAGTTATGACCGTGTAAATATCGGCGGATTTTATGAAAGTTGCGGAAATCGTCAAAATGGCTTCAACAATACCTCTTTCACTCTGACGAATAAAGCTTCAAACATGGCTATGTCTGTGTCTCGATTTATCAATATTCATAAACTAAGATATCCAATGATTCAAAATTATCGTTTATATATTATTTCGGTGTTAATAAAGGTGTCAAAAGTTTGGGTAAACAATAGAGAAATTACGCTGTGTATTCCAAAACAACGGTAAAAGCAAATCGTGTAGATAAATGATATCGAGTTTCCCTCATTTACCTGTGTAAGATGCCCGACAGAGTTATTTGAGTTAGGTATCGGCATTTCATTGGAGTTTCTAGTCACTCTTATAAAGGTCACTGATAATGCCTATAGTGGCCAAACTTAAAGTTTATGTTCAAATTTAAAATAAAACCGCAATGTTATGACAAAAAAATAAGTAAAAACTCTATAACCCCCTCACTTAAGGCATTTTTGACCTAATAAAAGTGCTTTTCAGCGTTTAGAAATTACCCACTATCCATCAATAATTTGTAGCAACAACTCAGTATGTGCGATCAACATATTGTCTTTGAGTTAAAACTAATTTAAATGTTGCTTCGTGCATTTTTTTAGAGATAAGTTTAACTGAAAACTGAAAGGTGGTGTTTTGTTTACCATTTATTTGCAAACATAAGGGGACTTAAATAGTGAAAACTATTTGTTGTATATGTAATTAAAAAAAGCATGTCGCATTTTCACAGCTTTCACAGAATCATTATATAAGAATATGGAGATACTTCCTTAAAAATATCAAGAAATTTCACCTGTTCATCGAAAAATTATACGCTCATCTATAGCACTGGTATATGTTCGAAGTTTTGAGCGTGTTAGTATGCTAACGTGACCCTCATTCAAAGGGTTATAGCTCGATAAGTATTTTGTATTTTTCTTTACGGCTGGTGCCAGTTTGAAGGTGACATATAGTCCTTTATAGAAACGTTTACCACTTTGTTGTAGCATATATGTGAAGAAATATATGAAGTTACTTGCATTCATATTTGAACAGCCCTCATAACTTGATATCAAAAGACACTCACCTAGTATTCTCTATTTACCATGTCACATATTTTTCTCCAGGGTACACCTGATGTGAAGCGTATGAGGAAGGCTTATGAGGCTGCTGTATCAGAATATGGAGAGAAACATCCAGGTGAGAACTCCCCAATGCTGAGAACTCCCCAATGCTTTGATTGCTAATCATGACTAACTATAGTCTGCTGTATCATCATCTAGTCCATTTAAAGTGTCTGTAGCAAACAGTGTGGATGCAGATTAGAGGAGCAGTCTGATCTGGGTCCACTCCATTCGTCTGTGTGCAGAAATTATTCTAGTTGACTTTTCTACCTCTCTTCAATTGTGTATTGTCTGGCATCATGTCATTTTTCATACAATGTCCACCGAGACTTATTCTTCTTTTAGAATAATGGATCGTCAAAATTTCAGGTAAATTTTCAGGTATACTTACAGCCAAAATTACTATTTGCGACATTTTGAATATTTCATGCACAATACAGTAAAACATTATTCATGCACAATACAGTAAAACCTGTCTTAAGCGGCCACTCAAAAATAGACAAAACAAAGGTCTTAAAGATAAATGGTAGCTTAATGGAGGTCAAAAGTGCAGAATGCTCGGTCTTGAAAACCAATTTTGGTCTCCTTTTTGAGTGACCGCTTTACGGTTCTACTGTACACGTCAATGAAAAACTCTACCTCATGATAGAAGTGTACAGATTTTCTTTAACCATTCCAAATTTGGTGTGTGGATGCATCTTGGGATAGCAGAGCGTCATGTACCATTTTTGGGTCACTTTGACCTTGGCCTCTGACCTAGTTTTAGAATAATCATGTCCATAGCATATCTCTTATATTATTTGAGGTAGGAATCTCAAATTTGGTGTGTGGATGCATCTTGGACTGAGGAAGTGTCACATACCATAATTGGGTCACTGTGATCTTGAACTTGACCTCTGACCTAGTTTCTAGAGACTGCATTAAGTCTGGTGCATATCTCCTATATTCTTTGAGATAGGAATTCCAACTTTGGTGTGTAAATACATCTTGGGATGACGGGGTGTCACATACCATTTTAGGTCAATGTGACCTTGACCTCTGACCTAGTTTTAAGAATTATTATGTCCCGAGCATATCTCTTATATTCTTTGAGTGAAGAATTCCAAATTTGGTGTGTGGATGCATCTTGGGATATTGGAGTGTCATGTACCATTTTTGGGTCACTGTGACCTTAACCTCTGACCCAGTTTTAGAATAATCATGTCCAGAGCATATCTCTTATATAATTTGAGGTAGGAATCTCAAATTTGGTGTGTGGATGCATCTTGGGATGAGAAAGTGTAGCTTACCATAATTAAGTCACTATGACCTTGAACTTGACCTCTGACCTAGTTTCTAGAAACTGGTGCATATCTCCTATATTCTTTGAAATAGGAATTCCAAATTTGGTATGTAAATGCATCTTGGGATGCCTGAGTGTCACAAACTATTTTTGGGTCACTGTGACCTTGACCTCTGACCTAGTTTTTAAGAATTATTGTGTCCAGAGCATATCTGCTATATTATTTGATGTAGAAATCCAAAATTTGGGGTGGTGATTCCTCTTGGGATGGCGGAGTGGTGCATACCATTTTGACTTTGACATTGACTTCTGGCCTCATTTCTAGGTTTTTCGTGCTATATTACAGCTATCTTTCCTCAAATGTGTCTTATGCTAGACCAATTCCTTTGGGGGCATTCGTCACATGTTTGTGACATTTCTTGTTTTTTTATAATGTTTTCCGAAATACACTGTCTTTGAAAGACATCTTAAATCTTATTACACAGTGAGCAGCTTGATTAACCCTTTACCCCATATGCTATATTTAGAACATTGCATCATTTTCTATAAATAATTCAAATTTTCAAATATTTTCCAAAAAAAAGTTTTTCATTTCAATAGTTTTGAAAATATTATTATGGCAAATGCTCCATTTTTCATAATATTTTCCAAAATCTTACATTTCAAAGGCGCTTATGTGGAGTAAAGGGTTAAATGGCGGGAGCGCAGTGGCTCAGTGGTAGAGTGCTTGACTCGAGACCCAAGGGTTGCGGGTTCGAGCCTCACCGGCGTCACTGCGTTGTGGTCCTTGAGCAAGACACATTTATCCTAGCTTAGTACTGGTTCAACCCAGGAAGACCCGTCCCGCATAACTGAAAGATTGTTGAGTGGACGTAAAGAATCAAATCAAACAAACAAAATGGCGTGTTCTCTTGCATTCATAGATTCTCAATCAAGAAAGGGTTAAATTAATCTTAGTTATCATATAACGTTGCATCTAGGAGTGAAATAACGCCATGCAATAAAATCGATAAACCACTAGTGGTTTATAGATTTACGGGAAACATCCATAACGGCGTTGAGTACATAATGACAAAATTATCATGTTTTTCGTCAGAAATAAGATTTCAAAGTAATCTTGATGTCATATGATAAATAGAATCTAACATTCATGCTCTTGTATTATTTAATTTATTTAACTCGTTGCGAAAAAGAGAGAAAATGCTCAGCAAGCATCGCATTTGATCTCTTTTCCCCAACTCGTTTGATAAATTCAATAAACATGAGCACTCGTGCAAGATCCTCTATTTATTGTTTCAGACATTTGGTTGGAGTACATCAAGTTAGAGTCACAACACCCTGATGGAAGACCTGAAAATGCTGGAAAAATCCATTATAGAGCAGTGAAGACCCTAGTTGGTAGCTCAAATCAGGAGTTTATCAAGAAATACACATTGATGCAAACAGCTGATTGATAGCAGGATCTCATAGTTTCATAGAACTTTGGTGCTGATCAATAGAGAATACTAGGTGAGTGTCTTTTGATATCAAGTTTACTAGGCAAGGCTTTGAGAATGCCTGTTGACATCGCGAGGCTTGCCGAGTGATTCAACATGTGTTCTCAAAACCAAGCCTGGTAAACTTGATATCAAAAGACACAAACCTGGTATTTTATTTATCAGTTTACCCATTGTTTCACTCTTCAAACTAGCGATTATGATGTAATTTTCGATTTTTGTGTTGATTCAGCGTCATTAGCGACGTCATTCAAAAAGTGCTGCGTCATCATGGCCTGATAAAGGCACATGCCGTGAGATAGACAACGTTTATCAGGCAACGTGCAACAATGAGGTAACTGATAAAAGATCATGTTGTAACTGGACAGCAAAGGCCCAGGTAACTCTTTGCATGATGGGTAATTTTTTATGCTTTTTTGTCGTCTGCTGATTTTTTCAAAATAACTTTTTTCGAAAAACCCTTTCAGGAATATCATCAGAGTGTCAAACAGTTTTAGATCTAGATCAGGCCTGACATTTTGTTGGGCCTGGTCTGGGTGCAAATTGTTTGCAAAGGTTATAAGCAGACGGCACTAGTAGGCAAAGAGTTAAGTGGGTAGGTACGTCCAGTAGGTTCTGGGTATTTGCTGTTTATCAGTGAAACTGTAGGTGTGTTAGTCGGAGTTAATTGAACATTTGCTTGAAAACTACTATACTGATGACCCCTGTAATCAGTCGGAGTATCAAGTTGGAAGGATCTGCTATATTTGGGCTTGCCCATAATTATCACATATGTGCAAAGGCATACTTTAACAATTTAGAAACCCAGAAATGACTATTTTGGCAAACAGTGAAGACCCAGATGAAATGCTGCAAAATGCAGCATTTCATCTGGGTCTGCACTGTTTGCTAAGATAACAATCTTCAGGGACTGAAATCTCATAATTTGAAAACTCTTACCTGCCACCCCTTGAAAGTTTCAATGAAACATCCATCAGGAATACAAGGGGTAAAAGGTTCATGCATTGCAAGATAGAGGTTTTGCTGGTCTGAACATTTATTCACTTCCAGACTTAAGTGTATTGTAGCAGTGAAGAGGATCATGTCTTGAATTGCTACCTTTATTTTACAGCAACAGAATTGTGATTTTTCAGTTGATTTACACTTAATTCTTCATTTAATTGACAGACAATTCATACAAAATATCAAGCATTTTTTGTGCTGAATATTTTGGGGAGAAGATAGTAGCCATAGTTTGACTCATTGTAATTGTCTCCAGAATGTTAAAAGCTTGTGAGTCTTCAAGAACTTGCCATATTTTAACCAGCATGAGATTTTGGTACTTATTATGAATGCAAACAGCAAAGGCTTGGATGAGAGGCTAACCCACCCAGTCTTGCCATAGCCTTTGCTGCTGATATACACAATGTAGGGATGTAGCTGAAGGTTCCGGTCAAAATTTAGGGATCTAGTCCCACTAGCTTTCTATGCATCCATCTTTGCAAACAGTGTAGATCCTAATGAAATGCTGCATTTCATCTGGGTCAGCACTGTGTTTGCAAAGAATGAAAAGGGTTTAACATGGCAATGGCTTTGCAGCTACCTCATGAGGCTTGAGATCTTGATTTTGGCCTGAATCATCTTCTACATCCCTTTTGTGTTGGTAAGCATAGGCTGTGGAAGACTGTTCATATGCACATGCTTATCAGAGCCTTCACTGTCCACCTATGTGCAAGTACCAACATCTTAACATGGTAGTTACAGCTTTGTAGGAAGTACTAATAGTTCACATATCAGTAATAAAGAAATAAAAATTATAAATTGTGAAATGAAGCGTCTGTTTTATTCCAGCTCCAATACCATTTGATGCATATAGTGGGAAAAGGGCCCTTAAATACTATCTGGGAAACTTTTCTCTGGGGGAGCTTCCCAAGTAATATGATGACTTCCATTTAATATTTGGCCACATAGGTACTTGCTGGCTTTGATTTTTCTTTATAAGATTTTTATGCCCCCGCCATGATAATGGCCGGGGCATAAAGTGTTACCCCTGTCTGTCCGTATGTACGTACTTTACGTATGTAATTACGTACGTCTGTCCCGACGACGTCCGCTCTTTAACTCGAATATTTTTTATCAGAATTTTATGAAACTTTGTCACATTGTTTAGTACCAAGTTCGATAATGGTCCATATCGCAAGAGGCTTTCAAGAGTTATGGCCCTTTGTTTATGAAAATTCACCGTTTTAAACGATGTCCGCTCTCTATCTCAAATATTTTTGATCAGAATTTTATGAAACTTGGTCACATTGTTTAGTACCATAATGTCTTCTTCAAGTTCGATAATGGTCCATATCGCACCATGCTTTCTGTTGTTATGGCCCTTTGTTTATGAAAATTCACTGTTTTAAATGATGTCCGCTCTCTAACTCGAAAATTTTTGATCAGAATTTAATGAAACTTAGTCACATTGTTAAGTACCGTGATGTCTTCTTCAAGTTTGATAATGGTCCATATCGCACCATGCTTTCAGCAGTTATGGCCCTTTGTTTATGAAAAATCACCGTTTTAAACAATGTATGCTCTCTAAGTCGAATAGTTTTGATCAGAATTCTATTAAACTTTGTCACCTTGTTTAGTACCAGGTCAGTCAGGCACAGGAAGCAAAACCTTCCAAGCCAAAAGTATGCCTTTTTGGAAGGAATAGTCTTCCAACTTAACAATTTCACTATGGATGTATTTTCCTTCCAATTAGTATTTTCACTGAAAGTTGGAAGGTCATACCATCCATCTTAAATACAAGTTTTGGATGGAAAACCCTTCCAAAACATCATTTTCATTGCAAATTTGGCATCCGATCGCAGGGTTAATGATGTTATTAGTATGTTTTCATTACATAACCAAGCAGAAAAATCATGTTTCTACTTGATAAACTTTATTGCAATATAGGTAACAGTTAATTAAGCTCCTTTATCAATCTTTTCTTGTCACTGGTATTAGAGAGTTTTCAAACTTGTGATGACTTTTCTTGAAGATATCTTTTCAAGGCATGCAGTATTACATAAGTGTGTTACTATAAATAAATCTGGATGGAAATCCAGGCAATCACAAACAGATGCTTTGGCTTATTTATGAGAAGAAATTTTTCTATTTCTAGAAATAGAACTAAAATTAAGAGACTGTTAGATTGGAAAGAATTTACATCCAAATCTGTTGGAAGGTTTTCCTTCCAGTGCCTGATTGATAATGTTTTCTTCAAGTTTGATAATGGTCTATATGGCACCATGCTTTAAAGAGTTATTGCCCTTTGTTTATGACAATTCCCTATTTATACGAATTTGGCAATCGCGGGGGCATCCGTGTCCCATTGACACATTTCTAGTTCTTTATACGCCTGCCATTTTCACTGGGGGTGCATAGTGCATAACCCTTGTCCATACATCCCCGTCCTGTACATATGTCCCATCTGTATGAAGACTTCTCCTACAATGGCCCCAGGCGGGTCACATTTCAAATAGGTTGGAGGAGCTTAGTGGTAGAGTACTTGACTTAAGATTGAGGGGTTGTGGGTTCGAGCCTCACTGGAGACACTGCATTGTGTTCTTGAGCAAGACACTTTATCCTCTGCTTAGTACTGGATAAACGCACCCCAACATGACAGAAAAATTGTTGACTGGGACGTAAAGAATCGATAGAAACGTAAAAAAAAATCTAGTTGGCCCCACTTTTGAGCTCACAGAAAAGTTGTTGACTGGGACGTAAAGAATCGATAGAAACGTAAAAAAAATCTAGTTGGCCCTACTTTTGAGCTCACATAAAAATTGTTGACTGAGACGTCAAGAATCGATAGAAACATAAAAAAAATCTAGTTGGCACTACTTTTGAGCTCACAGAATAATTGTTGACTGGGACGTAAAGAATCGATAGAAACATACAAAAAAAAATCTAGTTGGCCCTCACCATGAACTACTCGAAGTAAGCTATTGTGATCTTTTAATGTCCCTTATGAACAATTTGCTTAATGACAACTCTTTTACCTTTTGGCAAGCCCCCAGATGGCCATGGCTGCTGTCCATTCTAAGGCAGTGATCCTGCTATTGTTGAACAATTGTTGCTTCCATTACATATGGGGGTTTTGTCCTTGCTTTGTGATGTGGCTCTCTTTTGCCAATATTTGGGGCTGAATATCTGCCCCGTTCCCAATGGCAAAAAGAATCTTTTCCCCATTCTGCAGTCAATGAAAAAAGTCAATAAGCAATGCTTTTTAGATACCCACGCACAGAGTCAGTGTAAAAACTTAGTTTTGGCAAGTGATAGATCAAACCAGAAGACCTTAGTTTCTGTAAAATCTGTGCAAATGATCTTTAAGTTGGCAATCTGGAACATTTGGTAAGATCAAATACACAAAAACATTCATGCCTGAAAGTTCTATATCAGGTTGGCCTAAATCCTCATGTCATGATTATAACCCAAAACATGGAGATATATCCAAGGTCAAGGTCACAACTGACTCAAACTTGGTCTTTTGTCTGGATCATTTGTCCACTTTTGTGTGCTATCACAAACATCAAATGATTGTTACCCATAGCATGAAGCTATGTTATGCACCATACCTGGCCATTTCAGCCCACGGCCAATATT
This sequence comes from Loripinus fragilis, assembly GCA_964019695.1. NCBI lineage: Eukaryota > Metazoa > Mollusca > Bivalvia > Lucinida > Lucinidae > Loripinus > Loripinus fragilis. The sequence continues at coordinate 7,109,782 of OZ026516.1, forward strand.
ACTTTCTGGAAACAATTGGAAATCATGTTTTAAGGCGACACACAGGTTTTGACATAAAACTAAATTTCCGACTGTATATCCGACGATATACCTCCCCAAATGAAAATTTTGAACTCAATTATCCCCTTTGTTTATGAAAAATCACCGTTTTAAACAATGTATGCTCTCTAAGTCGAATAGTTTTGATCAGAATTCTATTAAACTTTGTCACCTTGTTTAGTACCAGGTCAGTCAGGCACAGGAAGCAAAACCTTCCAAGCCAAAAGTATGCCTTTTTGGAAGGAATAGTCTTCCAACTTAACAATTTCACTATGGATGTATTTTCCTTCCAATTAGTATTTTCACTGAAAGTTGGAAGGTCATACCATCCATCTTAAATACAAGTTTTGGATGGAAAACCCTTCCAAAACATCATTTTCATTGCAAATTTGGCATCCGATCGCAGGGTTAATGATGTTATTAGTATGTTTTCATTACATAACCAAGCAGAAAAATCATGTTTCTACTTGATAAACTTTATTGCAATATAGGTAACAGTTAATTAAGCTCCTTTATCAATCTTTTCTTGTCACTGGTATTAGAGAGTTTTCAAACTTGTGATGACTTTTCTTGAAGATATCTTTTCAAGGCATGCAGTATTACATAAGTGTGTTACTATAAATAAATCTGGATGGAAATCCAGGCAATCACAAACAGATGCTTTGGCTTATTTATGAGAAGAAATTTTTCTATTTCTAGAAATAGAACTAAAATTAAGAGACTGTTAGATTGGAAAGAATTTACATCCAAATCTGTTGGAAGGTTTTCCTTCCAGTGCCTGATTGATAATGTTTTCTTCAAGTTTGATAATGGTCTATATGGCACCATGCTTTAAAGAGTTATTGCCCTTTGTTTATGACAATTCCCTATTTATACGAATTTGGCAATCCCGGGGGCATCCGTGTCCCATTGACACATTTCTAGTTCTTTATACGCCTGCCATTTTCACTGGGGGTGCATAGTGCATAACCCTTGTCCATACATCCCCGTCCTGTACATATGTCCCATCTGTATGAAGACTTCTCCTACAATGGCCCCAGGCGGGTCACATTTCAAATAGGTTGGAGGAGCTTAGTGGTAGAGTACTTGACTTAAGATTGAGGGGTTGTGGGTTCGAGCCTCACTGGAGACACTGCATTGTGTTCTTGAGCAAGACACTTTATCCTCTGCTTAGTACTGGATAAACGCACCCCAACATGACAGAAAAATTGTTGACTGGGACGTAAAGAATCGATAGAAACGTAAAAAAAAATCTAGTTGGCCCCACTTTTGAGCTCACAGAAAAGTTGTTGACTGGGACGTAAAGAATCGATAGAAACGTAAAAAAAATCTAGTTGGCCCTACTTTTGAGCTCACATAAAAATTGTTGACTGAGACGTCAAGAATCGATAGAAACATAAAAAAAATCTAGTTGGCACTACTTTTGAGCTCACAGAATAATTGTTGACTGGGACGTAAAGAATCGATAGAAACATACAAAAAAAAATCTAGTTGGCCCTACTTTTGAGCTCACCATGAACTACTCGAAGTAAGCTATTGTGATCTTTTAATGTCCCTTATGAACAATTTGCTTAATGACAACTCTTTTACCTTTTGGCAAGCCCCCAGATGGCCATGGCTGCTGTCCATTCTAAGGCAGTGATCCTGCTATTGTTGAACAATTGTTGCTTCCATTACATATGGGGGTTTTGTCCTTGCTTTGTGATGTGGCTCTCTTTTGCCAATATTTGGGGCTGAATATCTGCCCCGTTCCCAATGGCAAAAAGAATCTTTTCCCCATTCTGCAGTCAATGAAAAAAGTCAATAAGCAATGCTTTTTAGATACCCACGCACAGAGTCAGTGTAAAAACTTAGTTTTGGCAAGTGATAGATCAAACCAGAAGACCTTAGTTTCTGTAAAATCTGTGCAAATGATCTTTAAGTTGGCAATCTGGAACATTTGGTAAGATCAAATACACAAAAACATTCATGCCTGAAAGTTCTATATCAGGTTGGCCTAAATCCTCATGTCATGATTATAACCCAAAACATGGAGATATATCCAAGGTCAAGGTCACAACTGACTCAAACTTGGTCTTTTGTCTGGATCATTTGTCCACTTTTGTGTGCTATCACAAACATCAAATGATTGTTACCCATAGCATGAAGCTATGTTATGCACCATACCTGGCCATTTCAGCCCACGGCCAATATTACTTTCTGGAAACAATTGGAAATCATGTTTTAAGGCGACACACAGGTTTTGACATAAAACTAAATTTCCGACTGTATATCCGACGATATACCTCCCCAAATGAAAATTTTGAACTCAATTATCCGCTAAATGTAAAACACAAGACAGTTGCAGAGTTGTAAGTGTATATTGATAGGAGAGTATAAAGCACAACCTTTATATAATAAGAAAACATACATGTAACAGTAGTATGAATATAAGAAAATTTCTACAAAAGTAGCTCAGCTGAGGGTGCTGTCATGGCTGCTGGAAGAGGGATATCTTCATTGCTTGTATATGGCAAATGTATCTTCTCACAAAGTGGCTCAATATGTACATTAAAGCTATGAAAATGAATGCCTAAAGTGCCAATCAGAACTTGAGCAGATTACAAGTTCTGTGGCAGGATTTAAAGAAATTCATGTGAACTGTCAAACCTTATTCGAGCCAGTGCATGAGAGTTGGGTACTGTAAATTCGGAAATTTTCATGAGTTTTATTTTCGTGAAACTTTGCATTGGTAAAAGAAAACCCTTGCGAAATGGCAAAATCACTGTCGTTTACGGATCTAGGTAAATCCTGCTCTAGTCATGAATTTTTAACGTCGCAAACATTTCTTTTAACGCTATTCACGAAAATAAAATTCCCATGAAAATTTCCAAATGTTATAGTACTTATTACATTGGCAAGCAGGGAAGGCTGAGATGACCCTGCACAGTCTTGCCAGAGGTTTCACTGCTTCAACGCACACATTGTAAGAATGCAGATGTCTGATGTCAAGCCAAAATTAAGTCCTGAAATCCTACTAGATTGCAGGGCATGCTTGTTTAACCCTTTCCTTCATGAATATTCATGCTAGGCTTCACCCAATATGAATAATTATATTAACAAACTTTCATGTTGGCACACAGAACCAAGAAATTATTTGTCTGGTCCAGTTGTATTGGATAAGATATATCATATTTCAATAGCAAACAGAGCAGACCCATATCAGGCAGCTTTTGCACGAGCTGCCTGATCAGGGTCTACTCTGTGTGCAAAAGCGTTAAAAGGTGTCTCTATGAGTCTATGAGGTAAAGGGTTAAAGAGTGAGTATGCAGAGAAAATTACCAAAATCTTATGACCTGATGCATTGGTTTTCTGGAAGAAGCAACAAAAAAATATAGTGTCTGATGCATATTTTTGCAGGCAGTTGAAGCTGAATACTAGCATGAATAAAAAAAGACTATATGAGTGAAAAAATACAAAGTAAAAATTGTATTTGCCTAAGTTAAGACAGGTGTACAACTGGCTGTTAATAACCTCATGGAGACTTTCAGTCGGAATAACAACTCCATTGAGGTTAGGCCAGAAATGGTTCTGCAAAATGGTGAATGTAATCAGAGAATAAATTATGGTATAAATATAACAACCAAATGCTGAAAACATTTCCATTTTCAGCAAATTTGTGCTGAAACAGTCTGACAAGTGGAATGAGAGAAACTAACATGTCTATATGACATAAGCTAAAGGTACAACAATAATGGTTACATCACAGAGGAGGTACAACAATGTATTTAGTGAGTTTTTGATATGTATTTCAGAACTGATTGTTCTTAGCAGCAGGAGTAACAATAAAGCAAGCTTGTATATTTCTCACCTAGCATTAGCAGGTGATCTACATGGAGCCCCTAGGTTATAAAACTTTTTTCATGCTCAACTCAACTGAGCATGCAATTTAAACTGCTCATAAAAACTAAAATACTGGATAATAAAGATTGTTCTTGTTTTAACCCATTTAAGCCGAATGAATTTTCCTATCTCCATCAATAGGATGAGTCTATTTCTAATTTTAGGGTTGTTGGGTGGTATTTTTCATTTTTATTCAAACGTTAATAGAATATTAAAGCAAACAGTGGAGACCCTGATCAGACGCTGCGGCAGCTGATCTGGGTCTGACTATTTGCATATGTCCCACAAAAAGGGTGCTAGGTTTATATGGGTTAAAACTCAGATGTTATATTTATCCTGCTAATAAATTTCATGAAGTTGATTTGAGCAAGATTTTTTTACCCCAATGACAGGTCTTGACAACTTCAACAATCTCCAGGTGCAAATTAACCCTTGTCCTGCTGAATATATATAATTTGTTTTCTGAATTTCTTAACATTCTCTTAAAGGAGCACCATAGTACAGTCGGTAGAGTGTTGGACTTTTGGGTTTGAATCCCATCATCAGCATAGTGGTGTGTCCCTGAGCAAGGAACTTTATCCTCACTACTTAGTACTGGTTCTAACCCAGGAAAATATCTCCACATGACTGAAAAACTGTTGAATTGGACCACAATTTTACGCATAAAAATTCCCTTATCTGGACCTATGATACTATCATGGCTAGTGTTCAAACATTTGTTCTAACATAGCGAACAATAAATCCCAACCCGCTTTTCTAGAAACATTCCAATTTTTTAGCTCATACGTTATGCATAGGTAACACATACAATAAGACTAGCTATTTTAAAAATGCATTAATATCTACAGTTGAAACTCATTAATTCAAAGTCCTTGAGACCAAATTTTGACCTTTGAATTATCAATGATCAGCCAATATAAAGTCTACTGTCCAGCAATAGGTAAAAGAAGTATTTTGATCGCCTCTTGTGCTGCCCTGGCTTGAGCATTGTGACCTACTGTCCAGCAATAGCCAATAGAAGTCTCTTGTAATCCCCGCTCGTGTCAGAAGATATTGCCGTACCTAGAGTCTTGTGGTACTTGAACAGATAAACCTCCTTAACATCCTGCAGATCAATCTGAAACAACGAAATCTCCCTAAATTATATATCTGGTACAGGGTTCATACAGGCAGGTTTGGGTAAAAGTCAATGACTTTTCAAGGACATCTAAAATACTTTCCTGCAGTTTTCCAAGGACTAAAGTTAATGAAAAATACAGATTAAAGTGTTAAAATTCTACTTAAGAAATGCTAGATTTAGATATTGGAGAAATCAGTACAAGAGAATTAGTATAAAATCGTTGTGCCTTTATTTGGTGCAGCATATGCTGCACCAAATAAAGACACAACAATTTTATACTGATTTAGGTCCTTATCAACTGTGCTAAGTCTTACAGAAAATAGTAGAATATTCAAGGTCTTTTCAAGGCTTTTGAATGATTTTCCAGTACTTTTCAAGGCAGATTTAATTTTCAAGGACTTTTCAAGAAAACCCTCTAAATTCAAGTACTTTTCAAGCCTGTGCGAACCCTGTGGTAACCAATCCAAGTTTGGTCACGTGCACAAAATCAGCTATGAGATGAGAAAACAAACACTGTGGCTGTGCAGCACGGGAAGACTCAAATCAGGCATGAGCTCAATCTTAATCTTCACTGTCTATGAAGAAAGCTTGGGTCCTTAGCTACCCACTGAATGCACAGTGAAGGCAGATGTCCAGGCTGATTTGAGTTTTCACTTGGTGCACACTCATTTTGCCTGTTTTGTCATGTTACGGCTAAAATGTGGGGGGAGCTTGAGAGAATTGCATTGGCATCAGGTTTTATCTCATGAATAATTTCATGGACGTTTCACTTTTAAACTTTGTTTTTCTCCATCAATCTGCAAAATATGGCTACGAAAGAGAATGAACCAAAGAACCTTAGGTCCTGAAGTGTTCACTGGACACTGAGTAACAAGAATGTAAATGACCTTAATATTTGATTTTACAATGTCAAGATCATCTTAGGATCATCATTTGAACACACTTTGAAAGGCCCATATCCCTAATGAGACATACCAAGACAAAGGTGAATAACCCACTAGTTTTAAAGACAAAGAATTTTTAATAGTTTTTACCTAACGTGGCATGGAAGACATTTTAAATAATAATAATAGACTTCATTTGACATGAACAATATAGGCATATCAAGGTTCTTTAATCCAAAGCATGCTCCATTTCTTAAAAAAAGTGTTTTTACCATCTTGGTCATGTTACCAGGACCATTTGAACAACTTTAAGTTCCATGTCCAAAGGAGTCTCCATATGAAATTGGAGTTCAATTGGCCCATTGGTTTTAGAGGAAGAAGGTAGAGAAAGTCTTGAAAATGACCCCATCATAGCACAGGGCCGCAAACATCTGCTTGCCATGGCAAGTACCTCATACTGCAGGACGAGTAGAAATTTTGACGGTTTCCAATGTAAACTTGAATTTACAAACACATATGGGAATGAAGGATGAGTTCATAACACATATGGGAATGAAGGATGAGTTCATAACACATATGGGAATGAAGGATGAGTTCATAACACATATGGGAATGAAGGATGAGTTCATAACACATATGGGAATGAAGGATGAGTAGAAATTCAAAGAAGTTTCCACCCCTGCGAGGTAGGCCAACAACAGTTACTGTCATCACACAAGACACCATAGAAAAGATCCATGATATGATCATAGGAGATAGACAAGTTACACAGAAGTATCCAAATACTTCAGCACCGTTGGACAGCATGTGTAAAGCTTGGAAGGTGACGTTGTTGAAAATGAAAAGATCTGAGCCAAAATGATTATCTCCTTGCATCATGCCACAGTCTTATCTATGTCTCTCGTAATGCTTGTGACTTCACATTTTAACCCATAAAGCCCCACCTATAATTTGCAGCAGACGACAATTTCAAATTTTGATGCTTTTTCAAAAATAACAAATAAGGCATGATATATCATGAGAATCGTCTGCTGGCAGACGATTCTCATGAAATCTCATTCCTTATTTCTTTTGAAAATTAGGAAAGATGTCTCAAAATTTGTTGTCTGCTGCAGTCGTGATTGGCGCTTTAAGTGTTTGAACAACATCAAAATCTAGTAAAATATATTTAAGTCTCCTCCCCACCCCACCCAACACACCAAAACCCATTAGTTTTAACTAACTAGCATCTGTCTACAAGAGCTTACCTCAGACCGAGATACAACAACTCTGATAAGAGTAGAATCATGGGTGCCCGCACCTTTCATTGCCGAGTACAACTTGTCAGCAAAGTATTCTGGACGGTTCTTGGCACACATCACTGAAACAGAAATGAACCAGCTGATATAGAAATAGAATTTGTCACATAGGTAAGGGGAGCCAGTCTTTTCTGTCCACACACAAGGTATAAAGTCATTGATAGACCAAAAACAAGACCATGGCCTGAATTTTTGTATGATCATATGATGTCCCGTCTGGGAGTGAAATAACGCCATGCAATAAAATAGATAAACCACTAGTGGTTGGTTTACAGATTTTCGGGAAACGCTATAGCGTCCATAACAATGTTGTGTACATAATGACAAAATTATAACATTTTTACGGTAGAAATGAGATTTCAAAGTAATCATAATGTCATATGATAAATAGAATCTAACATTCATGCTCTTGTATTATTAAATTTATTAAACTTGTTATGAAAAAGGGATAAAATGCTCGGCAAGCCTCACATTTTATCTCTTTTCCCCAACTCGTTTAATAAATTCAATAAAACATGAGCTCTCATGTAAGATCCTCTATTTCTAATGCACTTGTAAATTTTGTATTTGATTGGAACACTAGACCATGGCCTGAATTTTGTATTGTTAATAGTCTTCATTTTGCATTCTAATGCACTTGCAAATGTATTCGATTGGATAATGTTGAACATTAGTGACAAACCTGTGATTTACTGTTGGAAACCTTACTTCATTACGCTATTCATTGGCCAGCTGTAAGCGAAACATAATACATTTGACTTTTTTTTTTTAGGAAATCTGCTACTAATGTATTAGGACTGGGATAACCATATCCAAACTGTTTGATTGGTGAGGCATATCATCACATATATGGCCAGAAATCCCATTTTATAGCTCTACTTAAATGCGTCGCCATAAAACAAAATTTCATAAAATTAACAGCCCTTACAAGGACTATTATTTTAGCATTTGTTTGTTTGATTTGATTCACTACGTCCCATCAACAATCTTTCAGTTAAACAGGGACGGGTCTTCCTGGGTTGAACCAGTACTAAGCTAAGATAAATGTGTCTCTTATTTTAGCATTACAAAAGACATCTTTCTCTCACAATAATTCTCATAACACTTTCATATATTTTTGTTTTTGGAACAATGTAAATATGAAGTTCTTGATCAATATTTATAATTTGTAGGTAAACACCGATTTACTCTGAACAGCAAAAAAATCCAGTTAGTTTTGGCAATGCTGAGTGCAATTTATAAAATGGCTAAAAATTAAATGTCTTACCAATAGCTTTGAATGCTTCCTTGAGGTCTCCAGACATCTCTCTATCAATAGAACTGAGTATATCACGACCAGCAATCTACAACAGAGCAGAGTTAGAATATGACAAACTTATAGTTTAGCACCTTAGAGGTATTGTGAACCTTCAAAAATATTTTCGAAATTCTTCATAACTTAAATGACAGTGATGAGAAAAACAAAATGCTGAAAACCCCATCTTAAAATTCCAACCTAGTCAAAAGTTAGGTAAGTTTTAAAATTATGCAAATTAGCATATAAACCCCGCCCACATTATTTTTTGAGATGATTTTTTCAAAATGTCATATTTTATGTAGTGTGATTTCTAAGCAATTAAAACAGCACAATTAAGTTTTTATATGCAAATGTTGTATTTCATCATATTAAATCATTTTCAGCAAATAAAATGACGTCATGAGCCTCTCGCATATTTTGATCTAATTACATTTTGAAACCTTCATAACCTGGTTACTATTTGGAATTTTTTGATGGGGCTTTCGACATTCTGTTTCTATCATTACTGGCTTTTCAATCGATAGGAGTTTAAAAAAAGTGTTTTTGAAGATTCAAAAGACCTTTAAACAGGTTTCTAAATCAAAGTATGTTTTGGATAAAATACAGATGGTTGTTAACAGTACCCATTTTGACAAGAAATAATGAAACAATGCAACATTTTATATGCAGTATATTCTAGAACCCCTCCACTGATAACTCAGAGTGGGGTTTAACCCTTTTCATTCTGGGACCGGTTAACAGGTACTTTGGCAAACAGTGAAGACCCAGATGAAATGTCGCACTAAGGTGACATTTCATTGAGGTGTGCACTGTTTGCTGATAAAAACGATCTTCAGGGACAGAAGTACATCATTTTATTGAATTTTTGATCGGCAACCTCTTAAAATACAAAATGAACAATTCCATACTTATTCTATGAATATGTTTGGAATAATCCATCAGAATGAACAGGGTTAATGTACATATAAAAAAAAATGTTTCGCTATGTTGATTCTTTATGTCCCAGTCAACACTTTTTCAGTTATGTTGGGGAAGGTCTTCCGGGGTTGAACCAGTACTAAGCAGAGGATAAAGGGTCTTGCTAAAGGACACAACACAGTGCCTCCAATGAGGATCCAAATCATATATAAAAAGACAATTATTACCCTAACGTATTCTTCAAAGGTAGCTCTGAGCTGGTAGTAGTGCCTCACTGCCATCACTTGTAGGAACACTGACTCATCAGTACCAAGCTTCTTCTCTCCAGCCTGGAAGAGTTTCTGTGCGTCATCTCTGGCTAGATTCCTATCAATAACACATTCTGCCCCCTCATACTGCACCCTCTGTAGCTGTTGTTGGGTCAGTTCCGCCCTGTTAGCCTGAAATAAAGAAATATATGAGTAATAATAATAAATGGGCCTCGTTACGACAAAACCTGTCTTAGGCGTTTCCGACAGTGAGATTCAATACAGTCTCCTCCTGAAATTTCGCTTGTAGTAAGTTTAAATATGATACTTTCTAGCAAGGGAATAACAAAGGCGCTGATCAGTCTGCGCAAATGACAGGTTTTCTCACGTTGAGGTCTATATCATCATAAGTTACGATCAATATTTAACCTGGAACTTTGCAAGTTCTGCGAAAACATTGTACATGTGTTGAATCTACATTAAATAGTCTAACATTTTGACTCCTTTCCAAATTTGTCCTAAAATTTAAAGGTATTCCTTTAAGATCTCGATAAGGTGTCTAAAATCTAGAGACAGAATCTAGAACTACTCCTTAGAGCAGTCTGTTCTGGGTCTACTCATTGCTCAGTCCTGCCAGTCCAAATATTTATGGTAAATACTTTATATTTATTGAGTTTTAATTACAGTTGAATAGTGACTCGCACAAAACACATAAGGTCAACTTGGCAGTAAGAATCAAACTTGGGCACCCACTATACTAGATGTCCAACATTCTACCAAGCAGGACTTTAGTTAAGAGTGTGTAACTAAAATTTAATTTTGTTATTTCTCAACCAAAACATATGTTGTGGGTACTCAAAAGAACCATCTCAATGAGACGGTTCTTTTGAGCACCAAAAACATATGTTAAAAATGATCGGTAAGGAAATATTTACAATTTTACGCTGAAAATTTTTGTTTATCTAAACCTGTGACCAACTGTGTCAATATACTATATGCTTGAGATAAAGCTAGGATGAACACAATGTTTAAAATATAATGAAGTTACAGGAGTCAAAACCATAGCTAAGAGAAAGAAAAGAAGACCTCGGGGATTTCAGAATGTTTATTTTTAAATAAGAATTTTTCTATTGTCTCTTCCTCATGGTTGTATGGGTTGTTCTGTGATTGTGGCATATCCTTGTTTTCTGGAAATTGAGTTGAGGGGGAGAAAAACAAATAACAAAGTGTGGTGAAGATCTAGTAATGTGTCATAAATGGAAATGGGAGAGATATAGGGCCTACATTACCAGAAAACCTGATTTTGTTTTATGTGGACAAAGGCACAGACCAGCCTGCACATCCACACAGTCTGATCAGCACCTTTGCTATTTGCTTTCTGGAAAGTGTAATAATTTCAGTTGCTTCATGCAAAACTTCAATGTTCTAGCTAGTCTCTGTAGCTGAGCAGACTGGTTTGGGTCCTAATTGGTCAGACACCCCGAAAAACAGGGTTTTTTGCGACAAGGCCTATTTATGAGCCTATCTGTCAGAATAATTAGGTGTTTTACAGCATTCATCAGTAGTTACCTGGCAACAGGACACCAATAATCTCTTAAAATGTCCACTAGTATCATCCATGATGTCCTTCTCCAGAGTTCTATGAAAATCTGAAGAAAAAAAAAAGTTTCTACTATAGCATTAGGCCAAATACAAAAAATGTGTTTAGGGTAACCTGACCCTACCTAAATTTACTAGTGAAACCTAGAATTTTTTTCAGGTTTTCTGGAAAAAAGATATAATTTTATGCCTTTTGCAAGGCAAATTCCCCTTTCAAAATACATAAAATTGACCCTACCTAAATTTACTAGTGAAACCTAGAATTTTTTTCAGGCAATCCCGAAAAAAAAATACAATTTATGCTAAAAAAAAATATGTGTGCCTACCTTACCTAAAATTTTCAGACCCGTTACCCGAAACACACTTATTTTTTTTTATTTGGCCTCATTAGCATGAACAATGCCTAGGAAAAGAAATTAAATATTGTGCTATATGGTATAATGAAAATGTTTTAGTATCAACATTGTTGCATATGTGACATAAATGGCCTTGTAAGAAAATGAGTTACCTAATGACAAAACCTACAAAGTGCCATGTGTGCCCAGTAAAGACTCTGATCAGACTGGGCATCTACCTACTTGAGTCTCCACTGTATGCCTGAAGATACTGTAATTCCTCCGCTACATATAGAGCACACAGGGAAGACTGATCAGACCAGCAAATACTCTGATCAGACTGGGCATCTACCTACTCTGAGTCTCCACTGTATGCCTGAAGATACTGTAATTCCTCCGCTACATATAGAGCACACAGGGAAGACTGATCAGACCAGCAAAGACTCTGATCAGACTGAGCATTTACCTACTCTGAGTCTCCATGGTATGCCTGAAGATACTGTAATTCCTCCGCTACATATAGAGCACACAGGGAAGACTGATCAGACCAGCAAAGACTCTGATCAGACTTGGCATCTACCTACTCTGAGTCTCCATGGTATGCCTGAAGATACTGTGATTCCTTTGCTACATAAAGAGCACACAGGGAAGACTGATCAGACCAGCAAAGACTCTGATCAGACTTGGCATCTACCTACTCTGAGTCTCCATGGTATGCCTGAAGATACTGTGATTCCTCCGCTACATATAGAGCACACAGGGAAGACTGATCAGACTAGGCAGTCTCCACTATCAGACTAGGCAGAGTCTCCACTAACTGGGCCCACATGCCACCTTTTGTTGATGATGTCATGAGGAGATTCAAGTGTGGTAGGGGAAGAGGGTTAACATCCCACCAACAGCTATGGTCACATGGAGATGAGGTCATAGACTAACGGCTCATCTGTCAAACTTGTGACCCCTGGTTTACAAGAACTACACCAGTGGACTCATTTGTCAATTGATGCAATCAAATGGCAACTAAACAGAAAGTGCAAAATCCATCTTTCATATTTTGTTTCTTGGGAAATTTCAATATAAAATATAAATCACATTAGAATACATATACAATTTTTACTCTAAACTCAATATTCCAACCAGAGACCTTTATCAAGAGAATGCATACACTTTGATTTATTCTATCCCTAGTTTCAAATCCATGTTGCCCTCTCCAGGAGTAATGATTCATATAATATTCATTTGTATTCCACAGGGAACAATATTAAACACATATCTTAATATGTTAACATGTAATATGTTAGAATAGAACTTTTAGGACATAAATCTTACGTGTCCTGCACATGGTGAAAGTTCAAAATTTACAAAATCCCCAACTACAGAAATTCAAACATTAAAACTGGCGATATGCCTACTATACAAAATATTAACTGTTTCAAATTTAAATGGTCAATTGTAAATTGCTAAACTGAAAATAAACCGAGAAGTTATAATATAAACTGCCTTATTCAGTATTTTGAGGCTGACTCAAAATTTGAGTTCAGCAATAATCCTGAAGACTTTCACCCATATGTTCATATGCATATAAACATTAATATTTCTCATGATCTGACTTGTGTAACTTACACTGCTTGTAGCAATCATTAATCTCCCTGATTTCAGCATTTGTTCTTGTACATAGTATCTCTATGAGTGTGGATTCCTTTGTACCCATACCCTACAATAATAAAAGTGGAAACAGAATTTCAATACACTTTTCATCATATCATGTATTCGGAGTGCAAAACAATAAATCCATGTGATATGTTCTGAGTGCAATACTTTATATCTTGTATTATTGAACTTTTTGGTTACTGTAGAGGCGACACCTCATGAATGCATAATTAGGACTGGTCTACTTTAGACATAGGTAAAAGATCAAAACGAGGTGTGATTTTATTCGAAGGTAACTGTATCATTGTACGATAACACTTTGTGAAGACATTATCTAAACTTTAAAACACCAGCAAAATAACATTTTAAAGTGTCTGTTTAGTGTTTAACATTAGTGTAGACGCAAAAAGTATGGACCCAGATCAGACTGCTCGGATCTACACTGTTTGTTGAAGAGGCTTCAAAATGTTTCAGCAGACAACAAAAACATACAATTTTTTGTGATATGGGCTTTAAGGTTTAATACATTTGAGGTCAGTGTGTTTATACGGTCAGGACTTTCATGAAATGCACACACATTTGTGCTGCCCAAAAAGCTTATTAAGTCTTTACTAAACTATAAATAAACCCTGATTTCCCTTCCTTAGCAGATGAAATAGCAGAACCACGCCCAGATATGAATATGAAAGTTGCCGCCTTTACAGTAAGCGAAAAGTCCATTAATATATAACATAGTTTTATGACCTCTGTCTAATCCATTTGGAGTCATCCTAACTTGTAATTTGCTATCAAACATGATGATATAATCCAAAGGATTATTTGTCCAAGCACTACAATAAAAAAAAAGCTCACAGGATATCTAAAGTATTTGGCAAAGCAATGCATCGTAAAAGCTCACATGATATCTACAAATGTGTCTGGCAGTGCAATACAATAAAATACGGTAAATCTTGTATTAGTTGGTACACTCTAATAGTTCGTACACTATAAATTATTCATGACCAGTCAGCTCAAAATGTCATGTATTAGTTCGTACAGTGGTCATTTTTCCTATTTGTAATTTTTAATAGTTCGTACACAACGTTTTTTTCCCGTTCATTTGGTCAATCAGTGTGTCTGTCTACAATGCTTTCGTTTTTCGTCGAGCACGTCAGTTGACAAACATATCAGCGGAACAGGAGCGTTTCGCCTGTCAGTGCGATCGTCACTGTCGCTTGTGCAGGTGCATCCAGCATTGATGCATGCCAAACTTTTATTCAATGATAAAGGCTAGGCTCAATGAGCGTCAGACTGATGCAAATCGCGGAGATATTTTGTCCAGTCATGACAAAAATCAAATACATGTACACAACCACGCGCGCGTGCACACAGTGTCCTACGTGTCTGTGATCATTGAGCCTTTCTGGTCTTTCTGTGTCATAAATATGCCCAAGCGTCTTCTTTTTTTTTTTGAATCACTGGATCCGAGCATGATGAAACCATATCGGCTGGTGTTTATCACAAATGTTATCAGCGAAGGCTCAGGGGAGCCTGTGCATTTGTGCAATCTCGTCGGGTAACTCAAAGTTTTGGAGTTGATGAAGAATCTAGACACCTATGTACTCCCACTAATTAGCTGTGCTTTAAATGTGCGTGCATCAATTTCATTTCTAAGTTTCACCAAAGCGCGCACGCAATAAGCGCAATAAAATAACTATATACATTGTATATCCGATGGAACTTTTTATCAAACAAAGACGACACTGATGAGCCTAGCGCGGCATTCTCATGAAATTGTATTATGGGTCTTACACATTAAATGATTCATGTGGATCATCACATGTACGCACAGACGCACAAACCAAGATGAAGTGATTTAAGGATGCTTGTGCATCATGCTTTAGATTGGGCTGTCTATGAAACGCGCCAGTTCATGAGATCGCACATGCAACCAGCGAAGGCTCAGACGAGCCTGCACATCCGCACAGTCTTTCCATGGGCATAAATACTCACATACAAGGAATGTAGATCTCGGACCCAATAAACATACTGGGTCCGAGTGTAGATGAAGGTGCATGTCTAAAGTTAGGCTTACTGCAACAATTGCTTACTTTCAGATAAGAAAAAAATGGTCGAAAAAGCCTCTCGTTTACCGTCCGTGTATCTTAGCTTTTTTACCCAATTCCGCGAGAAGCTTTTTTGTATGCAAACAACAAAGGCGCAGTTCAGCCAAGGCACCTGCGCAGTTCTACCAATTATCTCTAGAAAGTATGCTACATGCAAAAAATAAAAAATAAAATTCCCGTCACAGTGACCGGGAAAGAATTTTTTTCTATGCGACAATGGCCCTTCATAATCCAAAATCAATGTGACATTTTGAAAACCAATGTGACATTTTCAAACTCTAATGTGACATATCCCAAAATTACTAGAATTTGCACACAATTATAGTTCAAGTGACTTTATTTAAGTCTATAGACTAGTTTTAAACAAACAAACAATAAAAATTAAAAATTAAGACAACTATCAACTTGTCTAGTAGTCAATGTAGGACTAAGTTAACCAGTCATAGTTCTGTATCAGTATGTCCTCTTATCATTCCTAACATGATAATTAAAACACTTCTAATCAAACATGGTAAGAGGACATACTGATACAGAACTATGAGTCTGACTGGTTAACAGTCACAGTTACTGTATGTCCACTTATCATTGACATAATTATAACACTTAAAACTAAGGTTGTTTATCGGACTCGGGGCCGGGCAATGTTTGAGATGAAACTGGGTTAAATGGCTTATCTTGAGTGGATGATTTAAATAAGTTACTGATTAGGCCCTGATTATCCGGTCTTTTCAATTTTTTTTTAGGTGGCATGGTCAAAACAAAAGTAAATAAAACTTGATCCGCGATCGTTACAGTGCAGAGGATGTTTACTATTTGCAGCGTTCGCACAGACCAATGACGTCATTAAAAGTAAGTAATGGTGCAAAGATCAGGAATCGATACAATCAAGTACCACACCTGACCCAGGATACCAATGGGAAAGTGACAAACTCACAGAAGACACCACAAACGAGAGCCAAGAGGTCAGCCCTTTCCCAGCAGGTGACCACAAAGCACATATAGACAGACGTGCACAAAACATAGCAAACACAAGAAAGAACAAAAACATAAAAGATCCACAAAAGAAGTACCGCCTTGGAACGGTCAGTAAAATATTTTACTGGAGGGCTTAAACCGGTTTAACGGCGCCAACCTCACCCTTAATTCAGATGTGGATCAAGACACATAGATATTTGGTTTGCATGAAAGACCCCTAACTTATCAATGCATCATCTCCTAAAACATATAAATCAAGATATAGCCAGGAGATAAAGCAAGGATAAGGACTCAACAGTAAATTAAACTGAATACCGGAGCAAAAGAAATCCAACAGGTAAACCCCGGTGGGCCCGACAAACAGCCAAAGCATCAGGCCCCTACCATCTCATCAATAGATAAGTCTTTAAGTCGGAACCATCATAGAGTCTGAAGTCCGACCCACCGGCGTGCAATTAAAGAGGAAAGCAAAGTTGCCAACCGTGATTGGGTTGACTACCAAGCATGCAGTCTGTTGCAATACATTAATGTTATAGCCAATCTTTTTATAATGGGAAATTATTTTAATGAACTGCGCTGAAAAATTATTAGAGCCAACAATCTTCTTCAACTTATACCAAGTCACCATAGAAATCAGGTTCCGAAAGTCCTTGGCGCAAGAGAGATTAAAGTCCAACTTGGAATTTAGAAATCAAATCATAGTATCGTCTATAAAATTTTGAAAATGTTTTGCGAAGTTTATGATACCGATAGCCTTGTTTAAGAAGTTTCTGAGTTAACAATTTATTGCGAGTGTTGAAGTCAGCAACATAGCTAGATGCTCTAGCAAAACGAATGAGTTGAGAGATATAAACTCCATAGGATGTAGAACGAGGAACATCACCATCTAAAAACGGGAAATTGACAATTTCAAAATCAAAGTCGTCACGTTTATCATAAATTTTGGTAGAAACAATATCATTAGAAATTGACAAATGCAAGTCTAAAAATGCGGCTTCGGTATCAGAGGCATTGGCTTTATTAAGTTGGAGCTCTGAAGGGTATATTTGACTAACCATATTGTCAAAATAAACATTATTAATATTTAAAATATCGTCCAAATATCTGGAAGTAGTGTTAAACGCATCAATAACATCAGCCTGCTTATCATCAGAAAGAGACATCATAAAGTCCCTTTCATAACAAAACAGGAATAAATCTGCAACCAGGGGAGCACAATTAGTGCCCATAGGAATCCCAACAACGTCTATAGAGCTTGGTGTCAAATCGAATAAAAATGTTGTCCAACAAAAAGGTCAGCGCATCACATACATTTTGACACGACCATGCATGATATTTTTTAGGTTTTTCTGAAGTAAAGAATGCATTTCTGTCACTACATGCAAGGTAAGGAGAGCCTCCTCTCTGGAAGGTATTTTCAATAAGATCAATAAGTTTATCTTTAATTAAATTATGAGGTAAAGTAGTGTAAAGAGTAGAAAAATCATAAGTAGACAAAACATGTGTAGTTACTCTGGCGCTTTATTGTAAATGAAAAGCGTGAATCACAGCGTCTGTATTTATTTATTCGTACTCACCTATTTCGTACTCACCTATTTCGTACCGAAAATGATCGTAAAAATCGGAAAGAGACCTGGGCGCATCCATTGCAAAAAACGATGTGACATTTCCGTTTTTAATGGGACTATGGCGCATGGCGCATGCCTTTCCCGGTCACTGCCGTCAGACATGCGTGCGCGGATCCAGACAATTCCAAGGGAGGGGGGGGGGTCGAATTGCTTCTCGAGGGAGGTTTGTACCAGTTTTTATTCTAGGAAACAAATGGCAACTTATGATTTTCATGGGGAGGTCCGGACCCCCTGCCCCCTCTGTCTCCGCCCATATCAGAGTTTCAAACAGTTTGAATTCACTTTTTATTTATTCTTTTTTGCTGGGACTGGTCAACTGACAAAACGTCTGCTAATTATATCAGCTGACGCCAAGGGCAAAGACAGCATGATCTATTTAAGATCAACTCCGGCCATGTGTTGTTTTAAAGTTTGGGGTCGCACGTGATGATGGCCTTGACGCAAGAAAATGTACATTACACATTAAACAGTAGCCCAGGCGTTATGAACAAGTCGAACAGGGTTCATGCGCGGATCCAGGAATTTTTGTCAGGCGGGGGGGTCGAGGCCCGACGGCCAGAAAACAGTCTGGGCAATGTTTTTTTTAGTCATCAACTTATTTTACAGTTTACAGAGTGGATCCAATGGTTTTATTACAGAGGGGATGAGGGGGTCCAACTTCTTCCAGGGGGTGGGGGTGTCAAAGAAACCGATATAACTTGTGATTTTCCAGGGGGGTAGGATCCGGACCCCCTAACCCCCCTCTGGATCCGTACGTTGGGTCGCCTGATCTATCAAAATTTAAATAAAACTGAAAAATACCACCCAAAGACGACTAAATTGAAAAAAACTATCTCCTGCTGGTCGAGATTGCAAGTGCGGATCCAGAGGGGGGGTCAGGGGGTCCGGGGGTCCGGACCCCCTAGAAAATCACAAGTTGTATGGGTTTCTATAGGGTATAAGCAATTGGACCCCCCTGGAAAAAGTTGGACCCCCCCCCCCCCCCCCCCTGGAAAATGTTGGACCCCCTCTGGAACCTTGAAATGATAGTTTTCTTCGAAATTAACCATTTGACTTCAGTAAAATAAGCTGAGGACTAAAAAAACGTTGTCAGGGCTTTTTTGTCAGATTGGCCCGGTCCCCCCTGACGAAAATCCTGGATCCGCACATGGAAAGCAAGGTGTACACGAGATAGCATGGTGTTCAAATAGCAGTGCAAAGACAAGCATGTGCATCCAACCCTGTTTCTGGCTGTAAAAGAGTCAGTCAGCCTCAAATCACGAAAGACAGATTTTCTCATGTAAGGGCTTTTCCATGGTCAAGCGACCGAAGATGACAAAGTACGCATTGATTGCCATTATCATAATCTTAGAATGCTAACAGCCTAACACCGAGCTATATTGGGTTCGAGCTAACACGTAAGGGGGTGTGCGAACAAGCTGAGCATGTTATGTCGCCACAAGGAATACGACGTATGATGAAGACTCGAACCAACCAACCTATGCAGAAATATAGGTGTTCATACGAAGCCTTGAAATGGAGTAAGCATTCGCAAAAACGTAAGTTGTGGGTCTTTTTACAATATGAAGGCAGAGATATGATTCATGAGAGTTCTGCGTTCCAGTTGTTCATATTTCATATTTAGAAGTCGCCATTTTCATTTTCAGTTTTCATTCCAAATCAATGAGTGTACGCGTACGTCTAACCTGTAGGACTGAATGTACGTATATGTATTGTCTTGTCTACTTGTCTGCTGCATTTTCGAGGGTTCTAAGAAAATAAGAATCTACATCATGACCAAAAACGAAAGCTGCGATATACATTGCTCTGTTACGTTGTAGAGCTAGCCGTCGGTAGTGAACAGAAGTTGTATTTTTGCTATGATTCCTCGGACCAAGTGGGTCCGAGTATGATTCCAACCAAGACAATCGTCATAGAACAAGTCCGACGTGACTTCTCTTCCGCAAAGCAGGCCTATGTAAAGTTGGCCTGTAACCGGGTGATATCGCCGGGTATATCGCACATTGCATGTGAGTCGGTTGAAACGACAATCCGGACTTTTTATGTTTGGTTGTTTATTTTCAATCTTTCACCATGCTATTAAGAATGTTACTTTAATTGAAAATACTGATCAGACATTCAGCCTGTATTTAGGCGAAAAGGATAAACAGAAATTCCACCCTCTTTGGCAATTTTCGCATGTTTTTGGTCCCATTTTTCGATCTTCAGAATTTCATTTTATTAGTTCGTACAGTCCCGTTTCTCAGAAAAATAATTTTTATTAGTTCGTACACAGCGAAAAATAATTATTTTTTACTGTACGAACTAATACAAGATTTACCGTAAAACAGAATATCTAATGTATTTGGCAAAGCAATACAATAAAAAAAAGCTTACATGATATCTTATGTTTTTTGCAGTGCAATACAATACAAAAACTCACAGGATATCTAATGTATCTAGCAATACAATACAATAAAGCTCAAAGGATGTATTTATGAGTTTGGATGTGCAAAAACAATAAATAAGCGCATTGGATATCTAATGTGTTTTGATGTACAATACAATAAATAATCTCACAGAATATCTTTTGGGTTTATAGGTAGTGTAATAAAATACAAAAGCTCATAGAAATGTATCTGGCAGAGCAAAAAATCCTCACAGATTATCTTACCAGTAAGGTAGTGCAATTCAATTACAAGAGTGCCATCATGGCCCGGAATTGCTCACCTGAGTCTCTTTAAGCCCTGACCACCATTTAATTCAGTGGAACAATTTCAAAAGTTTTTGTTTAGGACATTGTAGTGGACAATCGTGCAAAATCATTTTGAATTTGAACCAACAGTATAGGCAGCCATTTTAAGATTCTATTATTATTTTTGTTTGCTCTGGTGGCCTTTTTCAGAATGGAATTTTTAGTTATTTTGAAAGAGGGCAAAATGTAGAACAAATGTGTGAAATTATTTTGAAAATGGGATCGGCAAAAAAGTTGTTTTATAACATTTTTTATAATTCGCAGCATGTTTTTAGAAATTCCATTTCTCTAACCCCTAGGTCTACTTTGGGCATCATTCAGAGGTGGAAAAAAATAAATCATGTCCAATATCAGCCTTCTTGGACATTATTAGTGATAAGCTAGCTATTCACCCCAAAACCACATTTTTGATAATATCAATTTGCCCATCTACAATTCAAAACCACTCATACACAATATCAATGCTTTCACCAATTTGGCGAAAATCAGTCAAAAAATACTAGCGTTAGAGTCTAGAAATGAAAGTGCCCACAAACAAACAGATTGGCAGACAACAGATGATATAACATAATATTCCCTCACTCATGTGTGGCAGGGTACAAAAATAAGTCAGCTACCTGGTGGCCATGTTTTTCCATTGGTCAGAATGATTTAAACAAACTTGGTATAGAGTCACCCAAGAACTATTTGTGCCAAATTAGCAAGCACAGGAGTTTTTTACTTAATTTTTGTTCGTTTTGTTGCTTTACGTCCCAAGGCAACAGCTATGGTCATGGCAAGACGGTCAGTTCACCTAACCACACTTTTTCCTGAGCAAGCTTGAACACGTGGCTAACCAGTACTTTGTGCACATAATTTTGCTTGTAACTGACAAAAACCCTTCTTAAATGATTCAGCGGAAGGGAGGAGAATGACCTAAGAAATCATTTCATGATCAATCTCCACTAAAGTATGGGACCGGGCCGGGATCGAACCCGCAACGCATATTCCTAAATTCCCTGTTCAAACAAGCATGCACAGCTACACAGCAGGACAACAGGTCGAAATTCTGGTCTGCACCTTCATCATCTTCCATTTTTGAGCCATGACATGCGATTTCCAACAATATGGCATTTTGACAAGTGTAGACTCAGACGAGCCTATGCAGCCTCCTTTTAAGCTTAGAAACTCAAAGTGATGTTCAGTCAGTAGCTTAACAATCATAGAATATTCAAGCGACAAGCAAAGGCTTTGATCAGACTGTGCGTTTGCGCAGGCTGATCAGAGGCTTTGCTGGTTGCACATACCACATTGTTTGAAATCTCATGTCCCGGCTCATTTTGTGTTTGCAAGAAGCCAAGGCTCTGGTGAGACTGTGCTGCTGATGAGCAGACTCGTCTGAGCCTTTGCTGCTCACTGATACAATATGAACTATAATCTCTTATACTGGCCCAATTTAAAAAGTTTCATCTATTTCCTTCAAGTGAACTAGACAACAAGAAAACATGCAACCCTCATGGTGCCGTGGGTTGATCTGTGATCTGTGATTGTGGTGGTTCCGGATCATACTCACTTGTTTTTTATCAGTTACCATTCATATTAACTGCATTGCTGACGTTGCCTGATAAACATTGTCTATCTCACGGCATGTGCCTTTATCAGGTCATGATGACGTTGCATTTTTTTTGAATGACGTCACTAATGACGCTGAATCAACAAAAAATCGAAAATTACGTCATAATCGCTAGTTTGAAGAGGAAAACAATGGGTAAACTGATACATAGAATACCAGGTTCACGTCTTTTGATATCAAGTGTACCAGGCTGGGCTTTGAGAACTCTTGTTGAATCGCTTGGAAAGCCTTGCAATGTCAACAAGCGTTCTCAAAGCCTTGCCTGGTAAACTTGATATCAAAAGACACTCACCTAGTATTCTCTTTTTAACTAGCTATAACTTACACTCATTGCCTGATAGAGCGACCAAGCATCATAGTATGTAGTTGCCTTAAATAGTGCCATTATTGTCTCTCTGAAGTCACCGCTGAGTTCGGACTCAAGATCACGTATAAGATCTTTCCCATACATGGTCTTGAACATCCTCATAATCTCCTGTCTCTGCTGATTCGATCTCTGACTTATCACATCAATAATAGCCTTCTCATCAGTACCTGCAACAAAATGGCTCATTACAGTGATCAAGATAAATGATTAGATCTCTGACTTATCACATCAATAATAGCCTTCTCATCCGTACCAGCAACAATATGACTTATTACAATGATAAAGATAAATGATTAGATCTCTGACTTATCACATCAATAATAGCCTTCTCATCCGTACCAGCAACAATATGACTTATTACAATGATCAAGAAAAATGATTAGATCTCTGACTTATCACATCAATAATAGCCTTCTCATCCCTACCAGCAACAATATGACTTATTACAATGATAAAGATAAATGATTAGATCTCTGACTTATCACATCAATAATAGCCTTCTCATACGTACCAGCAACAAAATGGCTCATTACAGTGATCAAGATAAATGATTAGATCTCTGACTTATCACATCAATAATAGCCTTCTCATCAGTACCTGCAACAAAATGGCTCATTACAATGATAAAGATAAATGATTAGATCTCTGACTTATCACATCAATAATAGCCTTCTCATCCGTACCTGCAACAAAATGGCTCATTACAGTGATCAAGATAAATGATTAGATCTCTGACTTATCACATCAATAATAGCCGTCTCATCCGTACCTGCAACAATATAGCTCATTACAGTGATCAAGATAAATGATTAGATCTCTGACTTATCACATCAATAATAGCCTTCTCATCCGTACCTGCAACGATATGGCTCATTACAGTGATCAAGATAAATGATTAGATTTCTGACTTATCACATCAATAATAGCCATCTCATCCGTACCTGTAACGATATGGCTCATTACAGTGATCAAGATAAATGATTAGATTTCTGACTGATCACATCAATAATAGCCTTCTCATCCGTACCTGCAACGATATGGCTCATTACAGTGATCAAGATAAATGATTAGATCTCTGACTTATCACATCAATAATAGCCTTCTCATCCGTACCTGCAACAATATGGCTCATTACATTGATCAAGATAAAGGATTAGATCTCTGACTGATCACATCAATAATAGCCTTCTCATCCGTACCTGTAACAATATGGCTCATTACATTGATCAAGATAAATGATTAGATCTCTGACTTATCACATCAATAATAGCCTTCTCATCCGTACCTGCAACGATATGGCTCATTACAGTGATCAAGATAAATGATTAGATCTCTGACTTATCACATCAATAATAGCCTTCTCATCCGTACCTGCAACAATATGGCTCATTACATTGATCAAGATAAAGGATTAGATCTCTGACTTATCACATCAATAATAGCCTTCTCATCAGTACCTGCAACAAAATGGCTTATTACAATGATAAAGATAAATGATTAGATCTCTGACTTATCACATCAATAATAGCCTTCTCATCAGTACCTGCAACAAAATGGCTCATTACAATGATCAAGATAAATGATTAGATCTCTGACTTATCACATCTATAATAGCCTTCTCATCCGTACCTGCAACAATATGGCTCATTACATTGATCAAGATAAATGATTAGATCTCTGACTTATCACATCTATAATAGCCTTCTCATCCGTACCTGCAATGATATGGCTCATTTCATTGATCAAGATAAATGATTAGATCTCTGACTTATCACATCAATAATAGCCTTCTCATCCGTACCTGCAACAATATGGCTCATTTCATTGATCAAGATAAATGATTAGATCTCTGACTTATCACATCTATAATAGCCTTCTCATCCGTACCTGCAACAATATGGCTCATTTCATTGATCAAGATAAATGATTAGATCTCTGACTTATCACATCAATAATAGCCTTCTCATCCGTACCAGCAACAATATGACTTATTACATTGATCAAGATAAATGATTAGATCTCTGACTTATCACATCAATAATAGCCTTCTCATCCATACCTGCAACAATATGGCTCATTACAGTGATCAAGATAAATGATTAGATCTCTGACTTATCACATCAAGAATAGCCTTCTCATCCGTACCTGCAACAATATGGCTCATTACAGTGATCAAGATAAATGATTAGATCTCTGACTTATCACATCAATAATAGCCTTCTCATCCGTACCTGCAACAATATGGCTTATTACATTGATCAAGATAAATGATTAGATCTCTGACTTATCACATCTATAATAGCCTTCTCATCCGTACCTGCAACAATAGGGCTCATTACATTGATCAAGATAAATGATTAGATCTCTGACTTATCACATCAATAATAGCCTTCTCATCCGTACCTGCAACAATATGGCTCATTTCATTGATCAAGATAAATGATTAGATCTCTGACTTATCACATCTATAATAGCCTTCTCATCCGTACCTGCAACAATATGGCTCATTTCATTGATCAAGATAAATGATTAGATCTCTGACTTATCACATCAATAATAGCCTTCTCATCCATACCTGCAACAATGTGGCTTATTACAATGATCAAGATAAATGATTAGATCACTAACTTATCACATCAATAATAGCCTTCTCATCCGTACCAGCAACAATATGACTTATTACAATGATAAAGATAAATGATTAGATCTCTGACTTATCACATCAATAATAGCCTTCTCATCCGTACCAGCAACAATATTGACTTATTACAATGATCAAGATAAATGATTAGATCTCTGACTTATCACATCAATAATGGCCTTCTCATCCGTACCAGCAACAATATGACTTATTACAATGATAAAGATAAATGATTAGATCTCTGACTTATCACATCAATAATAGCCTTCTCATCCGTACCTGTAACAATATGGCACATTGCAATGATAAAGATAAATGATTAGATTTCTGACTTATGACATCAATAATAGCCTTCTCATCCGTACCTGCAACAATATGGCTCATTTCATTGATCAAGATAAATGATTAGATCTCTGACTTATCACATCTATAATAGCCTTCTCATCCGTACCTGCAACAATATGGCTCATTTCATTGATCAAGATAAATGATTAGATCTCTGACTTATCACATCAATAATAGCCTTCTCATCCGTACCTGCAACAATGTGGCTTATTACAATGATCAAGATAAATGATTAGATCTCTAACTTATCACATCAATAATAGCCTTCTCATCCGTACCAGCAACAATATGACTTATTACAATGATAAAGATAAATGATTAGATCTCTGACTTATCACATCAATAATAGCCTTCTCATCCGTACCAGCAACAATATGACTTATTACAATGATCAAGATAAATGATTAGATCTCTGACTTATCACATCAATAATAGCCTTCTAATCCGTACCTGCAACAATATGGCTTATTACAATGATCAAGATAAATGATTAGATTTCTGACTTATCACATCAATAATAGCCTTCTCATCCGTACCAGCAACAATATGACTTATTACAATGATAAAGATAAATGATTAGATTTCTGACTTATCACATCAATAATAGCCTTCTCATCAGTACCTGCAACAATATGACTTATTACAATGATAAAGATAAATGATTAGATTTCTGACTTATCACATCAATAATAGCCTTCTCATCCGTACCAGCAACAATATGACTTATTACAATGATAAAGATAAATGATTAGATCTCTGACTTATCACATCAATAATAGCCTTCTCATCCGTACCAGCAACAATATGACTTATTACAATGATCAAGAAAAATGATTAGATCTCTGACTTATCACATCAATAATAGCCTTCTCATCCGTACCAGCAACAAAATGACTTATTACAATGATCAAGATAAATGATTAGATCTCTGACTTATCACATCAATAATAGCCTTCTCATCCGTACCTGCAACAATATGGCTCATTACATTGATCAAGATAAATGATTAGATCTCTGACTTATCACATCAATAATAGCCTTCTCATCCGTACCTGCAACAATATGGCTTATTACAATGATAAAGATAAATGATTAGATCTCTGACTTATCACATCAATAATAGCCTTCTCATCCGTACCAGCAACAATATGACTTATTACAATGATAAAGATAAATGATTAGATTTCTGACTTATCACATCAATAAAAGCCTTCTCATCCGTACCAGCAACAATATGACTTATTACAATGATAAAGATAAATGATTAGATCTCTGACTTATCACATCAATAATAGCCTTCTCATCCGTACCTGCAACAATATGACTTATTACAATGATCAAGATAAATGATTAGATCTCTGACTTATCACATCAATAATAGCCTTCTCATCCCTACCAGCAACAATATGACTTATTACAATGATAAAGATAAATGATTAGATTTCTGACTTATCATATCAATAAAAGCCTTCTCATCCGTACCAGCAACAATATGACTTATTACAATGATAAAGATAAATGATTAGATCTCTGACTTATCACATCAATAATAGCCTTCTCATCCGTACCAGCAACAATATGACTTATTACAATGATCAAGATAAATGATTAGATCTCTGACTTATCACATCAATAATAGCCTTCTCATCCCTACCAGCAACAATATGACTTATTACAATGATAAAGATAAATGATTAGATCTCTGACTTATCACATCAATAATAGCCTTCGCATCCATACCTGCAACAATATGACTTATTACAATGATAAAGATAAATGATTAGATCTCTGACTTATCACATCAATAATAGCCTTCTCATCCCTACCAGCAACAATATGACTTATTACAATGATAAAGATAAATGATTAGATCTCTGACTTATCACATCAATAATAGCCTTCTCATCAGTACCTGCAACAATATGACTTATTACAATGATAAAGATAAATGATTAGATTTCTGACTTATCACATCAATAATAGCCTTCTCATCCGTACCAGCAACAATATGACTTATTACAATGATAAAGATAAATGATTAGATTTCTGACTTATCACATCAATAATAGCCTTCTCATCCGTACCAGCAACAATATGACTTATTACAATGATAAAGATAAATGATTAGATTTCTGACTTATCACATCAATAATAGCCTTCTCATCAGTACCTGCAACAATATGACTTATTACAATGATAAAGATAAATGATTAGATTTCTGACTTATCACATCAATAATAGCCTTCTCATCCCTACCAGCAACAATATGACTTATTACAATGATAAAGATAAATGATTAGATCTCTGACTTATCACATCAATAATAGCCTTCTAATCCGTACCAGCAACAATATGACTTATTACAATGATAAAGATAAATGATTAGATCTCTGACTTATCACATCTATAATAGCCTTCTCATCAGTACCTGCAACAATATGGCTAATTACATTGATCAAGATAAATGATTAGATCTCTGACTTATCACATCAATAATAGCCTTCTCATCTGTACCTGCTACAATATGGCTCATTACATTGATCAAATTAAACAAAACTTTTGACTATAAAAATTGTGAATATTTTTTATTCATTAGTTCTAACATATGAGCCGCGAACATGGGAAAATGGGTCTTGGGGATAAATTTGGCCATTTTTGGATGCTGTGGTTTCTAAATAGGTCATTATATGACAAGCAAACACATTTTTGTTTGACCAAAATATTCAAACTATTAGAAAAGATATTGGAATTTGAACTTTGGACGGCTTGGCGATGATTTTATAACTAACGTTGCGTGACGTCAGGATGAGTCATTCACAACGTTGCAAACTTCTGACGCTTTTATACATCAGCCCATAGCTGTAACTAACATGAAACTGGGCCACCACATAGCTTACGGCTACTAAACAAGCAAAAATAATTTTAATCATAAGCCTAAAGTACTTTATTTCTGAGTATTCTTCATTTTTATACCATATAATACAGGTATAAGTGATCACCATAATTCCTTGTATAAATACATGTATGCTATGCCATGTCAGCCTTCCTTTAAGCAAATGCACCAATCACCCTAAGCATTTGTTAAAATGGGCGTAGCCGTCGACTGGTGTGCTATTTTGCAGCACCAATATTTTGCCAGCACAATTATCTATCATCACGGACACATCTCTGTATAAAATTGGTCGCAAATTTGCCCATTGACGTTTGAAATTTAGAAATTTGAAAAAACCTGGCGAACTTGGAAAAACCTGAGCCTTTCATGCTCAACTGAGCATAGAATTTCAACTGCTCATGAAAACTAAAATGTTAACTTGAACGTAAAGGTCTTCTTAGAAACTCTCAGATTTTATATATATTTATCCTGATTAAAAATGTTAAAATGCCAACAATTTTTAACATTTATGAGCAGGTTAAATTCTATGCTCAGTTGAGCTGAGCATTAAAAGAATTTATAACCTCGGGGTCATGGGTAGGTTTTGATAAACCATATATCTATCTTCTTATATGCCTTCCCTGGCATTTTGACAGGGTCTGTCCATCATGTTGTAACAGCAGAAACAGCGTGGTAATGGTTCTGTGTAAAATGCAGATCAAAACTAGGTTGCGGCTAACAAACAGACCACGGTGTCGTTTTCTTCTCAAAGAAGTAGTTGCTTATCAGCTCACTGGAAATGCCTCGAGAGACCATTCCGAAGAGTACAAAAACAATTGAAGTACATGTATTTGGTTAAAAGAAAGCTTGGATCCAGAGGTTACATGTAACCTACATGGTGTTACACTCCCCGGTTACACTACACTTTACTTATCCAGGAGGACAATTAGATGCTACACCCCTGGAACGTGGGTTTTTGCCGGTTAAATCATGGCTGTTAATAGCCTGTGACACAGCTTTTTATGCAATAATATGCTTTAAATCACCATTCAAACATGTATAGACAGCTAAAAAGTGTTGCTACAAGTCTAACAATTGATTTGATCTTTCATCTTACACCACATTTTGTGTATGCCAGCAGCTAAGGCTCAGACGAGACTGCCCATTTGTGCAGGCTGGTCAGAGCCTTTGCTGCTCTCCTATCCCATTATAGATATCAACTCCTCATGCACTGTTCAATATGTTGTCTAGGCAACCAACAACAATGGTAGTCATAGTTACCCATTCCTTTCATGGCTTTCCTGATGATATCTGCATCTCTCTCAGCACTGAAGTTCTGAGCAGGTCTGATTGTGGGGCGAGGTAAATCTGCAGTCCCCTGGATACCCATTCTCTGGAACTGGGCGGCAGCATCACCAACACCAGGACCCATCTATACACAGAGAAACAAAATTTAGGCCTTGACGCGAGAAAACCTGTCTTCAGGGGTTTGTAAACAACAAAGGCGCAGACCAGCCTGCGCATCAGCGCAGACTGATCAGCGCCTTTGTTATTCCCTTATTGGAAAGTATAATATCTAGATTTGCTTTGAGCGAAATTTCAACTTTCTAGCTAGTCTCTGTAGCTAAGGAGACTGGTTTGCGTCTCGCTTTGTCCGAAACCCCAAAGACAGGTTTTCTCGCGACGAGGACCATTTCTTCTATACCTTCAACAACAAAAATATGGTAAAGTTCTAAAATTTCAAACACTTTACTCTTTCCGTTCTCAAACAACATGTTGGTTATCAGGGCTGAAACTCACAAAATGCTTGTCAGATCAGCAAACAGGGAAGACCCTGATCAGACTGCTTCTTCAGAAGCAGTCTGATCTGGGTCTGCCCTGTTTGTCTTGACTTTTGTGGCAGGCAACTACTGTTCGAATTATCGTTTACCACCATCCCAAATACCGATGCTTTCAATAGCTTTTGGCCCCTCCCCAGGGTAGATAATGAAAGGACCAAAATAAATGTGTTTTGCATGCCCCACTTGTGAAAGAAAGTCACTTTGTTGGATTAGGCAAGGCATGATGGACAGACAGACAAAGGCAATCACAATATTCCAAACAATTTTCAAAATGCAAGGGAATAAATATGGCAAATATAGTTGCCCATTTATTATATCTGTACAATGTATAAGTGCGCACTAGGACTTAAAATCTTTAAAGTATCATTTTTTCCAAATGATTTTGAAATCCCATTTTGCATTACAAATCTATGCCATGGACACATTTATTTATATCTCACCTGTCCTGGAGGCATTCCACCAGGTTGAGGATATCCTGGTTGTCCAGGTGGTGGCATCCCTGGCTGTCCTGGAGGAGGCATCCCTGGTTGTCCTGGAGGCACCAACCCCGGCTGTCCTGGTGGTGCCATTCCTGGTTGTTGGTACCCAGCACCTCCAGGTTGGGGATATCCTGGCTGAGGAGGGGGCGCTCCACCTAATAATAGATAAACTCGCAAATATATGGGAAAAGCCTGTGTTTTGTTTGTGTGTTTGTTTGTTTTGATGCTTTACATCCTAGTCAATAATTTTTCGGTCATGTCAGGATGATTGTTGAACCAGTACTAAACAGTAGATTAAGTGTCTTGCTCAAGGACACAATACAGAGACTCCATCTGCAGTGAGTCTCAAACTAGCAACCCTTGGATCCCCAGTCTAACGCTCTACCAACTGACCCACTGCACGCCACGAAAGCCTGTGTCTTACTATCTCTGGCTGTCTTACTTTGACATCCCTCGTTGTTGGTACCTGGCTCCTTCAGTCTGATGATATCCTGACTAAGGAGGCTGAACTTCACCTAACCATAAATGATCTGGTAATTGTTTGGGAAAAGCACATGCATTACTATCCCTGGCTGTCCAGGAACTTTTAAGTTCTGGAAAACATTATTGTTCTTGAAGACTTACTGTCCCTGACTGTCCAGGAACCGTAAGTTCTGGAAAACATTATTGTTCTTGAAGACTTACTGTCCCTGACTGTCCAGGAACCGTAAGTTCTGGAAAACATTATTGTTCTTGAAGACTTACTGTCCGTGACTGTCCAGGAACCTTAAGTTCTGGAAAACATTATTGTTCTTGAAGACTTACTGTCTTCAAGAAAAATAACGTTTTCCAGAACTTAAGTTTCCTGGACAGCCAGGGATGGTAAGGCATGTTATTCTTTCAAAATAATTTCCATCTAATAATAGATGTGTGCAACAAGTTCATGTGCCCGAGAACCAGTGGTGCTGGTACCCAGCATTGTTAGTACTCTACTCCTCCAGGCTTTGTATATTTGGGCTGAAAACTGGGAACCCCACCTAATAACTGATGTGTGGGATGATTGCATGTTATACCATCCCTGACATTGTCACAGACAGGAAGCACTCTAGCACATACTAACCTGTCGCCTTTCGCTCGGTGCACACTGGGTTTGAACCGCCATTTACCCGCCATTTTTATTAAAATATTTTATGCCATCATTGCTTGCATGACTTTACATCCAGAAAATATTGACTAATAGAGAAATGGTAATCTTTCAAAAATTGGAAATTTTGCAATTTTTAACAACAAATTCTGTCACTACAGGAGTGAGAGAATTGAACGGAGCTAGCGTGATAATTCAAAGCACGAAATGCCCAAGATCTAGATGAGGTATCGTCAGGTCTCAAGAGAATGCCATTCCTGGCTGTCAAAGAGCCATAGATGCTGGTACCCATTCTTACTGTCACCCTGCTCTTCCAAGTTGGGGATATGACAATTAAATGTAAAAAAATACATGTTATACCATCACTGGTCCCAGGAATAATTAGTGCCGATACCAATGTTTCCTGTTACCCTGCAGATAAACTGGTAAATATGTAGGGCATGTGACAATTGAAATGATTTACTAGGCTTCTTATCTACTTTAACAATTGGCTGGATTCAGATATCACTCCTTATATCTTAAATAGGAATTATTCTTTGAAAATATTCTCCATGACCTGTATATAGTCATTTCATGGCACAGTATGTTCACCGACAACCATGGTGCAGTGTCTGGAAGTAAAGTGGGGTAAACAATGTCACACTAATGTCAATATTGTGGTGTATTTGAATAGTTCCTTAGTATTGAACTGATGCAAGTTTAAATATTACTCTCCATAATAGTATAACATTCAAGTACTTCCAATATCAGAGGCTATTCAAACCAGGCTAAATTGATCAGGTTTCTGTATTCTAACACAAAAGTCTAAAATAGCACAGAGATAATTGTTTAAGCTCAAACTATCAGCCTTACTAGTAAAATCATAATATATACCAACCAAGTAATAGAGCAGTTGATTGTAGGTGGGACTACAGTTGGAACCCATATCCAGCCACATACTAATTACTTTATCTCCCTATGGCTGCTGATTCAAGCAGGGCAGTTGTCAGTTACTGTCAAACATGGATGCACTTAATACTTGGGGCACATGCTGATAAGTTGTACAACCATGCAAGGCCTTAATGTAATGACATTGATGTAAAATGCTACCAACAAACAAAAAAACAATTTATAAATACCTGGCTGTGGGTATCCTCCCTGTGGGTAACCTGGTGAGGGACCTCCTACAGGCTGTGGAGGGACTGCTGGGTAGGGGTTGGGCTGGGTAAAGTCTGGGCCAGTCTTAACTCCACTTCCATAACCTGTGGGTGGAGCTCCTGCAGGAGCACCTGGAGGAGCCGCAAAACCTCCAACACCTAAAAATAAAACCATAGATTACACAGGGTTCACACAGGCAAGTTTGTGTAAAATTCAAGATCTTTTCAAGGACTTCTAAAAGACTTTTCCTACTGTTTTCAAGGACTGAAAACTTATGAAAAATACTGATTTACATGTTAAAATTCTACTTCTGAAATGCTAGAGTCCATTACTAAAGACATCAGTTTTAGAAAATCAGTGTAAAAATGTGGTGCCTTTATTTGGTGCAGCATATGCTGCACCAAATAAAGGCACCACAGTGTAATATGCTGCACCAAATAAAGGCACCACAATTTTACACTGATTAAGGCCTCCAAAAAACAGTGTTGAATCCTCTTGCAAATGGTAAAATCCAAGGACTTTTCAAGGCCTTTGAGTGTTTTTCAAGTACATTTCAAGGCAAATTTTATTTTCAAGGACCTTTCAATACAGTCCTGTATATCCAAGTACTTTTCCAGCCTGTGCGAACCCTGTTACATAATTGCCCAGCATTAATGTATTTCAAGTATGCTGATAAACAGAGAAGCATCGATAAAGCATGTTGATTGATATAACGTTGATGTGACGTGGCTCCCATTTTTCTGCAGGTGTCCAATAGTGTCTTGTTTTTTCTGTGGATCATTCATAGCTCCCTTTTCCCTTACATAAATTTTGTCTAATGTCAATTTTAGCACATTTCTGAAATTATCTTGAGCTGTCAATATAGGGAAAGGGTATATTACATTGTAGTTCATGATGCTACAGTTGAAATATGAACAATAAGGAATATTGAATGCCTTATAAGATGGTAGGTGGGGTAGCGCGTTATCAAATCACGCAAAAAAGTTACACTGAATTAATACACTGCATTTTAAGTGATCAGTATATGGTATTCGTTGATTGTGGATCCCAGGTAGCGTGATATAACGCCATGCAATAAAATCGATAAACCACTTGTGGTTTACAGATTAAGTTACGCCACATAATGATGTCCATTATAACATTGCTTAAAAGACGGTAAAATATTGGCCATTTCACGCAAAAAAAAGCGATTTTGAATTAATTTTAATATCATGTGATAACAGAATCTAACATTCGTGCTCCTGTATTATTGAATTTATTAAACTTGTTGCAAAGTTTTATGTAGTTTGGCGTGCACTTGGGTGACAAGCCTCGCATTTTATCTCTTTTCTCCAACTCGTTTAATAAATTCAATAAAACATGAGCACTCATGTAAGATCCTCTTTATATCCTCTTTCAAAAACAGTGTAGTTTGCAATGATGAAGCAAACTGATCAGGATCCTCAATGTTTTTCATTCCCATGATGCATCCATATAAATAACGAAATTGCACCACTGGATTAAAGGAACCTCACAGGTTTAGACAAACAAAAATTTCGAGAGTAAAAGTGTTAATATTTTCTCATCCATCAGTTTTAACATATGTTTTGGGCGCTCAAAAGACACTCATTGAGACCGTTCTTTTGAGTACCCACAACATATGTTTTGGTTGAGAAATAAGAAATTTAATTTTTTTATACACACTCTTTACTTAAGTCCTGAACCTATTTGAACATCAAAGGTACTGTTTTACATGTTGCTTATATATGCTAATATTTAGTGAAGAGTTTAATTTCATGGCCATGTTTAGACGGCAAATAAACTTATGATTGCATGTATATTTTCAAATTTGACTGTTTGTTAACTTGTTGTATATATGTATATATGTCCATACATACGGAGGGTCTCATGGAAAATTAGCTACTACATGCTAGTGTTTTTGTATGTGCTAAATGTTGTAACCTTCTATAAATCTTCATTTACTTAAGAGCAATCCAATTCTCAACTATCGGTGAACACAGAGTTCTTGTGCAAAGTAGTAGATACATTGTACTTTAAGTCATTTGTCTGAACTAAAATTCAGAGAATCGGTTGTGTTGCCTGGCAAAACAGAAGTCAAACAAGGCAAATTTGTCAAATTTATATCCCCAGCGAAGGGTTATTTTAGAGAAACTTATAAATCACAAAACATAAGTTAAAAGCCTAACAACTAGTTTTCAGTGCAAATAAAACGATAACTTATCTGTACAATTTCAATATCTGACTTCAACCTGACCCAGAGGTCAGGGGTGTGTGTAAGGTAAAAATATTTGCTACCATGTTGATGCATGCGTCATTCTCTTAAATTTGATATGCAACATGACCATACTCTGAAAAAGTTGAATTTTGACCTTTGGGGGTCTGTGGACAAAATATTTGCTACCAGTTGCTACATTCGTGATTCCATTTAATTTGATATGAAACATGACCATATTCTGAAAAAGTAGGATTTTGACCTCTTGATATCCCACCCTCAGGGTCTGCAATGGGGGGGGTCTGCCCAGCAAAAAAAACTGCTACCATGTTGCTGCATGTGTCATTCCCTTTAGTTTGATATGCAACGTGTTCTGTTTAAGTTGAATCTTGGTCTCCGCCCCACCCCCTAAGTCCAGGGTCGGATCAAGGCCTTCGATCTGAAATCACGTTTAATATGTTTCATATTAATTGTACCTCTGCATGCGAAATTTCATAAAAAAATATTGACAATTGACTGAGTTATTGCAAAATTTAAATATTTGACCTTTGACCCCACCTAAGGGGTCAGGGGGTGTGATAACATTTTAATCGCTGTCATGCTTATCTACAGGCACAAGGTAATCATGGTCTATAGTGAGAAGTTGTCAATTATAATAGTTTTGGAGAAATGTGAAGTTAATTCAACAAACTAGAGGACCTGACGGTCCTGAAGCGCTCACCTGATCTCCTTAATAATGTTAAAATAGGTCAAGATCAACTACGGCTTATAATGAAACATATTTTGTTTTATGGGAGTTACGGTCAATTTGGTCGAGTGAACTAAAACAATCTAATGAATACTCCATCAAACAGCCCAGTGATTTCTGAGGAAAAGATGTTTAGATAGGTATATGACAGTCCAAATGAGTGGCCTTGGATAAAAGGTCACAGGTCAGCTTGACATTTGGTACTTATATTAAACCCTTGTCTCATTAGGTTAAACATTTCTTGCAAGTATTATGATTTCGGCCTCAACAGTTATAGAAAAATGAACATTTCAAGATTTTTCCCAAATAAATGAATTAGGAATCAAATTTGACCTTGCCATAAAGTAGGTCAAGGTCAACCTAGATTCATCATTTGTGCAAATATGGTAGGGTCCACATCCCCAATGCTACATACAAAGTCCCAAGGCCATTGGCTTTTTGGTTCATGAGAGGAAGATATTTAAAGGGTTTTTACCATATATGGGCCTGGTGGCCATCTTGGTCATGTGACCAGTACATTTGGTATAAATTTTGGCTAACCTATCATAAGGAGTCTTCATATGAAATTTGAGTTCTTATGTCCTAGTGGTTTCTGAAGAAACTATGTTTAAATGTGTTGATGGGTCTCCAATATGAGCGACCTTGGCTGAAAAGTTAAAGGTCAACCTTGACCTTTTAAACTTGTTTATAGCCATAGTCTCATTTAGTTTAACATATCAAGTGAGAATAATGACTTTGGCCTCAACAGTTTTCAAAAAAATGAAATTTTCAAAAAAATAATCCCATTTAAATGCATTAGGAAGCAAATTTGACCTTGACATTAAGTAGGTCAAGGTCAACTTAGGTTCATCATTTGAGCAAACTTGGTAGGCCCAACAACCCCAATGCTACATACCAACGCCCAAGGTCATCAGCCTTCTGGTTCTGGAGAAGAAGATTTTTTTAAATGGTTTTACCATATATGGGCATGGCGGTCATCTTGGTCATGTGACCAAAATATTTTGCATACATTTTGGCTAATTTATCATAAGGAGTCTTCACATGAAATTTCAGTTCAATTGGGCCAATGGTTTGTGAGAAAACTATGTTTTAATATATTGATGGGACTCCAATATGACCGACCTAAGCTGAAAGGTCAAAGGTCAACCTTGACCTTTTGAACTTATTTATAGCCATGGTCTCATTAGGTTAAACATATCAAGTGAGAATAATGACTACAGCTTCCACAGTTTTCAAAAAAATAAACTTTTCAGAATTTTCCCATTTAACTGCATTAGGAAGCAAATTTGACCTTGACGTTAAATAGGTCAAGATCAACATAGGATCATAATTTGAACAAACTTGGTAGGCTCCACAACCCCAATGCTACATACCAAGGCCCAAGGTCATCAGCCTTCTGGTTCTGGAAAAGGATTCTTAAATGGTTTTTACCATATATGGGCGTGGCGGCCATCTTGGTCATGTGACAAAGACCATTTGAACAAACTTTGGTTCCCCCATCCTAAGGAGTCTCCATATGAAATATGAGTTCAGTTGGCCCAGTAGTTACAGAGAAGATGTTTGAAAATGTTGACGGACGACGGCCGGACGCCGGAGTCTCTGGTATACTATTAGCTCACCAATGAGCCTTCGGCTCAGGTGAGCTAAAAAGCCAATATAACTTTTGCATTAGCCTAAACCTACGTCAAAACAGGGCCATAACTCAGTAAAAAATTTGCGAATGACCTCCAAATTCGAACTTGACGTATACTTTACTTCTGTAAAATATGAATGAAATTGTTGCAATCCTCGGAAGTTACAATTTAGCCAAAATCAAAGTAAAGAAAGGGCCATAACTCATTTAAAATTTTGTGGATGACCTCCACTTTGGAACTTGACCTGTATTTAATGATGCTCTACCCTTTTGTAATTTTTTAAGTTTAAATGAAATTGATGCATCCCTTCAAAAGTTATCAATCGGTAAACCAAAAGTGTGACAACGCGGACACCGGCATGATCCCTATGTGTCGACCATGCTTCACAGGCCGCACAAAAAATCTGCTTGAAACTATTGCATTTTCAGCGCTTGGTATTCATATTCAAGATGGGCTTTTTGGCCAAAACAACTCCTGAATAAAACAACACTAGATGATATTTGAGATGAGAAAAACTGCATGGTTACAAACACACATAGATATTCTTCTTAATGCAGCTCATGCAATGAACCATAAGTGTAGACAGTCACAATATGTGTAGACCCAGAATGCAGTGTTTCATTTAATATGTTAGCAACAAGGTGTTAAAGTTCTACTCAACAATATTAAAACTTTGCATGCACGGTAATTTTTCACAATTTTTTTGTCGTCAGCTGATTTTTTTCAAATCAACTTTTTCAAAAAATTCTTCAGGTATACCATCAGGGTGTCAAACAGACCCGATGTTTATGTTCAAAACTGTTTGCAAGTTTATCAGCAAACGACAATTTGTTACTTACCTGTTGAGCCAGTGGAAGGGGGTGCTGTACCTGAAACAACCATGCTTCATTTGTTAGTCATGCTAGGATAACATGTTAACCCTTAAAACAGGGTTCCCACAGAAATTCAATTCCATGATTTTTCCATGATCAACAATGTAATTTCCATGACTATTTAATGCACAGCCTCCAACCTCCCCTTTTAGCAGCATCTTCACCAGGCAGAGCATAAATGCGGAATGCAGCAACAACAGCATGTTTGTAGACCATGCATGTATTTTGAAATATTTAAAACTTGAAACCACCAGTAGACAGAAAACTAGCTGTCGGACACACATGTGTCGGACAGCTAGTTTTCTGGCTACTGGTGGTTTCGTCAAATTATTCCACAAAATTCCATGATTTTTCCATGATTATTCATGCTTTATCAATTTCCATGATTTTTCCATGCATGGAACTGTTTTTAGTGATTTTCCAGGTTTTTCATGATTTCCAGAGCTTGTGGGAACCCTGTTAAAAATATATGCCATATATGGTGAAATCTGTAATGGCAACTAGAATCCCCATCTACACGTATTTACATTGCTGTACATCAAAGGATGGAATACAAAAAATTTCTGTAGATGGAATTTAGGAAAATACATGTACTAGACCCACTCAAACTACACCGGGCCGCGTAGCAGAGTCGGTAACGTATCTGGCAACAGTGCCAGTCTGACTGCAGATCCAGGGGTCACGAGTTCGATCCCGGCC
The DNA here is from genome assembly GCA_964019695.1 of Loripinus fragilis. Taxonomy (NCBI): domain Eukaryota; kingdom Metazoa; phylum Mollusca; class Bivalvia; order Lucinida; family Lucinidae; genus Loripinus; species Loripinus fragilis. The sequence goes on from OZ026516.1 coordinate 7,149,076, forward strand.
CGGTCCCATACTTTCGTGGAGATTATGAAATAATTTCAACGGTCATTCTCCTCCCTTCCGCTGAATCATTCAAGAAGGACTGTTGTCAGTTACAAGCGAAAGTATGTGCATGAAGTACTGGTTAACAGCTTGTTCAAGCTTGCCTAGGAAAAAAGTGTGGTTAGGTGAACTGACCGTCCCGCCATGACCATAGCTGTTGACTTGGGACATGAAGCAACAAAACAAACAAACAAACCATCAAACTACAGTCACGGGACATAATTGTTCACCACGTGGTGATGTCATCATTTAAAACAGTGCATTTCCAGACTTTTTGCAAAAATTATCGTTGCAAAACTATAGAAGGTACAAACATGAAAAAAGAACAAAATGAAACAAATCGGTTTAGGCAATTAACATATTTATTTAAGTTTCCTGGTGTCTGTTGTTTTCTTATAACAGTCATTTTAGCACGCAGACAAATTAAACTGCCATTTTTTATGTGACATTAACGTTAGCGTCAATGGGAATCAAAATTTAAAAAAACAACATTCAATTTAAACATGTTCTATTTGACAACCAAAGGTGTAATTATTCTAATATTTCATTGTATATTGTAATTTTCAATTAGCTTTTCATCCGTTTATGTTATGTGAAATTGCACCCATGAACTTTGTCACAGTAACTTTTACAAAAAATCTGGGAATGCACTGGGTAGTGAACAATTATGTCCTGTGACAGTACTTTCCTGTTTCCTGAAGCCTGCCTGAATAAGAATCAGACTCATGACCACAATGCTACATGAGACTGATTCATCGGACACAACACTCTGAGACACAAGATCTATAGGATGGAAGTAGATTTCACATATTTACTCATGCCTACACCACTGAATTGCTCATGTGGGGTGGAGGGTGGGGAATCTTGACTGCACAGTTTCTGGATATTAACTATCATATAACAGGATAGAAAATAACAAAAAAAAAAACATAATTGAATAGTGTTTTATTTACCAAAAAATCAATTTTACCAAAGTTGCAGCAATTTTCTATATCTTAAGCAATTAAGAAAGGTTTGCATGTAATTCACATTATATTATGCCGGGCAGTAACAAACTCCTTTCAATTTATTAGAAAAGTATACTACAGCATAAAGCTAAGCATATTTTATGTAACACATTTACATTTGAATAATAGGGCCAGAATTTTTTATTAGTTGATAACCCTCCTACTGTAATTTTCCGTAAAGTAGAAAAAAAAAATCTAAAATTATTTTTATATTTTATCCGCCAACTCTAAGTTTTATTTGTTTCATTGAAAAAAAAATTTTTTTTTGAGGTTCTGTCTGTATATTTTTGAGAGTGACACTGTTAAAAGTGATTGTCCTGTCCATATTTTTAGAAATATGATAAAATATATAAAGATTTAATACAGACTGTTGGCTTGCCTTACTAGTTTTACTGTTTTTTTTCTGGAGATATTAAAAAAAAAAAAAAGCTCTGAAAATGACCAGTTAACTGGTCATTTTCAGAGCTTTTTTATTATTTTTTTCGTCCCCCAACACTAAATCTGAAAATTTTTCCAGTAAATCAACTAATAAAAAATTCTGGCCTAGCTTGATCTCATTCCATATCAATACGAGAAAATCAAGGGTTTCAATACTACAATACAAAAGCATAATGAAGGAGACTCGACAACAGTAGCGTTGTCAGCTGCATAAGGCAGGAATTAGTCATCTATTTAGAGTAATTTGGTCTTATGTTTTATTTAGCATGGTCAAAATTACCTTTCGTTCTAGAGAAGAAAAAATGTTGCTTGCATTAACCCTTAATGCGCCAATCACAACAAAAGTTGTCTGCTATTCTTGTCTGCTGCAATGTTTAAGAAGCCTCTATGGCAAACAGTGTAAACTGAGATCAGACTCCTATAGGAGCAGTCTGTTCTGGGTCCACGCTATTTGCTTCTATACTTAATTTGTCGGTAATGATAGGCAATTATTTGCAGCAGACGACTTCAGCAGACGACATTTTCAGATGCATTTTTTTCTTGGCGCTTTAAGGGCTAAGAGTATAAGAAAAGTTGTGCCAATACATTAAAATATGCTTAACTTTATACTAGCAACATACTATCAAATCAGGTTTAAAGTTTATAAGACAATCTATGCCATATAGTATATTTTCAACCAGAAAGGATGATCAATTTTTTATATGTTCTGTTTTGAAATAAGAAGAATAATACTCCTATCTATGGCAATGCTTTGTTAAACCAAAACCTATCTGGATCCATCATATATCCACAAGATAAGCTCTGATTTAGGAAGAAATTATCTTCAATCATCTGGATCATGACCCATAATAATGTACTTGCTATGACCCCACTTACAAGATCTCACAATCAAATTAACAAACAATTTTCCACTTCCTTGTATTTTTTCTGTTAATAAAATATGACCAAAGAAGTGATTATATACCCAATAACTTAATAAGAGATATCTTGAGGGTGATTTAAAAACCGTCTCAATAAGACGGTTCTTTTAAGTATTCACAACATACTTTTCGATAAGAAATAAGTAAATTATTTGAAAACTATCTTGACTGATCTGAATTTTACTTTCACCTCAACACAGGAGTGTGAAAATACTATTCCAGAAATGACCAACCTAGGTCCATGTCATTCATGAAAAGTGAGAAGTTTATATTTACTTGTCAAGTATAGGGAAATGGAAAGCATTGTGTTATTGACTATAAGAAAGTCTCATTATTATTCTCCAATTACTGTCTGTCAACTTTGAATCATCATGTAAAATTGATTTTTATTACTAAAAATATAATGGCCCAAATCAGTTCCTAGTCACTGATCAAGGAAGTTATTGCACACTGGCAACTCTAAAGATATGATATGGTATCACACATCCACACACTCATTCACTCATGCATATGCATATAAATTTACACAGAGGTAGTCACAAATTAATTCCTATATTTATAAAGACAGGGGACAAAAATTTTCAATATAGTACTTGTCTTGCAGGATGAGTGGCTTACAACTTTCACTCGTCCTGCAAACACATGCACTTGTCCTTTAAAAGTGTATGCAGTATAGAACATAATATGTAATTTTTGCTGTTGGACTGTCTTCCTACCTTACTGCAGAATATACAAATCCTCTAACAAAGTTTTTCAATGAGACTGTGAGAGCCTTTAAAGGTTCCTGGCCCAAAACTAAAAAGGGTAGGAAAATCAGTAGATATAACTACCAGAAATCTGTCACTCATTCAAATATTGGCCTGGATGAGACAAAACCGGTATTCGAGGTTTCTGACAAAGTGAGATTCAAACCAGTCTCCTCAGCTACAGAGACAAGCTAGAAAATTGAAATTTTGCTCGTAGCAAGTCTAGATGTGATACTTTCGATTAAGCGAATAACAAAGGCGCTGAACAGACTGCATGGATGCGCAGGCTGGTCTTCACCTTAATTGTTCTCAAACACCCAAAGACAGGTTTATCGCATTGAGACCAATATAATTTTTAACCACAATAGACTCAGACAGACCAGCTCCATTGAGATTTGGTCAATCAGAGAATAAAACAGTCAAACAGCAATTTTTCAATCACAGACACTAATTGCATAGGGAGAGTATCTTAATTTACAGATAAAATATATATACCATAGAAAGACCTAAAATTAACAATATATATATCAACGTGTATAACAACAGTTATGTAACAAGAAAAACTCAACCAAACAGTAGTTTCTCACTATAGTAGGGGAGCCAGAGATTAAAAAATTGGAAAAAGTGGCCGGAAAGTAGCAGAATTTTAGACTATATCCTCAGTTAGTATTGTGTTTCAGAAGTGTGAATACAGATGTTGCACAAATTTTAAGTCTTGCAAAAGATGTTATTTATGGGGTAACCATAGCTACCCTCATACAGGCTTCATGTAGTAGGCTATTCGCTACATTACTGAAAAGAAAAGTTATTTAGACCAGATAGGTCACATTTCCTGCTATCTGCATATTGCTTTACAGTAATTAATAAAAAGCACCAAACTGACAATAAGTTTAAATGACTTACACCTACATAACTGTTATATACGTTACTTACATTCAAATATATAACTATTGTTTACTTGGCCATGGGCTGCCAAAAGACTTGTGGAGGGAGATTTTTGTACATTAAGGTTGTCTTAATTACTTTATATATTATAAAATGTCTGTTAGCTTTTGATGTACACGTGTCTTTACCATGCAATAGCCAAGTCTAATACGTTACCATTAGATAATAAGGAAACTCCTAGTATGGTGTTATTATCATTTGCATCGTTTTCTTACATATCGTTATGATTGATATTCTACTTAGAAGCAGCTTAATAGTAGAATGATAATATTAGTTTAGGCACCTGGAAGTTCTGTTATATACGTTACTTTCTTTTAAAACAATATTTTTTGTGCAATGTTATGTGCTTATGCGTTCAAACAGCTAGTAGGTGAAAATGAAATTGACTACCATCTTAGTGCTCAAAATTAGATTGGAAATATTGTACTTTTAAACATTTAATATGAATGAGATTCAACATCAACAAAATCATATTTGGTTTAAAGGGAAAAACTTGAAAATAATGCACACAAATGCCATAAAGTATATGTTTTAGAAACCATGTAAGTAGGTTAATTGATACCTCTTTATTATTCATGACTAAATTGTTTCAAAAAGCTTAAATTATTCTTTAAAATGTGTGCTACTACCAAGTATTTGGTTCTTTTTATGAATTGAATGGCGTTAAATTACATATACAAGACATCAACAGCTCAATGAATAAATAAAAAGCACGCAGTGACATAGTCAAATCCATCGCACATTGTAAAAGCCAACAATTATATCCATTTATAAACAGTTATTCGTTACAACAGCTGTATTTAAAACAATAAGACATAAAATATACCTTAAAACTCTAAACAATGTAAGATATTCCAAGCAGAAGTCCAAATCAAGAAGTGAAACATCAAAGACACCTTCATCGGTGTCATATGAAACAACTGAAGTTTGTTTAAATCGTGATGATTTCTGTCTCTGATTTAGCACTAGCCTAAGCTATCCTTGGGGTTATAATATTTTAGTATCTACAGCGTGTCCGCTTTGGAAAAAGAGTATTATTTATGTTGGTAACGTATATAACAAAAATATATAGATCATTACTTTAATCATTGTGTTGCCTGGTTCCACACGTATGTGAAGCAATGAAACAGGACAGCATTTATTCTAAATTACCATTTTAATACTTTAATAACAGACACATGTCAGTTAATAAGTTGAAAAAGCTTCCCTGCATTGTTAGTGCTGTAGACATTTCTAAATAATTAGACTTCGATAATCAGGACCTTGAGCAAACAACTTTCTAGAATAGGACTTGATTGATTATATATTCCAGAATGTTTGCATACATTTGCTTTTTAGTTATATAGCTTATCAGCATACGTGATACAATCTGCTTTAATGTTTGTTTTATTCAGCAGGACACTATTTATTGTTATACTTACAATAAGTAATCATAACAACCGTCATTCAGTCCTTAAAAATATCTAATTAATACCCATAAAACATGTACCAACTTGTTAAACGATGCAATATTTATGGTATATTAACTAAGTTCATGTTATAGAAACAAAACCATACTTATGCTACTTTCAAAGAATACTTTCAGATATCATACTCAACAAATACTATGCTGTCTCATACTTACATACAGTGCAATTGGCAATTAAGACAGTGTTATCACTATCTGAGGTGTATCATTATACATTTACAAATCGAAAGAAATACAATTCCTTATGCAGACGATTGATAGTAAAGAACGACAGACAAATTAAACATGCATACATACGATCTGTTAAGTGTATGCATACTTTCTCAGCATAACATGTAAATCTATTATTTTTGTAGGTAATGATACTAACTATTGTGCCTTCTCTATTGTCCATATAATTATTATTTTATAAGCACAGTAGATAATTTAATGTATGCCTTTTTGTCTCTATACCCTGACGTTTTTACAACTCATCTATTATTTAATGCTCATAAAAGGAATCAACTGACAGGATTCCTGCAACAGGTTGTTTAAAATGGGGTCCAATGACTGCTATGGTACTATGATAGAACTTAACATCAGCTATATTAGCACTAATTTCTAAAACTAAGTTTGATCTTATGACTTCTATTTTTACTTTAAGATATTGCTATTCCTATCAACATTCTGATTAACGTAAATAATCTTTTAAACTGTAATTTTAATAAGTCCTATTTAAATATGGCTTAAGCATTTTCTCTCTTGTAAAAATTTTATAAAGTAAATTTGGTATCGTAAATTACAAATGAAGAAATCTAGATTTCTTGGATATGATCACTGCCTTGCCATGTAAAACCCATACTTATGGATGATTTTCCCAATTTCAATGGCAATAATTCATTTTGAATAACCCACTCAGTTTTAAAGTTTGCATTTCTTTTACAAATGATTAGTAGTGTTAAGTTAAAAGAACTATCAGTTTCATTAATCAAACAATGAAAGCCATATTAAAAATGAGCTGAAATTAAAGTTCATAGCTAGAATAAATTCAAAAGTCACCTTCTGAGTTTTGATATATGCATAAATAGATGTGACTGAAACAATTTGCATAACAGAGCCACTCTCTTAAAGAATAAATGATAATAAACACTTATGTTTCCTTAAATTTAATGTAACGTAAACAACATATTATTTTATATATTCATAAAGGAGTGATGTGGTCTAGATTGCCAGCAAACGTCTTCTTTCTATAAGTGAACGTGACTAGGAAACGTCACAATCACAGACTCCTGACTGACCCACTGCACCTTCAGGAAGGGACACAGAACACAGATATCTACAATATAATTAAAGTGCAGCAGCCAGCTCTCTTCCTTGTCAAGATGATTGCTGAACTAGAAACAAATTAGAAACAAAGGCCTGATACAAAACTCCCACAACCAATACGAACAAGAACAAACAAAGTTTCAAACATCCACACATCATTTCAGAGATTCTTAGATATTTTATCATAAATGAATCTGATTTGATAGAAAAGATATGTTATTTACTATTTTATATATTGTGATGAGTATGAACAGGTTCGACACAAAGCTCTGGCTTGTTCTGCATAGCTTATTTGATTGTTTTGTTCATTTTAAAGAAAAAAATGTGCAAATATCTAAACTTGTTTTAGGTTTTCAGGCTCAGTTGTATATGGAAAACGGTTGAGACAAATATATAATCATGATATATATTTCGTTTATTTATAGTTATATATGTTACCTTAGTAAATTTGACTGAACAAGCTTAAGGGAATGTATCCTAGTTGAGATCTTGCATCAGACTTATCATTTTATAAGTTTATAAATTGCATAACATTACATAGAAAAAATAGCAAACAATGCTTTTTGTTTTTAAGTCAAGAAGTATACCACTTCTTAAAAGAAAAAAATACAACCATACACACAGTCTCCTAATTAGTACTGATAACTTCTTCTTTTGGAACAAATGCTCTTTTTATGCCTATCATACACAGCCCCTCCCCCTTTTTCATGAAATAAACTTTCCAGTGATGTATGATTTAAGTTATTAAGCATTATTTGTTTGTCTTCAACTTTGTTTAATTCGTTACATATTGAAAATCGAGCAACAAACTGATATTTTACCTTAGAAATGTTGTTAAATATCACTCTAAAGTCAGTGATATCAAAACAGTTATCATAAGGTGTTTAAAAGCTAACAGAAAAATCGCATGCTAATTTCCAAACCTAAGAGGTTCTAAACTTATATAAAGTTTTATATATGGTCATCTAATTAAACAGCTTATAACTGACAAAGTATTTATGTTAGAACGTATCTGTTTTCAGTTTTGAAATGATCAGTTAATGCTCTTTTAGATACTTGTATCTTGAAGTTAAACACATTTTGAAAATTTTGTCAAATGAGACTCTTAAACAAAATATCAATAATTTTAAGGGTATAGTTGAAAATGTAACGTAAATGACATTATAATGGACCCAAACAACTTTTAAAAACATCAGTATGTGTATAGAATAGCATGTTCTTACAGATTGCATAAATATTTTGTTCTTTAAAAAAAATCAAATTCTTCCTAAATAGACTTAATTAGATAAATTGTTTTAAAGAAAATGATGGGTAACGTATTAAACACACTGTTACAGGTATGTTTGCAAGACTTAAATTGAGTGCAATATCTGGTTTCATACTGTCTATACTATGTACTACTGGATAAAACAAGTGAAAATTCTGCTAAAAAGGGGACATACCAAAGTGCTTATTTTTGACATTTTTGAACCCTGGCTCCTCTACTACTAGGAGCCAAGTACATAATGAATATACTTTTTTTCCATCGTGAAAATATCACAGAAAGCCAAGGAAATCTTGTGAAGGACAAGTCTTGTTTTAATTCTTTCAGACAGGCAATTGCAATTGTGCCCGACAAATGACCAAAGCACCACTTTTAAATGATAAGGAATGATACTGCATAAATCCCACCACCATCTCATGTTACTGAACAATAAGGTAGATTGAAAGCCTCTCAGGCTGGCAGTGACCAAAACACCAGTAAAGAATGGTGCTGAATTATTCCCTCCAACCTTTCATGGTACTGTATTATTAGATATGAGCCGTTACATGTGATTTCCAACAATGTGGCATTTTGACAAGTGTTGACTCAGACGAGCCTGTGCAGCCTCCTGTTAAGCTTAGAAACTTCAAATGCTGTTCGGACAGTAGCTTAACAGTCATAGATTACTCAAGTGACTAGCAAAGACTCTGATCAGACTGCTCGTATGCGCAGGCTGATCTGAGTCTTTTGCTGGTCACTCATACCACATTGTTGGAAATCTCATGCCACTGCTCATATATGACTAAAGCTGCCTTAAAGTATATCAAAGCACAATTTGGTTAGATCATCGAAGTATAGCACAGATTAGTAAAGGTAAAGATTATTTGGTTATAGAACCCTAAAGACTTTGAACATTGGGTCAAAACCAACACAATTTAATCAGACAATTATTCTGATGATGTAGTAAAGTTCTAAGAATATATATACTCTAAGTAAAAAATAATAAGAAAAAAGTCTGCTAGAATATATCATAAAACATTACATAGAAAACTGAGGTAAAGAATCAACTCTGCTGTATGTTCAGGCTCATCAACAATTGTTTTCAATGAATCATTAACAAAGATGAATATTATTCAAACTGGGTAAATTTTCATGATTTTGTTGTCATCTGCTGACTTTTTTAAAATTAACTTTTTTCAAAAAAATCTTTCAGGAATACTACCAGAGTGCCAAATGGTATGGATCCAGGCCTGAGGTTATAAAACTTTTCCATGCTCAATTCAGCTGAGCATGAAATTTATCCTGCTCATAAATGTTAAAATGCCAAAAATTGTTAGCATTTTAACATCCATTAGCATGATAAATACAACATCTGAGAGACTTGAAGCAAGAAGCATCTTCATTGTCGGTATTTTAGTTTTTATGAGCAGTTGAAATTTCGTGCTCAGTTGAGTTGAGCATGAAAAAAGTTTTATAAACCTGGGGACTTGTTCAGGACACCTTCTGTCGGCCCTAATATGGGCCCAAACCGTTTGTAAAGGATATCGTCGTGCCAAATGGTATGGATCAGGATTCAGGACACCATCTGTCAGACCTGATATGGGTCCAAACTGTGTGCAAAGGACAACAAAAATCACCGCTAGCAAGGAAGGAGAAAAGTTACAATTTGAAGCATCTAAAATGTTGACTTTAAAGCAAGACTAACCAGAAGATTCTGAACAGGTTCACAGGTCTAGATAAACAAATTTTTTCCATGTAAAATTGTAAATATTTTCTTATCAATTTTAACATATGTTTTGGGTGCTCAAAAGAACCGTCTCGTTGAGACGGTTCTTTCGAGTACCCACAACATATGTTTGGGTTGAAAAATAAGAAAATTAAATTTTTGTTACGCACTCTTAACTAAAGTCCTGAGGTTGTACATATAAGGGAGCTGGTTAGTTCTTATATTGCTACTATTCATGCCATACATCCAGCCCAATAGCAGAAATACTACCACTGTATTTACCATAAATATTCCGACAAATGGACCTGATCAAATAGTGTAAAACGATCAAACAGTGTAGACCCTGATAAGACTACACATGAAGGAGCATTCTGATCAGGGTCTACACTTTTTGTTATTCCATTTTAGACACCTAACCAGGTAGTGAAATGGATGCAGGCCTCTAGATAATAAATTTGTTATTTCTTAACCCAGGGTAGGATTCAGGGTTTCTTGATAGGGGGTTCAAATTTACAAGGGGGGTTCGATTTGTTGATTTTACCTTATTTAATATTTTTCCTGATTTTTTCTGAAAAAATCCATGAAAAAGAAATAATTTTGTCTCAAAGGGAGGTTCGAGTGAACCTCCCGAGCCCCCTCTGGATCCGCCACAGTAATCCATATGTTGTGGGTTCTTTTGAGAACTAAAAACATGTTTAAACTGATGGATAAGAAAACATTAAAAATTTTACTCTCAAAAATGTCGTTTATCTAGACCTATGATAAACATTCTCCGATTTAGGCAGAGCAATGCTGAATATTTATAGTAAATACGGTAGTCGACACTACAGTGAAACTTTGATGGCCTTAACTCTGATCACCTAGCTATAACTCAAGACATACTGCCATACTACACTTGGATATATCCTTCTTTTGATACCCTTTTATATCCTGCTTTTAACAGCACAGCTCAGATCAGCCAAGTTCTGAGGAAGCACAATGATCAGAATCTACACTAGTTTATATTTCAATTCTGTATTAATAGCTGTTATTGTATTGAAGTATCAGATTGGCTAAAATAGCATAAACATATCATTGGTATAACAGTCAGACTTGTATTAAAGTAGGATCAAATGAATCTGATTGACCAACACTGTCTCTATGTTCCTGATAGGCTGATTTGTACTGAGGTATCTGATTGGCCCAAATTATGCTGAAATAGCTGATTGGATGAAATGTATAAAGTAACTGATTGGGTGAAATTCAGTAATTGGTATAACAGTCGATTGTACAGTAAAATAGACAAAACAAAGATCTTAATGACAAATGGTAGCTTAATGAAGGTCAAAAGTATTGCAGAATGTTCCCCTTGGAGCATTCTGCAATACTTTAGACCTGCATTAAAGGATAATCAGTCTTGAAAACTATTTTTGAGAGTGGGCATTTTACACAGGTTTTACTGTATTCAGCATGACAATGGGTCACTTGATGGGTTTTTTTCAGTTTAAGCCATCAAAATTTCACTGTTTATGAAATAGCAATAACTATCCTAAAGAACTAGCCAACAAAAGAACTAGACTGGTATTAAAGATGTGATCAAGAAGTGTCTAGAAGTGTAATCAAGTTGAGTAGCAGTCTGGGTGTCTCAGTAGGGGCGCTGATGTGGGTAATCTGAAAATATATCAGAGAAACAACATCAGTTCCTTTTATAGTACTGTATATACCATAACAATTGACACCTTAACTCCACACTAACAGTCTGGTCTGGTGTATTGTGTTATAGAAGAGAAAATGTAAATCTGGATCAGATGGCTCCTGCAGGAGCAGACTGGTCTGGTTTTACACTGTTTGCTTTAGGCCCAATATAAAGGGCCATTATAGTAGCCTTTACAGCTGCTTTAACAGAATTCCATATAAATGTATTATACTTTTTAATTCCTTTATCTTTTTGATGCTTCTGAGTAAAATAGGACTGTGGGCACCTGCTGTGAAAGGGCTGGCCACTTGGCTCTCTCGCATGTTACGTTTTATTGTGTTTTTGTCACTATCCCATGTGGTGTCCTCACTGTCCTGGGTCAGGTGTGGTTCTTGATTGTATCAATTCCTGATCTTTGCCTCCTTGATTACTAAACATTTTGTGAAAATCAAATGAGCCCGTTCATGAGATTTTGGTACTTATCGCATATGCCAGCAGCAAAGATGCAGACAAAGACCCAGACAAGCCTAAGCATCCCCAAGTATTGCATACACAACCTATGGAAATAATGGAAGGTTCAGACCAGAATTTAGATCTCTCTAGCCCCACTAAAGGATAGCTGTGCATGCATGCTTAAAGAGTGACTTTACGCATCTGTGATATGTACCAAAATCTCATCAAAAAGCTTATTTTGTGAATATGTAAAGAGATTCCCTTATGGCAGGCGGGTCCATCATCTAAATTTCTTCTTTAATTTATTCATTCTGGATTACTTTGGATTATTCAGTTTTGGATTTAGACTTAGTGTTCATTTGGAATTAACTTCAAATTCTGGGGATCAGAAACTGCTGCAGAACTTGTGTTGATAGATATTCTGAGGGACAGTTTGGACATATAATGTACTGTAAATTAGACTTTCTTTGATTGTATAAATATTTTCCATTGCTTTTGTAAATGGTAATTTTTTTATGTTTAAAATATTTTGTTAAATTTTAAAAGTGCTTTTTGCTGACTTTCCAATTACCAAATTTTGGTTTCCTGAATTTTTTTCTAGTTACCCCTGGCACGTAACATATGTTTCTGATTATCACATGTTCTGCTATTTGTTTCTGATTGTTTATGATAGGTTCTGCTATATATTTTTTTGTTTCCAGACACTCCTATGTGAGCAACATTAAAGTGAGAGCAAGAAAAACATAAACACAGCGATTAGAAGTGACATGCAATTACCAAGCACAAACATGCACACCCACAACAAAAAATATAATTTGTTAAGCATATGAGCAAAAGCATACACGGGCTGTCTAGCACCTATTATGAGGAGTAAATGTTTCTTTTTAAGTTTACCAAGCATATCAAGTCAATTTACATGACAATGAGTATATCATATTCAACAGAAATTGGGCTGATACATTAACACAATGAAACTGATAAAACTTCTTAGCTCAAAGCATTGAAGTCCAGAATATGACTGTTAGCAAAGTGGAAAAAGTGCCGAAAAAAGTTTTCACTTAAATACAAATGAGCCTTGACATGTGATTTCCAACAATGTGGCATTTTGACCAGTGTAGACTCAGAAGAACCTGTGTAGCTTCCCTTTAAGCTAAGAAACTCCAAATCTTTTCAGTCAGTAGCTTAACACTCATAGAATATTCAATCGACTAGCAAAGGCTCTGATCAGATTGCGCCTATGCGCAGGCTGATCTGAGGCTTCGCTGGTCGCACATACCACATTGTTGGAAATCTCATGTCCCGGCTCAATATAATTTGTTGAGCATACGAGCAAAAGCATACACAGGCTGTCTAGCAGCTATTATGAGGAGTAAATATTTCTGAATATGATTATCAAGCTTATCAAGTCAAATTACATGACAAAGAGTATATTACATTCAACAGAAATTGGGCTGATACATTAACACTGTTACACAATGAAACTTATGAAACTTCTTAGCTGGAAGCATTTAAGTCCTGAATATGATTGTTAGCAAAGTGGAAAAAGTGCTGAAAAAAGTTTTCACTTAAATACAAAAGCCAAATACACATCCTCATAACAATAAGAAGACAAGAATCATTGAGATAAATTGAAACCAGTAAGGAGTTGGCAGTCTAAGGTATCAAATGTTTATACATGACAAAGTCTATGTTTTTAAAAGTTCAAAGGGACATCACTTACATTACCTGGTGCTATTGTTCTTAAGTACTGTGTGCCACATCATGTTGTTTATATATGCACAAAGTTTCATAAAAATATTTTTGGAGTGCGGTAAATGTTCTAAAATTTCGAACACTCTAAAATTACGAACACCTAAAATTATCGCCGGAAATAATTTTTAAAACGTCCTAAAAAATCGAACACTGCCCTTTTTCGGAAAACTGAATTTCTAAAATTACAAACACACATTATTTTCGGCGTAAAACCGCATTATTTTCGTCGGAAAACCGATATCCGTTTTACTGTGTCCCATCTGTGTTCGGTATACTTCTACCGTACAGCACGTGAGTGGTAGCGACATTTGGAAGGTTCCATTCTACTTAGATGGGCAATCTTGCATGTGACGTTCTATTTTGCATGCCAGCACGCGACGTTATACGTTATACATTATTCAAGGTCACCAGCATTGACGAACTTGATACACGGTTGCAACACAAAGGGTTATTCGGTTTCGTGCAAAATGCAGAGAAAATCGTGCATGTCGCATGTTTTTTTTCTCACCGAGACATCCAGTGCGGAAAATGAAGCCACCGTATATTTAATATTTTTACCGACATGCCTGCAAGAACTCACACGTGGTCATCATCTCATTTTTATTCACGGTACACTACCGTTAACTTAATATTAAATATGTGTGAGACTGACATCCCTACACTCCCCTCCCTTTTAAGCATTTTAAAGGATTTCCCAGTTTGGCAATATGTCCAAGCCGCAAGCGACACGGAGGGCACTTCTATCATTTTATGCGTGTGCTCTTTTCTTGAACACAGCTCGGACCCGAGCGTGAAATCAACTTGCTCGGAGCCCCATATGAGCTGGTAAAGACCCTGCTGGAACTTATGACAGATGTGATCAGCGAAGGCTCTGGAGAGCATGTGTGTTTGCACAATCTCGTCAGGTTCTCGCTCACAAAGATGAAGACTAGCCCAATAAAAATTCTAGACATCTACATACGTTGTCTTAAAAATACTTGTCGGCGGTTTTCTAAGTACATGTAAAAAATGGCTATTCCTATCAATCAAAAACATTAAATTCCTCAAAATGGAACATTTTAACAAACTGTTGAGCCGATCGCGACGTGTCTTTTTGTCGTCATGAAACTGCACATGGAAGGTCCTACGAGTGCATTACCGGTATAATGTACGCACAGACGCACATACATGTACCAAGAAATAAATTGATTGCAGCACGATTCTGCATATTGGTGAATTTAATATTTACATATTTAATTTCATGAAATAAACCAGTTCATGAGATTATGGTACCTATCGCATATGCAAGCAGCGAAGGCTCAGACGAGCCTGTGCATCCGCGGGAAATCGCCAGCGCATTAACTGCCCACATACATAATGAAGCTGCATGCCCAGGCTGTGAATTTGTTCGGGACATCTCGGAATTTGCTTTATTTACCACACGTCTGAAGAAGTATGTACCCCGACTTTGTTACATGCGAAGATCAGCCTGTGCACCTCACAGTCTTATCAGCACCTTTGTTTCTAGAACAAAACATTAAACATTTTGTCGGGCAAGTTCTGGGCCCAAACTGTCTGCTAAATTAGTTTGTCACAGCCTCTTTGTGGAGGGGGTTTGCCTCCTAGGTCCCACCCTGGGTCCGGCACTGCTAATAGTATCAGCAGCAGACAAAGGGACAGGGCAATGGTTCACGGACATGTTTGAGATCAAAGAAGCCGCCTATCAGACCACGTGTTGTTGTTGTTTTAAGACTCGGGTAGCACGCGCTGGCTTCGGCGCAAGAAAGCGGACTTAGCACACAAAACATAATTGCGTAGCTGTGTCTCCTTTTCATGGGTTTGCATGAAATAAAAAAAAGAATTTCAATGAACTCGAGCATGAAACGGCGCACTGCATGCATGAAAAACTAGATTTGTGGTACTTGTCTGAATTTTTCCTTTTCTTTGAGATATGAATGTACCCAGCGCATCGTACGCATCGGCTCGAAGCCAATACATGTATATCATAAATTGAGCCGCGACACTATGTGACATTT
This sequence comes from Loripinus fragilis, assembly GCA_964019695.1. Lineage (NCBI taxonomy): Eukaryota > Metazoa > Mollusca > Bivalvia > Lucinida > Lucinidae > Loripinus > Loripinus fragilis. The sequence continues at coordinate 7,164,808 of OZ026516.1, forward strand.
TGATGAATGTAGACTCAGACGAGCCTGTGCAGCCTCCTTTTAAGCTTACAAACTCCAAACAATGTTCAGTCAATAACTGCTTAACACTCATAGAATATTCAAGCAACTAGCAAAGGCTCTGATCAGACTGTGCATATGCGCAGGCTGATCTGAGGCTTTGCTGGTCCCACATACCACATTGTTGGATATCTCATGTCACGGCTCAATTATATTCTTTCAAGGCATCGGACGCAAAGTCGGACGTTCGCTTACATTATTAATTCTTGGTATGCCTGTTTGCAATCTGATTAAAACCCGATCTAGCCACAGCTAGATCTGACACCAACCCGTAGACGTTCGTCTTCTGGCGACCTTTGAATTGACCAATCACGTTGCAGCTTCCAAAAATCTGGAAGCGAAAAATCGATGTTCGTTCGCCTTCGGTTGTTTTCCATTCGCTCTTGACGATAGGTAAACAAACATGGCGGCATCTTTAAAATGCCGTTGAGTGACAACACGTTCGCATTGTTAGTGTTTCTGCATTTTATCAGGTAGAATTGAATTCAGAAGATGCGAAACATATCAAGTAGCTAAACAATTATAGGCTGCGCTTTACAGAGGAAATCACACCTTTACAGCTCGGATTGCAGTAGATCGGGAATAAAACATGGACAGTCAACTTTGCTGTTTCTTTCGAAGCAAAAACTTTCCACTTCTATTTATAATTTTTTACACCCTTGCGAGCTGAAAATTTCTCCAAAGCTGACAGAAAATTCCCCTGCCCCCCCCCCCATAGACTAAGTCACTTAGGGTCAGTAGAGAAAAAGAAGCCCCCCCCCCCCCCTCTTTCATCGTGAGAAATAAGCTTGCATTTTTTTCTCAGATGTTTTCCATATGCTCTAACATCTGTAGATATTCAAGAAAACAAAAATAACATATTTTAGATAAAAAAAATTGTATGTAAAAGTTTCAGGGGGTTGAAGTGGGTTTCTCTTTTTCATTACTGACCCCAAGTGTCTGTGCCCCCCCCCCCCCCCCCCCCCCCACAACCACAAAACAACAAACAGCTTACAAAACTAGCAACAACACCACTAGTCTCATACAAAGATTGGGTGATGTTTCCAAATCTTGTAACTGCTGTACTTAACTGATTGAAGCGTAATCAGGTAATGGAATTTCTCACGCTTACAATTTGGTCCAGTACATGATTTCTCTTTTAAGGGTAGTTGGATGGTATTTTTCTTTTTTTATATTCAATTTTTTATAAAACACTCTTAGCCTTATTAGTGGAAATTCTGATCACTGCATCTGATCTGGCTCTGCACTGTTTGTCAATGTCCCACAAAAAGGACACCAGGTTTTAACTGTTTACAAAAACAAAAAAATTGTAAAATTCCTTGTCTATATCAGTCAAGTAAGAAAAGTTTGTTGGGGATTTCATCAAAAGATGAGCACGACAAGTGAAGTACCATAAAGAGTGACAATTAAAATTTTGTACCCGTTACTCGGACCCATCAGAGCAGTTACCAGGGCATCAACTACAAACTGATGAATTTTCTTGAAGAAATGATTTCTTAATGTTTAAAGAAAACTTCAACAATTATTGTCCCGCAAAAATAATATCTGTCAATTCTAGCTTTTTTGTTTGCATGTCAGACCAACCTTGGTTTTCCGTGCTCCTACCTACCCACCCAAAACAGGCCCTACCCCAAAAAATTTATTGTCTTTCTGGGAATCTTTTTTTTTTATTTTTTTGTTTTTCTCTAATTCTGTTAACAAACCCTTCTTTAAAATCATTAAATGCTGTATTTTAATTAAAGAAACTGGTTACAGAGACTGTTTTTATATGCATTCCTACCTTATTTACAGCATTTGTAGACCTCTTAAAGTGATAGCAAGAAGGTCATAAAATTATGCTAAATTTCTAAAAAAAATACCTACCTACCCAAACTGAAATTGATGGGTAGGAGCGTGGCAAACAAATATATTTTTAAGGATGGCCTATTAAATTAAAAGTTGCAATTTTAAGAATATCTCTTTCAAAAAGTTCATTTGGGTGAAAATTTCCCTGTAAAATTCAAAAATTGTAGAATAAAATACTATTTAATGCCTACCTTTGAGTACCAGTACACAGGGTTTTGATGTATATGGTGTAAAAAAATTTTAGCTGACTGCAACGAAAAAAATTATGGTATGCCTGGAAATGATCCGAAAACTCTACAATCACATACCAACTCATTGCACCCACATGACTTTGTGACAGTGACAGCCCATTATAATTTCTGGCAGGACCAAGAACTGCCAGATCTTGCTACACCATACATGTACATGGCCTAAGACAAATAAGGAAAATATAAACCTTAAACATTACTTTCTTCTTGAAATATCTCACCACATTTGTTTGTTCATCAGCAGATTTGTTTTTGTTTACATCCATTTTGTACATGCAAATATCGACATGTATCATGAAGCTGTGACAATGTCCTAATTTAACCCAATGTAATGAATGGATTTGAAAGAATCAGGGAAGGTTATAATCCATTACATGATTAAGTCTGTGGTATTCAAATGAAAAGTGTTTGCAAATTTTCCCCTTCAAAAATTTTCTGTAAATTTGGGATTTGGACATCCTCAACAATTTGCTTCAAACAGCATCATATGATTCACTGTTTGTTTGATTTAAACAAACTTTGCATAACTGGTCCTTATGTGGCTCTCATTGATTGATATTTAGTTTCACAAATATACTCCACAGAGGACAGTTAGGTAAATTGCATTGCATATCAAAATCAGGGATAATCCTGGCCCAAAATGATGACGGCCCTTAAAATGGGCCAATGGCCCATATCCCATTCAAATACATGCAAATTTCCAAATTTTAATGGGCCCTTGGAAATTTTCATGGGCCCTATGCAAAATTTGATGGGCCCAAGAATCCTTAAAATCCCCATTAGAGCACAATATGAGATTTGAATAGCTTATACATGGGGCCCAGCCAAAAATATAAGTCCATTTTAGCAAAACAATAATAGTTTTCTCACAAAATGGATTGGCCCCATCCCAGGATTATCCCTGTGAAAATCTGACCAGATTTTAATGTATTGACAGTACAGTATTCTCAAATTAAAACCCATTTAAAGATTCTGCCATATGCACCCACTCTGATTATTTCAGCCCATTTCACATTCAAATGCATGCAAGGTTTTGAATTTATATGGGCCTTTTGAAATTGTAATGGGCCCAAAAATCTGCAGAGCAAGTTTAAAATAGGTTGGATAGCTTATAATTATATGGAGCCAAGCCAAAATTTATTACAAATAGTTTTCTCAAAATATGGTTCTACTCTAGTCCCCAGGAGCGAGCGGGGGTACTCTCAATTTTCTTGCTACATAGACTCGACCCTGGCATCTACTGGTTACAACAACAAAAAATCAGGCATATCAGCCATTCTGTTCCACCAGAAACCACTAAAAAGGTTCTTTGACAAACAGTGACAACCCAGATAGGGAAACCCCATATGATGGTGACATTTCATCAGGGTCTGCATCATAAAAGTTTGCTAAAACAAAATCTATCTTCAGGGAAAGAAATACAACATTTTTTGGGAAATCTAATGGACCATCCTGACTTAAATGTTTCAAACTTTATGGAGAATTCCAATTGTCTTTAATAAAAGGGTTAATTATGAGGCTGGGTAAAGTTGCATGTGGCTTTTGATGAGAGAGATAAATTGCATTGCACATCAAAGTCTGGCCAGCTTTTAGTGTATTCTCACAATAATTCCCATTCAAAGGTTCTGACATGCCTACCTACTCTGATTAATTTAGCCAACTCTGATTAATTTAGCCATTGCATGTAAGTTTTTTTTAATTTTATATGGGCCTTTTGAAATTTTGATGGAGCAAATAGGTTCTACTCCCCTTTGAGGGGGTGGGGAGCTACTTTCAATTGTTCTTGCTACATAGGCTGAGCACCAGCATCAACTGTTTACAAAAACATATTGGGCATATCAGGTATACCAAGAAAAGCATGTTTTTTTTTTCACCAGAAACCACAAAACAGGTACTTCAGATGACAAACAGTGAAGACCCAGATGAAATGCCATATGATGTGACATTTCATCAAGGTCTGCACTGAAAGAAATAAACATTTTTTTAAAAATATTATCTTTGACCCCTCAATATATACAATGGACAATCCTGACTTAACCTGTTTTAAGGAAAATTTCATTGGTCTTAACAGATTTGATATGTGGCTTTTGATTAAAAAGTAGGAACATGTGGGGATCATTTCAAGAAAAAAAGTAGAAAGAATCTGATGATAAAAAGTAGGACTTTTCCCTCTAAATTAGCATCTTTTTCTAAAAAGTAACCCCACAGTGGCAGAAAAATGTGTATGTGGCAGCTGACAGCAAGCCTCTAAATATGTGTCTCCTAATTTATAAGGCTAGTGGTCTACTGCGCCTAGGCCCCAGTTAAAATGCTGCAAATTCTGAATATCAATTATAAGTATAATAATTATGAATATGGCATTTTATGACAAAAAATGTAGGAATAGTAAGTTTATAGTAAGAATTTTCTTAATACGAGTATGAAAAAATTAGGAAGAGGTAAAAAAAATAGGCAAAGTAGGCAGGTAGGAATACTTGTAAGCATGTCATTGATTAAGGTCTAATGCACCAGTCATTTGTATCCACGGCCCCCAACCTACGGGGATAGCCATGGAATAGGTGGGCTGAGGTGCAGGGTAATTATTTTGATTGTCCCCGCAGTGCCGGGATTATTACATTGAGAAACTTAACCCTGGAGCTAAGAGCAGGGTTGTTATCATCAGCTTGTCCCCACAAGGCTGGGCTTATACCAAGGCTTTGAAAAGTCATTATCCCACCCTTCCCCATAGGTGTGGGAGCAGTGGATACAAATGACTGGTGCATAAGGTAGTCAACAATATTTCAGTAATGTTGGGACTTCTCCCAGAGAGAGGGAGAGAGAAAAGAATGGGATAATCAGACTAAAAGGGCCTGACCCTGACCCCCAGGGGGGTACTCTAATTTTTTCAGCATACGTAGGCTCGGATCCAGCATCTTTCACCCCAAAAAATATCAGGAACTTCAAGCACCCCAAAAATATATTTGGAATTTTAGCAACCTAAAAAAATATCCCATGCAATTCTGTTACTTGACCTTAAAGAAAGACCCTTAAATGCATAGAAATGACCCTCAAACTAGCCCAATTTTGTGATGACCCCAAAAAATATCCACAAAATCTTCAAACCCCATAAATTAATATTCATTTTTCTGAAAACCCCCCAAAATATTGAAATTCAGAATTTTGAACCCCCAAAAATACCTCTCTGAAAGCTACATGATCAGAGAGTGCACCATCCTACTATCCACTTTTGTAAGTCTGCCAGAAAAAATCGGCCAAGCCTCAATGTTTGACATGTACTATAGGTATACCAGAGTGCCCCCCCCCCCACCCCACCCGTCATGGGTTCAGACAGGTCACCATCAAGCCTAGATTCTGAATCTTTCAGGTATAAATAACACCAACATCATTTTAGAATGCTCCCAATTTTGCAAGCTGTGTTAGACGATGCATTACACAGTCACCGTGGGAAAGACAGAATGTCTCATTTCGTACACGGTAGATATGCATATCTGTGTGAAGCAGAAAACCCTTACAGCGCAAATCTAAATGAAAACAGTATAAAGATTGAAAAGCAACATATTGAATAACAATTTCAGTGTCACAAATGCAACTTATTTCCGGTAAAATGGTTGACCCTTGCCCGCATAAATTTCTCCCTTGAGAAATAATGGACAAGTCTAGGTAGATTGAGGGGCTCTCTTTGGGAAAAATTACTTTGCGGGTTCTCTTTGGGGATAGCACTGCTGATGCGACAAGGGTTTCTCCATCTTAAAACGGTAGGGAAATCGCTGTGCAGTCTTTTTTTGCAACAATACCATCAAAGATATATTATTATTGTGACTTTTTTTTAAATGTTCAATATCAAATCGATCCAGCAGCAAATTCTTTGCTGAACGTCATGTGTGTATTGCGTCCCGAAGTGCGTTATGAAACGCTAGCAGCGATTGGTTGATTTAAAAATAGAACAAGCCGGAAAACCGACGTCAGAGAAGATGACCTCTCACGGGTCAGTGTCAGATCTACCGGCGGACATAGTAAGCGTAGATCGGGTTTTAATCAGATTGGCCTGTTTGCCCCTGATTTGGTTTGGCAATACGTCGGAACTCTTCTGGATCAAAACTATTTGCAAACTTTGAAAGCATGTGGTAGAGAGAGAGAGAGAGAGAGAGAGAGAGAGAGAGACTAGCGCTTGCATACGAATCTCTTTTAATCTAAAAAAATATCATGTATTGGTGCTGAAAATGATACTTGGAGATGCTTCTCGTGCGCATCGGCTTTTGCAAGACAAAGTCGGATATTCAACAGTATTATTCTTTGCATGCTTTCTATCCCATGCCCAAATGTTTAAATTGACGAAACCTTCTTTCCTGAATTCCATTCGGATCTGATCTGGATCCGAACTCTGACAACGTTTTTTTAAGGGAGAGAGGATCCAAATATCACTAAAAGCGGGCCATCATTGGCCCGCCAGCGAAACGCCTTTAAATGGCGTTTCGCTGGCGTGCCGATGATGGCCCAAAGTTGAATACTGGCTTGGTAGTTTTGAGAATTTCAGGGGATCCGGTCCAGTATTGCTAAGAAATTCTATATTTTAGTGATTTTCCCCCCCCCCCCCCCTTGATCCGAGCATGGGACCGGACTATGTCTACACTTATTGAGATATACTGAAAACCCATTTTATCGTGCGCATCGGCTTTTGTATATCGATCGACAAGCAGAGAGAGAGAGATGCGTGTTCTTTTTGAATTTCGTCATTTTTTTAACTCCAACTCGTCTACGTATTTCAAAGATTCGTGTATATCTTTGCAAAAATTTTGATCGACAAGATGTCCTTGTCTATTGAGTGACTGTTTTACATTATAAACGGCATTTGCGCAGATGGAGAGCAAGCGTTTCTGAAGGAAGAACGAAAGTGTAGCGATTCATCGGTAATCCGAGGTTAAATAAGTGGACTTTTACGACTTGTAAGTAAATTGAGTGACATAACATGCACGTGCCTGGCTCTCGACTTGGCAATTACCGCATGGGCTGGACATTTTACTGACTCAGTCCGCAAGAATTTAGCGGCGGTTGAAAAGAAAAATGAGAAGATAGCGCAGAATCATATCGCCGTGTTTTCAAAACGTTTCTACCACATTTTTACATGCATATAAACTGTTTTTGCTCATAATAAAGACCACATTCTAAAATTATGAACACTAGCACTTTTTCTGAAACGTAATTTCTAAAATTACGAACAGCGGAAAAAATAATTATTTTTTAGTGTTCGAAATTTTAGAACATTTACCGTAACAGTGAAACTATTTTTCTGAGACAGACAAAGGACAGACATGTGGGGGAATAATATTTGTGGTACAAGCATTCAAAACAAAAATTGGGCCCCATCGCGAGAAAACCTTATTTTGTTGTATGCAAACAATAAAGGCACAGACCAGACTGTGTATCGGCACAATCTGATCAGCACCTTTATCATTTGTATTTTGGAAAGTAGTATAATAGCTTATCTTACTACACATAAAGTTTCAATATTCTTACATGGTAGAACACCCAAAGAACGGCTATTTTGCGACAAAGCCTATACAATAACTAGCACATGCCTTTAGTTAAGAGTGCATAACAAAAACTTATCTTTCTTATTTCTCAACCAAAACATATGTTGTGGGTACTCAAAAGAACCGTCTTCATGAGACGGTTCTTTTGAGCATCCAAAACGCATGTTTATAATGATGGGTAAGAAAATAAATGCAATTTTATGCTCAAACACTTTGCTTATCTAAACCTGTGCTAACATACATCAATAACAGTGAGAACTACTTACTGCCTGGGTAGCCACCTGCTGGAGGCGGAGGTCCTGAAATAGTAATGTTTACAAGATAAAATATCTTACCACATGATATCGCGTCTGGGAGTGAAATAACGCCATGCAATAAAATCAATAGACCATTAGTCGTTTACAGATTTAGTAACATTTTGTAATGACGTTCATTACAGTGTTGCATAAAACATGGCAAAAGATTGACATTTACAAGCCAAAAATGTCATTTTACGTGATTTGAATAGAATCTAACATTCATGCTTCTATATTATTGAATTTATGAAACTTGTTGCGAAAGAGATTATATGCTCTGCATTTTATCTCTTTTCCTCAACTTTTTTAATAATTCAATAAAACATGAGCACTCATGTAAGGTCCTCTATGTCTTATTTTCTCCACAATAACATATGAGAAAAATGGTACTGATTGTTTATGCTGAACGTCATAACTTAAACGTAAATGTACAACTATTTAGTGGGTCTATAATCCTCTTTTTGGACTGAACTACCATTATATTCCATACTTTATATGTGTAGGAAGCAAAGGCTCTGGTGAGACCGTGTCGATGACTCAATGCACAGGTTAATTTGGGCCTTTACTAGTCCTATAAGTACTAAATCTTTTGTTCTGGCTAATATTTTTGAGGAGCTGACTGGAAATTGTCTACAAATGGTTGTGAGATGGTTGCATTGAATATTTCTGGATGGTTGTGAGATGGTTGCTTTGAATATTCCTGGACAGTTGTGAGATGGTTGCTTTGAATATTTCTGGATGGTTGTCATATGGTTGCTTTGAATATTTCTGGATGGTTGTGAGATGGTTGCTTTGAATATTTCTGGATGGTTGTGAGATGGTTGCTTTGAATATTTCTGGATGGTTGTGAGAAGGTTGCTTTGAATATTTCTGGATGATTGTGAGATGGTTGCTATGAATACCCTCATTATGTGTTTTGGATGAGTGATAATTAACTATTCAAATGTTATGAATCGTCTATTTCATTAAGAAATTTTAAGAGGCCATAAATTAATTTGAAATGGTTGAATACTGTCATTTTATAATAATTGAGCAGTAACATGAGATTTCCAACAATGTGGTATGTGCGACCAGCCAAGGCTCAGACCAGCCTGCGCATACGCGCAGACTGATCAGAGCCTTTGCATGTCGATTAAATATTCAATGACTGTTAAGCTACTGTCCGAATATTATTTGGAGTTTCTAAGCTTAACAGGAGGCTGCATAGGTAGTCTGAGTCTCCATTTGTCAAAATGCCACATTGTTGGAAATCACGTGTCGCAGTTCATATACCTTTCTTGACAAACAATAAGATATGATGCAGAAAGAAAATATTTGAAGTCTTTTCCCCTCCAATCACCTCTTCATGAAACCCATGTAATTATGGTGTAAAAAACACTTCTTACCGCCAGGATATGGTTGCTGCCCAGGGTAGGGCTGTGCCGGTGGTGGTGGGTACCCTGCTGCTCCTCCTGGGTAGCCACCTGGAGGTGGTGCAAATCCTCCTGCTGGAGCTGGCGAATATGGTGGTGGTGCATATCCTCCGGCTGGAGGTGGTGGTGCCACTCCTGTTGGGTAGCCTCCTGCTGGGGGGTAGGCAGGTTGACCTGGGTATCCAGGGGCTCCATGAGGGTGGTGCCCACCATGAGGTGGTACTCCAGGGTAACCATGTGCTCCATGTCCTCCAGGATACATGCCCTGTAAAATAGTCAGTACACTAGACATCTCAAATCTTGATAACTCAAAGTACTTGCTTATTGCTAAAGTCAAAGTAAATTTGGTATACAAAGATCAGAAGGTTTGTTTGTTTTTTTGATGATGAGCTAACAAAAATATGCTATGACAGGCCTTTAGTTAAGAGTGTGTAACAGAAAATGATTTTCTTATTTCTCAACCAAAATATATGCTAAAAATTAGGGGCAAGAAAATATATACAATTTTACCCCAAAAATTTTGCTTACACTGCATCTAAACCTGTGCTATGAGCATAGGTCCAGATAAGCAAATTTTTTGAGTGTAAAATTGTAATTACTTTCTTAACCATCAGTTAAGACAAGTTTTAGCAATTTTTTGAATGTACATTGGGATAAAACGACCCCCACTAAGTTTCAATTCAATTTATCATATTGTTTGATAGCTGTTTCAAAATGATTGATTCTGAACCTACATTTTGCCTCAATGCATCCCACCAAGTTTGGGTTCAATCCGGGAAATGATTCAGGAAATGTATGTTGGCGGGACATTAAACACAAACACAACAGCAAATCCCTGCTATTTTCAAAGGGCAATAATAAACTAGATACATTTTATATTTAAGAAAAAGATCAGCTCTAGCTACAGGCTTGTGATTTGATCTTTACAACTGACCTCTAAACTCAACAAATGACACACTAGAGCTGATCTATTTCGATTTTAACAACCAATAAATGACGAAAACACATTTGAAGTCTTCATCTTCTTCCAACTTTCCACCATTGCACTGAAGAAATCCTGCAATAGTTGGACTGTAACGCATATGTTTGCATGTACGAGGGTTAGTCAAAAATAACTGAGCCCAACCTCATAACATTTTAGTTTGGTATTGTAGACAACAAATGTGATTATTTTCTATAAGTATAACATGTCATATATGTTTTGACCCTGAAGAATTACCCTAGTGAAGCTATATTATGGTTGCTAGGCAACTGAAGATTGGGAGTCAGATCGATGGGTTCACGATCTCAGCCAATGGGAATATACAGTGTGTCTTTAAAAAGCTTGTGTGCTTGTTAGTTTTTGTGAAAGACATATTTGACATTTATTTGAATAACATATATCATATTGTCTTTTCATTTCACTTCGTTCGTTAATGTTTAGGTGAACAGATATTGTATGCCCTGCTTAGCAACAAAAACGCCAAAATTCCACAATTTTTCAAATACAGGCGAGTTGTGTTGCCATGGAAACAAAATTGTGCATTTAAATCAAGGAACTTTCTATATCTAAGGGTTGGTTTGTGTATGCAGAACTGTTAAAAGATTATTAAGATATTATTTCATGTTTCTACCAAACTTGTGTAAATACGAATGTGGGTGGGGTAAATTATAAGACCTCAGGCATGTTAAAATTTGATAAATTTTGAAATCAAACTACTACAGCATCTATAATTTAGCCTCAGTTGGGTTTTTTTCGGTGACACTGAATAGGTACATGTTAAAGATATCAGACGACAGTGAATAAAGCCTTGCTTTAACGTTACTGTTTCCATAGCAACGCTTAGATTTAGATGTATCAAAGCGTGAACACACCCCTTTGACAGGTCATGTTCTGTTGCCTAGCAATTGTTACAAAAAGCCTACCAACAGAAATAAATTAGGTGATTAGATAGATGGCATATAACTACAATGAAATATCATCTAATTATATGTCCATTTTACTTGATTCAAATGTTACGAGGTAGGGCTCAGTTATTTTTGACTGACCCTCGTATTTGTCTTTCAATGGTCAAAACGATGTTACACCGTCTAACGCCATTGCTGACGTCATTTTGCAGTGGCAGTTGATGTCAGCTAGCATGGGCTTTCCTCACACTATCAAAACTGTGACTTTGTTGTTTCATATAACACGGTTTTTAAGCATTGGCTATATAGGCGAGGCGAGGTGTTTTAGAATACTTTACATTTCTGTGATATTTTAAGACAATATCTCAAACCATTGTTGAGTAACAGAGTAGCTCGAAAATTTTATCTCTAAAGCAGATACCTGGCCATGAGTTTTTAAAACTTGAGTTCATTCTCAAACTCAAAATAAAGCGCAATGATTGGCTGCTTGCGGACACATGTCCCCAAGCAACCAATCATTGCATTTTATTTTGAGTTTGAGACTGTACTCAAGTTTTATAACCTCGAGGCCTGGTGACTGCTTCAGCTTTTGTACAGGCTAGATAAAGAGAGAAATTTACAGATTCAGTTTTTAGATATGAACAGATGAAAAGCTGATATAGACTTACAGGTACTGAGCCAGGTGGAATCTTGCCCTGTAAAGAGATAAAGAAAACTCATCAGAAACTATACTATTAATATTATTACTATTCACCTTTTAAGAACAATGGAATTTATCCATATTGTACAGTTAAGTCAGAACAATTTCCTGCCTTCCTGTGTTGAACCAGTACTAAGCAGCTGATAAAGTGTCATGCTACATGCATAACACAATGACTTTGCCGGCTGTGGGTCTCAAACGATGGTTGGTGTGAACGGGCGCAAATGGTTTAACTCCTTTCATCCTGGTTCATTTTTCATTCTCTTTTGCCGTCTGCTGATTTTTTTCAAAATCAACATTTTCGGAAAATTCAATCAGGATTACCATCAGAGTGTCAAATAGCTTGGATCCAGATCAGGCTCAACATTTTGTTGGGCCTGATCTGGGTTCAAGCTGTTTGCAAAAGTTATCAGCGGATGACACTAAGGGGTAAAGAGTTAACATACCTTTTTCATTTGTTTCCTGAGTTTCTTCATTCTTTTACGTTCATGTTTGGGTAGATGTCTGTATTGTGCATCATCTGAGTCACTAGAACTGCTTGAACTTGAGCTAGACTTGTGACCATAACCATGCTTCTTATGTTTACCCATTCTTACACCTGGAAAACAACAAACAGTTCACTTTACTATTCACTTAACCCTTAATGCACCAATCGCAACAAAAGTCGTCTGCTTTTCTCGTCTGTTGAAATGTTTTAGAAGCCTCTATGGCAAACAGTGTGGACCCAAATCCTATAGGAGCAGTCTGTCCTGGGTCCACGCTGTTTGTTTTTATACTTAATTCATCAGTAATGTTTTGCAATTATTTGCAGCAGACGACTCCAGCAGACGACATTTTCAGATGCATTTTTTTCTTGGCGCTTTAAGGGCCAATTGCACTTAGAATGGCCAAAATTTTATAATAAAGTTTTGACCATTTTGAGTGCAAAAGGATATTATTTACAAGAAATTGATCCAGGCATGCAAGAATGTTCACTTCAATATCAAATCTCTAATGGAAGGAACTGGGTCCTGAGGTAATATATTTTTTATCAGCTGCTTGCAACCGTATGTTTCTATAAGTATCTCTGTACATGCTTACGTAACATTGTTTGTATGTATCTATTAGTCTGTCCAGCATAAATGCGAATATATGTTTCTGTCTGTCTGTCTGTCTGTCTGTCTGTCTGTCTGTCTGTCTTTCTGTCTGTCTGTCTATCTGTCTGTCTGTCTGTCTGCCTGGACATGTGTATTTATGTTTCTATCCGTCTCTGTCTAACATAAGCATGTATGATTTTATTAGTTTGTCTGTCTACACAGGTGCATCTGGGTTTCTGTCCGGCTGTCTGTCTGTACATGCGCATGTATGTTTCTATCAGTCTGTCTGTATATGCGCATGTATGTATGTTTTATCAGTCTGTCTGCACATGCACACAATGTGCAGTCTCGAATGAGCCTTCCCTGTTCGAAAGGAAAGTGTTATTACATTATCAGCGCCCATTTCTGTCCAATCTTTGCTCATTCTTGTTGGTTATTTTATAGTGAGATGTTATTGCGAGAATAGGCTCATAAGCCTTCACTACTCGAGAAGAAAGTGCACATTATATTTCTTTTTCAGCGCCCATTTATGTTCACAATCATCTGTACTAGTGTCATCTCTGATAACCTTTGCAAACAGTTTGGACCCAGATCAGGCCAGACAAAAAATTATTGCGAGTAAGTGTGCATGTACAGTCTTGTATCGGCCTTCACTGCTTGAGGGGAAAATGTTATTTCTTTTTTACAGCGCCCATTTCTGTCAGACCTAATAATCTGCTACTGGTGTCATCCGCTGATAGTCTTTTCAAACAGCTTGGCCCCAGATCAGGCCTGTATGAGCCTTCGCTGCTGGAGAGGAAAGTGTTATATTTTTTAAGCGCAGGTTTAGTCTGTCTAATCATCTGCCAGTTTTTGTTGGTTATTTTATTGTAGTGGGGTTTCTCATATAAGCTTTCGCAGCTTGAGACGAAATTGTTATCTTTTTTTTTTAAAAAAATCACAATCATATCGCCACAAAAGTATGGGACCGGGCCGGGATCGAACTCACGACCCCATACTAGTGTCGTCTGCTAATTATCTTTGCAAACAGTATGGAACCAAACAGGCTCAACAAAACTTCGGGCCTGATCTGTATCCTATTGATTTGACACTCAGATGGTATTTTTGAAAGAATTGTTCGAAAAAGTTGATTTTGACAAAACAGACAGCTAGAAAGCATGAACAATTTCCAATGGGGGACAAACAGTTAAGCCGATTGGAATGTTCCACTCTTTCAAATGGACTAGTCCTTTATCGTGTTAGGGGCCATGTTTTTTGTCAAGCGTGTCAAAGAATTTGACAGCTATTTTAATTGGTTTATTCTGATTAATTGCTCAAGAGTAGATTATTAACAACACGCGTGCTATGTGACATACTGAATATAGTAAACAATGAAACGACTGCACAGCTAGCTAGTGGGGCTAGATGCATTTTTTCAGTGTACGCCTCTTAGAGAATGAGCATTCGCAACCCCCTCCCTTGGCCATCTGCCTGCCTTGGGGCGTGATGTTGAATGTGGGGGAAATTGTTAATTGATTGATTAACATGTTTGGACAAAGTGTCAATTGATGCACACCTTCGATAATCTTTTGTCTTATTTTGCGTAATTATGTTAATCACTGGCAACAATCTTTAACAAGTGCCTTTATCATGAAGCATAACTTTGTCCGGTGGCGCCAGTTTTGTTCTTACGAAGGCATGCAACATTATAAAGGGGCGCATTTACCAAGTAATAACATTTCACCCATGCTTTAGTCTCTCTAAAAGTGTGGGCCGAGTTGTCTTCTTTTTGATTTTACATTGGGCTCAGTTTTATAGGAGCTTTTAGGAATTCCCAAAGTGACGTCATTTTTACGCATGTGCATATCACTGGCCGTCAACACATCGGCCAGCCGTATTGAATCTGTATTTAATGTGGGTTAATATTTTGAGAAAAATGGGCTTTTATAGCCAAAGTCATATCAAAACTTGTTTGTTTTCTTTGATATACATTCAAAATATATCTATCCGATAAATAAACATTTATTCATTTAAAAGGCAAAATATGAGACTGCGAGAAGTCTAGAAGTGTCAAGCAGAACACTGATATTTTCTTCCAATTTTTAACATGTACAATTTCGGTTTGTTTATGCAATTTTATGACCAACAGAGTGAATCCACCTGCTTGTCTGCCGGTTCTCTCTCTCGTTCCCTCTCAAGCACCCATGATCATTATTATCTCAAATCGGTGATTATTGATAGTCCGCAATGTAGCTAAAAAGGCTAAAACAATTGACTTACATATAATTTGTCCCAAAGAAATAACTAAAATTCCATGTTAAATATTTGCTTTTCACAGGTGACAATATATTTTTCTGAACCTTTATTTATAGGAGGTTGACAAAACATGGATTTATCCGTGAATCACAGAAAGTTACGAAAATTACAGAAATGTCCGTTGTATTGTGTACAAAACACGGAACATTCGGATTCTTTTGACAAACCAAGGATTTATTGCGGAAAATGGCCCAAAGTCACAACAACGAGAAAGTCCATGAATTCCATGAAATGTTTACCAAACACAGAAATGTTAGGGCATTCATGGACAATTGACGTCTATAGCAACAGACGTTACCTGACGTTGAGTAATTTTCATAGTTACAATGGATGCTTCATAAACGTACAGCTCAAAAGGAAAGAAGAGTCTGTTAAGGGAAATTCGGACAAGCCAGCACACAAGATATACAAGGATGCTGTAACAGAAGGCCAGTCAGTTACGGATAAACTAAGGAACATACTAATACGTCAAGTGCATTACATAAGAGAAAAAGCTAGGACTGAGGAGTGGCCAACCAAGGATGCAATTACGAATCTACATGCAATGGCATATGAGGAAGAAGGTTTCATTCATTATATCGCAATATATGAAGAATATGCTGATGCATCTTAATTCTGTACTACAAGTCGTCCCCAAAGTGGAACAGCTACTCAGCTACGATACAACGTTTTTGATGAGAGACTTTTATGTGTCCGCTTTGCTTTTCAAACATAGTATTTTAGAGGAAAGTCCTGTTGTTCCTGCTCTTTTCCTTGTACATGAGAGGAAATTTCAAAGTCATCACCAGCATTTGTTTGAAGTTCTACGAAGGTATTGTAAGGGCAACTTAAAAAACATTGCATTAGCAACAGATATGCAGCTGAAGCTAAGACAACACTTAAAGTGGTTGGTTGTTGGCATCACTCAAAAAAGGATATAGAAAGGTACGTACATGAAAACGGCGGAAAAAACAAGACTGGCTTTAATTTAAAGACAACGTCTACGAAATTTTAAGGGCAAAATCACACAATAATATACACATGATGACACATGATATGAAGGCGACTCGGGACCCTAAGCTGAAACAGCACTTCGAAAAACAAATAGAACCAAAGATAGAAAAACTTGCTTACCCTTATGTTTCAAAATATACCAAATTTGACAAGTTCTCTGGAGTAACAACTAACCAAAGTGAGGGGTTCAATTGGCTAATGAAAGATTTAACCAACTGGCGAGAAGGGCCAATTGACCGTGTTGTACTTTCGTTCAGATCTCTGCAACAGTATTACCTAAGTGAAATTAAACGAGGCTTAGCTGGAGTAGGGAATATGTTCTTAAAAGCGTATCCTTTGGAAGCAAAGACTGCACCAAAGAACTGAAACTAGAGTGTGCATAATTCCTGGGCCAGTTTGTTGTTTGTTTGTTTTGTTGCTTTACGTCCCAAGTCAACAGCTATGGACATTGCGGGACGGTCAGTTCACCTAACCACACTTTTTCCTGGGCAGGCTTGAACAAGCGGATAACCAGTAATTTGTGCACATACTTTCGCTTGTAACTGACAACAACCCTTCTTGAATGAATCAGCGGAAGGGAGGAGAATGAACGTAGAAATTATTTCATGATCAATCTCCACGAAAGTATGGGACCGGGCCGGGATCGAACTCGCGACCCCTGGAATTGCAGTCAGACACACATCTGTAGCCAGACATGTTACCGACTGCGCTAGTTTCTGCCATTTAGGCGTCAGCAGTGACCTTTTAATAGTTTCAAAGTTCCACATTGAAACCCATGATCCAAAAAGACAAGAAAATAAAATCTACACTATAGTGAAGGGCAGGGAGACATTCTACCGCCGCCACACAGTCCCAGTCACCAGCTGTAGTGAAGTCAAATATGTTCTTAAAAGGGTATCCTTTGGAAGCAAAGACTGCACCAAAGAACTGAAACTAGACGTGAGGAATACATACACCATAAAGTAGATATTGAAGAAATCAACCGAACTGAATCGTCTGTCTGCAGCTACAAGGTCATTGTTTCACTAATCAAAGATGGAAATTTCCTACGAGAGGGTGCTTTAGAAGAGCCAAGTGCTATGTCTAACATATCTAACCGTGGTTTTCCCACGGATTCACGGATTTTTAGGCACTATCACGGATATCTTTCACTGACTCACTGATTCACAGAGCTTGTCACAGAACAATAATGGTTAATTTCACGGATTTTTCCTGGATTTTTTCAGGCGTAATCATGGATATCTTTCACTGACTCACTGATTCACAGAGCTTGTCACGGAACAATAATAGTTAATCTAACAGATTTTTCACAGATTCACAGAACTTTTCCCTGGTAAACTGAACAATAATAGACAATTTAACATTAAACTAAACCCATTTATTGAAAATTTTATAAAGTTCTCCGCCCATTTCCTATATAAAAACATCTTCCGTGATTTTCGTAAATCCATGAAATTTCCGTGTTTTGTCATGGGCGTAAAATATATAGCACATTGTAAAAAGGGTACTTAAATCGGTGGACAATACTGAAAATTCAACTGCTATCTTTATCTAGACGAATATACGGTTGACAGCCAGTATATCCAAAATCTATTTATAGCACCGGAAGTATGTAACGATAAAACCTCCTATAGATTTGGGCCCTGTTGGTTTTAGGCTTAGTTGTCCTGCTACCCCAATTTTTACCCTAATAAACTGGGGACGTTTACATTTGTGGACGTTTTGACCAACTTTTTTATATAGATGGGGACGTTTTGACTTTGGCGTGATTTTACTTTTCACCTGTCTCAATACAGGTGAGTGTCGAAATAAACGTACAGTCATGTCCCCTAACATTGCACGGCACCTAACATTGCACACTAGCCCAAGTGACTATGCCACATTTAATCAGATAAAATCTTTTTTGATATTTAATATCAGATTGCTTTGGAGAAGAGAAAAACAGCAAAAGGTTTTCACTTTAAGCTTTCACTGCTGAGCAGGGGTGGATTTCGGCAAAAAATTGCAAAAGTTGTTAAAAAAATTCAGAACTAAATTTCAAATGTCCCAGACTTCAAATTATTTATTTTAAATCAAGTTTTTGTTGAAGTAAATTGCTGAGAACAATCTGGTGGTATTACTTTCCCTGGAATATTTTGTAAAAGCAATTGGTTAAAGAGAAGATATTGAAAAATTTGCAGAAAGTGCGCAATGTTAGGGGACTATTTTCGTTATCTGAAAACAGGGGGTTTGTGCACTTCAAATCAAAGTTGCTAGAGATTTGGAAACTTTTTTTCATTTTGAACTCTAGGTAAATAACAATTAATGATTACTTTATTTGGCTGTGCCAGGGCTTATTTTTGGCCTATTTTATAGCCGTTATTCGGTTATATTCCCAATGCCAAAAAGTATCTTTTTTTCCCAATTTTCGGAGGAAAATTCCCAATTTCAAGTCTTAAAAAATTGAAAACAAATCATCAATTTGTCTAGTAAAAGTTGGCTTATAAATGTGTGTACAGCATGTGTATTCAGGGTTCCCAATCACAAAAATAAGCGTGGTGTGAACCGGATGTTTACATTTTTCTACCGACGGTTGTTATCGGTCGTGTATATATTTAACCTGCCGTTTAATTATCAGGGCCCAGGGGTGTTATGTCCTCACCGGCATATCAGCCGTGGATTACTTCTTTGTTTTAATAGATAATTGCCCCTGTAAGTGCAACATTAAAACTTGTTCTCCCGATGCATAAAAGATAAATACCAAACAGCTGAAAAAATAGCTAGTTTAATTTGGTACATCTGTTTGTAAGGATGGGACTCAAGTGAGATGGAAAATTAGAGAGGTAAGAGTTTATTTTGACTATCTTGTATCTGTCTCTTGTCTATCAAACCTGAAGAAGCTGGTACTTTGGTGTAAGTTTCTGTAGTTCAAAGTACCCCACCCCACTTCTTCAGTTTTCTATCTTATCCCTACTTTATGATGGCTGGGGAAAAGGGCTGGGGGTGAACGAAAAAGCATTATGTATATGGGAACCCTTGCCCAATTTTTTTTTCAGTGTGTTAACTTAGTCATTTTCCAGCAAATTCTGTTTAGGGGAGCCCTGCTCAAATTTTAGGGTGGGTTTGCATAGTGAATTTTAAGTAGTTAATAACAAATCTAGGCATACAATGTGCTTTAAAAATGAGTGGCTGTCAGAGTTTTTGTGGCTTCATGTACCATCTAAAAATGAACCACCAAAATTTTACCCTAGAGGGCACCCTAAAAAAATATGAGTGGGAACCCTGGGATTCTGGGAGTATTCAGCATTGCACAGTCTCATATAATACATCATGCAATTCTGATTATAACTTAACAGTACAGCCAAATTCAGATAAATAATATGATGTATTTTATGATTTGACAATATAGCAAAGGCCACTAAAAAATTCCCAATTTGGGGCATTTACGCGCTAAAATTCCCAATTCCAGGGGTATGGGTCATTGTCCCAAAATGGTGAAAATAAGCCCTGGGCTGTGCACACTTTTTCAATTTTGTTTCTTTCTTATTATATCCAACGGATGTTTAAAGGCTTAAGTGCACAATGTTAGGGGCCTTCACCGTAATTATATTCTTGGTGCTTAGAAACAAATATATACTCCCTCGCCATTATATCGTTCTAGCCACTGTATCGATCTATTTCTAGATCCTTACGATATTTTGCCCATGCACTCTTTACCGGATGTTTACATTATCAACGAGGTCAAGGGATACTTTCACTTTCGATTTTGTTGAAAATCTCAGTAAAAAGCATGTGGTAAATACTCATTTATGCTTAATTTGAATAATTTCAACAAATTTACAACAGAATTTCAAGAAAAATAACATTAAAACAAAAATGTGTGAACTAACCAAAGCTTAAATGGTTGTCTGCAGTTGGGAGAATATGTCGTCTGTAGTTGGGAGAAGTTGTGAATGTCAAGGTCACCTGCTATCATTTTTCAAAAATATGAAAAGCCAGTGCTGCCTTTTATGAATGTATGATAATTTTTGCCAAATATATTTCCAAGAACAGTCCAAAAGTTGAGAACCGAGCCAGTGTTGGTTTTTACTTTTCAGGAGGAACCACAAGCAAAGAAAATTCACATTTTATATGACTGGGCTAACCCCCAAAGAGCTTTTGAAACCACCCTGATGATCATCAAAAAATAGGCAAAAATCAAATTTGTAAATAGTGTTGTTTTATTTAGGTTCACAGTTTTGACAATTAATGTGTTCAGCATTGTTAAACTTGCCTAATATATTTATCTTGAGTTACATTACACAATTTTAAAAATTTTGAGCAGTGCTGGCGCTTCATACTTGAAAAAATTTAGAGATTACCCACAATGCATCGATATAGAAGTGTGACCTTTTTATTGACACTGATTCAACATGGCGGCAGTTCATGACATTTTAAATGCGAGAAAGGGTTGGATTTGAAATGTTTTGCTGTTAATAGACTTAAAAGAGATTAAAGGATGGATGTTGAATGAAAAGTACTGGCAAGCATTTATTTAGTTATTGCACTTAATGTTTAGAAATAAGAGGTACGATACAGTGGGGTCCCAGGCTACAATGTATTTATGCTCTCAGTATTGAAATTAACAACCCTACAGATATCTATGATTCAACGATTGTAAACTTAAGTTATCATAGTGAAAATAACAGCAGTTTAGATCACTTACACGTTGTTTTTTGTTTATGTTTAAGTGGGCCGATTTGGTTTTAGGCTAAGTTGTCCTGCACCCCCAAGTTTTACCCTAATGAACTCGGGACGTTTTTAATGTGGACGTTTCGACCAACTGTTTTTATATAGATGTGGACGTTTTGACTGGGGTGATTTGACTTTTTACCCGTCCGAATACAGGTGAGTGTCGAAATACACGTAATTATATTCTTGGTGCTTAGAAACAAAAATACAATATATCTATGCTCTCAGTATTGAAATTAACGACCCTACAGATATCTTTGATTCAACGATTGTAAAATAAAGTTATCATAGCAAAAATAAAAGCGGCTGAGATCACTTACACCTTGATTTTGTTTATGTATTTCTCACTTTTTGCTTCCTACTTTTTTTTCGGAAAAAATCTCATGAACTCCCCAGTAAATACATCACAGTCAGTTGAAACACCCAAACCACCCAAAACCTCCACAAAACCACCCGAAATTCTCTACCGAACCCATTAAACCACCCCAAACCGCCGCCAAAGCTCCTCAAAGCACATAAGACATGTCTCCCACGATATATAAGCATAAATATATTGTATCAAAAAGCGTGTTAGCTCAGTGGTTAGGCACTTGCCTCTGGTGCTAGAGGTCCCAGGTTCGAATCCCGCTCGCAGCGAGAAAAAATTTGGTGTCCGAACACGCTTTCTCTAGTGTCATTTGCAGGGATGACACTAGATAAGTGCATCGTCATTCGGATCGGGAGGTTAACTGATTGTCCCCAGCGCAGGGAAAGTCACCCCTGTGCAGGTTGAAGAACCCTACGGTAATCTAGATATGGTTACTTGTAGGCTTTCATCCTGCAACCCGGAGTGTACAAAGTACACCTGCCGATAATACTCGAAAGAGGGTCTGGCAGTATAAAGAAAAGAAAAAAAGGAAAAGAAAACACCAATCACCCTCCCCTACCCCACACACTCTCTCCGGACCAAGACAACCACAACCTTTATTTTCCCTTTTTCGCTTCCCACCAGCAATTTTAACATTAATGACCTGTCGAACAATCCACAAAAATGAGATTATTAGCTATATTATTGCATTACCATTTCACGGGCATGATAGTATAATTTCCCTATATAGTATAATAGTGGTAACCTTTCCAACGCGCGTCAAAAAATACACTGGACATCTTCATCACTAACAGGCCGACACTAGTGAGTAAGTGTAAATCAATACCCGGCTTGAGCGACCACGACATAGTCCTTACAGATACCAATATCATTCCACTCAGACAGAAGCCACCAAAAAGACTTGTATACCTGTGGAAAACGCAAATATTTCTGGTATGGAAGATGACCTTCATCAGTTTTCAAAAACCTTTACCTCAGAGTTTTCTGTTGATACTCTCATCAACTCGCTATGGACCTCCTTCAAGACAAAGAGCCTCTCAGCGATCAGAAAACATGTACCCTCCAAAATGACCTCCTCCAGGTGTAGCCAGTCATATGGTGTAACAGGACTGTACGTTGACTATACAGGCGGAAACACAGAGCTTTTCATAAGGCCAGGCAGAACAGCAACAGGAAGAACTGGACCTGATATAAGAATATACAGAAGGCCTGCAAGGATGAATGCAAGAAAGCATACAATACATGTAGTTATGTCTATGATATGGTCAATGACGCATCAAACTGCAAGAAATTATACTCCTTCGTCAAAGATAAGAAATGTTACAGCTCAGGCATGGTCCCGCTTAAGAAAGACGGTACCACCCATAATGATGCAACCACCAAGTCAGAAATTTTGAATGACCAATTTTTATCAGCTTTCACCATAGAAGATACAAGATCCTTTCCTGACCTCGGAGCTAGTCACTATCTGGACGCTCCAGAGATCACAGTGCATCCAAATGGAGTTAGAAAACTGCTGAGGAACCTGAAACCCCACAAAGCTACAGGCCCGGACAACATATCTCCGAGGTTCTTCAAGGAAATGGCAGAGCCGCTCACTCCCATACTAGTGTTGCAATCATCTTGATGGGGAAGAGAGAGCTGATAGCTTTGCTTCCTGGTGTCTCGTGATGGTTGAGCGGCTCTTCCTCGCGGTGCTACGGGGTTGTCTGCAGTTTGTGATTGTGGTATTTCCTGATCATACTCACTTACTATTTTTGATTGTGTAATGAGTAGTCGAAAAGAATTTGTTTGTGATGCTGATCCCGAGTCACTCTCATTGAGTGACATTTGGCTACGTTAAATTTCATTTGTCAATCGGCTTCCCACTGTCCTAAGCTGGTGAGGTCTTCTTGCAAGATCAAACAATCCTGAAGTGAATGTATATTCCTATACAGGGCACAGTCGTCTACAAACAGGCGAACAGAAGACTTGATGTTATCCGGCAGATCATTTATGAAGATGGGGAACAGGACCGGTCCTAGGACCGATCACTGGGGCACATCTGATTACCCCTGGTGTGGTGATAAGAAAGTAGAAAGTACGTTTTAAAGTGAATTAACATATGGTCACTAAGAGTGTGTTTGGAGGTGGATTGGGTTGGTTTGGGTGTTTCAATGGACCCATTTAGGGGTCCGTGGAAACACCACAAAACACCCCAAACCATCACACAACCAAAAAAAAAATAGACTTCCGGCACACACTGCAGACCATAGCACGATACCGTGGGGAAGAGACACAGAACAACAACTATCACAACACAAAAAAGTCAAACAAAGTGAAGCAACCATTTCTCTCTTCCCCATCAACATGATTTCATCATGGAGTGTTAATTTGATTAGAGTGTTTTCCATGATGATACATTGCATTAGTTAGATGGCCTCCATGTGGGCTGAGCGTTTCTTGTACTTCAACAACAGCAGAATCTAGGGCGAAGATTTGGTACCAGTAAAATGCATTTAAGCCCCCTGGTGGCTTAGGCTGCTGTCCATTCTAAGGCGGTGGTTCTGTTGTTGTTGACTTTTTGTTTATTGTTACTCCCATTGTGGGAGTCTGTAATTGTTCTATGTTTTGTTGTACGTTACTTTATGTCCATTCTAGTATTGCAATCATCTTGATGGGGAAGAGAGAGCTGATTGCTTTGCTTAATTTGTCTTCCTGGTGTCTCGTGATGGTTGAGCGGCTCTTCCTCGCGGTGCCACGGGGTTGTCTGCAGTTTGTGATTGTGGTATTTCCTGATCATACTCACTTACTATTTTCAAAACTAGAAAGGGTAGACATAGACATAGACATAGAAGATTTATTTTGCATCGAATACATTTAACATATAACATAAGCCCTGTAGGGCTTTAACTTCGACAAACAAACTGAAAATCTTCTCTTATGAAAAATCAAGGGAAGAAAGCAGTGCAGCTTGTCTATGTTGCAAAGTAAAGTCATCCCATAGTAAAAGATGCAGGTACCTTAAAAACGAAAGGCGACAAAAATTAAGACTTGACTCAGGAGGAAGTCTTGTTTAAAGGCGAAATTTTTTAAGGCACAAGTGTGCAGAAAGGGGATGGGATGAAAGGTTAAATCAAACACAAAAGCAAAGCCGCAAAGCAAAGCAAAAGAAAAAAATAAAGCTAAGCACAACACAGAGGGCAGCCACATCCAAGGCCAAGCAGCCTTAGGAATTGTGGGTATGACTCTGCCACCCGCAAAGTATTAGGAAGACTATTCCAGATCCAGGGTAACTTGGATATTATGTGACCTTCTGCATGCCTGGTTGAAAACCCAATCACTGTTTACAACAATGGTTTCCCCTTTAATTAGTTGGTATATAACTATACAAAACTAATGTTATTTCTGTTTATACTCTCTGACTTTAAATAAAATTTGTCTTCTTTAAATAAAATGTGTCTTATGTCGTATGTCTTATGACGGTGGGTCAGGCCTCAGACTCAATTGAAGCTCTGGTCACGTAGAATAAGGTTAAATAAGGCGAATTCTTCTGATACTGAAGCTCCGTTTTTGGACTTGAACTTGTCCATAATAAATGGTTTATTTCCTAAAATTTAAGATAAACGGGTTGATTTTAATTTTAAAAAAGCAAATTTTCCATTTCTTGATGGTGATGTTCCACGCTCCACTTCCTATGAGACGGTTCTTTTGAGCACCCAAAACAAATGTCGATGTTCACAATCATTTATCACGCTGGAATATTATACTTATCTATCTATCTATCTTGTTATACTGCCTACGCCCTCACGAGTATTTTTGGCAGACACTGCGCGTCAGGGTTATGAAAAAGAGTAAAAGATGAATGAATTGTAGATGAAAGGTTAAAATCTAGATCGAAATGAGGCAAGAATAAAAGTAAGTAAGGGTGCAAAGATCAGGAATCGATACAATCAAGTACCACACCTGACCCAGGATACCAATGGGAAAGTGACAAACTCAGTAGACACCACAAACGACAGCCAAGAGGTCAGCCCTTTCCCAGCAGGTGACCACAAAGCACATATAAACAGATGCGCACAAAGACATAGCGAACACAAGACAGAACAAAAACATAAAAGATCCACAAAAGAAGTACCGCCTTGGAACGTTCAGTAAAATATTTTACTGGAGGGCTTAAACCGGTTTAACGGCGCCAACCTCACCCTTAATTCAGATTCAATTTTCTGGGATTGATCAATAAAAACATTGATGAAGACAGTAATTAAAACTGATGAAAAGTGGCGGGTCTAAAGCTATTAAAATCATGTTAAAATATGCAGTGTACTGTCTAGGGTTTGGGATGCTGCAGTTGTCCAACTGCTGCCTTGAAGATCTCAAGACTCGGAGCAACTGTAACATTGGCTGGGAGGGCATTCCACTGGACAACGGCCAGTGATAAGAAAGAGTATTTATGGTAGTCCTTGCCAGTATGAATTTGAAGGAATGCCATAGAATGGCAATTTAATACCTGGAGATCCTATGTGTGGGCTGCATGTAGTCAGGAAGAGGCCGGCCACCAGGCCATTTACAATTTTGTAGAAGAGGCAGAGACTGGCCACAGATCGTCTCTCTTCAATGGTCTGCCAGTTCAACTGAGGCTGCAATGAAGTGACACTAGTTGTCCTGGCGTAATCACTTAAGGTCCACCGGGCTGCACATCTTTGGACCATTTCTACTTTATGGGTCTTGTCTTTGGTATGGGGGTCCCACACTGCTGACGCGTACTCCAGCTGGGGACGAACTAGGTATTGATAAGCCATTTCTCAGATTTGAGGGGACTTAGTTTTTATATTTCTTTTAATAAATCCGAGTGACCTGTTTGCGTTGGCTGTGATTCTGTCCACATGAGTGTTCCAGCTGAGGTTGCTGGAGATATCCACATCCAAGTACCTGGCGCTGCTGACAGCCTCCAGCACCTGTCCATGCAGTATATACTGCGTCTGGAGAGGGTCCCTGGAGGATGTCACCCTCACGACCTGGCACTCGGAGGGGTTAAACTCCATGTCCCATCTAGCCTCCCATGTACAGTCTGTCATTGTCCCTCTGTAGTTTGTCACTGTCGCTTTTATTTTCTAGGGTTAGGTAAATGGCAGTGTCATCAGCAAAGAGACGCACCTGTGAGCCAATGTCATCGGGAAGGACATTGATGTAGACCAGGAAAAGGATCGGGCCCAGCACAGAGCCCTGAGGGACTCCGGATGTGACTGGGGCAGAGTCGGATTTCTCGCCCTCGACAACGACCTTCTGCCGATGGTTACAAAGGAAGGCTTGCATCCAGCACAAGGTTGCGCTTCTGATACCATAGGAGTGCAGTTTCATGATAAGTTTTGAGTGGTTTACCTTATCGAATGATTTGGAGAAATCTAGAAGTATGAGATCAGTCTGTTTTCCCTGGCTGGTCTTACGTGAAAGGTCCTCAATGAGTGATACTAACTGTGTCTTACAGGAGCGTCTCTCTCTCTGAAATCATACTGTAAGTCATACATCAGTCCAATTGAGTCAAGGTGTCTAACTAAATTTGAGGCTATGATGTGTTCCATGACCTTACACAAGATACATGTAAGGGAAAAAGGTCTGTAATTGGCAGCAGTTGATTTATCCCCCTTCTGTTCTGTTCTGTTCAATAAGGGCTGACCTCTTAGCTCTCGTTTGTGGTGTCTACTTTGAGTTTGTCACTTTCCCATTGGTATCCTGGGTCAGGTGTGGTACTTGATTGTATCGATTCCTGATCTTTGCACCCTTACTTACTTTATCTATCTATCTATCTATCTTCAATACGTCTTAACCTCTGAGGGGGACGTCAGACGGGCATTCCGGAATACCAAGTGCTGAGGGGGTTAGTTGAAACAAAGTGATAGAAAAGGTGGTGAGATGAATTTGTACAGTGCGAGAAGGAGTGTTAGTATAGGTAAAAGATAAAACAGAAGCTGGTATTCAGCGGTACACATGAATTACTCGGCAGACAGCACCGCTAAACTGTGCCAGGATGGGAAGGGTCGGTATGTTGGCAGGGAGGGCGTTCCAGTGGATAATTGTTCTAGGGAAAAATGTGAACCTGTAATAGTCTTTGAGAGTCTGGATCTGTCTGTATTCTAAAGGGTGTATGTGTCGTGATGTTCTGGTGTTTCGAACGAGGTAGTCTGATGCAGGGATAGCTACAAGGTCATATGTAACCTTATACATCATCATGAGTCAGCTATCAATTCGACGTTGGTCTAAGGGGCGCCAGTTTAGGTCCTTCAACATAGCAGTGACACTAGAGGTGTATCTATAATCTCTTGTAGCCCACCTTGCAGCCCTTCTTTGGACTGCTTCCTCTTTATTTATATCTGTTGTGGTGTGGGGATACCATACTGTTGAAGCATACTCCAACTGAGGCCTTACAAGAAGTAAGTAAAGGTGCAAAGATCAGGAATCGATACAATCAAGTACCACACCTGACCCAGAGTTTTGTATGCTACTGATTTAAGGTCCTTATTAAGGACCTGGATATTTCTTTTAAGGAAACCAAGAGTTTGATTTGCCTTTTTTGTGGTGATGTCAATATGTTTGGACCATGAGAGGTCATCCGCAATGGTGACCCCTAAGTACTTTGCTGCTGGGACACTTTCCAGCTCTACATCATGTAGAATGTACTTGGTGTTGAGGGGTTTTGCCTATTTTGTGATTTGAAGGACCTGACATTTAGAGGGATTAAATTGCATATCCAACATCTTTTCCCATTGTTCGAGACTTGCTAGGTCTGTTTGTAGGACCTCGCTTTCTGTGGTTGAGCTGATTGCGAGGTATAAGGCAGTGTTGTCTGCAAAAAGTCTGACTCCAGATTTGGCCTGCTCAGGCAGGTCATTTATGTATGCAAGGAAGAAAATTGGGCCGAGAACAGAGCCCTGTGGGACGCCAGAGGAGACTGGGATTTTTTCTGAGTTAATTCCATTGATTATCACGGCCTGTTTTCGATTATCCAAAAAGTCCTAAATCCATTTTAGAGTGTCTCCTCTGATGCCATAATGGTGAAGTTTTAGTAGGAGTTTTTCATGGGCAACTTTATCAAAAGCTTTACTAAAGTCCAAAAGAATAAGATCAGTCTGTTTGCCCATCTGCATATTTTTTGGCTAGTTCATCAATTAACATTATAAGTTGCGTCACACAGGATCTCTTTCCTCAGAAGCCATGCTGCATTTCGTAAAATATGTCCAGTTCAGTGAAGTGTTTAACCAGGCTAGAAGCAACAATATGCTCCAGGATTTGCACAGGACACAAGTCAGTGAGATCAGTCTGTAGTTGGATGGGTCAAATTTTTCGCCTTTTTTGTAAATTGGGGAGACATTTGCTTCTTTCCAAATGTCTGGTATTTTTCCAGTATCTATTGATCTCTGGAAAATAAGCTGCAGGATGGGTGCTAATTCCTTATGTAATGTTTGAAGGACAATGGGTTTGAATTTGCCAGGTCCTGCAGCCTTGAGCGGCTCTTCCTCGCGGTGTCATGGGGTTGTCTGCGGTTTGTGATTGTGGTATTTCCTGATCATACTCACTTACTATTTTTAAGCAGCTTGTCAATGCCTTCAGCAGCTATGCTTATGTCAGGCATTTTGGCTGGGGGCTGGGCTGGAATGGTAGGTTGGCACCAGAGTCATGCAAATCTTGCAATGACTTCTGGGCAAGGGACTTTAAACTTATGGGGGTTTTGGGGCTGCACACCTGGGATTTACCAGTAAAATCTTCTTGAGTAAGAGTTCGTAAAACTTTTGATATTTAAAATTGTTACATTTCACACGTTAAAAGCCACGAGTAATTTAAAATATCCACACTACACAATGAATATATACTTTAATCCACCACCTCGTATAGAAGTTTATGTACACAAGTACTGAGTCATCATCAAACTGTCTACCATCTAATCTCAGTAAATATGAGAAATATAAATGCTCTGCCACTGTGTGTGTTGCTGAATATAGGCGAGACATTGGCTGACATTGGCTCATATATCTAGACCTATGAGTCTATATCGATCGCACTATACAGCCATGTGTGAATCGAAAGGGGGACAGGGGGTCCAGACCCCCCCTGAATAATCACAAAAACATAGGGTTTCCTAGCAATATTGGTCAGGATCCCTTAAATAACGCAAAACTACCAAGCCAGCCGTTTTTATGTCCATTCTAGTAAGATAAGATAAGATAAGATAAGAAAATTTATTTTAAGACGGCATGACAGTAAAACAGAGAAAACATAAGCTCTAATGAGCTTTTGACCGTCTATAAGTTAACATACAATGTATTCTAGTATTGCAATCATCTTGATGGGGAAGAGAGAGCTGGTTGCTTTGCTTAATTTGTCTTCCTGGTGTCTCGTGATGGTTGAGCAGCTCTTCCTCGCGGTGCCACGGGGTTGTCTGCGGTTTGTGATTGTGGTATTTCCTGATCATACTCACTTACTATTTTCAATGGTGATTTGGAGTGGTTATGTGTGGTTTGGGGTGGTTTACAGGGGTGTGCCTGCACATACGCAAAGTACGCAGCTGCGTACTTTAATCTTTGAATGTCCAAAAATTAAAACACCTTAAATCGCGGAAAATGCAATAAAAACATGCCTCACCCGTGTTATGTCTTTATATACCAACTGGTGAGTTCCAATCATCCGAAGTATACCGATTTTGCAATAATCCTGAACCAAAGCAATATGATATTGACTGTTTTTCACTTTTGTTTTGGAAGCAATTAAGTCGATGTTTAGGTTCAGAAAATACAGGAGAAGCTATCATTTAGTTCATATCTTGATTTTTTTTTCTAACGTATGGGAGGGGGTATCCACATCCCATACCCACCCCCCTGCGTACTTTGGAATTGTCCTCAGGCACGCCCCTGGTTTATATGTGGTTTGGGGCTAACATGGGAGGTCTACGTAATAAAAACGCTTTTAAATGTTTTCTTTAAGTCTCCATACTATCACAAATATATATTCTGGGTGTTAAGAAAGTGGTTTGGGTAGGTTTAGATGTGGTTTGGGGTGGTTTGGCACGTAATACTCATATGAGGGTGTATGCCGTATAAAGAGATAGATAGATAGGTTTGGAGGTGGCTTGGGGTGGTTTGGGGTGTTTCCACGGTTGTGGCTAAAAGCTGTAACCGAACCGAATTCGGCCAAACATACGGCAAAAGCCGAATAGGCGCGGACCGAATCTACGGGAAATGACGGAAACGTACGGTTTTCTGATACCGGGATTTAGTACAGTAACCGAAATCAAATGTGCCAGTGATAAAATAATTATTGTATAGATCTTACTGGGTCCGAGATTTATTAAAATATTAAGTTAAATTGAAAGGTGCCTCATTCGCAGGGGTTAAATTATATTTTACAATTCAATGCAATAGTTCACAAATTTATTCGCACAGGTCTTTGTTTCACAGGCACCGCACTCATTGCCTAATGTGTGTAGGCTCAGTGTGTAGGCCTAGATGTGAACAACGGTTTAAGGTTGCATTTATGCCAGCAATTAAGACCTTTGATTCAGATGTCAAAATTTGATTTCCGATGGCACATTGAATCTTATCTAAGAAATCGTTTTTGCCTGTTGTCTGTGAATGAGCCCAGATAGACTTGTGCAGTCGTTTCAGTTAAGTTTTATCCTGATTATACTATTATATTATAGATATATACATTTTCTCTTCTCTAATACCCCAATGAAAGCTAAAACTGTAACGACTTGTTCATTCCGAATTTGATGGATGGAATGCTGTCTAAGAAATAACTGTCTGACCTCAGTTATTGCTTTGATAAGATCAGAAATGACCTGTAGAGAAATGCCAAATGTTCTGTGACTAATCTGCAATAAAACTGGTCAGTAAAGGCATCTGAAACCATTAACTTTTTGACTTTCATTCTAAAGTATTCATTTGGTGCAACATATTGTGTTTTTGTGATTTTGTATTTTTAGATTTTAGCATATAAAGTTTGTTTGAATGCGAGTCTGTATACACTGGCGGATTCAGGGGCCCTGAGTATAGATTGGAATTATTTTCGTTGTGTGAAAGTGTGCCAAGTTCATAATGACAACACTGAAAATTATGATAATATAATAAATTAAATTTAGTTACATTGCAGTAGACATGTGTCGGTAGCGCGTCAGGTCTACTGCCCTGAGGCCCAAAGTTCAAGTCCAGCTGGAACTTTTTTCTGTGAAGCCAGAACTTCCTGTTGAAGTCAGTACCGCTTTTAAAACCATTAAATCACATTTAAGGTTCTTCTTTTTCTTTGTTTTCAGACTTGTCTGCAAAGGCAACATTTAAAGAAAATAGCCTCAAAAACAGCGAAGTAATGGAGGCTAAAATGGGCCCTAGAATGCACCAGATTGCGCCGAATTGCACAAGTTTTTTCAAAAAAAATATGCGTTCATAATTCAATCATCTTAAAACAATTCTATCGCCTCCTCCATATCAAAATAAAAAAACTCTTTAAACTTTATTATATATTTTATATTAATTCGTATGAAACTTTTTGTCGTCTGCTGATTAATGTTTTAGCGATTACTTTATTTTATCACTTTAAGAAAATAGCAGAGTCAAACACTTTCGAATCAGTTCAAGACCGAAGTTCTGTCAGTCCTGTTCTGGGTCCAAACGGTTTGCAAAGGTAATGAGTGGACACCGCTAGCAGGTAAACTGTAATACTGCAAGTGGAAGAGATGACCATTCATATACATAGATAAGATGATGTTTCTCTATAATACAGGTTTCTTTATCTTCTGAAAACATTTGTTTGAGTATTCATTGGAATTATTTCGATGAAACGCTTCCGATGAGCATGCATAGCATGTATGGATCTTGAAGAAATAAGCAATTTAGCAGTCTGGTCATTCACATATCTGGAGATATATAAACCCAATGGCAGTTATTATGTGAGATAAGCCACCGAAACAAATTGGTTACACATGTAATAGGGGTCATAATGAGCCAGGCTCCACTACAGCTACAAAACTGTAATTAATCAACAGGCATTGACAACCGACCCTGCATGCAGGTAGGTTCTAAATCGGATAGGTCCAGTCCAAACAGTTTGAAAGAGTTAAAGTGCTATTAGAGAGGATAATTTCTTGTTAGTATGAGGTATTGGCTAAGAATAGGCACATTTCAACTGTTTGGGCGGTTTCCAGTCTAGAGCCCAGAGTGTATGCCATTTTATTTCCGAGTTTGGTCGCGATGATACCAGCAGCAAAGGCTCTGGCGAGTCTGCGCATGAAATCTAATTTCAAGAAATATTTTTGGGGTATGCCTGATTTTCCAGATATTTATGGGAGGCTCGCTTTTCGTTGCTCGGTCAACAATAGCGAAGTTTAGTAATGTAGAAATAGAACCTGTTGGCTACTTCTCAAAGGAAACAAATGAGCCAGCATACAAGTGCAAGCGAGCAGCGAATGCTCATGTCCAAACATTCGCGATAAGTTCAGGCGATATGGACCAGACATGGAAAATTGCAAGGCTTCTGAAACAATACCGGTTCGATTACGATTCTTAAGCATGATGTGCCCCCATCACACTGGTAAATGTGACAGCATCGGGGGTTACATCAACGAAGTGGCGCAGGTATTGTGGAAACGACTAAGGTAAGCCTGTACAAATGAGCAGACTCGCCAGAGCCTTCGCTGTTCATTTAATGAAGTAAATTTTACGTCGCTTTTGTGTACAAGGGAAAGCAAATGGTGAGCTGTGAACGGTGATGGTGAGCGGTATATCCAGGCTCAAATGTAATAAATAAATGACAACACTGGAGACAGATATAAAGTTCCAATTTTCTTCTTCAACTTACGCTATCAAAACTCAACGTCCAAAATATTCAAGAATGTTCAAATGATATACAATTGTAACTGTTAAATCCAAATATAATATACTGGGTTCTTCCATCTAGCTTGTAATACAGAATGTATGTTTAAATGGCATTAATTTGCTGGAAAATTCCAAGCGTTCGTTTTACTTAGTTTCTCATTCATAAGCTTTAAATTTGGTAAAATTACCAAAACAGAATAAATGTCTTGGCAAATCCAAACTCTAGTATCTCTCAAGATGGTCCAGGATTGTGTTTTTGTTTGGAGTTCGGAGTTTCAGTTCGGAAATCTGATTTAGACCGAGTTAGCCCTGGTTGGGTGGTTCGAAGTTCAGAGAAAGGACCGGGTATAACCCTGGTTTGGCAGGTTCCGAATTCGGCAGGTTCCAAACGTGCCGAACCAGGGTTCGGCCCAGTCCCTTCACCGAGCTCCGAACCCAAACTTCGAACCAGGCTTCGACCATGATCTTTCTCCGAACTCCGGACCTGCCGAGCAAGGGTTCGTCTGGGGAGGCTTGTATAGGGGGCTACCAGTATCCTATATCCCTGGAAGTAAACAGGAACATATCCCATATCCCTTTAAGTAAATTGGAAAATATCCCCTTAATTAAATTTCCTAAATATCCTATATAGTGTAGGGGCCAAACTGAGATATATGTGCTACTTTGCGAGTTTGTTGCACCCCCAGGAAGAAAAATTTAGATACTGTTTACAGCCAGGGACATGTCTGGGTGCCTTAGAAACCCATGTTTTACTAAGTTTTCTGTGGTCAATTTTCTGTAAATGGCCTGTGATCAACGTTACCCCACAAACATTGAAAAAAGCAGTACACAAAATAGTATCAATGACTTTATTTGAGGTGTAAATGTTTGATCTAGTCATAAACGCTAATTGCATACATCTGTGAGATGTATTGTCGCTCATCAGCGTTACGTATGTTACATTTTATACGAAATTGCAGAAAATGACTTTATAGATTGCATATAAGAATGAACCAAGTTCCCCAGCCACAGGAAGAGAAATTTGGTTTCTATTTTCAGTCTGGGACATGTCTTGGGGTTAT
Organism: Loripinus fragilis; assembly: GCA_964019695.1. Taxonomy (NCBI): domain Eukaryota; kingdom Metazoa; phylum Mollusca; class Bivalvia; order Lucinida; family Lucinidae; genus Loripinus; species Loripinus fragilis. The sequence continues at coordinate 7,199,126 of OZ026516.1, forward strand.
AGAAGCATATGTTTTAGTAAGTTTTCTATGGTTAGTTTTCTGTAAGTGAACTGTTATCAATATTACCCTAATTTTGAAAATAGCAGTACATATAATACAAGACTAGTAGGATAGTTTACAATAGTATTAATGTAATTATTTGAGTTTTTCATGTTTAAGCTAGACATAAACATCAATTGCAGACATCTGTAGTATGTATTTCTGCTCGTCAGAGTTACTTACGTTACATTGTTTTACGAAATTGCAGATAATAACTGAATAGATTGCATATTATAATAAACCCTGTTTCCAACCTTAAATGTGCGGTAAAGATCCCTATTCTAATGATGATTTCCATTTTCAATATTTGAATCTATTTATAATTTGTAATTTGAGATCATTTGTAGTAAGATAAATTTTAAATATGCTTATAAGCATATCATTTCTACTGGCATACAGATTTTTTATTTCAACCATATACATTGCATTGGAATTGACAGTGTCTTCTTTCATCTCTGACACAATGAAATGAAATAACAGAAATAAAAACAAGTTTTACTACCATGGGCATTTAATTTCTGTAAATATATAAATAAGGTAACGTAAGTAACAACAATGAAGTTTTGCATAAATTGATATACTAAAAATTGTGGAGAGTAGTCTCATATTTTTAACTAAGCCTGACGACACGCAGAGTCTACTCTCCACACATTTGAATAACTTCATTTATAGACAAAGTATCTAAAATAAACATTAATCTAACAGAGTTTTGTAATTTTGTTTGATCCTGTTACTTTGATACATGTATGGTAATTTGCAGATTTTTTATCAATGGTTCATAGCAATAAACATTATATTTACTTTATGATTCAAATATTAGACTGAATATACCGTACCTCAATAAATAAATTTAAATAGGACAGCAATATTTCCTGCATCTGGTGGCAAGGCATGAGGATAGGGTGGGTGTTTTCCAGAGCAGGGGCTTTCTGTCTACTTTACACTGAGGACACATCTTAAAACTAGTAAAGATCCAACTGAGCCTTCTTTGAATGGGTAACAAATTGGTCAAATTTGACGATTCACTGTTTTACAAGATATTTACCCTTTACACTATATGCATATGTTTGTCAAGCCCAAATCACATGTAACAGCACACTGTCATTATTTTAGCTTAAATATTATGTTTTCTGCGACAACTTGCTCCTTTTTTGCCAGTAGAAGTATTATATCATGCCTTAAAAAACTATGTTTGCTAAAAAGTGAGAATGACCATGAAATGTCACAATCACAGACTGTAGATCAAACAAAGGTACCATGAGGAAGAAACACATAACATTTTAGGTCTTGGCTGCATTTTGCTATCATCTAAAATTCCTCTATCGTTTTAAAATTTACAAATATGATATCAATTAAAGTACTTATCCGTATAGAAATAGCACCAAAATGTACCGGATGCTTTGCAGATTTAGCATTTACTTTTTTTCTTGTATGCTTATTACGTTAATTTTTACTGTTGACAATTACATTTGAAAAAAAAAATCAATGTATCACTAGGCCTGTCACAATTGCAATCGTCTATTCTCTTGGTGAACACGATCTCATTATATCATATTGTAAAATGCTTATTATCTTATTATATTATACAGCAATTTCAAAAGAAAATATTTTGTTTGTTAACCAAGCAAGTTTGAGGTAAAGCAACCTGAGCTATACGCATAGACTTAAAGCATATTACGTGGTAACATTTATTACAAAAATAGTAAGTGAGTATGATCAGGAAATACCACAATCACAAACTGCAGACAACCCCGTGGCACCGGGAGGAAGAGCCACTCAACCATCACGAGACACCAGGAAGACAAATTAAGCAAAGCAATCAGCTCTCTCTTCCCCATCAAGATGATTGCAATACTAGAATGGACATAAAGTAACGTACAACAAAACATAGAACAATTACAGACTCCCACAATGGGAGTAACAATAAACAAAAAGTCAACAACAACAGAACCAACGCCTTAGAACGGACAGCAGCCTAAGCCACCGCGGGGCTTTAATGCATTTTACTGGTACCAAATCTTCGCCCTAGATTCTGCTGTTGTTGAAGTACAAGAAATGTTCAACTCGCACGGAGGCCATCTTACTAATGCAATGTATCATCATGGAAAACACTCTAATCAAATTAACACTTCATGATGAAACAAAGAAAAGGGCTCATGACTCACAGATAGTCAGAGCTAAAGAAAACCTCAAGTTGAGCCACGGTGGGTCCAGCTACAGATAAGCATCAGGCACCAACCCACCGATTAAAGCTTTACGTCAGAGCCGTCATAGAGTCTGAGGCCTGACCCACCGTCGTGAAATTAAAGAGGAAACCATAGCTATAAACCGTGATTGGGTTTAGAACTAGGCATGCAGACTGTCGCATGATATCCAAATTATATCCAACCCTTATATAACGTTTTACTATCTTTTTGAATTGATCACTAAACTTAGGTTTTCCAACAATTCGTTTGAATTTATAGACTAAATCACCATAAAATATAGGTTCTGTTATGTTTTGTTGCAGAAGAGTTTTTAACCCGATGTTGTATTTAACAATTAACTCTGAGTGTCTGTGGTAGAATTTAGAAAATGCTTTTCGAATTTTATGATATCTATAACCTTGTTTTAATAATTTAGCAGTTAAACATAAGTTTCTGTTGTTGAAGTCATCAACATTAGAGCACACTCTAGCAAAACCAATAAGCTGAGAAATATATACACCATAGAAAGGAGAGCGAGGAACATCTCCATCAAGAAATGGAAAATTTACTATTTCAAAATTAAAACCATCCCGTTTATCATAAATTTTAGAAGAAACTATGCCATTTGTTATTGACAAGTTCAAGTCCAAAAACGGAGCTTCAGTATCAGAAGAATTCGCCTTATTTAACTGAAGTTCAGTGGGATATATCTGACCTACCATTTGTTCAAAATAAGGATTATCAATATTAAGTAAGTCATCTAAATATCTGGAGGTAGAGTTAAAAGCTTCAATAATATCAGCTTGATTATTGTCTGACAGAGACAACATAAAGTCTCTCTCATAACAAAACAAAAACAAATCTGCAACAAGAGGAGCACAATTAGTACCCAATTGAATACCGACAATTTGTCTATATACTTTTGAGCCAAATCTTATAAATATATTGTCCAAAAGATAATGGAGCGCATCACACATTTTCTGACATGACCACAATTTATATCGTTTAGGTTGTTCAGAAGTAAAATAGGCACTTTTATCATTACAAGCCAAATAAAGTGAGCCCTCTCTGTTAAATGTTTGTTCAATTAATTCTGTTAGTTTTTCTTTTATTAGATTATGAGGCAATGTAGTATAGAGAGTAGAGAAATCATATGTAGACAAACCAGATGCTAGAAAACCTCTAGACTTCAATTTATTAATAATTTCGCCTGAATTTTTAATAGACCAAAATAAATTTTTACCATTTCTTTCATAAACTGGTTTGCAATATTTAATGACATGGTTTTTAATTGCAGCGAGGCAAGAAGTCAAAAGCTATTTCATGTTAACATTAATTTCACATGTTTTGTCTGTTAGTGAAGCTTTATTTTAAAGTCCATTATTAGGAGTTATTTTAAAGCTTTAATCATAAACATGACTCACTGTAATTCAACGACATGGTTTGAATTTCTGAAACTCACAGATATTCTACATATTGACATGTGCCATTGATTAAAACCTGTAAACTGTCATATCAAAGTAAAATAATCAATCAAAATTACAAATTCTCTTAAATAAGTGTTTGTTAAAAATAATTTGTCCATAATTGAAAATATTTAAATAATATGTGGAGATAAGACTCTAAAATATTCTGAGCCTGGCTTGTTGTCAGGCCCAAGTAAAATTTGAGTCTACTTTCTAAACTTTTTAAATCAGTACTTTATCCATTTATGCAAGGGACAATGTTGTTACCTACGTTACCGGATGTATATTAACAGCAACAAACTATCCATCGTAGTTGAATTTGTTTATAGCTATTATTTCGTTTCATTGTGAAAGTGATGAAGACGCCATTGCACATTCCAATCCAATGTAAATTGTCAGATAGACAATTTCTACGCCAATATTAGAGGTGACATGCTCATAAGCATACTTAAATATTTATTTTTCAACCTCTATTGCCAGTTACAAGTTGTAAATAGCTTAAAATATGTGAAAATGGAAATTCATCATTAGAATAGAGATCTTTAATACAGATTTAAGGTTTGGGGGATTGGTTTATTCTAATATGCAATCTATAAAGTCATTATCTGCAATTTAGTAAAAATGTAACATAAGTAACTCTGGCAAGCAGAAATACATCTCACATATGTATTTAATTGATGTTTATGACTAGCTTAAACATGTAAAGTTCAAAAATTTTCATTTATACTTTTTAAAATATTATATTAGTCTTGTATTTTGTGTACTGCTATTTTCAATGTTAAAAGGGTAACAATAATTACATGCCATTTACAGAATAAAAGACCAAAGGAAACATAGTGAAATATGGGTTTTGAATACCCCAAGACACGTCCCATACTGAAAATAGTAACCAAGTTTCTCTTCCTGTGGCTGGGGAACATGGTTCATTCTTATATGCAATCTATAAAGTCATTATCTGCAATTTCGTACAAACGGTAACATACGTTACGCTGACGAGCTGCAATACACCTCACAGATGTCTGCAATTAATGTTTATGACTATGTTAAACATTTTAACCTCAAATAAATTCATTGATACTATTAAAAATTATATAATTTGTCTTGTATTTTGTGTACTGCTATTTTTAATGTTTGTGGGGTAACGGTGATTACAGGCCATTTACAGAAAATTGACCACAGAAAACTTAGTAAAATTTGGATTTCTGAGGCCCCCAGACATGTCCCTGACTGAAAATAGTAGCCAACTTTTTCTTCCTTGTGGTGCAACAGAACTCAAAATTTGAGATTTGGCCCCTAGACCAATATCCCTGGAAGTAAACAAAAATATCCCTGAAATTACCTACACAAAATAGACCTACGAGTACAGGAACATTTTGTCAAGCACATACTTCATGTAATGGTTTGTGTTCTATAACTTTGCATATTCTAATTGCTATTGAGTGCTCTATTTAATCGAATTAGCTTTTCCATATACATCTTCAAGTTAGCAAAACAGAAACTTCACATTGATCCTTTAAGGTCATCATTTATTTTTGCCTCAAAATGTCTTCCTCCAGTTGCAGTATATCACCTCCGATACCACCCTTACAGTTATAAGCTCATATGATCCGAAGGCTCAAGCGAGGCTATAGAATGGTATTGGTCCGGCCTCTTTGGTATGTATTGTCATCGTTGTTTCGTCATCCATTTAAATTTTGAATAAGTATATTTCTAATGTCAGTCTGCCAATTGTGATCAAACTACATGTGTATAATGGGAAGGGTTACACAAGTTTTATGTCCGATTGTATTGGACATATGGTTGCCATGTCAACATCAAGCTTCCATAGACTTATGATGGGAAAACTTTAAAATACATGCCATGATGGCAAACAACTCACATATACTTAACTACTAAAGAAACCTGACACTTTTTACTTGCTTCATATTCTTAAATAACAAATTTTAGTGCTAAGCCGATATGCTTATTTTAATATCAAGACATTAGAAAGTATTCTTCGAAAACATAATTATATTTATCAAATATAGAACATGGCGTCACGACGTCAAATATACTGTTTTTATCACTTTTGTCTCGGTAGTGTATGTCTAGATATTTTTTTGAAATCTTTTTTCATGTATGCAAGGCCAATACCAGTACAGAAAAAAGTGCATTTTAAAAATGTGAAATTAATTGCTGTGACGTCTGATATGGGGTTTTTAAGTTGTGCTTTCGGCGTTTTCTAAATGGCAGTGTTTTTTCTTTGTTTAAGCGATTTCTAGATACTGAAATGACTTTGAGTCAACCAGTCATTGTTAGAGAATGCATTTTCAAGAATCTGAGCTTATGTTTCGCGTCACGTTAAAGGGTAAAAGCGGAATGCACCAAATTTAACGTCAATTAAGAAACAACGTAAACTATGGATAATAACCGCGTTTTCTTTGTCAACGCATGTCGCTGTTTAGTGTGTGCTGTCTACTTAGTTATAGTGCCGATGGGCCACACTTTACATTAATCGCGTAAGAGTTTTACGCTTTGCAGTATACACATGTCGGCATGTAATTGTAACGCTTGACGTCGCTAAATGGACGTAGGCGGCAGCTATAAAGTTCAAAATGACTGAAACATTGTCAAAACGCATTCCAAACATCATACAAAGTGAAAAAAAGTTGAAAAAGTGCCAGTGCTATTTAAAAGCTCATAAAATGCTGATAACAGAATATTGACGTTAAGAAAGTGAAAATAGGCTTTTGGGTTGAACAATGCATGCATGCTTTATTTGAAAGCCCAGAAGATGTCAATAAAATAACAAAGAATCACACTTAGGCGATTTCTGGTGAATTTTGCGTGATTTCTTTGTTCTTGCAAAAATTGATTTTAGGGGTTACGTGACGTTTTGATAGCTGACGTCTGAAATTAGTTCATCTTTTCAAATAACTTCAGTGCATCTTTGTCTACCTTTGTTCAACTTTACGCAATGGAAAGACAAGTGTGCATCGTATTCATTTACTACCAAATATTTGACACACAGTACATGTATGTGTCAGGTTTCTTTAGTAGTTAAGTATATTTAGATTGTATCAAGATCGTGTGGTCTCCAATATAAATGGTGCCATCAAACCCCTTTCAATAGCTCCTATATACTTTTTATTGTGTGACAACTTTAAAACATCTCTCAAACATGCATGCTTACAGCTTATATGCATGTATTACCAGGCCCTTAAGGGCAATCAGTACTGTGTCTGATTTTAGATCCAGAAGCCATGAGTTTAATCCTTGCCTGGTCCCATACTATGGGCCGAACTTGCCCCGACTTAAGTGGCCGAACTTGCCCCTGACAGACTATTTCCAAATATCACGTGACAGCACCTTTTAAGATGCAGGAGACGAAATTAACAATGTTTTATATCGAAGCACATAGTCCTTTCGTAATAAAAAAAATGAATTTAAATCAGAATCTTAACACATCTTTAGATAAATAAAAACTGCAATTACTCTGAGAAATTTACTAATCATGCAAGAAAACGAGTTTTCTGGTACAATGTCAATGTACCTTTCAACAATGCAACCATTGTGTACTCGTGTAATTTCCAAATATGTTTCCCAGCCCCATATCTTAGTTTACGTGCTAAATATAGCCACATGGCGAATATGCCCCGAGGCCGAACTAGCCCCGGTCTCCCCTATAATGTTGTTATATCTTGTGTCCAATTACATTGCTGTTTTATGCAATAAAATATATTTAATCTAAATAAATGAAAAAAATATTATTATACCGAACCGGTTACGGTACTAAATCCCGGTATCGGAAAACCGTACACTATCGTCATTTTCCGTAGATTCGGGCCGTGTCCATTCGGCTATTGTCGTATGTATGACCGAATTCGGTTCGGTTACAGCTTTTAGCCACAACCTGTTTCCACGGACCGCGTCCCGATCGCTTGGACTGGGGAGTTTACAAGTTTACGCGTGCGTTGGAAAAAGGAAAAGAAATCTTGTGTGCTTTGAAGGTAAAAGCGTCGCTAAAATAATTTTTTTAACCTACATCAAATGGTTTCGATCGGGACCGTCTCAGTTCTCAATCTGTTATCTTAGTCGCTTGGCTAACTCGTTTCGCTCCATGACCAGTTCGCCCCTAGACGTTTCGTCCTAGTCCGAGTTTTCTCTGACGTTTTAGTGGCTTTTCTTATTTTGCCACTACACTCGGACCCAGTAATACTGTCTATTGGGTCCGAGCACTACATTAGGCCTAAATGAAATATATGTGTGGTTCCTGTTGCACACCAACAAAATTTAGGGTAGGTAGGTAGGGAAATTATTAAATTTTGTTATCTATACTGGGATAATCAGTTTTCGCCAACGTAAGCAGATATGGTTCTGAGGATAGCAAAACAAAATACAACCTGACCAGAAAATGATTTTATCATATAATTTCAACCTTTTATAATAATGTGTGATATCTTAGACCATCAAAATATGTTATTTAATTTGTAAAAAGCTTGATTTGTTTGTGCACCCTTGTTGTTGTTGTTGTTGTTATCAGCCTTTTGGCCGAAGTATCTCTCTGGTAGGAAAGCTCTTTGGTACTTCTTTCATGGTAAAAGCTCTCAGGTACATTTTGAAAATAGTAATCTAATTCCGACAACTCTTGTTGACCTGAAAAAAGAGGCCTCAAAAAGGGTTGGATAGACAAAAAATCAATAGATGTTATGAGACAAACCATTTTTTTCATTCAATGAATATAAATTATTGTGAATCTTCTATCAATTAATTTATTGTAATCAAAAATATGTCAGTCATGTTTTTTTTCTATATTCAATCCAATTTCAGATTGATTTCAACCCCTAGGTTCATTGGGGTGCTACCACATAGACAGTAAATGAAAAAGTAGACATAAAAACTTTCTTTTGTGTACTTAAGGGATACATCAAGCCATTGCAGGCGAAAGATTGATATAATTTAACAAAAAATCATTTTTAGATATATGGTCCGTACAGCTGCTTATTAGCCAGACCATTGTTTCTGAGTCTTAACATTAATAAGAACCCCCTTATGATAAAATCAATGATTTTCCCCACTTGGGACCCCAATACATCACTGAGTTTTCTTACCTCCATCGTGAGGGTGTCAACACAAATGAAGATGAAGGAAGCGATGTATTCAATGAATAAAACATATCAGGATCAAAATTTAAAGATTGGGGTTAAAAAGAATTAGTGAAAATGGCAGGAAAACATTGATGCAGATATGTGACCATTATTTTACCACTCAGATATGCATTTTCTTACTGCTAAAACAACTTAACAGACAACTTTTCTTTTGCCCTTGGAAATCCCCTTTTCAGAATGAACCTGTGATGTCACACAAGTGAAAAAAACGGTAGGAATGTTCAATTGGCGAAAATACATTCTTGGCGAAATTAGCTTACTCCACTATATCTATTTTCTTAAACAGTGATAGCCAGGGACCCCACTGTATCGTACCTCTTATTTCTAAACATTAAGTGCAATAACTAAATAAATGCTTGCCAGTATTTTTTCATTCAACATCCATCTTTTAATCTCTTTTAAGTCTATTAACAGCAAAACATTTCAAATCCAACCCTTTCTCGCATTTAAAATGTCATGAACTGCCGCCATCTTGAATCAGTGTCAATAAAAAGGTCACACTTCTATATCGATGCATTGTGGGTAATCTCTAATTTTTTCAAGTATGAAGCGCCAGCACTGCTCAAAATTTTTAAAATTGTGTAATGTAACTCAAGATAAATATATTAGGCAAGTTTAACAATGCTGAACACATTAATTGTCAAAACTGTGAACCTAAATAAAACAACACTATTTACAAATTTGATTTTTGCCTATTTTTTGATGATCATCAGGGTGGTTTCAAAAGCTCTTTGGGGGTTAGCCCAGTCATATAAAATGTGAATTTTCTTTGCTTGTGGTTTCTCCTGAAAAGTAAAAACCAACACTGGCTCGGTTCTCAACTTTTGGACTGCTCTTGGAAATATATTTGGCAAAAATTACCATACATTCATAAAAGGCAGCACTGGCTTTTCATATTTTTGAAAAATGATAGCAGGTGACCTTGACATTCACAACTTCTCCCAACTACAGACGACATATTCTCCCAACTGCAGACGACCATTTAAGCTTTGGTTAGTTCACACATTTTTGTTTTAATGTTATTTTTCTTGAAATTCTGTTGTAAATTTGTTGAAATTATTCAAATTAAGCATAAATGAGTATTTACCACATGCTTTTTACTGAGATTTTCAACAAAATCGAAAGTGAAAGTATCCCTTGACCTCGTTGATAATGTAAACATCCGGTAAAGAGTGCATGGGCAAAATATCGTAAGGATCTAGAAATAGATCGATACAGTGGCTAGAACGATATAATGGCGAGGGAGTATACGTCATATCCCGCTCTGGATCATCGAGGCGCTTTACGCACTCCGTGAAAACACAGGTAATTCTCCGTTATCCCATCATATTTTGGTGAAATTATAACTTGCAATATCTTTAAAACTACTCAAAATTTTTAGCTGAAATTTTCAGTATCGATTAGAAATATGATTTTTATTTGATATAGAAAGTGATTATAAAATAATCGGACATATTTACGGACATATTATTGATTAAAATTTCAGGATTTTGAACGCTTTTTAATAAGTGTCTTGCATTATTTTCACCGAGTATTTCAGCGGAGCTCTTCAGCGTGAGGTTACATAAAGCCTAAAACACCCGGATGACTTAACAATAGAATCTCTACTGCATCTACCCCTCTCAGAGATTACATGCAGGTGCGCGTCAGTGCGGTGTTAGTGGAAGAAATGCTTTTAAAAATAAAAAGTTCTCATAAGATTTGTTAGTTGTTATTTGTTTGTTAGTTATAACATTTAACAAAGAAAATAGTGACAAAATCTGAAAAAGTGCCCATTTTAGGTATTTTTTCTCCAAAGACCATTTTAATGTTAAGGGTAGGGGTAAAAAATTAGGGTAGGTAGGCAACAGGAACCACACATATTTCATTTAAGCCTTAGTGGCAAATATCAAAATAATGGAAAAGCCACATAAACATGAGAGAAGGCTCGGATTAACTGGATCCGGCCCAAAATTGGCCTATTCCTTTGCTTAACTGAATTCTTTTTCTTTACAAGAATGATGTAGGGTCATTGTAGGTACATTCGGACAGTCTCGTGTTGAAGTCTTTCTGGGTACACGACCTGTCGTACAATGCAACATTTCAAATGACAATTATGACATATGGATGCTTATATTATTCAAGATATGGTTTAAAACAATTTTGTCACAAAAATATGATAAAAACCTTGATAAGTCCTCGCTACTGTTCTGTTCTATAACTGCCTGTTGAGGCACACCTCCGTATGGAGTTTTCTTAACTTTCTTATTTATTTATTATTATTATAGTCTCTTTTTTTCTCTTTATTTGCCCTATCTTAGTGTCTGAAGAACTTGCTATAGAGTTGGAGTTCACGCTACTGTGTACCACCGCTACCTTTTCCAGCCGTTTCCAATTACGCTTTGGCACCAGATTAAGTCTCTTATATCTTTCAGTATGTAGTATTAAGCATAGTCTCTTTGCTAATTTCTCAATGTTTATAATGGTAGTTTGGACCTTGATATCTTTGGGATCAGTGAAAACACCTGCACTGTCTAGGACTAGCTGGACCAGATTTTCAGAGTCTATAGGAGACGGCATGAGATACTCAGCACAATGGAGAATCCTTTTCAGAATGGGCTGCCTCACCTCCTCCAATGCACTACACCTTATCATAAAATGATCAATTGTTACTGGCTCTTCTTTACACATAAGGCAGGTTGGGTCAATCTCATTTTGGTTGAAGGCTGATCTGTTCACTTGCAGGATGTACGTGCCTGTCACCAACTTTAGTTTCACATGAATGGATGGGATGTCACGAGCAATTCCAGAGTTCCGCAGCAACCAATGCGTGCGTCCGGGGTAATACTGATCTGCTGTCAAATGTTCAAGTGACGAGTATAGTGAGGATCTGGATTTAATTCTCTCCACCCAATAATCATTAACATGTTTGTTGACAAGTGACTTCCATTGAGCCTTTGAGGGGGGTGCTTCTACTGCATTCCAACAATCGGGAATATTGTATTTGAAGAAGAGCCTGCGCACAGTAATGAACCAGCTGTTGCTATTAAAACTTTTAACACACAATTGTCTACTAGCTATCCGCTTCTCAACCGAGTCCTCATCCAGTCTGCATACACTTCCAAACAGCATCAAGGCCCTCTTGTGGATAACAGCTTCTACTGGAACAGCCCCAGACAAAACATATACTGCCGGATCGGCCACTGTGACCAGGAGTGACAGGATCTGCTTGATGAAATTCTTATATGTTCTCTCCAGCCTTTCCATCAGAGCTGCTTTAGGGGTTTAATATAACCTCCATCCCATACACTAGAACTGGCAGGACATAAGTTTGCAATAGGTGAATTGATGTCTCTGGGTCTAAGCCGTTTTCGCCGTGAAGTCCCGACCCCATGAGGCAGTAGACTGTTCGCCTTGCCTTCTGTATGTTGTATGCTACTGCAGTCTCCTGTGTATCGGCTGAACGGAGAATCCCCATATGCATGGCCTCTTCCACTATCGGCATTGGCATGTCTTTCATCTTAACTACTGTATCGTTGATGGGACATCGTTTAAGATGGTTAAATATCTGCAACAAAACACTTTTCACTGGCTGCAGCAAGAATCTTTCCATAACACTATAATCAACTGCTATATCTACCAGAAGCTGTAGGATTCTCTTGTTTTCTGCCAAGACGGCTGCATCATCTGCACATCCAGGTACCACACATGATATCTCGCCAATGTGACATCCTACGCTGGTTAACTGGAGCCTATCAAAAAGACCATTGTCATAGAGCTTGTATAAGTCCGTACTTAGGATTCCACCTTGACGCACACCTTGGTCCACCTTAAAAACATCAGAGTAGGCACCATTCCACTTGACCACAGACTCTGCCTCCGCATGCAATGAATGAATCAATGACCATGACACACCCTCGACACCTGCATGAAACAATTTCCTCAGAAGACTGTCGTGCGAAACCACATCGAAAGCTGACTTGGCGTCTAAAAATGCTATATAAATAGGCCTGCGCAGATCTTTATATTCCCTTATGGTCTCCTCAACAATCAGAGAGCAGTTCATGGGCGAAGAATGCTTTGTAAAGCCACGCTGTAAGCTGTTTTGCTGAGCCTCGATTGCTGGCTGGATACGGTCTTTAAGCAGCGTTTCGACGACCTTGGTTATGGTTGGTAGGATGGTAATCCCTCTGTAATTCTTTGCATCTGTGCTTAGACCTTTATTCTTGAACACTGGGGTCAGGGTACCAATCGACAGGGCCTCTGTGACCCGTCCGAAGCGGAAGATGCTGTTGATGATACCAGTTACCTTTTGGAGAAGGGAATTACCGCCATGTAGTAAGTGCTCAACTGTAACCCCATGAATATCTGCAGCTTTACCTCTGTTCATTGACTTCAGAGCCTTGTCTACCTGTTGCTCCGTAACATAGTCTTCAGGGTTCTGTGCTGGTAGGGACTTGCATATATCCAATATATCCAACATCTCACTGGCCACCTGCTGTTTGTATTCCTCATCAAAGTCCTGATGGTCTGTAGGGGTAGCCAACAATCCGAAATGCTCTTTCCAGGCCAGGAGAATCTCATTCTCAGACTTGTAAACTGTGCCATTGACGGATAATTCATTAACACAATATTTGAGCTTTCCTCTCTGTTTATTAACTAGTCTATAGAAGGTTTTCATGTCAGTTGATTTGGCATCCAATATCTGCTGTCTAGTATGCTCTCTTGCTCTGGCCGATTCAATCCTACATAGTCTTCTAAAATAGGATGAAGACAACTTCTTGTTTAGCACCAGTATATTGCCAGCTTCGTTGGGTCTACTTGCAAGCTTCCATTCCTTGAATGCTCTCTTCTTGTTCTGGATGGCCTGTTTGATCTCTGGAGTCCATGTTTTTAACTTGGCTCTTCTAGGTTTCGCCACTTGGGTGTGTCCAGACTGTTCTGATGCTTTCACAAGAATCTGGTTGAGCTTTCGTATCTCTGCATCCAACCCTCCCAATGTTGTGGGGTTTTGATCCACTTTGGCAATGCCTACTGTCACAATATCCCTATACTGGTCCTTATCAATCTTTTCCCTCTTAACCTTAGATGGCGGAAACGCTGTCTCACTAGTAGACCTGACGGCACTTAGCTGTATATCAAAGCTACACAATATGGGGTAATGGTCGGATACGTTTGGTGCAAAATCATCCATCACTCTAGTTCCACATACTCGATCTTGGATGCTCAGGCTATAAAATATGTAATCAATAGTGCTTGTTTCTACTCCGTTAGATCCAATGTAAGTTTTCCCCGTTTGCAGCCATGACAACTGATTATCGGCAAGGAATTTCCTGAGACTTGTCAGTCTCTTTGTAGCTTTCTGTGAAGTTGAAGATTCGTTAAAGTCCCCTCTGAGAAGAATAAAATGTGAGCTCTTAAATTTCTGTATAATTTCTTGTAGTTGTGCCAGACTATCCTGGAACTCGTCCACATTATCATGCATATACGGCAGGTTGTTGGGTCAGCAGCTCAACGCACTGGATTCTATTGCCTCTGTCTGGTAATACTCTGACTAGGTGGTCAATTGTTCGCTTCCACAATATTGCCACTCCCCCGTAGCCCCTTGGCATTTGTACAGGCAGAATTGGGTCCCGGGTATCTACCGCTTTTCCAGTTCCTGTCATAGAATCGCAGATTGCACTCAAATTTCCTAATTGACAATCGAAATACCAATGTTCTTGTATCAGGATAACGTCGGCGAGTTCAGACAGCTCTTCGATGACGTATTTTGATGTTTCAGCGTTCTTACAATTATATGTCACAATATTAAGGTTATTTACAGGTGATGTACATATGGGTGATGCTTCATCTGTGTTGCCTGCTTTAGTCTCCCCCTGTTTGGCCGGGCTCTGTACAAAAAAGACTGATTGGCTTCTGCGGCTCCCTCATTCCCTCTCTGCCTGGTACCGTAGAATATAGGAGGTCCCTCCACTGTGAAGGGGCTACCTGCCTGACTCTGAGGTGTGTCAACTGTATTGATGATGTTATCCCCTGCTGTCGGCTGTGCTGGGGTGCAAGGTTTGGGTGGGCCCTGGAGCTGTTGTTCTTGATTAGTGCTCTCTTCTCTATCCAAGTCCTTCACTGGCATTCTTCCGTCCTCACAGGAGGGCTCCACTAATTCGTCCCGAGTTCCATGAATAACTGCAACCTGCTCTGTGGTGATGTGTTTGGGGTGGGCTGTAAGTTGTTGGACCTCTTGCTCGAACCTGGCTTCCATCTCACTTGGTGTTGCCACCTCTGTCTTTCTTGCAAATTCCTGGTTACCAACACAAGTAGATGGTCTTGGTTGACCCTGTTTGTGGGTGGACTCTCCCCTATCGCTGGACTTCGGCTCAGGCATCTTGGTTGGGACTCTGTGAATGTCTGGTCTCCTCCAGTTTCCTGATCGCTCTCTCCTGTAGCGGAAGGGTGCTCTCTCATGGTACGCTCTTCTTGGGACATGATTACCATCTCTCCTCTCATGGCTGACTCTCTGGGTTTCCTGCATGTCACCATCTCTGGTGCGGCTCCTCCCATATTCAGTTTCCCTGCGGGACATAGGATGATTCACCACAGGAAAGGGTTGCAGTTGATCACACCTATTGTTCATTTGCTCAGGGTTTGCATTTCGGTTAAAATTAAAATCACAATTACTTTCAGATTGATGCTGTTTAAAACTTGGGTTAAAATTTTTCATATGTTGGGAGTTTACATATGGGTTAAAATCAGTCCTTTGCAATGGATTAAAACATTGGGTAAAACTTGTCTCCTGTTGGGAGTTAAAATCTGGATAAAAGTCATGGAATTCACTATTCACCTCATATCTCAAATTTGATCCAAAGGAATTGCTATTGTTGACCTGTTGCTGCTGCTGTATAAAATTATCAAGAGTTTCGAGTGAAGAAATCTGTTGTGAAACCTTCTTCAGAATAAAACTGGTTACTTGCTTGTGGATGCCTCTGATCAGCTCATTGTTAGATTTATGCACTGGGTCCTCGTTTGGCCTAAACACACCTCCATAAGAGTTATTGCCTTCAGGCTGATGTACGTTACTACCACCCTGACTGGAGCCCCAATGGTTTGTACTTGTTTGCGCGGGACAGTGCGCGGGAATACAGGTTGATATAGGAGTTGCTTTCTCCAGCATACAAATTTTTCGCTGTAAGGTTCTGATTGTAGCCTCTAGTTCTACATTTCTTGCCTCCGTCTGCTGTAGGTAATCTTCAAGTTTCCGTGAGTCATTGTTCTTGGATCCAGCCTTTGCATCTCATTTTGAGGTCCTCTTCCCATTTCTTATGCTTGATCTGGAGCTGCCGCAGTTCACGCTGTTTAACGTTCAGTGCGTCTGGGTTCTTCTTATCTTTCACTCTGGTGCCGCTGCGCTGGATTGGATCACTCACCTCATTATCACCAGTCGCAGTTTCCACAGCTGTCTTCGGTGCACTTTGTACTGCTATCAGCGTCTGACATGGTTGGATTTTACCTTCTCTTGTCTCCTCTCGCTTAGGAATCTCCTGTGATAGACCTGTAGTTTGCCTACTCTCATCAATCAGGGTCTGGCTAGCAGCGCAGCTTAGGCATATCTCTCCACTGTCACTGGCATGTACAATACAACAATCGTGGCATTCCAACTGACAGTAATCACATCGATTGGGGGGCTCATCTATTCTTGTGTGGCACATGTTACAATCGCTTCCACATTCTTCTTCCAGGATATCGGCCGCAGCGGAACCATCACATGTCGCAGAGGCTGAAACGTCAGGTAATACCAGCAGGGACTTTGGACTTTTGGAGTCTGATGGCTGAGGTGAAACAGGAGTCTTAAGGTTAGTATTTTCCTTCAAGTCAGCACAAATTTTGCAAATATAAATGAATCCTGGGTCGTTGTGCAATCTGTCTATGTCAAATTCTGTTAGTTTATCACAAAAATAGTGGATCCAATGCGATCCTGCCTCACAGTATGCACCGCAACTTTTTGTTGGCCGTTTGCATCTCAGACTTGTTACGTTCTCTTCATCCTTGCTGCCATATTCCTTCTCTACCGGGGGCTCAGATGGTTTATTCGTCACAGATGTTTCTTGGGCAGACGGCCTGTTTGAGGTATCGTGCACATCATTTAAACATGTCCTCTCATCAAGAACCCTCTGCAGCTGACTACCTAGTATTTCATTGAGGGATGCGACACTTCCTAAATTCTGATCTTTAACAGCTTGGCACATAATCTGGTGAATAACGGGCAGATGATCTTGAATAAACTTACTATACTGTTTACCATTCAAGAGTGTAGTGTTATTAGTAGGGTATAAATTAGGGTATACCATCTCTCAGAAGTAGGGCTATCACCCTGTATGTCTGCTGAACAAGAGCTTTCTTTAACTTATCTTCACTGTAATCAATAACACATCTACCTTCTTCGGGGGGCAACTTATTAAAGAACTCAGTACAAGCAAGTCGAAACAACTCAAAGCTAGCGGTGTCTAATGTACCAGTTACCCCTCCCGCCTTGACTTCATAATCAACATTTACTTGTTCACATCCTTGCAGTTTTCGCTTAAGGGCTCTATTAATATTCAGGGTGTAGTTTCTAGTAGTCACAGTATGGGCAGGACCATGTACATTTGAATTTATCTCTGCACTGGCGGAGAACACATGTACTGGGGATGAATTACATTTGTTGCTCTCATCAATGGGGGCTGCCATTTTGTTTCCGGGAGGTCGGCCAGCGACGGAAGACATTTTAAAATCAACAATAAAATACCTCTCGTAATCCTAAGTCAATCCATAAAAGTATTAAAGATATCAGGTAAAATTTTAAAATGATCCTGAGTTACTAGGATATGAGAGCGGCTGAGATAGCCGAGGTACACAGAGCGTGAACTATCCTTCCTTTGTTTGAGTGGTTGGTGGATATTTCTTTTCCTGGCGTAGACGATACTCTGCCTTTGATCTGACAGCTGTTTCAATCAGACAATTGCTGGTATATTCGGACATACATGCTGGTACAATTGGACAGCAACAAAAGTGATGCATATGTGCGTAGAATCGGTAGACGAACATCTTATTCATTTATTCTTCAACAAAATATAACACTTTGTCCATAAATACTGATCAAGGAATAGTTTCAGCAGCTTCTCTCTTCCTGTTACAGATTCAAAGAACGACAGCAATTAAGCTTTTGTGAGATAGGGAGGATGTGTGCTACTGATCACCTTGCACCACCCAATGACACCCACTATAAACTACATGTACTTTATTGTTTATATTAAGACAGTGTAAGGAAGGAATGTAGGACATTTCGGCCTCAGACAACTCGGACCGGACATTTTGGCCACGGACGTTTCGGCCACGGAAAATGCCAAAGGTGGACGTTTCGGCCAAATCATAAATTTTGGGTTGGGGTGTGTGCATGCATAAATGTGTGATGCATTTCTTATGAAATAATTGACTGAATAGTCTTATATACTATACATATCATGCATCTTTGAATCAAATGTAAGTATTCACATGCATATTTGATTTCAAAATATTATGAAATGCATCACACATTTATGCATGCACACATCCCAAACCCAAAATTTATGGTTATGGCCGAAACGTCCACCTTCAGCATTTTCCATGGCCGAAACGTCCGTGGCCCAAATGTCCAGGCAGAAACGTCCTAGGCCGATATGTCTGTGGCTGAAATGTCGGAGCACCGTAAAAAATAAGCAATTTCTCACTTGCCCAACACAGGTAAGCTGATAGACTGGGAAGTTTGCACAAAGGACAAGCTGAAATTCATAATAACTAGAACACATTATTCAATGGCGCGCCATCGCAAATCCCCACGCTCTCGAAGATTTCTAATGGTATTTGATCCTTTGACCCCATCCCAAGGTCACCAGTTTGATCCTAAGGTAAAAGTTTTCAGTGTATCCTGGTCTACTGCTCATCCCCTTTAATTTGATATGCCACATGACCATGTTCAGAAAATTAAATTTTTGAACCCCCACCAACCCCAAGTCCCAAACCCTGGGGCATGCATGACCCAGGGGACCGAATGAAAATCCCGTCTTATATGTTTTATATCTTTCATTTGTGAGAAGACACACAAAGTTTAGTTGAAAAATCTTTGAAATTGACTTTGTAATTGAGATTTAATGATATTTGACCTTTTGGCCCCTCCCCAAGGCCCCAGGAGGCGGGGACCCAAAAAATTGTGCCGTTGCATGTGCCCCAACCCCCCACGGTACCCCCAAGTCCCACCCATGGGGCATGACCCAGGCGACAGAATGAAAATCCTGTCTGATATGTTTTATATCTTTCATTTGTGAGAGGACACAAAAAGTTTGGATTAAAAATCTTTGAAATTGACTTTGTGATTGAGATTTAATGATATTTGACCTTTTGGCCCCTCCCCAGGGCCCCAGGGGTGGGGACCAAAAAAATTGTGCCATTGCATGTGCCATTGATGTTAGTTACTCACACACCAAATCTGGTTGAATTCCGAAAAAAAATTTTTTTCGGACCACTCAACCCCCCAAGGCATGACCCAGGAGACCGAATGAAAATCCCGTCTGATATGTTTTATATCTTTCATTTGTTAAAAGACTCACAAAGTTTGGTTTAAAAATCTTTGAAATTGACTTTGTAATTGAAATTTAATGATATTTAATTATTTTTGACCTTTTGGCCCCTCTCCAGGGTCCCAGGGGGCGGGGCCAAAAAAAAATTAATGTGCCCTTGCACTAGTGTTGTATCGATGATCGATTATAATCGATGATCAATCAAAATTTTCTTTCGATTCTACTAATCGATTGTGTTTGGTAATAATCGATTATAATCGAAAAGGTAAGCTACTATTCCAAATTAGCAACTTTGCTACAAGAAAAAAAGCAATCCATAATTTTAAAGGTCTATAGAATGTGAGGAATAAATTACAGTAACTAAGAAGTCTTCAGTGCACACCTTAACCTTTTGTATACTAGTGTCTCCTAAATGCGTACTTTGACAGTGAAGATCCAGATGAAATGCCACAGAATCTCTGCATCTCACCAGGGTCTACATTGATTACTTCAGAAAACTTTTAAGAAATTTATGCAATTTTATTTGGAAATAATAACCTGGGACCCCTTGATGTATACAATGGACCTGTTTGAAACCAGAAAGAAGAATCTATTAGTGCATAAAGGGCTAAAATGTCAATGGCTATTAAATTAAGTTTGCTGTCAGGACCAGTTAACAATTGTGGTAATTTAAGGCAATGTACATAAAATAACATGAAACTGATGCTAACAATTTTTATATTTGCAGTTCAAGGGTAGACATTATATGGGTTGTAACCTGTGTTTCCTTTTCATTTGTTAACTTTCGATTATAATCGATCATCAATCGAAACCTCCTGGCCGATTCTTTTCGATGATCAATTATGAAAAATCCAATAATCGAACAACACTACCTTGCACATCCTATTCATGTGAGCAACTCACACACCAAATTTGGTTATATTTCGTCCAACGGTTAAGGAGGAGATAGCGTGACGGACGGTCGGACAGACGGACGGACGGTGGCGATTGCAATATCCTTGACGCTTTTTAAAAAAAGCGTGGGGATAGTTAGACTTCGCCATATGGTCTAAAACTATGAACCTAAGTTTTCGGACAAACATGTCTAGGCAAACAGTGGAGATCCATATCAGACTGCTCCTAGAGGAGCAGTCTGATCATGGTCTTCACTGCTTGCCATTGCATCTTTGTATTTTGAGCCTATAAGAATTCTTAGATATGTTAAATGAATCATGTGGCAGGGCAAGTTAAAATTGTGGGGGACAAGTTGCTTTTGTCTTCAAGTTGCCCGTCGGACAAGTTGAGTTCTCTGGCTTATTTCCAACACTGTAAGAGGATAAAACATTCTTTTCCGTATATTAACGTTTGCCAAGCCCGAGTGTGATAATGTGTTGCAGCCCAAATAGAGGCTTCTTAAACATTTCAGCAGGCGAGAAAAGCAGACGGCTTTTGTTGCGATTTGCGCATTAAGGGTTAAGTTTTTTTCCTGATTTTTATTTCAGATAGATCAATATAATGAGGAGACTTGTGGATCAGATGTAAACAAGTTTGATAATGTTCAGCAACACATCTGGACAGCAAATATTGTCTATAAGCGAGTATCTCAATACACAAGAAGAGTTTGTTAATGTACCTTAGAGGTATCTAGACTTAATGCTATGGCAGTATATCATAAGAGATGTTTGGACTAAGTGCAAATATGTCAGTTGTCAGCAAGAGACGTCAGAGACGGCTTATCCAAGTCTTACTTTTTCTTTTCCTTCTTATAATCTTCCTTGAATGCAGGAGTTACTTAACATCCTACTACCCGCGACATCCAGTAGAAGTCCAGGTACCACCGGGTGATAAATATGTTACCACATACAGCAGTCATTGGAAGCCTCAGACTGTGAAGAAGATGTTATTTTGGACACCCTTTTTTGGTAGCTGGCAATGGTCTGAGGATGCAAAGTTAGTTCTAGCAAATTGTTCTTTTAAATGTGAAGTGACCAATGACAAGTCACAGATAGAAGATGTTAATGCTCTAGTGTTCCATGCCAATGACATTTGGACATTGTCTGGCTTTTTTGGAACAATCTTAAATCCACTTATCAAGCTTCCATCATACAGAGATCCTAATCAAGTCTGGGTCATGTGGAGTATGGAGCCAATGTGTTATATGTGGGGTAAAGTTCCTTCTCATATGTTTAACTGGACTGTACTCTATAGACGTGATTCTACTATACCCATGCCATTTTCTGCATTTGTAAAAGGATTTAGTAATACAGAGATAATAAAAAATGAAGAAGAGCTGAAAATACCCATTAAACAGAACCATGCTGTGAATTATTGGGCAGAGAAATCTAAAATGGCTGTAATACAAGTGAGTAATTGCAAGGATCAAGCAAGACGATATAAAGTTATCAATGAGCTTGCCAAATTTATAGATGTTGATGAATTTGGTTCTTGCTCAGGAAACATGATTTGTAAACACGGCATTCCAACTGTGATTTGTGGTCAAAGATATTTCAAACCATATAAGTTTTATTTAGCCTTTGAAAATACATTCTGTCGCGATTACCTTTCGGAGAAATTCTGGAATGCCCTTGAGAGACATCAAATACCTGTGATAGCAGCAACCAAAGTAACCCTAGAAACGGCACCACCTAACTCTTACCTAAATGTCTATGACTTCCCTAGTGTGAAACACCTAGCAGACAGAATGCTAGAGATAGCTGGGAATGCAACTCTCTTTAATAGTTTCTTTGAGTGGGAGAACACCTATGTTCATGACCCAGTACACCCTTATTGCAAGCTGTGTCAGCGGCTACATGAGGATCATCCTGCCCAGAGCTACCATGACATGGAAGGATGGCTCAAAGATGACAGCTGCTCAAAACCCACCGTAAGTACCACATACTATAGACAAAAAAAGATAAAAAATAGTTTGAAACAGAATTTTCAAAAACTCTGTTTCTAGCTATTTTTGATCTGTGTTTGTCGACTGTTAAGAGTGTTTTCAATTGCCGCCTATGGGATGTGAGTATATCACTTGTTTTCTCTAGACAACAAACAATAGTTAACTCTTTTCTACATGAATATTCATGCTAGGTTACACCAACTATGAATAATTATATTTAACATTCACGCTAAGAAATTGCTTGTCAGCAGACTTGGGGTCAATTACTTTGAAAAAGTAACTAATTACATACAATTACATTGGAAAATGTTCAATTAAATTACAATTACAATTACATGGCTTTTGAGTAAAGTAATTAATTACATACAATTACTTTGCCAAATGTAATTAATTACATCACAATTACATTTCACTGCCACTAATAGAGCTTCATCTGATTTTAATTTCAGAGATATTTGAAATGAGTTAAAATCTCATAAAAAAGTCTGAGTAACCTTGATATTCTAAATTCAATATATGTCTATTAGGTTGATCTTATTTTTTCCTCTTGTATCAAGTTATTGTCAAGTGATGCAACTTAAACCAAATGAAATGTACAAAATCAGTTGTTGTATTTTGTGATTGATGACATGATCACACTAGAGAAACTACAGAAACTATTATTAGTTTTTGTTTGGGATGGAGGGGGGGGGAGGGGGATAAATTGCAAAAGTTCTCAAACAAGCTCTTAACCACAGAACAAAGTTCAGGAATACACATTGGCTTGAGAAAAGTCTTACAACTGTGGACGATAAACCATGGAAATTATTTTGTAAAACTAGCTTAAATGCTAGAGAATAACCGTTTTCAAAAAGTGTTAATAAAAAATCTGTGTGGCCCTATGAGTTCTGAAAGTTGGCAAAAAAGTACAAAAGGAATATCAGAAAGTGACAAACTAAAATATTACTAGCCTGTTGAAATGCTGGCTTGACAAGCAAGAGGTCGCTAGTTCAGTCACCACTGGAACATCTATTTTATGTTTATTTTTAGTTTTTTATTAACAATGATGGGCCCCAGGTTCACTGAATGAGTAAATTTCAATTTAATTTTCTGAATCACATTTTATGATTATTAATTTTATCATTATTATATTTTTTTTTTATTTTATTTTTTTTTATTGAAAATGGCAAATGAGCAGTTTAAGGGCTTTAAATAGTGTAGTGGATAGATTGGGTCATGCACCTTAGCATATGAGTGTGTTGAAAATTTAACAAAATACCTTCAAGGAGTCAATTCACTAACCAACACTATTGTCTGAATACATACTATTGTTGAGATTTTCACACCTTCTTTGTTTTTGTATTGTTTTGGTAACTTAACTATTAAAGGTTGATTGTCACAAAGTCATATCTTTTATAAGCAGATAAACAAAGAATAAATAATTTGCTTAAAAAGGAATAGTAGAAGTAACATACAGTTTGTGTCTTCTGTAAAATTGCTATATTCTATTTTTATGTCTATAGATATTAGCATGACTAGTTCATGTTGCATTCAACTAGTACAGCAAATGATATATGCAGAACAATTCATTTAGCAGTATTTTAAGTAACAATGATAATCTTTAGTAACTGAAGTTCATAACTGATCTGGCAAGTACATGTAATTAAAAAGTAATTGAAAGTAATTGTTAATTACTCCCATACTCTTACAAGTTGTCAGGTCCACTAGGACTCCCGATCATATCTAATTATATTTCTATAAGCAAACAGAGAAGACCCTGATCAGGCAAATCCATTTTGCAGCTCAATTAGATAGTTTTCTTCCTTCAGAACTGTATGTCCTTGATTAATGTTGGTTTGTAAAGTAAGTATGACAAGGAAATGCTACAGTTACAGACTGCAAAGCAACCCATGGCTCAGGGCCACTTAGCACAGTTGGTAATGTGTCTGACTACAGATGCATATCTGACTGCAGATCCAGGGGTCACAAGTTCGATCCCGTCCTGATCCTATACTTTCGGAGAGTTTGATCATGAAATAATTTCTACGGTCATTTTCCTCCCTTCTGCTGATACATTCAAGAACGATTTTTGTCAGTTACAAGGGAAAGTATGTACACAGGGTACTGGTTAAAGGCTTGTTCAAGTCTGCTCAGAAAAAGGTGTAGTAAGGTGAACTGACCGTCCTACCATGACCATAGCTGTTGCCTGGGATGTAAAGCAACAAATTAAACAAAAAAAAACAACCCATGGCTTCGTGAGGCAGGACTAGTGCTTTGGAAAAAATTACTAGAGGAAGTCATATAACATATTACTCCCTTATGTTCTTTATTGCATACACTTTTAAAGGGCAGGTGCGGACGAGTGAAAATTGTAAGTCACTCATCCTGCAGGACAAGTGCAATATTTAAATATTTTTGTCCCCTGTTGTGGCAACACAATTTAAGCAACCAGCTCTCTTTTCCTCTTCCTAACCTAGAAAGGACACCGAGAACCGCAGTACAAACTCCTTGAGCAAGAACATTAATCCTAGCTTAGTACTGGTTCAACCCAGGAAGACCTGTCCCTTTATAACTGAAAGATTGGTAATGGGACGTAAAGAATCAAATCAAACAAACAAAACAGTACAAAATAAGAAGTCTTTTGATATTTTGCAAACAATTTGTACCCAGCTGTTTGCCAAAACTGAGCAGTTTCTTTATAACACACATTCATGTTGTTACTCCTAAATTTTTTACCATGGAATTTTACAAAGGAATTATAGGAAAAATGCTGTGGAATGTTCATTTTCCTATAATTCCTTTTGTAAAACTGTCTCTTTATAACATGATTGACCTATATGGACCTCGACGCGAGAAAACCTGTCTTCGGTGGTTTGTGAACAACAAAGGTGCAGACCAGCCTGCGCATATTCGCAGTCTGATCAGCGCCTTTATTTTTCGCTTTTTTGAAAGTAGCATATCCAAACGTACTACAAGGGAAATTTCAACTTTCTAGCTAGTCCCTGAAACTGAGGAAACTGGTTTGAATCTTGCTTTGTCGGAAACCGAAAAGACAGGTTTTGCCGCGACGAGGCCCATATTATACATGGTCTATTCCTATGGAGCCCAAACACAGCTTTATAAAGGGACTGCACTGTAGCTTTACTGTTGTTGTTTTTTCAGACGTGGAGTGTGATCAGTGAGTTTATAGACCGTTTTCTCTTTGACTGGGGACTATGGTGAACAACAAATATCTGGTAGGTACAGAAAGAAAAGCATTCAATGCAGTCGACCTATTTTCTTCAAACTTTATATAAGAGTTGATATTTTAGAGGAGTGGCTTGGGATTGTAGATGGGTAAATTTCATCAAATAAGCTAAGAGTTATTTCCCTTTATTTATGTTTAAAATTGGTTTCTGTGCTCTATCTTGGGCATTTTTTTACCGATTCTCTTCAAACTTATTGTGTTTGAGTTGATATTGGGCAGGAGTGGTTTGGGATTGTAGAAAGATAAATTTCGTCGAACAAGCACTGAGTTATTGCCCTTTATTTATGTTGAAAATTGGTTTATGTGCTCTATCTTGGGCATTTTTTGGCCGATTCTCTTCAATCTTTGTATATGAGTTCATATTTGGGAGGAGTGTTTTGGGATCATTGATGAGTAAATTTTGTCAAATAAGCTCAGAGTAATTGCCCTTTATGTTGAAAATTGGTTTTGGTGCTCTATCTTGAGCATTATTTAATCAATATTCTTCAAACTTTGCATAAAATTTAATATTAGGAAGGAGTGTTATGGATTGCAAATCTTTTAATTTTATCAAAAAACTACAGAGTTATAGCCCTTGATTTGAAAACATGATGAAATTTTGTACATGTATATAAGATCCTGGTTGAGACAACTGCATTCGTTTTTTTTTTATAAATATGGCCCTTGATTTAAGGATTGTCTTTGTCATAAAAATATTTCATGGCGGGGTATGATGCATGCTTGCAGCGCTTTTATTGATGGATGCTGAACATCTGACATTTTTTCATCCTAAATGATAAGGGGGTGTCTGATTTGTGTATTTGTAACTCCCAACAGTTTTCATTCCTTTATATTCAAACTTTGCATTAGTTAGCTTTATTGTACAATTTTACGAGAGTATATACAAATATTCCCTCTTGTAGGTGGGACGAGTTGAAGACGAGTTTACCTGCTACAAGAGGAAATATTTGTATATTCACCAGTAATTGTACAATAAAATTTTTGTATCATGACCAATAAAACAAACACGATTTAATTTATTCATCGGGTATTCAAGTCAATTATACCCCCCAACCTTGACAGGGTCTTGTGGAAGTTATTGAACAGTTTACATCTAAGGAAAGGCGGCAAAGTCATGATACAATGATTTTTAACGCATTGACGATGTGCACCTTCTATTTTGTGTACATTTGATATTTTATAAATGTTAAAATTCATAATTTGTTACTTGTGTTGGCAATTCTAAAATTTTCTGTTCTCAAATTACATATTTTTGTCACTTTCCGGATTTAAAAAAATTACTGATTTTTGGGAGTGTTGAACCTAGACATTATTACCACAGTATGTAAACTGAAATAAACATCCTGTACCCGTTCCTCCTAGCTCTCGCCTTATACATTATGAAAAACAGCACTCGTGCGTATTCAGTAGTCCGAAATCGTGATGTGAGAGTTGTTGGTACAGCTGTAATTGCGAGGGCCCACCTATTAAAATTTCATTTTTCCATAGATCTTAGTAACTGTTACAGTTACTACTATGTAATCATGTATACATGTGGTTGCCAATTCCGCTAAAACCATGCAAACTGGCATTTAAGCTCGTTTTCGACACGGAACGGCTCTGATTGTGAGTAAGTCTTTTTTTAACAAAGCAAAATGCAAAGGAGGAAACCGTTAAAATCATGGAATAAAACGGAATAAAATAGATAAAATGGCTTTTCTTACCTTGTTCGAATGTGTATTGTCTGTATCGCTAACACTATACATCGAAACATGTACATGTACCTAAATACACACATTTTTCCGACGACTGGTTACGCACGAGTGCTGTTATTCATGTTTATAAGGCGAGAGCTAGGAGGAAGGGTATAGGATGTTTATTTCAGTTTACATACTGTGATTATGTCTACATCACATTTGGAGTGCTTACATTGTGTTATTTGTGTGTAATCTGTAACTTTAACAGTTTTCATTCCTTTATATTCAAATTTTGTGTAATGATTGTTCACACATTGAAGATGTGCAAGGTCGATGCAGGTCCAGAGCAGAGTTTGCTCCAACAAAATCACCTGAGCCGAAGGCTCCGAGGTGAGCTATTAGTATACCAATGACTCTGGCGTCCATCGTCCATCCATCCGTCCATCCATCAACATTTTCAAACACCTTCTCTGAAACCACCGGGCCATTTGAACTAAATCTCCTTAGGATGGGGGAACAAAAGTTTGCTCAAATGGTCCTGGTCACATGACCAAGATGGCCGCCATGCTCATATATGTTAAAAACCCTTTTAAAATCTTCTTCTCCAGAACCAGAAGGCCGATGACCTTGGGACTCAGGTCAAAATTCAAAATTTTCAGAACACGGTCATTACTGCATATCAAATTAAAGGGAATCAAGAATGCAGCAACATGGTAGCAAATATTTGCCCCCACCCCCACCCCTCCCCCCCTCGGTTCAACAGATCAAAATTCGACTTTTCCAGAACATGGAGGTATTGCATATCAAAATAAAGGGAATCACAAATGCAGCAACTAGGTAGCAAATATTTAGCCCGCAGACCACCACTCCCCCCCCTCCCCCTGACGCTAGGGGTCAAAAGGTCAAAATTTAACTTTTTTTCAGAACATGCTCATGTTGCATAACTAATTAAAGGGAATGGAGCATAGAGTATTATGCAAGCACATATTCTCTCCTTACACACACCCTCAACCTGTACACTAACATAGAAGCAAACACTTTGACCTTACACACACCCCTGATCTCACGGTCAGGTTGAAGTCAGATATTGAAATTGTACAGATAAGTTTATTATCCCCCGACGAAGTCGGAGGGATATAGTTTTGGCGTCATCCGTGCGTCCGTCCGTCCATTCCGTCTGTCCGTCCGCACTTTTTGTCTGTCCGGAACCATATCTCAGTACCTATCGGTCAGATTTGATTCATTATTGGTACAAATGATTAGTACCATGAACTCTGGATATCCTATAAGTTTGGTCAAAATCGACCCCTTAACACTTGAGTTATTGCCCTTGTTTAAGTATAGGGAATTATAAGGCAAAACCTATATTAGCTCTTTTGTGTGATGATCTTCACATTTCGTCAAAGCTATTATATTTAACAACTTCTCACTATTAGACCATGATTGCCAAGTGCCTGTAGATAAGCATGGCAGTGTCAAAGTTTTACCCCACCCCCTTTGACCCCACCTAAGGGGTCAAAGGTCAAATATTTAAATTTCGCAATAACTTAGGCAATTGTAAATATTTTTTGCTGAAATTTTGCATACAGGCAGAGCAGCAATAAATATGAAACATATCAAACGGGATTTTAGTTTGAAGGCCTGGGTCTGAGCCTGTTGGGTGGACTTAGGGGGTGGGGCCGAGGTCAAAATTAATTTTTTTCAGAATATGGTCATGTTGCATATCAAATTAAAGCTGACGACGCTGGCAACAACATGGTAGCAAATATTTTGCCCACAGACACACCCTCGACCCAGGGGGTGGGGTCAAAAGGTCAAACTATATATTTTTCTGAAAGTAGTCATGTTGCATATCAAATTAAAGCTGACGACGCTGGCAGCAACATGGTAGCAAATATTTTGCCCACAAACACACCCTCGACCCAGGGGATGGGGTCAAAAGGTCAAACTATCTCTTTTTCTGAAACTAGTCATGTTGCATATCAAATTAAAGGGAATTGAGCACAGAGCACCATGAAAGCAAACATGCTGTCATTACACACACCAATGACCTCTGGGATGGGGTCAAAAGGTCATTTTATTTTTCTTTTCTAAAGGTGGTCATGGAGAGCGCAGTGGCTCAGTGGTAGAGTGCTTGACTCGAGACCGAAGGGCCGCGGGTTCAAGCCTCACCGGCGTCACTGCGTTGTGGTCCTTGAGCAGGACACATTTATCCTAGCTTAGTACTGGTTCAACCCAGGAAGACCCGTCCCGCATAACTGAAAGATTGTTGAGTGGACATAAAGAATCAAATCAAACAAAAAAAAAAATAAAGGTGGTCATGTTGCATATCAAATTAAAGTGTAAGAAGTGTAGACCTAC
This sequence comes from Loripinus fragilis, assembly GCA_964019695.1. Classification (NCBI taxonomy): domain Eukaryota; kingdom Metazoa; phylum Mollusca; class Bivalvia; order Lucinida; family Lucinidae; genus Loripinus; species Loripinus fragilis. The sequence continues at coordinate 7,228,670 of OZ026516.1, forward strand.
ATGCAAGGTAACACTTTGAATTTACACACACCCTTGACATGACGGGGTTGGGTTTAAAGGTCATATATTGAAACTATGCAGATGTAAGTTACAGTGATTTTGTTACCTGGGCATCCTGCATCTTTTGCGCATAAGTTTTTATTTCAGCGAGTCCCGGCGAGTCCTGGGATGCAATAGTATTGCAGACTTGTTATTAAAAATAGTGTTTTGGACTCATAAATTTGCAGTTGGGACTCATTGATATTGGAAACAGGGAGTCCCAGGACCCTTAAGCCCAAATTGTAAATGAATCACTGTGTAAGTATATTTTTTTATTAAACTAAGCACTTAAACATACTTGACAGGTGTTTGTTATGATCTGAATAATACTTGAAGTGAACTAAGGGTTAGATAAATGGGATTTATGTTTTGTGATTTACATGTTTCTCTCAAATAGCCCTTCATCGGGGGATATAAATTCGTCGAATTTGTCTTGTTTTTTATTGAGCTAACCACTGAAATCTAGTTGATCGGCTTTTAACTTTGATATGTATGATACCCAAGGTGAACTAGGGGTTGGAGAAATGGGATTTATGTTTTGTAATTTATAAGTTTCTCTAGAATAACCCTTTGCCGGGGATATAAAGGGGTACTTGCATCTGTGCCCACGCATGGATTTTCTTTAAACTTTGCACAATAGTGACTCATTATATACAAACTATGAAAATGTATGTATTGAATCAGATAGTTAAGAATAAGGCTTAGGAAGCAACCCTGACGTACTCCACCTTTGAGGTGGCACCTGTCTCTAAATTTCCATGTCCTAAATCGATAGTTTTGTTTATTTCTATGATTTGTCATCTAGATTGAATCCAAAATACCATAGGCATTATATTAATACCAGGAAACCATTTGGATAAATTATGGTTTACGTTTTCTGAAGAAGTGATTATAGAATTTCAATATTTTTTTTCAAAAATTTACAAAACATTCAACATGAAATTCCAAAGATAGATAGGTTCTAGTCGTTGTCAAGATATCATATTATCACAAAAACATGCCATATATATCCTACCGATCTGAGTCAAATTTCATGAAAATCCAAAACTGGTAACTTTGTCATTTCCTACCTCTTATGGGTATAGGTCAGTTTTAGCAAAATTAAATATTTAGTTGAAATGAATCAATAACTCGACAGAAGGAGGTTGTTTTTAAATCTACTTCCACTTTTTTTAAAGAAAGACATGTTTAGACAATTTCAAATGATTCAGTGGCCAGAAATGCCAAAGGTAGTGGCCCCATGTCATGGCACTATGGGGCCAAGACAATGTGCATCACTTCCTCAAGTCTTGCATGATATTGTTTAAGAAACATAATATCCTATCAGTTAACGTGTGAAAACAAGAAGACCAAATATTTCTATGCATCCCAACTGAACTAGAGTAACCACATTTTGGTGCCGTGACCAGAATAAGGTGAAACAGAGTCATATCAAAGGTATCATAGAACAGTGTTCTACATGAATATGTGAGGTCCAGAAACAAAACTGTATGCCTGGAATATACAGCCAGCCAAAAAATAAATGTTGCCATTTGATGGAAATCAGCATCAGTTTTGCAAAACAGAATAAACAAAGAAGATTTAAGCATTAATTTAGCAATACCTTTGAAGCCAAGAGTTCTCTGTGACCAAAATGGTTAATTTTAACCAATAGGTTTGACAGGGACTTATTCTTGTGAATCAGGTTTATTAATGAGGCTTACAATTATAAAACATAGATATAAGGTTTTTCTCCTGTATGAACTGACTTGTCATAAGGTTTCTCTTCTGTATGTATTAAAATTCTTAATAATGTTACATATTAAGTTTAACATTGGTTAGATGTAGTTTTAACGTTCTAAACTAGATATGGTAAGTCCGATGTCACCATATTGTATCGTTTTGGGTAATATCATTGTGTAAGCACTTCATTGAATAAGAATCATGGCACTTAATATCAAAGAATATTGTTTTTTTTCTTTTTCCAATCAGTAATAGTGAAAAACACTGAACATATCAACTTCTACCAATAAACGTACTAGCATGGTGATTCAAACTAAGCAAGTATTCAAGTATGTTTTACACTGAAACATAATTATTGTATTTTTTACATTTCGATAAATTAGGGCCATGTGTTTACATCATGTTGAAATAATATGTTACCGGTCCTTGAATTTCATGAAATTTTGTCTACATATTCTTAACATATATGGAAAGTTTATATGTTGAAATGGTATCTTGACAAACACCGCAACGTGTAAAAAATTTAATTCCAAATTTGACTGAATACAAAATATACAGTTGAAAATTGGGGTACTATCTCATAAAAATGAATGCCCACTCGCTGTTCTAATACATACAAAGCCATTTATAGTATCAACGAACTTATCAATGATATAGTTATTTAATAAAACATTTCTGCGCCGGTTACATGATATGTTAATTCCTTTAGAAATGATTATAACTGGATACCCTAAGGTATTGTAGTAATATCATACATGACGTCATAAATAAGCAATGGAATTGCATAAAAACTCAAATGCACCATAAATATAAAAGTCATACCCGAGACAATTAATAAACATAATATTATCAAATTCCAAGCGTGGGCAGACTCCCATGTTAATTTCCCATACCATGAAAGAGCCCCTTTGACAAATTTGCCTTGTTTGACATCTGTTTTGCCAGGTGACACATCCTATTCTCGGAATTCTAGGTTTAGTTCGGTATATTTCAGGATGAAGAAAGAAATACAACCGCTACTCATCATCTCATACAACGGAGCAGGGTATATGGTTAAAGGAAGAAAGTATGGGAGATGACTTTCCAGATTATTTTGCAAGAAGCATAAGAACTGTTGAAATCCAGCTTATGGCAGGCAAAGCCCTAGAAAATATGGGCCACAGTTCATGAGATTTTGGTACTTGTTGCATATGTGCAGAAGCCTCCTTTATACTGTAAATCCGGAAATTTTCGCGAGAATTTTATTTTTCGCGAATAGCATTAAAAGACATATTTGTGACGCTAAAAGATCTGCGACTAGGGCATGATTTACATATATCAGTAAACGACATAGTGAATTCGGGATTTCACAAGGATTTTATTTTCACGAAACTTCGCATATGCAAAGTTTCGCAAAAATAAAACCCTCACGAAAATTTTCTAATTTACAGTATGACCAAACTCACCTATACAGCTGGGATAGTGGTCTTAATTATAAATATTATTTTATGTGAGCATATGCTCTGACTTGCTTGTGCCTTCTTTGCTCCACTATGTAATATATGTATGTGTATGTGCCAAAATCTTTTGTGCTGACCCATATATGCTTTTCTATGCAAAAATGGTGATATTTATCTAATTTATGAAAATACAGTAAAACCTGTCGTAAGCGGCCACTCAATAATAGGCAAAACAAAGGTCTTAATGACAAATGGTAGCTTAATGAAGGTCAAACTTATTGCATAATTTTCCACTGGAGCATTCTGCAATTAATTATCCCTGCATTAAGCGGCAGTTGGTCTTGAAAACCAATTTTTGGTCCTCTTTTTGTGTGGCCCTTTCGACAGGTTTTACTGTATTTGTTGTGTTACTTATTGGAAGCATCTCGATGAGGTATGCTATGTTTGAGAAGAGGAAAAATGCTTTGTGGGGATTGGGTTGAGAATAGGAAAAATGCTTTGTGGGGAAAGGGTTGAGAATAGGAAAAATGCTTTGTGGCGGTAGGGTTGAGAATAGGAAAAATGCTTTGTGGGGAAAGGGTTGAGAATAGGAAAAATGCTTTGTGGGGAAAGGGTTGAGAATAGGAAAAATGCTTTGTGGCGGTAGGGTTGAGAATAGGAAAAATGCTTTGTGAGGATAAGGTAACAAACTTCAGACATTGAAGATTGACAAGATATTATATTACTGCGGACTGATGAAATCCAGTATTAAGAGTTTGTGATACAAGTTGGATCGGATCCATCAGGAATTTAGGTAGTTGTAAAAAATTTTACCTTGGTGAGCTTTAATACTACATAAAGTTTACATCTCCCATTGACATCTCAAATTGAAAAAGCATTATTGTTATAGCCTTAATAAGCTTTAATTTTTAAATATAATTTATGATATATGTTTATGATTGTGGCTCATCTGTATGCACTATATTGCAAATTTTAACACACCTCGCCTATAGAGCCAACGGTAATAAACTGTGATATATCGGACAATAATTCACAGCTAAAGTGCGTGATAGCTGACGTCACTGGAAAATGACGTCATTCATGGCGTTAGACGGTGTAACGTCGTTTTACGCTCGTAAGACGTTACAATTACATGTGAACGTATGCGACATAGTCTAAATATTGGCGGGAGTTCTTCAGTGCAATGGCAAAAAGTTGGAAGAAGTTGAAGACTTCGAATGTGTTTTCGTCGTTTATTGTGTGTTAGAATCGAAATAGATAAGCTCCAGTGCTTAATTAAGAAATAGATCAGCTCCAGCAGTGAATTGTTGAGTAATAATTCACTGTTTGGAGGTCAGTTGTAAAGAAGATCAAATCACGAGCGCGCAGCGCGAGTGATTTATCGTCGTACAACTGGCCGACAAACAGTGAATTATTACTCAACAATTCACGCACTGGAGCTGATCTATTTCGATTCGAACACACAGTAAACGACAAAAACACATTCGAAGTCTTAAGCTTCTTCCAACTTTCCGCCATTGAACTGAAGACCTCCCGCCAATTCTTAGACTACGTCGCATACCTTTACATGTAATTTTAACGTCTTTCAAGCATAAAAACAACGTTACACCGTCTAACGCCATGAGTGACGTCATTTTCTAGTGACATCAGCTATCACACACTTTAGCAGTGAATTATTGTGTGATATATCACAGTTTGTTAGCGTTGGCTCTATAGGCGAGGTGTGTTAGAATACTACACAAAGTTTACATCTCCCATTGACATCTCAAATTGAAAAAGCATTATTGTTAATGCCTTAATTAGCTTTAATTTTTAAATATAATTTATGATATATGTTTGTGATTGTGGCTCATCTGTATGCACTATATTGCAAAGTATGGTTGTATAATTTTTATTTTTGTATGATTTATTATTTGATGCTCAATATTTGTTGTTTATCTTTAAACATTTTAATGTCAATGTTAGTTTAGTTAACTGGTAAAATGCCAAATCGACAATCATTTACCAAAAGGTAGTGTTTGGTATTGGGCCCAAAAATTATGGGATAATTCAAAATATTCATTTGGGGAGGTATATTGTCGTATATGCAGTTGAAAATCTAGTAAAACTAAATTTCTGACCATATATTCTACAATATACCTCCCCATTTTGAATATGGTTATTACAGCATGTTCTGCACCAAATAAAGGCACACCAATTTTATACTAATTTTCAAGTACAAATTTCTCCATTATCTCAGTCTAGCATTTCTGAAGTAGAATTTTAACACTTAAATCAGTAGTTTTCGTGATTCTTTAGTCCTTGAAAACTGTAGGAGAGTCCTTTAGAAGTCCTTGAAAAGTCCTTGATTTTTACTCAGACTTGCCTGTATGAACCCTGATGCAATCAGATGTTACATTACAAAAGCAACTGCATTAAAAGGGACATATTAAAGATTTTCATTTTGCTTTGTAATTTTTTTCTTGTGTCTAAATTTCATTTTTCATAATGTTCAGTGATAAAATGAGTCTAATCAGCTGGTGCCCATTGGCAATAAAATATTGACTCAGTTACTTCCTTTGAATTAGTTACTTCCCTTTGCTATCAGAGCATACCAATGACGTCGCAGAGGCAGTTTATGAATGTCTGTGAATGTGGAATCGTGTTGGATGCCAATAATTTTTGTAATATTCCCGGATTAAGAAGGGTTTATATGTTGCATAATGCTGCAATATGCAATCTGATCAATAGATGCACTCTCAATGAAATCATATTAGGATTTAAGCGTATTAAATGCCCTACGATAATCTATTATAGTGCTCAGAGATAATGGAAGTCTCAGAGATGGTTCAAACGAATACAGAGGTTTATACGCACAAAAGAGTCATGAAAACATCTAGCTAACCATCAAGGTATTCTCCATACAAGCAATAAAATCCGCAATTGAATTCCGCAATGAAAAGTTATATTAATTCAGTCTGTGCATCTGAACCTCTGTGTTGCAAATATTTAAACTGACTAAACAAATTTTGTTCCTCTGTTTGATTTGATTCTTTACGTCCCAGTCAACATTCTTTCAGTCATATAAGGGCGGCCTTCCTGGGTTGAACCAGTACTTAGCAGGGATTAATGTGTCTTGCTCATGGACACAACGCAGTGCAGCCGGTGAGGATCAAACCCCCAACCCTTCAATCTAGAGTCAAGCACTTTACCAAAAATTCACTGCGCTGCCTAACAAATTTTGTATATTGTGTTGAAAATCCAGTGGGGATTCCTATCAGTCTGTACATAGGGATCTTCACATTGCTCTTTAATCTGACACCGAAAATTAAAACATGCATGGCACATAAAGATTTTTAATTACTTTGACGGTTGAAATTGTATCTCATCGAGTTGAATGTCCATACATCAATTAATTGGAGGCACATATAACGCAGAATGAGAGAGTCTTTATTTCTTATTTCTTGACCAACTCGTGAAATTTTCCACTTAATGCATATTCATAGATATTATTTATTAATGCATTCACAGCCATCTAGTGGGACTAGAGCAGCTAAATTTTGGTCTACTCCTTCATTGTTGACTATGTCTCGAAGTTATCTGTGTATGCAAGCTGCAAAGACTCTGTCCAGACTGTGCGCCGATGCAGAAATGTCCACAGTAGCATCATGAAACCTACAACGAAACAAAATTAGTTTTTTAACAGAAACATGAAAAATGTTAATTTATAACTCCTAGCTCTTGTTTCAGATTGTCCTCGCTACGACTTCGATATATCAATAAACACACCGGATAGGAGGCAATCGAAAATGTTAATTATTTCGACTATGGTACATAAAAATCGTTAGAAACAGAGTTTTCAATTGCCATTTGTCGACAAATGGCAATCGAAAACACTGTTTCTAGCGATTTGTTATTCACATTCAGTTGTACAGGCTGATCTGCACCTTTCTTTTGTGCATGCAACAAAGTCAGATTTTCTTGCAACAAGGCCAATAATATAAAATGGTCTCTTTTCCATGCAATATTGGCTTTATTCAATATTGGAGTCATATTAAAGAAAATTACTGTAACTGGTAATTCTCACAATTTGAATTTGCAGGTAAGCCCCTTGCTTAAATATATATTGTTTAATATTCTCCCTCTAGATCTTTTAGAATTAAGAAATAGATCAGCTCTAGCAGTGAATTGTTGTGTAATAATTCACTGTTTGGAGGTCTTTTGTAATGATCAAATCACGAGCACGCAGCGCGAGTGATTTATCTGTGTACAACTGACCTCCAATTCATGCACTAGAGCTGATCTATTTCGATTCTAACACACAATAAACAAGAAAACACATTTGAAGTCTTCAGCTTCTTCCAACTTTCTGCCATTGCAATGAAGAACTCCCACCAATACTTAGACTACGTCGCATTCTTTTACATGTATTCATTTACATGTATTTGTAACGTCTTTCAAGCGTAAAAACGATGTTACACCTTCTTATGCCATGAATGACGTCATTTTCCAGCAGAAAATGACGTCAGCTAACGCGCACTTTCCTCACGTCGCATTCTTTTACATGTATTCATTTACATGTATTTGTAACGTCTTTCAAGCGTAAAAACGATGTTACACCTTCTTTTGCCATGAATGACGTCATTTTCCAGCAGAAAATGACGTCAGCTAACGCGCACTTTCCGCATGCTTTCAAAACTGTGAATTATTGTTTGATATATCACACCTATTTAGCATTGACTCTATAGGCGAGGTTGTGTTAGAATTGTCTATATAGATCTGATAAGTACCAAACTTTTGCGAGTGAATACATACTTTATACATGTAAATATCATGATATTCCTATTTCTTATTTTAGTTTACTCTTCATACCATATCACAATTTGCATTTCGAATCAAAATTTTGTAAACATTCTTTAAATCAAAATTTTGAGGATGTCAGCATTATTGTTTTATTTTTGTATGATTTATATAATAATTTTTTATGATTGTTATTTTTCATCTGTTAGCATTATATTGCAAAGAACTATTGTAACATAATTAACTACATGTATTTATTTGATAAACAATTATTGTTTGTCTAAGCATTATATTGCTTGTTAGTTTAATGTACTGGTGAAATACCAAACTGACAACCATTTACCACAAGGAAGTGTTAGGTGACCTTCTGTGGCATTTCATCTGGGTATTTGCCAATGTGCCTGTTTTTGATTTTGCCATGTCCAATAGGGTAATAGATATGTATGCACTTATCTTACAAATCTTTCTGTATTGTTCTTAGAAATCCGTCTGTAGATAAAAAAAAATCTGATGTGGTTTACGAAACGACATTCTAACAGATTTTTTTTTGTTTTGATCTTACTAACTTTTCTATGGTAAATTTTCTAAAATCTTGAACACCAGAAAGGCATACCGGTTGACAAACAGGGTAGACCCCAGATCAGACTGCTCCTGAAGAAGCAGTCTGATCAGGGTCTTCCCTGTTTGCAATTTTGACTAGCATTGCCTTGATGAAGCACAATTTTATATAGGAGCAAAATAAGAAAAGTGTATGAAATTTTAGAACATTTACCTAAAGAAAAGACAAATGACACCCAATTTCATTTCACATGAGATTTCGAGCCATTTATGTCCTACAAAAGCCATAAAATTGTTATCTGCTGAAGATGAGGATAGTGTGCCATACTGATTTTTGCCTTTCTGAGTGTTGTAGGGTTAATGATTAACACACAATCATTAAAATGGGGATTATTTGGGCCGCATCGCGAGAAAACGTGTCTTCGGGGTTTCTGACAAAGCGAGACTCAAACCAGTCTCCTCGGCTTAAGAGAATATTGAAATTTTGCATGAAGAAAGTTTAGATTTTATTCTTGTCAATAAGCAAATAACAAAGGTGCTGATCAGTGTGTGAGTATGCGCAGGCTGATTTGCACCTTGGTTGTTAGCAAACCAGCGAAGACAGGTTTTCTCGTGTCGAGGCCCATTTTATGCAGTATATGATGGCTTGTACTGTAAATCCGTAATTTTTTGCGAGAATTTTATTTTCGAGAATAGCGTTAAAAGACATATTAGTGACGCTGAAAATTCGCGACTAGGGCATGATTTACATATATCAGTAAACGACAGAGTGATTTCGTCATTTCACGAGGATTTTATCTTCACAAAACTTGGCATATGCGAAGTTCCGCGAAAATAAACCCCTGGCAAAAATTTCAGAATTTACAGTATATAATTCAATATTTGTTCTTATTAGGACATTAAGCTGGAACTATTTATTGAATACATTTATGTATGTTGTTATATCCCTCACCATTTTTGTTTGTGGAGGGTATACTGTTTTCGCATCGTCCATCCATCTGTCTGTAATGTTTTGTTTCCTTAAAATCTTGAAGTCATTGCTGGAATTTCATCTAACCTTTCAAACATATTCATATCTACAAGACAAATGTTTTTAACAAAAAAGTAAGGGCTAGGAGCCAATTCTGTTTGTTATTTCCCATTGTAATTCTAAATTGGTTTTTATACAGGGTTTTGCTATGCTAATGTAGTACTTACACGGGCCGATCAACTCCTACCATAACTTTTTATGGAGCAATTTGATACTTTGTCGTACAATGTAGTAGACACATTGAACATATGCATGAAGGAGTTTGGTTCAAAATTTTTTTTTTTGACAAAATAGCAGCTATGAGAACTTAGACAATTTTCCCCTAATACAGCTTTTGTATATGCATAGATAGTGCCTTCATGGGCCAATCAACTCCTATCACAGCAATTGATCGAACAATTTGATACATTGTTTTCACAATGTAGACACATTGAACATATGCATGAAGGAGTTGGGTTCAAAAAATTTTTTTTGACAAAATGACAGAGAACTCAAACACTTTTTCCTTTATATGACTTTTGTATATGCATAGATAGTGCCTTCATGGGCCAATAAATCCGACCACAGCTTTTGATGTATTAATCCAATACTTCGCTTGCACAATGCAGACATTTTGAACATATGCATGAAGGAGTTTTGTGCTAAAAAATATTTTTTGACAAAATGACATCTATGAGAACTTAGGCAATTTTTCCTGTATAATTGTTTATCATATGACGTCGCGTCTGGGAGTGAAATAACGCCATGCAATAAAATCGAGAAACCACTAGTGGTTTATAGATTTACGGGAAACGTTGACGTCCATAACGACGTTGCGTACATGATGACAAATTGATAATGTTTTTAAAGTATTTGTCACATGATAAATAGAATCTAACATTCGTGCTCTTGTATTATTGAATTTATTAAACTCGTTGCGAAAAAGTAATAAAATGCTCGGCAAGCCTCGCATTTTATCACTTTTCCCCAACTCGTTTAATAAATTCAATAAAACATGAGCACTCATGTAAGATCCTCTATATATGCAGATAGTACTTTCATGGGCCAATTAACCCCTATCACAGCTTTATCAATTCCTATCACAGCTTTATCAACTCCTATCACAGCTTTATCAACTCCTATCACAGCTTTATCAACTCCTATCACAGCTTTATCAACTCCTATCACAGCTTTATCAACTCCTATCACAGCTTTATCAACTCCTATCACAGCTTTATCAATTCCTATCACAGCTTTTGATGAATTAATCTAATACTTCACTTACACAATGTAGACATATTAAACATATGTACATGTATGAAGAAGTTTGGTGCAAAAAAAAAAAAGATTCTTTTACAAAATGACAGCTAATAGAACTTAGACAATTTACCAATATAGAACTTTCAGATGTGAATATTTTTATGTATTTGATCTTACCAAATATTAACTTAAGCAATGTAGACATATTAAACATATGCATGAAGGAGTTTGGTGCAAAAAATAAAGATTCTTTTACAATATGACAGCTATTTGAACTTGACAATTTTTCCAATATAGAACATTAAGGTGTGAGTTATTTGTGTATTTTATCTTACCAAATGTTCCAGATTGCCAACTTAAAAGATCATTAGCACAGATTCTACTGAAATCTCATTTTCAGAACTAAGATCTGCTGGTTTGAACTATCACTTGCCAAAACCAAGTTTTTTCACTGACCCTTACTGTGTATCATAAGCATTAACTCTTTGTATGATAATTTTACATGTTTGTGGATAAGCTTTTAAAATTTATGTGAAAAAAAAAACTATCATGAGCACCATCAGAGTGTCAAACAGTGTAGATCCAGAATAGGCCTGATGTTTTGTCAGGCTTGATCTGGGTCCAAACTGTGTGCAAGGTTATCAGCAGAGGACAAAAGTTGCTGCAAGCAGGCAATGAGTTAACCCTTAAAGCGCCAATCACGACTGCAGCAGACAACAAATTTTGTGACATCTTTCCTAATTTTCGAAAGAAATAAGGAATGATATTTCATGAGAATCGTCTGCCAGCAGACGATTCTCATGAAATATCATGCCTTATATGTTATTTTTGAAAAAGAGGCAAAATTTGAATTTGTCATCTGCTGCAAATTATAGATCTGTTTAACATAAGCCACGTCATGAAAACCCTGCCCCTGGTTTCAAACAAAAGTTAGAAAGGCCAAGACAAACAGCGCAGACCAGGATCAGACTGTTTCTGTCTCTACTGTTTGCTTTTCTCACAAGCATTTTTGTGAATTCCAGCACTAATAACCAACATTCTATTTGTGAACTGACCGAGAAAAGTGTTCAAAATTTTAGAACATTTATTGTATGAAGTATGGCAGCAACAAATGTAACTTAAGAACATGCTTATCTGCATATTTGCTGTTGCCATACAGCTTCTGTGAAGTCTGATTAGATCCTTGCACTGTCCACAAAGTATAACAGTTAGGGTATGCCATCTAAATCCTAATTTATTATTTGCTTATTAGAAAATATAATATCTAAACTTGCTTTAGAATAATTTCAACATACAAGCTAGTCTCTGTAGCCGAGCAGGCTGATGGAGTCTTACCTGTGTGCAGATCCAAAGACCAGTCTTCTTGTGACAGGAGTCTTTTTGGCTCACATAACAGCGTAATCAGAATTGCAAATATATTTGTTGACTGAGCACTACTAAAGATACAGAACAGTGTCATTGTCATCACTGAAAATATTTAAGAAATGAATTTGATTTTTGGAAGGTTCATGGAATCATGAAGTATTCATGATTCCATGAACCTTCCAAAAATTGAATTTATTACTTATATTTACATTTTATAATAAATAACTATTCAATAGAAATTATTTATTATTTAGGAGATAAAACAATTTTGTATTTAATATTTAATCTTATTAACGGTTTTGTTGGAGTGTAAAACGGAAAAGCCAAAGCCGAACAGCCAGTGTGAAAACGGACAACCAATGGAGCAAACAAGAAGCTTGTTTTGCACATGCGACTCAGGTGTGGCTCGCTGTCAATCACAACACCAGTGTCTCATCTGGAGAATGAATTCAATGTTCAAAGCAAATTGCCCGTGCAAATGAGCTTGACAGCTGTCAATCAAAGTTTGTGTCGTTCATGAGGCTATGAAGGGTTGCAAAAATCTAAAGATTCATTAAAGGCTTGCTTTGAAAATGTATATATCATTCTATATTTACACTTAACCAAATTCAAACCATAAAGATTCAGTCTATGAAGTCCCTGTAGCTGAGCAGGGTGATTTGATTCTTATCTTTTCTGAGATGAGTTTCCTTGCAACTTGATATATGGGTCTAGTCACGAGAAATCTGTCTTCTGGGTTTCTGACTAAGTAAGACTCGAACCAACCTGCTGAGCTACAGAGTCTAGCTAGAATGTTGAAAATTTTCTGAAGCAATTTAGATTATATTTCTTCATAAATGAATAATAATGGTGCTGTCTGGTCTTCACCTTTGTTGTTTGCATACAGCCAGACTTAGTCAGGCCCCGAGGTTATAATATTATTTCCATGCTCAACTCAGCTGAGCACGAAATTTCAACAGCTCATAAAAACTAAACTACCAACAAATGAAGAAGTTTATTGGTTTAAGTCTCTCAGATGTTGTACAAGTATTTACCATGCTAATAAATGTTAAAATGCCAACAATTGTTGGCATTTTAACATTTATGAGCAGGATAGGTTTTGTGCTCAGCTGAGTTGAGCATGGTACAAGTTTCATAACCTCGAGGCCAGGTTTTCTAGCGACAAGGCCCATATGGTTGATGTGCCATTTCTCATATTGTGTTTTGTTGGTCTTTTTGAAAAAGGATGTAGCACTAATTGGGTGTATATGTGCCCCCACTTAGCATTTTGTGTAGTATCTTTTGCAATATGGGCTAGGGAAGCACGTTATCAAATGACCAAGCAGACAGCAATTGTCATAGATGCTGGATAAAAGGGTTAAACTAGTGTTTTTTTCTTAACCCATTTATGCCAAATGTATTTTCCCATCATTATCAATTGGACAAGTCCATTTCCAATTTTAGGGTTGTTGGATGATATTTTTCATTTTTATTCATGTTTTAAAAGAAAATTCTGTAAGCAAACCATGGAGAACCTGATCAGACGCCACTTTTTGGGGTGTCTGATCTGGTTTTTGCACTGTTTGCTGATGTCCCATTAAAAGGACGCTAGGCTTTTATGGGTTAGGGCTTTATCATACTGTAGAGTAACTGCAAAGTTTAAAATCTCTGAATCAGTTGTGTATCATTGAAGTTTAAACCTTTCTTGAAGGAGGAAATCCCATCTAATGTATTGGACCTAATAAGAGCACAATGCATTGAGTAATTTTATGCTTTTATACCCTGTATGAAATTTTGACGTCAAGTATATTGAGTGATTAAAATTTATGATTAATATGAATTCATTGTAGTGAGCTTGAAAAACAATGTGAATCATGAGTCTGGATCTACATTGTTTTTACAAGAAGATATAGAATTTTGTAAAAAGTTATGTGTGCAGTGCACTTATTATGTTGAATATGGTAGTTTGCTACAATAAGGATCAGATGTTCAGTAGCATAGCCAGAGCGCCCAAAAAGTAAGGCACATCAAAGGGAGAACACTGGATCAAGCCGTGATTCTCTTCAATTGCGCCACTTTTTGAAATGAGAACTTCTCTTAAAGGAAAGAGTTTGCGGGAGCAAACTCTCTCCTGTAAGAGCAGTTCGTCATGGTATGGAAAATCACTTTTACCACATTAGGTGACCTCACTTGAATGTTACTATTTTTATTACGCACATGCGTATCTACGTAATGGGAGCTACGCCTATCAAAACTGTAGTGTTTGTCAGTCCCTGAAGATTATTTATCGCAAAAAGTACAGGCCCTGATCAGGGTCTACTCTGTCAATTATCTTTTCTTATTGATCCCATCAAGAAAGGTTAAGATCAACATATATACAAATTCACAATTGACAATAAATTTGTAAAACGGCTGTGTTGTTTTCTTTGATTGATGTAATACACTGAATTATGATCGGTCTTTGTCCGTTGTACGCCGTCCATGAACTTTTTCTTTAAACTACATCCTGACCACTTGTGAGGTCCTGAAATGGGGGACACTGGTATCCCATATCCCTTTAAATATTTTTTTTAAGTAAACCATATTCCTAAAAAATATATTGGCAAATATCTCCCAAATTCAGAAAGCTTTGTATCACCATATCCCTAACAAGAAATATCTTTAAAAAAAGATATTTGGCTCTACATTTCAATTGTGGAATTTGTTTTTTTATGTATTGCTGTTTGTTACACTTGTACGCTTGATAACCTACTGAGAGGACTGTGTCAACGACACCTGTGTTCCATCATGGTAGTTTAACCCGAGTTCGGCAACGTAATTTCAACTGAAGTTAACATTTATCAAGTGACCCTACTTGGCGGCAATTTCGTAAACATTCAACAAGTGTCCTGAAGGAGCAGTCTTATCTGGTTCCACACCATTTTCTTCTATACTTAAGTTAGTCAATAATGGTATGCAATTAGTTGCAGCGGACGACTTCAGCAGACGAGATTTTCAGATGCATTTCTGTCAGTACTTTAAGGGTTAATTATGTTCTATTCAACAGTGACATCTCTGATCTGGATTTGTCTAAAAGTAAAAGTCTACTTTCAGTTTCTTTGACATTTTTCTGAGAAGTATTAGACTGCTTCAGCCTGTGCTTCAGTCCTAGATTTTGCATTAATTTCAGTAAGGCCCCAAAAAATTATTGAATTGTTTCTCAGGCCAATTTTTTTAAAAAACAGATGCGGCAGGGCGGGTTTTTATTTTTATCGAGCAAAAAACAGATGCGGGAACTCTGAACGATATTTTTTAAAAGTTGTGCTTGTATAGTATTTTCATCGGATATTATTCAAGTCGGGCCATAAAACTTGATAGTGAAAGCCTCTGCACATCTAGAAGATTTGACTTCATCACCGATGCATAAAACTTACACTGTTGGGGCTCAATATCTAACAAAAACAGTGGGAAAATCAGCACAAACAACAGAAAATGGCGGTGAGAATAAATAAAGAACACAACATTAGCCCCAATGGATTACAAAAGGTCGTTACAGATAAAAATGTTATGAAACTGGAAGTGCGTTTTTTATTAATTTTTATTTTAGAAAGCAATAAAAAAAAAGTAATGCGGGACTTTTTAAACAAATTGGCGATGCCTAAGAAACAATTTTTTTTTTTATTTGGCCTTGATATTGCCCCCTTGGACAGTCCAATGAGATTTTTCATATTTACCAAATTTAAAAGCAAAACCTAGAAACTTACGAAAATTGCACAAATGGTTCTGCTCTGCCCAACAAAATGACTGTCAGAGCTGTAGATAAGAAATATCCTAGCATCTCCTGAACCACTGGGTACAAAATTATTTGCACATGGATGTTCCCCTTAATGCCCCCTACTGAAATTACACAAATGGTTCCACTCTGCTGAACATAAAGGCCACCAGAGCTGTGGATAAAGCATTCATATAAGAAAATTTTGAAGCCACGTCTCCTTAACCACTGGTCTAAATCCAAAACAATCCTGTTTTTGGATTTGGTTAAATATTATTTTTAGTGTGGATCCCGTCTGCTTCCGTGTAGCTTCGTTTCGTTAGTTATCTTCTGAACCAGTGGATAGATTTTGACTAAACTTGCATAGATACATTGTTAGTAGGAGGAGGGAAAGAGTTGTTTAGATTTTGGTGACCTTGACCTTATTTTCAAGGTCAAATGGCACTTTGAAATGTCCAAAATAGGGTTTCTGTGCATTATCTTCTGAACCAGTGGATGGATTTTGACCAAACTTGCATAGATACATTGTTGGGAGGGGGCTAAGAGTTGATTAGATTTTGGTGACCTTGACCTGATTTTCAAGGTCATACCAGTACTTTGAAAGGTCAAATTTCGACCAAAATATGGTTTCAGCACATTATCTCTTGAACCAAAAGATGAATACTGGCCAATCTCTATATATAGTTTTCTAATGGCATAATAAAGAGTTGCTTAGATTTTGGTGACCTTAATTGTATCCATTCCTGATCTTTGCCCTCTTTCTTACCTTGACCTAATTTTCAAGGTCATCATCCTATAAAAACTATAAAAATCAGCCTTTTTGGCACACTCTTCTGAACCAGTCGGTGGATTTTAACCAGGCTTGTATAAATAAGTTATAGGGAGGGTGGAAAGAGTCGGCTACATTTTAGTGACCTTGACCTAATTTTCAAGGTCACACCAGCACATTGAAATGTCTTATTTGGACCAAAATAGTGTTTCTGTATGATATCTTTAGAAGTGAACAATGGATTCTAGCTTAACTTAATGTATTGTATCATTGTGGCAAAATGAAGAGGTTATAAGATTTTGGTGACTTAGACCTTATTTTCGTGGTCACCTAATTTTCAAGTTCACCATCCTTTTAAAAACTGCAAAAATCAGCATTTTCTGAGCTCTATCTTCTGAACCAGTTGGTGGATTGAATAGTTATATTGTTTGGAGACAGAAAAGAGTTGAATAGATTTTGATGACCTTGACCTTATGTAAAAGGTCACCACAGCACTTTGTATTTTCAAATTTTTGACCAAAATTGTGTTTGTGCATGCTCTCTCTTGAAATAATTGATGGAATTCAGCCATTCTTCAAATATTGTATTGTACCATTGTGACATAATAAAGATCTGAAACCGTACTGCTGGTCACCAGAACTAAAGATAAGGAAACTCTTTAAACACCATCTTCCCTTGAACCTCTATCAAATTCAAATTAATTTCACAGAAATGTTACTTATAATGCCCTCTACCAAAATTGCACAAAGGGTTAGGCTCCACTGAACAAAATGACCACCATAGCTTAAGATAAGAAATAAATCTTTAAAAGACATCGCTTGAGACAGTGGTCCAAATTTTTAATAATTTCACAGAAAACAGGATTTTTTAAATATGGAATTTGCTTTTAAAAATGGAATTTGGAAATTTTTAGTAACCTGATTTAACTCCTGAAACACAACTTTTAGCTGCAACAGGGTACGTAACTGACTTAAATGTTCTATGTATTATAAGAGACCAGTTACATGGGCCTCGTCGTGAGAATACCTGTCTTCGGGTTTCCGACAAGGGAAGATAAAAATCAGTCTCCTCAGCTACAGAGACTAGCTAGAAATTTTAAATTTTGCTCTTAGCAAGCCTAGATATGATTCTTTGCAATAAGCAAATAATAAAGGTGCTGATCAGACTGTGAGTTTGCGCAAGCTGGTCTGCGCATTTATTGTTCGCTAACCACCGAAGATAGGTTTTCTCGCGACGAGGCCCATATCATATTTGACAGAAAATTTTTGTGATTTGTGTTTTTTGAATGGGTATGGGACGCACAGGTTGAATGGCAAAATGCATGGAACCTGTGGGTCGCACACATACCCTTTAAAGCTGCATAGTCCGTAACTTTTGATCTTTTAATTTTAGAACTAATGTTTCTATTTTTCAAGAACACAGTAAAATAGCTAAAATTCAGGTAAACATTTTACAAATTTCGTAAATCTTAACAAATTAACAGTATCAAAACAACAGCATTTATGTTAAAATTAACTGTCTATAATTATTGGAGGGACGCAAATAATTACAAACAAGAGAAAAACACACCTGTTTTATAAGATAATTCACTTTTCCGTGCAGTTTTCAGCTGTAGTGAACAGATTTATTGTGAAAAAATAACTTAATTCTACTTTTACAAATAATTTAAAAAGAAAATATTTTTTTTTGAAAAATATCAAAAGTTACAGACTATGCAGCTTTAAAACAGCCCAAGTTCTCAGCAAGTACAGGCTGGATTTTAATCTAAACTTCTTGGGCACCTTCAGTATCAAGAGTATATATGTGCAAATAACCAGCATATTATGGTCAGGTTCTTTCCCTTTGATAACTTTGTATGCATTCACCATTTATAATAATAAAAAAGCTATTTTGATTTGACCTTATTTGAAAGGGTGCAGCATTATATAGGGTTGATGAAAATTTTAATGATCATTAGACTGGTGACCATGACCCAATTTTTGGTGTAATTGAAATACCTAAAACATATTTTGGGTAGAAGCGCAGTGGTAGAATGTGTGGCTTGAGATAGAGGTCACTAGTTCAAGTCTCACCAAAGGCACTTCAGCAAGACACTATCCTCTACTTAGTATTGGTTCAACCCACGAAATGTCCTGGCACCCATCACAACAAAAGTTGTCTGCTAAACGTTTTAAAAGCCCTTTTGGCAAACAGTATTGACCAAGATCAGACTGCTCAATTATTTGCTTTTGCAGCGGACGACATTTTAAGATAAATTTTTGCAGGCGCTTTAATGGTAGAGTATCTTCACCCATAGAAAGGATGACCAAGATCAGACTGCTCAATTATTTGCTTTAGCAGCAGACGACATTTTAAGATAAATTTTTGCAGGCGCTTTAATGGTAGAGTATCTTCACGCCAAGCTGAACCGAGGGACACAAGTACTGGAAGTTGGAATATTCTCTTTTTCAGCAGTTATTCCCCTTTGCACATTATGCTTATTTCTGGACTGTTGCTACAAATGCTCATATCAAAATCTGAGCATGTTGCAGAGGTGAGCATGTGGCAATAATAAAATTAATTATAATAACACAATTGTTGCTGTTGTTATTTTGTAATTCGTGTAATTACTTAGGCTAGTCTGTGTGATGGAGGTGACCAAAGAAAGCTTTTGGACGGGGCAGAAGAGGATTTGTGCCGTGTGCAAAATTTGAGGGTAAGTAAGGAAGTGCTCCGGAAATAAACACCAGTTTGTGTTGTGGTCGTGATTCAGTGGATAAATATTTTGTGAAAGTTTTGACTCTTGACAAAATGTCGCTTCTTACTTTAGAAGCAAAGCTAGAGAGACAAGAACCCACGACACCATGGGGATTTCGAATGCAAGGAGGAAAAGATTTTAGCAGCCCAATCACGATCGCAAGGGTAAGAAGTGAACCCCACCCACCCATTTTGACAGCTCACACAAAACATGCGAACATAAAAATCGTGGAATTATTTGCCCTTTGAATGACAGAAGTTAAAGTATTTCCCTTTGTTGCCATTTCTTGAGTTGCCACCTTAGCCTTACCACAGGTGCCTGGAGGATTAATGTTGATTTTGTAAAAATCATTTCTAAATAATAGTAAATTTGACTATTTTAGGGGTTCACTTAACTGCTGGGGTATAGTACCCTTCCCCAATCAGGGGTTAATCTAGGCAGGGGGATTCAGTCCGCAAAATATTGTGGCATAACAATCACAGAGAACATAGATTGGGGTCAACATATCCACTATCTTCCAATACGTCTTAAACCCCGAAGGGGACGTCAGACGGGTATTCCGGAATACCAAGAGCTGAAATATCTCGTCAAAAGCAAGGAGGTTGTATACAAAACTTTGGTATGCCCTAAACTGGAGTATGCTGCACCTATTTGGAGCCCAGATTCAACAGGTGGAGAAGGTACAGAGGACAATGACCTGCTGGACCTGCAGGATGTGAGCAATGCTAGTAGTGTTGGTGATACATGTATGCTGGATGAGCTGCAGTGGCCAACTCTATAGGCCCAGAGGGATCAGTCCTCTCTGCTTTTCTTCCACAAGATTCATTTCAAAAATTTCACTCACCACTGATAATGATCAGATTCTGATCGCCAGAGTTTATGAAGATAGATAGAATTGGGGGTTTCCCACCCAATTTTTGAAATCCCCACTAATTTAAAAAAGGAGGGGGGTATTTATATAGACAGAGAAAATATTTAAATCTATTGTTAAATGCTGGCTCTTTTATAAAATTCTCCCCTGGTTTTCAAATCCTAGAACAAACCCTGCCCCATCACCCATTTCCTGGGACAGTGATTCAGAGCTCTCACTACCTGCTGATTTGCAGTCTTGAACTCCCATTTTTGGTGCAGGGAATTCTATTTTTTGAAAGGGGCTATTTTCTATCGTATGGTGGTACTCCCCCTTTTTGGCAAAGAGGGCTCTGGGACTCCCGTTTTCAAAATCCTAGGGAGAGCTCTGGTGACTGCGGCCGAGTCAACTCTGAATAGGTAAAAGAGCCCACTAAGATAAGATAAAGACGGCACGACAGTAAAAAAGATATCACCACTGATGTGCCACAATAATAAAAAGGTAGACAGACAGCCAGAAGAGTCATCAAATTGCAACTATATGGGTGACATCTCCTGATACATAGAGCATTCCTTCATATCCCCGGGTTCATATGTGGGGACAGAGATTTAACTCTCACTTTCGAATCACATTCAGCAGTGTAAAAATTACGCCACAACTTAACCTGACCATGATCTGCTGACCTGAATTTATCCATTTTAGAAAACCGTGAAGAAGCCAACTGATCAGGATCCACACTGTTTTCTACCCTGATAAAAAAAAAATGCTTACAAAGGTGAACAGGATAGATCTGGAAGGGGTTTAGTTAATAATTTAAAATCATTCAGCATGACAAGGGTTAATGTTACACCAGGAATTTTGTATGACACTTTCTAAACTAAGAACAGTATTGCAGTATATCTGCTTATAATGCAAACCAGTAGTCTCATTTTCATATACACGAAAATTTCAGACTTGAACCTTACTTTTGGTACATTGGCAAACTTGTTTTCCCTGTACATCTGAACCCCCGGTCTGTTATTGAAGAGACGGTTAACTGGAGCTACATAGGAGAATCACTAGAGAGAAGCACTGATATTGTAGAGGAGGTCTTTGACTTGGAGTTTACATTCATCACATTCTTTTCCCCATAATATCGGGTATGTGGCATCAGGAGTAATATACTATTACATCAACCTTCCAGGATTCATTTCTCAAAGGTCCAGATAAGCAAATATTGTAAACCCTTCATCTTTGGTGCTCAAATTTAAAAACACTGTCTCAATGTCCACCGCGTACGGGCTTGCGAACACGATTTTATCACATCACGGAGCAGCCAAGGCCCAGAAGAGTGCGCATTTACACAGTAGATGCATATTTAAAGAAAAAGTACATTAATTATACCTCACGTGAATTCCCCATACAAAACTTCCATATAGATGAACGACTGACATTTGATACTATCACCCACTGCTATAGCGACGGCGAATACTGTCACTTGTTTGCCATAGCAGTGGGTGATAATATCAAATATCGGTCGTTTGTCCATGATGCGCGTACGGTTTGTTCATGTTCAGCAACAATGACGGACATAAGGCATGATTTAGCCACTTTCCACTCCCAATAACTTTGTTGTTTATGGTCAGAAACATAAAGTGTGGGCACTTGTTTTCTTAGTTAGAACGAGGAGAAACATTGAGACCAAATTTGAGCGAATTTGGCAAAAAAATTTACTACAAAACCGCATCTTGTACAATATCTCCATTTAAGTGATGCTGCTTGATGTTTAGTTTTATGTCATCAGCATTTTGTGACGTACGGTAATATGTTAAAAGGATGTCAGTGATCAGAGCATTCAAACTGTTAAAAATGAAACATTTTTGTGAAAGATGTATTTTCATTCATACATTTAAATAAGAGGCTGTGCATTATTATTCCGCCTAAGAGAAGAAAAAAAACAGTAGCAAATAAAGGATCTAATGTTCCTATTGGTATAATAAGATAAATATTAGGTAATATTTAGTATGCATATATATTATATTAAAAAAAGTACAAACATCTCTACAGGATTTATCCTTTTTGAAAGAACTGTAGATCAAGATCAGCTGGGACTGTAGATCAAGATCAGATGAAGCCATCTGATCAGGATCCACACTGTTTTCCACTCTGCTTGTTAATATATGTTTTTACATGTAACTGGAATGCTGCAGGTTATCAAGATAAAAATTGGGAAGAGTAATATGTGCATGACATAAGGATTAAGATACAAGAAGAGTGGCACCTAAGAACGCCCTCTTGTCTAGGGTTGATATCCATGTTTTGGTGCAACATTATGAGGAGCACTGGTATTAGTAATAAACGGTAATAGAAACCAGGTGTTGATTGTTAGACTACATGTATGAGTACCTGTAGAGGCTTTTCACTTTTACCTGTATCCTATCAATGAATACAAGGCCTGCCTAGATACAAAAATGTTACTTACTTAAATGTCCCATATGGCCACTCCATTTAGCTCTGAACCATTGTCAACTTCCCAGCTTAGTTTTTGTGACTGCACTGATGTGTGGGCTAGTTTGAGCTTTTGTCTGTTGCCTATGTAATAGCTACAGTATACTAACCCTTTTGAAGAATGGAGACCTCTTAACCGCTTAACGCAGGGGACAAAAATTCCACTTGTCCGCTCGTAATTATGAGTGAAGTCTAGAAAGGACGAGAAATTCTTCCAAAAGCACTTGACCTACATATTACTTCGTAATATTCTTTATTGCATACGCTTTAAAAGGACAAATGCATGTGTTTGCAGGCCGAGTGAAAATTGTCACTTATCCTGCAAGATAAGTGCAAAATTGAAATATTTTTGTTCCCTTTGGCAAACAGCAAAGACCCCGATGCATTTAATCAGTGTCTGCACTGTTTCAGTCTGTTTGCTAAGACAAAATGATCTTCAGATGAAGAAATAAAATATTTTTTGGAAATTATAACCTATGACCCCTAAATATATATACAATGGACCATCCCATGATCCTAACTTTATTGTCTTTCTGGAAAATTCCATTGATCTTAAAAGGGTTAAAATCTCATATTAGTCATAAGCTGTTTCATATCTGAAATCTCATTGATACAAGTTCATTGAGTACCAACAACATATGAACCACATCATGAGATTCCCGACAATGTGGTATGTGCGACCAGCAAAGGCTCTGACGAGCCTGCGCATACACACAGTCTGATCAGAGCCTTTGCCAGTTGCTTGAATATTCTATGACTGTTACATGTAAGCTACGGACTGAACAGTAGTTGGAGTTTCTAACCTTAAAAGAAAGCTGCACATGCTCATCTGAGTCTACTCCTGTCAAAATACCACATTTTTGGAAATCACATGTCGCGGCTCAATTATGTAGGAGGGACAACATTCTCAGTCTGAATACCTAGCACTAAATACATGTATGATACTGGTACTGATTAATGATTATACATGATGTACCAGTTTTGACAGCTCTTGGAAATGGCAAAGATTCCTTAGTATAACGACTTATGTCCATGTCATACCAGATGTGTTCAGGTAATACATGTACCATGATAGATTATCACCCAGATCTCTCTGACCAAATGAATAATATGTTTCCTGCTACATGCTTTTATCTTCTTTTTTCTAGACTCAAGAGTCCGGTATGAATAAATATTGGAAAGGAGTGTAGTAAACATGTTCAACATTAAGTTAAGGGTTGAGAACACTAGTCAATGTGATATTTATAAACCAAAAAGCAAGTGAGGTATAGCATGACCATAAAATGCCACAATTTTGACTGCAAGCCAACCCATGGCACAGTGTGAGGAAGAGACACAAAATACAGATGGCCACATCACAATGAAAATGCAAGATGCTAACATAGAAAGGGCATCTAGAAACCTGATTAAACCCTCAAGCTAAATCTAAATTTCCCAGCAGATTGCATATTAGCCAAGAAATGGTTTATTATTGTTTGTTTGTCGAAACTGCTGGTCAGAAAACTGCTAGTCAGTATTCCGAAAAGCATAATTTAGCTTCTTGCATTTTTTTGCCATCCCGATCTTGATTGATGGTACATGTACATGTAATATAAGTTGTAACTTTCCCAATCCCTACTTCTATATGCTTAGACTGGCAATCGTCTAAACAGTAGAAATATTTTTTCTAAATCTAACACATCATACTAAGAAGAAATTATCCTCTCTAATAGCACTTTATCTCTTTCATCCAATTCACTTCAGATTCTTTGAAATTTCATAAGATAGGTATTTGAGAGTTACATGTTCCCATAAAAATATAAAATCTAATTGTCAATGAGTGGACTGCACAAGTCTACTATATGCTATACATGGACTGGAAAGGTACAATATTCTATATTTTCAGGTAACGCCAGGCAGTTTGGCAGCAAAATGTGGCTTGCAACAAGGAGATGTAATTCTAAAAATAGGAAACAGATCAAGTGACACTCTCAAACACAAAGATGCACAGGATGCAATTGTATCCTACGGCAATAAATTAGATCTGTTATTACAAAGGTAAGTTAGAGATTGAAGTAATTTTTTATGACTGTTTGCTGATACTTGTTTGTCCTCATACTGTACTGATTATTTTCTCAAAATTAACCTTTTCACAAAATTCTTTCAAGAATATCATCGAATATCATCATCGTGTCTGATAGTAAGGATCCAGATCAGGTTCAACATTTTGCCAGGCCTGATCTGGGCAAAAGTGTTTGCAAAAGTTATCAAAATGGTCTGCACTGGTCATCTATTTTTCTCGCAACAAGGCCCAATTACTACAATACATTTACTTATTGGTCCAGATAAACAAAATTTTTTTGTAAAATTGTGATTTTCTTATCCATTAGTTAAAACATGTGTTTTTGGTGCTCAAAAGAATCGTCTAATTGAGACGATTCTTTTGAGTGAACACAACATATGTTTAGGTTGACAAATAATAAAATTTATTTTAATATATGGCACAGTCACTCTTATCTGGTGGTCTGTTTACTATTTTTGTTTAAATCTCTGATGACAATTAAAACAATATTATCATATTGGATTATTTGTGGAATTTTATCTTTAAGATTTTGTCAGTTGTGGAATAATATGGGGAGGCATAGAGATGAGCAGGGTATAAATTAAAAATATGTTTGTTTCACCTGTCCCTACCTACCTACCAAAATGCCCCCTACCAAAATAATTTTATTACCATATTTTGCTGTCATATTTTTATACCCCGTATATTAATTTCCTACCAAAGTCTGTCCGTCTGTCACGTTTCTTGTAAATGTATCTCCTAAACCATTAGAGGTAGCAACTTCATACGTTGTAGCTGAATTGGTCATAATGAGCAACATTTTGTGTGACCTTGACCCCAAAGTCAAAGGTAAAATATTCTTGTAAATGCATCTCCTCCTAAACCTTTTGACATAGCAACTTCAAACTTTGTAGCTGTAGCTGAATAGTTAACATGATGTAGAAGGTACTGGGCAACATTTCGTGTGACCTTGACCCCAAGGTCAAGGTCAAAGATCAAATAATGTATTTTCTTGTAAATGCATCTCCTTAATTGTTAGACATAGCCATTTCAAACTTTGTAGCTGAATAGGTCACAGGATGTAGAGGGTACTGGCCAACATTTCGTGTGACCTTCACCCCAAGGTCAAGGTCAAAGGTCAAATATTGAATTTTCTTGTAAATGAATCTCCTCCTAAACGTTTTGACGTAGCAACTTCAAACTTTGTAGCTGAAAGGTCACACGATGTAGAGGGTACTGGGCAAAATTTCTTGTGACCTTCACTCAAAGATCAAGGTCAAAGATCAAATAATGTATTTTCTTGTAAATGTATCTCCTAAATTGTTAGATGTAGCCACTTCAAACTTTGTAGCTGAAAAGGTCACACGATGTAGAGGGTACTTGGCAACATTTTGTGTGACCTTCACCCCAAGGTCAAAGGTCAAATTTTGAATTTTCTTGTAAATGCTTCTCCTCCTAAACCTTTTGACGTAGTAACTTCAAACTCTGTAGGTGCATAGGTCACATGATGTAGAAGGCACTGAGCAACAGTTCATATGACCTTGACAAGAAGGTCAAGGTCAAATAATGAATTTTTTTGTAAATGCATCTTCTTAACCATGGGATGTAGCAACATCAAACTTTGCTGGTGCATAGGTCACAAGGGCAGTGGGCAACATTTTGTGTGACCTTGACCCCCTTTACCTTGGGGTCAAGGTCAAATAATGTATTCTCTTGGTTATGCATCTCCTTAACTATTGGCTGTAGCAACTTAAAACTTTTCAGGTACATAGGTCACATGATGTAGAGGGTAATGCTTCATGTGACCTTGACCCAATCAAATATTTCTTGTAAATGTATTTCCTCCTAAACTGTTGGACATAGCAGCTTCAAACTTTGCAGGTGCATAGGTCATATGATGTAGAGGATACTGGGCAATGTTTCGTGTTTGTCCTTGACCTAAGATCAAGGTCAAAAGTGAAATTATGTACTTTCTCGTAAATGCATCTCCTCCTAAATGGTTGGACATAGCAACTTCAATATTTGCAGATGCTTTGGTTAGCTCAAAAGCGGGTATTTGCAATGGTGTACCATCGACTGAAGTCTAGTTTTTTTAGTTTGGGTAGCAAAAGGGAATCTAGTGCAGACTGATGTAAAAGTTTACCTTAGTGTTTTTTCAGGAGCTGGAGGTGAAGATAGCTGTACTACAATTTATCAAATGACTTCTTGAATTTGATGACAAATTATTCTTATATATAAATTCTGACCCCCCCCCCCCCTTCAAAAAAAAAGACACCCCCCTTACCATCAAAGTTATTTTTAAGACAGGGTTGAGGTGGGGTGAAACAGAAATATTTTTACCATGGCCCAGTGTATGTATTTGAGTTGCTGATTTTCTTACAATTTCTCTACAGAAATGGTTCTTGTGGAAAATTTGAAATAGTTATTTATATCTTTTCACCTTCTGGTCAGGGCTGGTCACTGTATGGGCTGGTCTGCAGTACTAATGTATGCCTCAGCCTTAGATAACTCTTGCTATTACCAAAATGTCAACCATGCGGCATGCAAAAGAATACAAACAACAAAGGTACAGATCAGGCCATGCATCCATTTGTGCCATTGATTGTTAATCACATGTATTAGATATACTTACATTTTTTTTCAATAAGATTATCCCTAGTATGGATTAGCCATCCATATACAGGACTCCAGATAAGTATGCGTTTAAAGGCAATCATTTTTTATATCTCAAGCAAAACATATGTTGTGGGTACTCAAAAGAACCGTCTCATTGGTTCTTTTGAGCACTCAAACATATGTTTAACCAGGTGGATAAGAAAATATTCAGTCTAGAATATAATGCCGAAGTACTCAAAAAGGTAGAAATTCTGGTTGCTCTTTTTCTGAGTATCAGCTTGTCACCTTGAAATTGGTTCCTGCTGTAAATTTAGTGTAGACCACAGAGAAAAAAATCAGTGCTGGTCAAATCAGTTTATAATTCTTTGTAAGAAGGACATTAGAAAAAAAGTAAGAAAATATGCAATGATCAGCTGCATGAAAAAAATATGTTCTATTTATTCTGAAAACAATCACTTTGTATGCAGCAATTACCTGTTACTTAGGAGTTATCATTTTAACAATAAAACAAAAAAATGAGTAAAATTGCATCGTTGTTTAAGACAAATGTGCTTTCAAATGGTCAGTATATACAATCTTGAAAATGCTGGGAGAAAGTTGAACCTTATCACCTAATCTGCTTCATTTGTATGAGCAAGAATGTGTTCCATGATTGACTCTGGGGAAAAGGGGTACAAGTTGCCTGAACAAATTTTGTTCAATTCTCTGGTATTATATCTTACACTGTATTCACAATTTCATTCCCAATACATTTGTTTATCTAGATCTACAGGTATTCACATTCTGCATCCAGGTAACACTAGCACCTTTCACAGACACTCACTTGAACCCAGTAAAGTTGGATATAGACCAAAGTTGTTCTGACCCTAGATGATGTTTATATTAGTTAGTACTAGTGGACTATGTTGGGCCATTACACAAGATTTTGTTCTTAATTTCACTAATGGTACTATCATGCTAGAGAACCACTGTACTTGAACAGCACAGTCATCATCAGACCGGGCCGCGTAGCGCAGTTGGTAACGTGCCTGGCTACAGATGCGTGTCTGACTGCAATTCCAGGGGTCGCGAGTTCGATCCCGGCCCGGTCCCATACTTTCGTGGAGATTGATCATGAAATAATTTCTACAATCATTCTCCTCCCTTCCGCTGATTCATTCAAAAAGGGTTGTTGTCAGTTACAAGCGAA
This sequence comes from Loripinus fragilis, assembly GCA_964019695.1. NCBI lineage: Eukaryota > Metazoa > Mollusca > Bivalvia > Lucinida > Lucinidae > Loripinus > Loripinus fragilis. The sequence continues at coordinate 7,257,260 of OZ026516.1, forward strand.
AGTATGTGCACGAATTACTGGTTATCCGCTTGTTCAAGCCTGCCCAGGAAAAAGTGTGGTTAGGTGAACTGACTGTCCCGCAATGACCATAGCTGTTGACTTGGGACGTAAAGCAACAAAACAAACAAGCACAGTCATCATGTGGTGGTTGCAGTCGACGAGTGCACAGAATAGTGTACCTAGCTGTTAAAAAGGGTAATACTTTGGTCAATATTTTACTTCTGAAAATATTTGTCTCTAATGATTGTCACTTATATCTGCTAAGCATACCAGTAAATTCACTGTTTATTAAAACAAGTGTGCACAGCTACATAGTGGGACTTCAGATCTAAAAATTTGTCTGAGCCTTTATCAGCTTACATATGTTATATATGTGAACAGCAAATGCTCTGGCATGACTCTGTATGCTCTTCTTTTTGAGTGGACACTTAAGACAGGATTTACTGTACTGTATTCATTGTATTGCTGGATTTTTTGTTATTTTCTGTGTATATTTATGATTGAAGAACACGAGAAAAGAAGAAAACAAAAAATGGTCCCTGGTAAGTGATCATGTGATCATAAGAATGAACTGTTCATTTTGTTCATGTAGTGGAATGACTAGGAGATTTGAGGGTAGGAGTTTTAAAAATCTAGGGCTTTAGACTATCATCATGGTAGAGAGAAATTCTTTGATAATTCCAAGAGGTCATTGTTTGGCATGGAATGCTTGAAGAATTAAAGGGTGTTGCACTTAAAGATGCAACAAAAATGCTTCAAAATGAGACTGACAATGTATCTGAAGCCCTAGATTTAGTTCAAAGGTCAAGATAAAGGGACAATTCAGGTGAATTTCGTGTATGCATCAGAGTTCTCCTAATTCTGGCTCTAGAGTTGAAAGCCTTTTCATATTGAAGTTGTATCAGAGGTTTAAACCTGTGTGAAGAGTACCTCTGAATTAACCTAACAATTTGATGTTTTATTTCTTTTTCCTTAAAAATATTTTGATGCTCATTGGAATTTGTATGCTTAATGTCTGGACAGCAAGTATTGAAGACCCTGATCAGCCTGCTCTCTCAGTCCAATCAGGGTCTCCACTAGTTGTTAAGGTCATTTTTTCAGGTAACTAGAGAGAAAATTTTCAAACAATTTTATTTGTACCCTATACCTAGACCTTGGTAATGAAATTATTTACTTTAACCTATAACAACAGCAAATGAAAGGTTATCATTTGGTCATTATTCTATTAAACATAGATATTTTGTTTGTTTTGTTACATGTATTACATTGTATTTTTTTTTTCGTTTTTGTGACTGTTAAGTTTGTGATGTGATATATAATCTGTCTTTATTTGGGCCTTGTCGCGAGAAAACCTGACTTTGTTGTATGCGAACAACGAAGACACAGACCAGCTTGCACATCTGCACAGTCTGATCAGCGCCTTTGTTATTCATTTTCTGAAAAGGAAGATATCTAAACTTGCTACATGCCAAATTCCAAGCTTCTAGCTAGTCTCAGTAGCTGAACAGGCTGGTTTGAGCATAACCTGCATAGGTTAAGATAAGCAAATTTTTTGAGCGTAAAATTGTAAATATTTTCTTATCCATAAGTTTTAACATATGATTTGGGTGCTCAAAAGAACCGTCTCATTGAGACGGTTCTTTTGAGTACCCACAACATATGTTTCGGTTTAGAAACAAGAAAATTATATTTTTGGTATGCACTCTGTAACTAAAGACCTGACCTGGTCCGAAACCCTGATCACTAAAAAGAGGTTTTCTCACGGTGACACTCATTTGTCCTCGTTTGTTTAAATTGTACGATTAGTGTTGTATATTAGAGTAACATAATTTTCACTCATCATAGGTTTGACCACCATCATCATCATCATGATGAGTAAGTAGCGGTGATATATGCATTTTATGTGTGACTCATGTTTTTGGAATCCAGTTTGGAATGGTTTCATGACCCCCTTTCTTCCACCCCATGTTTGTCCGTCAGATCAAACATTTGCAAGTGGAAAATTGTACAGAAAAAACTGGTTTTAAATTTAAGTATTAAAGTTCTTAAATATAATGTGTAGACATATTTATTCAGTCCATCTCCTAATCAGTCAGTAATAACTGTGCATTGCACTACATGTATTACTACAGTAGTATTAGTTAAACTCAGTGAAGCATCAAGTTGGTTAACATAAATTATTAGCATGGTGAGTGTGATGATAGTTTGCTTAAAGGTTATTCATTCTTACCATAATAAAAATGATAAACTAGAACGTGCAGTGGATGGGGCGCCATCACAAATCCCCACGCTGAAGTTATTGATCCATCTAGCACCCCTAAGTTCCACTCCGGGGGCATGACCCAGGCAACAGAATGAAAAATCCGTTCACTATGTTTTCTATCGTTTATTTGTGAGAATACTCACAAAGTTTGGTATAAAAATCTTTGAAATTGACTTTGTAACTGATATTTAATGAGATTTGATCTTTTGACCTCACCTCAAGGTCACCAGTTTGACCCTAGGGAGCGGCTCAGTAGTAGAGTGCTTGACTTGAGATCGAGGGGTCGCGGGTTCGAGCCTCACTGGTCCTTGAGCAAGACACATTTATCCTAGCTTAGTACTGGTTCAACCCAGGAAGACCCGTCCCTGTTTAACTGAAAGATTGTTGATGGGACGTAAAGAATCAAATCAAACAAACCAGTTTGACCCTAGAGTGAAAATTTTACAGTGTACTTGCATTCTCATTATTCTGTTCTGCTCGTCATCCCCATCAATTTGATATGCCACATGACCATGTTCAAAAAAATATATGTTTTATATCTTTTATTTGTGGTTCTCAAAAATGAAAGCTATAAAACATGAGGGTCTGAATGGGGTATCTCTGAAATCGCTAATCAGTAAAATTTGGGCCCAAGCTAATCTGCATCTAGATAGATTGTTAGGAGGGGAAAAGACTTGATAAGATTTTGGTGACCTTAACCTTACATGTATATCTTGACTGAAACCACAAACCCAATTCAAATGATATCAGAGACTCCTAAGGGCCGCACAGGAACAGAAGTTAGTTCAAATGGTCCTCAGTAGTCACATGACCAAGATGGCCACCTTTCTTATCATTCATTATTTGTTAACTTGAGGGAGGAATTAAATAAACAAAAATTGAGCGTAAAAATACAAAAAATTTCTTACCCATCAGTTTCAACATATGTTTTGGTTGAGAAATAAGAAAAATTATGTTTTTGAAACACACTCTTAACTGCCTGTTACATAATTCATAATTCATGAACATTTTGATTTTAGAAGGTTAAGTAACAAGCAGCGATTTTTTTTAATTCATACACTAATAACTGCCCTAAAAACTCAAAAACATTCTACTTTGAAATATTGTATGTATAAGATTTTGTTGAATGTTACCATTCGAGTGAACTTTGCATGTCAAACATCAAAACAATTTTACTTTATGAATGCAGATTTTGTGCATTTTGTTGCATGTGAGAACGTATTTTATTGTCATTTGCTGATCTATAAATTGTTGTGACTAAATTATTTTGTAAAGAAATTTAATTACATGTTGAATGCATGTTTCATGAACATTAACGGTTCATTTACACTTGTATTTGTTTTGCAATTTTTTTTTTTAATTATTTGCATGTGCATTACAAATTAAAGGATGGACAAAAGGATGTAAGCATGTGCCTTAAGCAAGCAATTTTTGCTCATCTAAGATAGATTGATGGTAGTGTCACAGAATTTAATGTCATGTTCTTAGAATTTGCTGATGAACATGACTTTTGTACATCTGATAGACCAAATTAGAGTAAATGTCCAAAAAGTTTAACACATTTCTCTCTCTGTCTACAATAAAATGTTGGTTATCAGGGTTTGAATTCACAACAGACAGGAGAGACAGTGTTTGTCTAGCTTTAAATTTTAGAGTATTTACAGTACTGCATGTTTTGTTTTATCACACCGGATAGGCAGCAATCGAAAACGTTGATACTATCGATAATACTATCGACGAATGTAGATCAAAAATAGTTAGAAACAGAGTTTTTGATTGCCATTTGTGGCCCAACTGGCGGCAAATGGCAATTGAAAACACTTTCTAGTGATTTTGATCCATGTTCATCGATTGTTAAGAGCGTTTTCGATTGCGGCCTATCTGGTGTATTGCTGATAAATGCAATGACATACTGATGGGTTAACTGAGGTTAACTTTAATAAGACCTACAAAAATGCATTTCCCCAAGGAATTTGATGGAACCCTCTGTCACCAAGATTTCATAACTGTGTGCTTAAATGCTTAAAAGAAATTATGTGTAAATTCTATGACAGTTACAGGGGATTTTCGATTAACATTTCAGACTCATTGGTGGGGAATAAGACCCCAAATTATTTTAGGGAAATTTAGAATACATGGAGCTGCATTAGACGGAAGTACAGTGGTGGAGATGATCAAGGCAGCAAGTGATACAGGTGCCACCTTGCTACCACAATTTAACAGTGATGCTAAGGTCCCAACTGACTGGGAGCAAAAATGCCTTGTCTGCCTTTACAAGGGCAAGGGTGATGCTCTCGACAGAGGTAACTATCGACCGAACAGGCAATGAAGATCCTACTGAGGATTGTCGATAGTCTCATAAGACATGTGGTGTCTATTTATGACTCTTAGATCGGCTTTGTCCCAGAAAGAGGCACTACAGATGCAATCTTTGTGGTCCAGCAACTGCAGGAGAAATACTTAGCAGTGAACAAGAGGCTTTATATGGCCTTCTTGGACCTAGAGAAAGTATTTTGACCGTGTCCCTCGGAAGATTATTTGATGGGCCATGAGAAAGCTAGGTGTTGAGGCCTGGATTGTGCGGTTAGTCCAGGGAATGTAAGCCAATGGGCGAAGCAGGGTACCTGTTGGCGAGGGCTACAGCCATGAGTTTGAGGTGAAGGTTGGAGTCAACCAGGGATCTGTACTCAGTCCTTTGCTCTTCATCATTGTGCTGGAGTCCTTGCCACGTGAGTTCAGCTCTGGAGTTCCCTGGGACCTATATGCAGATGATCTTGTCATCATTTCTGACTAGCAGGTTCTTGATATGGAGAGAAGCCATAGAGTAGAAGGGGTTGAGGGTTCATGCAGGAAAGACAAAGGTTATGATATGTGGTACATGCCTGGACCTCTTGCAGAACTCAGAAGAATCCTCATGCACTGTCTGTCCTACAGTAGGCAACAACAGCATCTACATGACTGCAAACTATGGGTGCATAAGAAATGCAGTGGGCTACAATGACAAACACCAAAGTATGCACAGTGCATGGGAACTGCCCACCCTGTTGATGGTAGACCACAGAGTGAAGTTCAGATCGGACCTGATAAGCTGCAGGTGGTAGCTGCCTTCTGCTACCTGGGTGACATGCTTCCCACTGGTGGAGGCTGTGTACTAGCGGTCGCTACTGGTTTGATCAACGCCTGGAAGAGGTTCAGGGAGCTTAACTACCATTTTTCACATCCCGCAACCTCTCTTACAAGACCCTTGGCCATGTGTAAAGCTCTCCCATACAGAGCTACATGCTCCATGCCAGTGAAATTTGGCCATTGACCAAGACAAACCTGCAGTGCAATGACATGGCCATGATCAGACAGATTGGTATTATCAAGCCAGAGGATGTGGCCACAGTACGGTCAAATGAGCTACTGGCAAAGCTTGAGCTTGAGGACCTTGACCTCATTTTGAGAGAAAGAAGGCTTTGCTGGTTTGGACATGTGGAGTGTTCTAGTGAGCATGTGATATACTGGTTGATGGCAGGTGGGGGCCAGGGAGGCCTAAGCTAACATGGAAGAACTGCAGCTAGCCAGTTACCTTACAGGGGGCCCACTGATGTGGATGATGCCCCCGTGTCTGCATGTTATACAAAAATCTGATTATGATATGATCATGTGGAGTAAGCCCATTGTTTATTCAATTTTTACACATTTAAGATAAATGTATGATGTCATAGTGACTTAAGATGACATTACATGTACATGTGCTACTAACCATCCTATATAGAATGGCTGTCACATACACTTTGCTGTTCAATTTCATCCATCATCAAATAGGATGGATAACAGGGTGTAAGATTGGGACTAGCAAAAATTGTGAAAAATTCAATCTGCTATGAAAAAGTACTTGGTTGTGCAGTCTGGTTGTAGCTGCTTATTGTATGCATGAAAAACATATTACTCTGTTCTGATTGAATCAACTTATGGTGGTCCAATTGGTGCGATATCATAATGCTATGTAAATTTCAGCTTTGGGGCATCCTACTAATCTGGCTTATAGTAGGACAAGGCAGTAAGTGTAGGATGGGGGTAATTGGGGTTGGGGAGGCTACCTTGTCCTCTATTCTCTCTCCCTCTCTCTGGGAAGGTGGCTTGACTGAAATATTGTTGACTGGGACATTAAACTACAACACAAACAAACATAGTAAGAACATGTAGGTTTGCACATAGGTTCAGCTGCATGCGCGGATCCAGAATGTTTTGTCAGAGGGGGTCCAAATTTGATATTTTTTGCTTTTTTAGTTGATGAGGGGATAGATGATCCAGATACCACTATAGATGGGCCATCATTGGCCCGCCAGCAAAATGCCATTTAAATGGCATTTCGCTGGCGGACCAATGATGGCCCAACATTGAATGGTGGCTTGGTAGCTTTGTGATTTTTCAGGGGATCCGGACCAATATTGCTAATTTGTGATTTTTCAGAGGGGGTCCGGAGCCCCTGTCCCCCCCCCCCCCCCCCCCCCCCCCCTCTTGATCCGCCCATGAGCTGATCAGTGATTCTGGCTGTTTGAAGTGAAAAAGGATAGTAGGGCTGAGCGCCATAGTTCACATCTTTGATAAAGTAGACAGCAAGATTTTTTATTTATAATTGATTAACCTCAGCAGGTGTTTGTGCAAGGTTCAACTCAATTTCGATCAGGATTAATTCTTAAGCCTAGTTGACAGTAGGATAAACATTGATTAAAATTAGAAAGCAGAGTTGATGAAAAATTGAGATAAATTTCTTCAGTGATGATTATTATCCAAACCAAGATTACATTCTATGTAAGATTACATTAGAAGTTTTTTTTTATATCACTGTTGCCTTATTTCTCCATCCCATACTTGTTGGAAGAGAAGCCGCTATGGGATAGTGGATTTATAACTACCCCCCCTTATAAACCAGGGGTCGTAGGTTCAAGCCCCGGCTCCCCCAGTTTGTCTGATGAGATTTTTAGCCAGGGCCCTGTCTCCAAATAACCTTCAAAACGTTAAATATTGGAAGCTGCCAATGAGCACCACAGCAAATAATCTTGTGATGAAATTAGAGATTAACTATAACGTGCAAGGGTAAATGGGGAGAATGTGCCAAGTATGTCTTGGGACAAATCAAAAGAATATCTCCACATAACACAATAACTTGACTAAAGTCGATACGGAGGGGTTTGCGGGTTCAAGCCTCCTTGGGGGCACTGCGCTGTGTCCTTGAGCAAGACACATAAATCCCTGCTAAGACCCGTCCAGACATTACTGAAAAAGTGTTGACTGGGATGTAAAGAATCAAATCAAACACTAAGATCAAGATTTTAACAGCAATCAAAATGTTTATTTTTTTTTTATTTCTGTATGAAATCTTATGTTGTGATATTCAATGGATGAGTGTTAAGAGATGCTTCTAATGAGTACCCACAACATATGTTTTATAATGTTTTTGGTTTGGTTTGGTTTGTTGCTTTATGTCCCAGGCAACAGCTATGGTCATGTGGGGGACGGTCAGTTCACCTAACCACACTTTTTTCGTGGGCAAGCTTGAACAAGTGGTTAACCAAGTACTTTGTGCACATACTTTTGCTTGTAACTGACAACAACCCTTCTAGAATGAATCAGCGGAAGGGAGGAGAATGACCGTAGAATGACCGTAGAAATTATTTCATAATCAATCTCCACGAAAGTATAGGACCTGGTCAGGATCAAACTCACAACCCCTGGATCTGCAGTCAGACAGGCATCTGTAGCAGGGTTCGCACAGGCTTGAAAAGTACTTGAATTTAGAGGGCTTTCTTGAAAGTCCTTGAAAATTAAATATGCCTTGAAAAGTACTGGAAAATCACTCAAATGCCTTGAAAAGACCTTGAATTCTTCTATTTTCTGTAGGACTTAACACTGTTGGTAGAGATCTAAATCAGCATAAAATTGCTGTGCCTTTATTTGGTGCAGCAAATGCTGCACCAAATAAAGGCACAACAATTTTATACTAATTTCAAATACTAACGTCTCCATTGTCTCAGTCTAGCATTTCTGAAGTAGAATTTTAACACTTAAATCAGGATTTTTCATAAACTTTTAATCTTTGAAAACTGTAGGATTGTCTTGAGAAGTCCTTGAAAAGTCTATGAATTTTACTCAAACTTGCCTGTATGAACCCTGTGTAGTCAGACACGTTACCGACTGTGATACGCGGCCCGGTGTTTTATAATGTGAAATAATAGAGTTATTTGTTTTTTCGTCTTATCAAGGGCTATATTCAGTGTTCAGGATCACCTTGAGCTGATATTTATGTTTCCATAGGTTGAGATAAGCAAACTTTTTGTGCATAATAATGTGATTATTTTCTTACCAATAAGTTTAAACATGTGCTTTTCGTGCTCAAAAGAACCGTCTCATTAAAGACTGTTCTTTCGAGTACCACTAACATATGTTTTGATAAAGAAACAAGAAAATTATTTTTTCTATTACGCACTCCTATCTGAGGCCTGTAGTTGCTGATGGCAAAAATATCCATAGGAACCAAGACCATCTTGCAGACTTGTGTGCACATATTGATCATATTGATATCAGGTTGTTAATGATTTGAAACTCTTTGAATACCAATGACAGAGATTTTTTAGGACTGCACATGCCACGTACAAATGTGTTTTTCTCTTGTTCAGAACTCCACAAGTTTTGTCATTCTTCCAAGTTCTAGGATTGACACTATGCCAATGCTATCATACAAGATTGCATGAAATTCTGGTATTAACTCTAAAAGTCTGACAGGCCTCATTTATATCAAGATTTTTATGCCCCTTATTGTTTTGCATATTGTGTTTATGCCTTTGTGTGTGTTTGTCAATAAATTTTAATGTTGGCAATAACTTATGAACTTATGGACCAAGAGCATACGTTGCGGGAAGAGCTTTTCAAATATACAGTTTGTTGATATGATTAAACCCTGCAGCTTAATCTGAATATAAACTATCTGGTTATGGTACATGTATTTGGGGTTGATACGGTAGTTTTGTACAGTAAATTTGATTTATTTTTCCAAATTGTTCTCTAAATGGTAATACATTAAAAAGCATCATAACAGAAAGCTGCAAGTATATGAGAGGTTTGTTAATTAAGTGTGGATGTGATGTCTGGTCTTCTTGATCGAATGTTCTATTGATCATTCCAAGTGAGCCTTAATTTCGAGCTTGTCGCCCCTCCTTTAGAGACACTCTGGCTAAGATTGTATTTGCTTTTAAAAAAGATTTGATCAAAGTTTGATTATTTAAAAAATGAAAGCAAACAGGATTAAATGTCATAAGGTGTGGGATGTGCGCAATGAGTCACAGAGTATTGATGTCAATAAAATAGTTTTTTTAACCATGATTATGAGAAACATTTTTAATGTCTTACATAATGAGTGCAAATGAGACATTAAGATTATTTGAGAGCAGTGTGTTTTCATATGATTATCAACACAATTTTCTCTTACACCTGTATGCAAAGCTCAATTGAGCAACGCCATGAGATTTCCAACAATGTGGTATGTGGGACAAGCATAGGCTCAGACCAGCCTGCGCATACGCGCAGTCTGATCAGAGCCTTTGCTGTTCGCTTGAATATTCTACGACAGCCGAACATCATTTGGAGTTTCTAACCTTAAAAGGAGGCTGCCCCGGCTCGTCTGAGCCTATTCATGTCAAAATGCAACTTTGTTGGAAATCTCATGTCACGGCTCAATTTACAATAGTGTAGACCTAGATGAAACACATCAGAATTATCATCCATCAGGCTCTGCCCTCTTTGCTGTGATAAGAAATATCTTCAGGCCTGAAGTTAATTCAGGGATATAAATATTCCATACTGTCCAGTAATCTGTTCTTCCAAGTCTATCAGAGAAGGCCCACATCTCTCTATGACATCTTGGGGACCCGTTCCTTTTTTTAACACAAGCACACTCATAAATGTGAAAATTGGAGACATGGTGTACCTACAAATGAAACAATTTCAGTCCATGACAAGTCACTTTGAGTAGAAGGGATGGAATAAGAATCATCAAAGTTTGGTCATCTCTTCTGGTCCTTTTGGAAAATTTATGTGCTAAAATTTAATACACAGGTGTTTTTGTTTGGTTATTACTCCAATATTTCTTTCAAGGCAATTAAAAAACAATTAAGACTTTTTAAAGTCACAAGACTTTGTTTTTGTTGGATACAGTAAATAACATTACACCCCAATATTGCAATGATAGCAATATGATGCAGTAGGTATTTTAGCAACAATAAATGTTTTGTTTGTTGTTAAGCAGTCACTTAACTCAAGATGTTGTCAAGTCAGGAGGCCAGGCAGATCAAGTTTGAGTCGGATAATAAACCCCTTCCATTCTACAGTCTTGTTCAACTATATATTTCAAAGATCTGAATTATGATTATATAAATTTAGAAATAATATAAATTTGGGGATAATAAAAAGGTCAAATACTTCAGTAATTTACTCATGACATAACAGCTTTTTATCAAATAGATAAATCCATTTTGAAATCAAGGGTTATAGGGTAGTAATTTCATTAAAATTTTAAAAGTACATTTTGTAAGCAAACAGTGCAGAACCTGATCATATGCCACATTCTGCAGCATTTGATCTTTTTTTTTTTGTTAACATGAATATGTTTGAGGAACATTGAAATGTAAAAAAAAATCGCAAAAAAAATAATGATTATCTTTTCTAAAAGTATGTGGTGCGGCTTAGGATCCAACTGATGACTATATGACTAAAGTCAGATAGCAAATATTTTCAACAATGAAATATTTGCCACCATAAGTCCACTATGGCAACACCAACAAAGCAGCAAGTGTGCCCAGTTGATTCTGATCAGGAGTCTTTACTGTTCACTCCAATGGTAGTTCAGGCTCCAAGCTACTGTAGCTTCCTAAGGGCAAGTACAGAGAGAGACTAGGAATCAGGCTTGGCAATGGCAAGGTTGATTGTAGTGAGTCCATAAAGTTTTTTTTCCATGCAGTGGATCATTAAGGTATGTGTCTGCAAATATATAAATTCATCAATAATAGGTTAAAAAATGTTTTAGAAAGGAAATATTTAAACTATTTTGTTGATTTATTAGGCAGCTGTTGAGGAATTTATTGCACATATAAATTGCTAATGACTTACCTGCAATATCAGATGGTTCATTAGGTTTGTGCTATGGCATAAAGAGCGTTTTTTTTGTGGGCTGAAGTATGGTACACAGGTAAAAAGCAGGAGTTATTGCCCTTAGAGTGGCCAAAACATAAATGTATACCTTTGCAGGCTTTGATCTCTGAGTGCAAAAGGGTTTCATGTGGAACCTAGTCAGAGCTTAGGCTACTTCATTTGTTGATAAGTATCTACAGGCCTAGACAAGACCGCATAATCTAAAATTATTTTTCTTACAACTAAAACAAATGAGCCGCAACATGAGATTTCCAACAATGTAGTATGTGCAACCAGCAAAGCCTCAGATCAGCCTGCGCAGTCTGATCAGAGCCTTTGCTAGTCTCTTAAATATTCGATAAATGTTAAGCTACTGACTGAACATCATGTAGAGTTTCTAAGCTTTAAAGGAGGCTGCACAGACTTTTCCGCGTCTAGACTTGTCAAATTGCCACATTGTTGGAAATCACATGTCTCAGGCCAAATGTTGAAAATGATTGGTTAGAAAATTTTCACAATTTTACCCTGAAAATGTTTGCTTATCTTGACCTGTTGTATGTCAAAGAGTAGAAGTGATTACAGGTGAGACTACTGTTGCTGCAGTTTGTGATAAAAGAGAACAAATTGCTACATTACCTGGATTGGTTACCAGCTTTTAGACATACCTATCTCTTTTAGCTGGAGAGCTTGGGAAGTTAATATTTATACAAACCAGACATGACAGAGATAAGGCTGCTTCTTGTGGAAAATCTGGATCTGCTGTGGGGTCATACTTCAACTTAGTTCAAGAGCACCTGATAAAGCTCTGTCTGCAAAAATATGTTAATGGATTACCTGAACATATAAGCCTCATTGTCATGGTAAAATAGCATCTATACATATTGGAACACAGGGGAAATTCCTATCAGATTGCAGCTGTAGCCTGATCATAGTCTTTATTGATCAGCGAAGGGAATGAAGGTCTTCATTCACTTCAAGCATATTCCATGCTTATGCTTGGGTCCACTGATTTAGTGGGAATTACCTTCATGTTTGATTTGGCTTCTCATGTGATGCGGCTTCTATAAAGCTATGGAAACCAGTGCTTCTAGCTTACTTCACAAAACCACATTCCATCTCTCATGTAAGTTGTTGTAAACCTTCCAAGGTGAATGAAGCATTCTTTCCTATCCCTGTGAAAAGCGTCTTAGAAGTTTGCGACTACTTCATTCTAACCAGCCTGTTTTGTTACATAACTCTGGGTAGTTTATTTACTCCAACTATAGGTGTGTACCTGTTTGAGAAGCCAACGGTGCAGCTGATAATGAAGCTGTGCAGCTACACAGACTGGTCAGCATCTTTATTCTTTGAGAGGGTGTTATGGTTTTATCTTGATAAAGATGATTTATCTACACCTGTCTTATCATTGTTTTTCATGTTTATCTAATTGTAGGGGGTGGGATATAAGGTAACAGACAAATTATTGCTGGCTAGTGTTGGGTCATTGAAGCAAACGATAGATAAGTCAGGCCAAACAGGGATGTTTCACATTTTCTGTCCTATCCTTGGACATGGCCAAAGTTTGCGCAAAAACTTGGCCATGTCCATGGATAGGACAGAAAGACAATCAAAAAATGAATAGACAAGCAAAAACTATGAACCCCTTGACATACGAATCTCGGTCCGGGTATAATTTTAAAATGTTTGCCTGTGCGTGCATGATTGTGTCATCACATTATATTATGAAGATCCTTTGAAAGATTTCATTCAGTTTGACCTTGATGACAATGAGGCCAAGGTCGTGGAATGAAGGAAAAATCTTTTCCATGAAAGTTTACTTTTTATAGCAACATTGTCAAAGTCATTCAATGGGTTTGATTAATATGTGGCATGATGGTATATGTCTATACTTCTTTTAGAGCCATCACCATGCATTTTGATGATGGTTTATCAAAATGCATGTCCTTGAACTTTGAGGTTGTAATAGACTTCTAAATTTTTCTATGTTGCAATGATATACATGTATCATACAACAGCTACATACATTTGAGCCTTGACACTAGAAAACCAGTCTTCGGTGGTTTGCGAACAACAAAGGCGCAGACCAGCCTGTGCATCCACCCAGACTGATCAGCGCCTTTGTTATTCACTTTTTGGAAAGTATTATATCTAAACTTGATACAAATGAAATGTCAATTTTCTAGCTAGTCCCTATAGCTGTGGGGACTGGTTTGAGTCTCGCTTTGTCAGAAATCCTGAAGACAGGTTTTCTCGCATCCCGGCCCATTTAATTGCCCTCTTTGTCTTGTATATTTACTGTAAACAAATCGACAAAATCAACTATATTTTACTTAGGTTGCAGATCTTTTGACATGCCCAAGCAGTATGTTCTGAATGCAATTATTTTCAGTACAGCTGCAAAGATTGCTGAATATTTGTCATTTTTATGTCAGTTTAACATGTAGTTGTGGGTTCAAATTAATGGAGTTTAAAGTTTAATGTCTACCAAGACCTGTTATCAAGTTTTGTCACATAAGTGATTTTATGGTCGGCTAAGTTTAATTGCATTATTCTTACCCAAGTCTGGTTGATGATTTGACACTCTGCTGCTGTAAAATGTAACTTGAACTTCCTAAAATTGACAGGTAGCTGTTCATTAACTGTTTCACTGCTAGTAGCAAATTTTTGTCATTTGACCAACAGGAACAAATGTTCAGTCTGATTGACAATCTGATTCTAGAGAGAGTTTTACGAAGAAAAAAAGTTTTTAAACTTAATAAATTTGCAGACGACAAATAAAATGTGACAAACTAGAACACATTTGATGGCGCGCCATAGCAAATCCCCACGCTCTCGAAGAAATGTAATGGTAATTGACCCTTTGACCCCATCCCAAGGTCACCACTTTGATTTTAGGGTAAAAATGTTCATTGTATCCTGGGCTACTGTTCATTCCCTTTAATTTGATATTTTACATGACCATGTTAAAAAAATTAAATTTTTGACCCCCCCAGCACCCCCAAGTCCCAAACCCTTGGGCATGACCCAGGGTACCCAATGAATATCCAGTCTAATATTTTTTATATCTTTCATTTGTGAGCTGACACACAAAGTTTGGTTTAAAAATATATGAAATTCTTTAGTAATTAAGATTTAATGATATTTGACCTTTGGTCCCTCCCCAAGACCCCGGTGGGCGGGGACCCAAAAAATTGTGCTGTTGCATGTGCCATTCATGTAAGTAACTCACACACCAACTCTGGTTGAATTTCAGAAAAAAATAATTTTTGACCCCCCCCCCCCTCAACACCCCACAGTACCCCCAAGTCTCACCCCTGGGGCATGACCCAGAAAGTCGAATGAAAATCCTGTCTGATATGTTTTATATCTTTCATTTGTGAGAAGACACACAAAGTTTGGTTTAAAAATCTTTGAAATTGACTTTGTAATTGAAATTTAATGATATTTTATAATATTTGACATTTTGGCCCCTCCCCAGGGGGCGGGGCCAAAACAAAGGTGCCGTTGCACACCCCATTCATGTGAGCAACACGCACACAACAAATTTGGTTGGATTTCGTCCAATGGTTTAGGAGGGTATAGCGTGACGGACAGACTGACGGAGGCGATTGCAATATGTTTGTCAATGGAAAAGGGTTTTTCACTGAAATCCCAATCGGTTTTGAGTTCAACTTTCAGAATATGACAATTTAGTGTTTTGGGTCTCTATTACTACAGGGTTAAGTGAATAGTGGTTGTGAGTCTTGTGAGCCCAAGTCTTCCTTAATCTTTAAACCAATCTTTTTTATCCTTTCAGGGGTGGTGCCCCTCCATCATATGACAAGTTTTCCACTCCAAATATATCATCTTATCAGAGTCCAGCTGGTACCCAGTCTAACGTAGGAAGTCAGGTAAGTGATTTTCTCGAATTGACAGATTGTCACTTCTATTTACTGTTCGCTGAGGTGTGAAGATCTGAGCAGTGTGGACACATTTCTAGTTCTTTCCATGGATTGGTGTAGATCAACCTAATGTGTATGCATTGCTGATAATAAAGATAATTGTGTGCTTGATTTTGACTGATTTTGGTCAAATTTTGTACAAGAATTGTTCATCATCATTAGCATCGTCTTCGTTGTCATCATCATCAACATCATCATCATCATCATCATCATCATCATTATCATTATCACCAGGATCATCATCATCATCCATATCATCATTATCATCATCATGAGTATCATATTCCACATCATCATCATCCACATCATCATCATCATTAGGAGCATCATCCACATCATCAGGAGCATCATTCACATCATCAGGAGCATCATCCAAATCATCATCATCATCATCCACATCACATCATCAAGAGCATCATCATCATCAGGAGCATCACCCACATCATCATCATCATCAGGAGCATCATCTATATCATAATCATCCACATCATCATCATCAGGAGCATCATCCATATCATCATCATCCACATCATCATCATCAGGAGCATCATCCATATCATCATCATCCACATCATCATCATCAGAAGCATCATCCATATCATCATCATCCACATTATCAGACGCATCATCCACATCATCATCTTAATCCACATCATCATCACCAGGAACATCATCATCATCCACACCATCATCATCAGGAGCATCATCCACATCATCATCATCATCATCATCATCATCATCATCAGGAGCATCATCTGCATCATCTGTATCCACATCATCTTCATCCACATCATCAGGAGCATCATCCACATTATCATCTTCATCCACATCATCATCATCCACATCATCATCACCAGAAGCATCATCCACATCATCATCATCCACATCAACATCATCAGGAGCATCATACACATCATCAATCATTATCAGGAGCATCATCCACATCATCATTATCCACATCATTAGACACATCATCATCATCAGGAGCATCATCCACATCATCATCATCATCCACATCATCATCACCAGGAGCATCACCCCAACATCATCATCAAGAGCATCATCATCCTCCACATCATAATTATCAGGAGCATCATCCACATCATCATCAGGAGCATCATCCACATCATCATCATCAGGAGCATCATCCACAGTATCATCAGGAGCATCATCCATATCATCATCATCATCCACATCATCATCATCATCATCATCAGGAGCATCATCATCAGCCACAGCGACATCATCATCAACATCATCATCCACATCAGCATCATCATCATCATCATCATCATCATCCAAATCATCATCATTCACATCAGGAGCATCATCCACATCATCATCATCATCCACATCATCCACATCATCATCATCCACATCTACATCATCAGGAGCATCATCCACATCATCATCCACATCATCATCATCAGAAGCATCATCCACATCATCATCATCAGGAGCATCATCCACATCATCATCCATATTATCATCATCATCATCATCAGGAGCATCATCCACACCAGTGCAATTTGTTTTCTGAACAATGTTTTTATGGATTCACATATGCAAATGAGCTTCTTCTTTGTTTCTTAGCTTTTCTTCTGTTTTGTTCTACACTCCAACAAAACCATTACTATTTTGATTATTATGTATCCTAAAGTACTGGGCTCGTAGCACAGTCGGTAGCAAGTCAGACTGCGCGAGTTTGATATTGGCCTGCGTTCCCATACTTACGTGGAGATTGATCATGAAATAATTTCTATGGCCTTTCTCCTCTTTCTGCTGATTGAAGAAGGGTTTTGTCAGTTACAAGCCAAAGTCCATCCATCCGTTCGTCGGTAGGTCATAATTTTGTCCGGAGCATAACACAATAACTATAAGAGGTATTTACACCAAACTTCATTGGTAGATAGATCTTGATGAGAAGTGCAGTGTATAAGAACCATAACTCTTTTGCATAATTTAGGAGTTATTGCCCTTTGTTATACTTAAATTTTGTCCCGAGCATAACATTTACACACTGGCACCAGAGTCCCAAACCTTAATTTATATGGTGACAGCACCAACGGCATATCATTGAATTAGTATTTATACTAATAGTAACGAGCACAATTTTATAAAATCGTGTTTTTTCGATGTTTTCATGCATTTTGAGCTTCAATGATATGCCGTTGGTGCTGTCACCATATAAATTAAGGTTTGGGACTCTGGTGCCAGTGCATTTACACTATTAGAGATATTGGGAGGGCAGTGGCTCAGTGGTAGAGTGCTTGACTCGAGACCGAGGGGCCGCGGCTTCAAGCCTCACTGGGCGTCACTGTGTTGTGTCCTTGAGCAAGAACATTAATCCTAGCTAAGTACTGGTTCAACCCAGGAAGACCCGTCCCTTTATAACTGAAAGATTGTTGATGGGACGTAAAGAATAAAATCAAACAAACAAAACTATTAGAGATATCAACTTGCAGCCCTTTTTGAACAAGTGTTTATTTAGGGAGCATCCATCGGTTTTACCGATTCTCTTGTTAAAAATAGTAAGAATAAGAAATTAGTCTTAGACTTACACATATATTAAGGCATATGTCTTCTAATTTTTTCAGAGTTACAACACAGCCCCCAAACCATTCGGTTCAGCACCAAATAAACCTTCACCCACTCCGTACTCCCCAGCAGTAGATAACCTCTCACAACAAACACAGAATATTAACCTTAATAGGTAAGTACAAAGTGCTTAAGAGCTATGCTAGCTTTATTGTACAATTTAGGAGTGTATATACAAATATTCTTACAAGAGCTGCCTGATCTGGGTCTGCTCTGTTTGCAAAAGCGTTAAAAGGTGTCTCTATAAGGTAAAGGGTTTAAAGACAAATCCTCTTATATCACTGGGCCAGTTTTACCCAAACCTCACTGGATTGTAATTTGTAAGTTAACATGTAATATATCTATGGAATTTTAACTGATTTTTATACAAACCCATATTATTAATTGCAACGTTTAGACTAAATCTCAGTATGACCGCTTGAAGACCACTTGACAAACACTTATGAAGTATATGCCAATAGTACAAGGACATTGAACAGGTCTTCAGGTGAGGGTTAAACACTTGGACATAGTATAAAAGATAGAAGTACGCTTTACTCCTTGCATGCTGGGGAATTTTTCAAGATCTTTTAATGTCTTCTGAATTTTTTTTTCAAAATTTTTGTTTTCAAAATATATTTTTGCAGGAATACCATCACAATGTCAATAGGCTGAATAGCGTTGGATACAGACCATCTGGTCTGAGTCCAATCTGCTCAGAGAATTTTATATCAGCAGATGACTTTTGCAGTTAATCTGTCATGTTAAAAGTTATAAAGTTTTAATCACTTTACCTACTGTATGGTCTAGGCTTTTGTCAAGTAGCTAGTGCTTGTAATATATTATCATATACTGTTTCATGGAAGGGAGCGCAGTGGCTCATTGGTAGAGTGCTTGACTCGAGACCTATGGGTTGCAGGGTCCAGCTTCACCGGCATCACTGCATTGTGTCCTTGAGCAAGACACATTAGTCCTTGCTTAGTACTGGTTCAACCCAGGAAGACCCGGCCCGACAGAATACAAAATTTGTTGACTGGAACGTAAAGAATCTAATCAAACAAACAAAAGTGTTCATGGATGGAAAGGCCATCTCAGTATAGTGATCAAACGTGTTTTCTATGCATTAACATCTGCTGGACCCCCGAGGGTGGTATTGAAACCTGAGCCTGAAGAGGGTTTTAACAACCCCCCGAGGGGTCTAGCAGATGTTAGTGTATCAGAAAACCATGTTTGATCGTTATTATTGCATGAAGTCAATTTGTCATTTGAAAGCTTTGGAAAAATGCTTCGAAAAGTTCATTTTTGTATTACTATAATGGGGCGCAAAAGCATGAAGGATTCGTAGGTTTTGAAAACGCCTGTTCCAGAGCAAAAACTTACGTCATCCTAACGTCACTAAATTAAGTTCATTTCTATGCATGTTACTGTTGATTACGTCAATTTTTGTGATGGCCTAGAATGTGTATATGTAAAGTACAAAAGCTGTGCATCAACAGCACATGAATTGCCAGATTAATACATGGGTTTTTGCCGGTTAAAACATGGCTGTTAATAGCGTGCGACACAGTTTTTTATGCAATAATAATTGTTTGTTTCAGTGGTCCTAACTACAGCAAATATGCAGATACAGAAGAACCTGTGGGTCCTCACAGTCACCAGTCTAAATCCTTTAAATTCCTTCAAAATACACTGGATAGTGGACAAGGTAAGAGAAGACAACTGCACTACAACTTCAACAGGCTTACTCACACTGGGTAGGGGGGTGGGGGGTTCTTGTATGCATTTTCATATAAACAAAACTGCATTTCTTATTGACAAAAATGTCACTAAAATACACATTATATTTGCATTCTGATAATCTTTTTTAACAATGGGAAATGTCTTTGGTGATTGAAACATTTTTACCTGCGTCACTTTAGCGAAAGCAGGTCTAGTAGTGAGTCCACTCCGTCCGTCCGCAACACTTTAGGGTGCCAAGTTTGTGTAAACTGTAACTCCAAAAGTTTTCATTCTTTTTTATTCAAACTTTATTTAATGATTGCTCACATATTGAAGATGTGCACCTTCTATTTTGTGCAAGTTTCATAATTTTTTTTCTCATTTTTCAGGGGTGTTGAACTTAGACATTTTTTCCATCCGCAATGCTTTGGGGGTGCCTAGTTTGTGTAATCTGTAACTCCAAAAGTTTTCATTCTTTTTTATTCAAACTTTGCCAAATGATTGTTAACATATTGAAGATGTGCACATCTTATTTTTTGCATGTTTCATAACTTTTTTCTCATTTTTCAGGGGTGTTGAACTTAGACATTTTTTCCATCCGCAATGCTTAGGGGGTGCCTAAGTTGCGTAATCTGTAACTCCAACAGTATTCATTCCTTGATATTCAAACTTTGCATAATGATTGTTCACACATTGAAGATGTGCACCTACTATTTTGTGCACATTTCATAAATTTTATCTCATTTTTGAAGGTTGTTGAACTTAGACATTTTTTCCATCTGAAATGCTTAGGAGGTTCCTAGTTTGTGTAATCTGTAACTCCAACTTTATATTCAAGCTTTTCATAATGATTGTTCACACATTGAAGATGTGCACCTTCTATTTTATGCACATTTCACAAATACTTTTTTCATTTTTTTGGGTCTTGAACTTAGACATTTTTTCGTTAGAAATGCTTAGATGGTTTCTGGTTTGTGTTATCTGTAACTTAAGCAGTTTTCATTCCTTTATAATCAAACTTTGTATTATGATTGAACATGTACACCCTATATTTGTGCTCATTTGATAATATATTTTGGAATGTTCAACTTTGAAATTATTACTTCACCTACTGTAGATTATATTGCGAAATTAGGGTGTAATCTGATTTATTCCTGTTTATTTGAACTTTGCATATGGACTGACACACATTGACGATTTGCACTCGCGACGCAGGTCCAGAGCAGAGTTTGGTCTTGTTTTATATATAAATTATTGTGTTTGCTATAGCCACCTACTTGGCATGTTACTACAACTATCAAATATACTGCACTTTTATGTTCCAAATTGTAATGGCATTTGGCCTTATTATGAGACAATTTGGTACATTGAAAAACTTGTAAGCTCAGCTACAGAGAATATTGAGAATTGCAGCTGTTATACTGTCTGAGCAGCTAACAGCAGTGCCTGGTGCTAATCAGACACAAAAATAGGAATTTTTCTTGTGGTGTAACTCCTGTTATTGTTTAGACTCTACAAAAATAGACTGATTAGTCAGAAGAGATTGCATATATTCAAGACAGACATGCATACTTTCATCACATTTGCCAAGATAAAGACTCTCAATCATCTGTCTGCTGTCCGTCAACTAAAATCTTGTTAGTAGTTTTCTGAGATGACATTGCATGCTTTTGACTGCTCATTAGTGTATATTACGTGTGCATCTCCTGCACAATTGGAGTTAGAAAGTTATAAACTTTGGAATATGATAGACATCTGGCCCTGAGGTTATAAAACCTTTTTCATACTCAACTCAGCTGAGCACGAAATTTATCCTGCTCATAAATGTTAAAATGCCAACAATTGTTGGCATTTTAACATTTATTGGCATGATAAATACATCATCTGAGAGACCTAAAGCAAGACACTTCTTTATTTTAGTTTTTTTGAGCAGTTGAAATTTCATGCTCAGTTGAGTTGAGCACGAAAAAAGTTTTATAACATCGGGGTCAGTACTGTCAGTGTTTGATAAGTTTTTAGCTCACATGTGAGGGTTTTGTATGGCAATGGTTCGTCATCCGTCCACACTTTCAAAATAAAATACCTCTAAAGTCATTTGGCCAATTTTTATCAAATTTCATATATTTGGGGAAAGGCTGCATAAGGCTTTTGGGCTGATTTGATTGGAACTCTGGTTGCCATGGCAACATATAGCTCTCAAAGACTTATATTGTGGAAAACTTAAAAAATCTTCTCTGAAACCATGGGACTCACAGCGTATATATTAGGTATATAGCAATGTCTAGTGGTCCCCTACATAAATCCTGCAAAGCCCCGAAGCCCTTGAGATTCGAGCTGGCCCCACCTTGGGAACCAAGAGTTTCATCAGAAAACCTTTAAAAATCTTCTTCTGAAACCATGAGGCCCAACCACAGCTTATATATTCAATATGCAGAAATATCTAGTGGAGTTTCCTTAGACTTATAATGGGGAAAACTTAGAAAATCTTCTTCTCTGAAACCATGAGGCCCAAAGTTTATATATTTAGTGTGTTGCAGTGTCTAGTGGTCCCTTACATAAATCCTGCCATTTATGCACCTGGGGTCCAAACTGGACCTGTCATGGGGATCAAGAGTTTCAAAAGTAAGTAATGATGCAAAGATCAGGAATCGATACAATCAAGTACCACACCTGACCCAGGATACCAATGGGAAAGTGACAAACTCAAAGAAGACACCACAAACGAGAGCCAAGAGGTCAGCCCTTCCCAGCAGGTGACCACAAAGCACATATAAACAGACGTGCACAAAACATAGCAAACACAAGACAGAACAAAAACATAAAAGATCCACAAAAGAAGTACCGCCTTGGAACGGTCAGTAAAATATTTTACTGGAGGGCTTAAACCGGTTTAACGGCGCCAACCTCACCCTTAATTCAGATGTGGATCAAGACACATAGATATTTGGTTTGCATGAAAGACCCCTAACTTATCAATGCATCAACTCCTAAAACATATAAATCAAGATATAACAAGGAGATAAAGCAAGGATAAGGACTCAACAGTAAATTAAACTGAATACCGGAGCAAAAGAAATCCAACAGGTAAACCCCGGTGGGCCCGACAAACAGCCAAAGCATCAGGCCCCTACCATCTCATCAATAGATAAGTCTTTAAGTCGGAACCATCATAGAGTCTGAAGTCCGACCCACCGGCGTGCAAAAGACTTATAATGGGAACAATTAAAAATCTTCTCTAGAACCATGAGGCCCACAGCTTATATATTTGGTTTGTATCCAAGTCTAGTGGTCTCTTACATAAATCCTGACAACCATGCCCCCGGGGTCCAAACTGGCTTCACCCCGGGGATCAAGAGTTTCCATAGACTTATAATGGGAAAAACTTTAAAAATCTTGTACTCTTAAACCATGAGGCCCACAGCTTATGTATTTAGTATGTAGCAATGTCTAGTAGTCTACGTAAATCCTGCCAACCATGCCCCTGGGGTCCAAATTGGCCAAGCCCCAGTGGGCTTTTGCTCCTATAGACTTATCATAGGAAAAACTTTTAAAATCATCTTCTCTTAAGCCATGAGGCCCTCTGCATATATATTTAGCATGTTGCAATGCTTAGTGTTCCCCTACATAAAACCCTGCCAATTATGCCCCAGGGGTTCAAATAGGCCACTTCATGAATAGTATGGTCAAATATGGTAAGATTTACTCACATTTTCAAGCAAAAGAAATTCCAGGGTGTAAATTTGATATGTTTTTACCCATATAAGCCTAGCATCCATTTTATAGCTCATTAACAAATAGTACAGAATCAGATCAGATGTCACAGAATGTGGCATCTGATCAGGTTCTGCACTGTTTGCTTACAGAATTTACTTTTAAAATTTGGATGGATTTTGTAAATTACTACCCAACAACCCTTAGATTCGAAATGGATTCGCCAAATTGATAAGGACGGGAAATTCCATTAGGCTTAAATGGGTTTATGTGTATGTGGAGCCATGCCAGGGTTCGCACAGGCTTGAAAAGTACTTGAATATATAGGACTGTCTTGAAAAGTCCTTTGAAATTAAATTGACTTGAAAAGTACTTGAAAATCATTCAAAGGCGTTGAAAAGTCCTTGCATTTTACCATTAACAGGAGGATTCAACATGTTTTGGGAGACCTAAATCAGTATAAAATTGCGGTGCCTTTCTTTGGTGCAGCATAGGCTGCACCAAAGAAAGGCACCACAATTTTATACAAATTTATACTAATTTTTCTTAAACTAATATCTTTAGTAATGGACTCTCTAGCATTTCAGAAGTAGAATTTTTTATTTTTCTTAAGTTTTCCTTGAAAACAGTAGGAAAGTATTTCAGAAGTCCTTGAAAAGTCCTTGAATTTTACACAATATCTTGCCTGTATGAACCGTGCATGCATGGAGTTGTTGTTTCAGCGCCCCCAGCAGCCCTTCGACCAACCGTTGACCTCAGGAGAAGCCCCTCTCCACATTCTCAGCACACCAGCAATGTTCAGACCACAACTAAACAGTTTAACACGCCGGTAGGCTTGTATTCCAGTACGAGTAGACAAGTGGTTGAAACTGGCGGGTAATGATATGATAGGCTCATACTATATATATAATTCGTAAAGTTAAAGGTTACTATCACTTCCCTGTACCTGTTAATATCATCTATTTTTTCCGCATATGTCGTGATTTTGGTTTGAATTTTCACCTGCTTCTAAACGTTATGCAATATTATTGGTTTAAGGTGCACTGTGGACTGTATATTATATATCATAGACAAAATTCATTTCCTG
Source organism: Loripinus fragilis (assembly GCA_964019695.1). Classification (NCBI taxonomy): domain Eukaryota; kingdom Metazoa; phylum Mollusca; class Bivalvia; order Lucinida; family Lucinidae; genus Loripinus; species Loripinus fragilis. The sequence continues at coordinate 7,281,729 of OZ026516.1, forward strand.
ATCCTTCGCTTGGTTTAGATTTTCATATCACTTGGCACATGTGTCCACCATAACAAGATGATGTGCCACGTATATGACCCAGGCTCATAATTTGAAGTCAGGGTAAAAACTCAGGACTTAAGAGTGCGTAACAAAATTTAATTTTCGTCTTTCTCAACAAAATCATATGTTGTGGGTACTCAAAAGAACCGTCTCAATGAGACGGTTCTTTTGAGCACCCAAAACATATGTTAAAACTGATAGTAAGAATATATATACATTTTTATGCTGAAAATTTTTGTTTATCTAAACCTGTGAAACTGTAAAAAGTCTTTTTGAAATTACTGCACACTGAGTTCTCGAACAATTGAGTTTAATTTATGGTCTCTTTTTTAAATTGATGCAAGTCATGAAAATTTTATTATTGTATATGAAACATTGACTTGTCAGGATGGTGATAATAACCTTTTAACTTGAAGTGATTCTATTAGATTGTATCTTATGATTGTATAATATGTGCACACTGTGTTATGTTTTAACTTTTAAAGTGCCAAGCATAACTACCCCAGACAACAAATGTGATGTTGTTCTTCATTTTGAGGGTAAATAAGACTTGAAATTTCATGTGAATTGTCTATTAGACAATTCACATGAAATTTAAAGCCTTATTTAGTTTCTCTAAGAAGCAAATTTGAAATGTTGTTGCAAATACAGGTATTGACTAAACCTTAAAGCCTTCACAGCTGGATTCTGTCTTACCCCTTAATGAGCCCCCAGTGCATCACTCCAAATAAGGGGGCGTATTTCAAAATCATACCTTAACATATGAGCTAATATGAGCCGGATCTCAAGAAAATGTAACTTCTGAAGACTGTCTGGTGTTGGTATATCCAAATCCAGACCTCCATTAAGAGTGTGTAATCAAACATTTATTTTCTTATTTCTCAATCAAAACATATTTTGTGGCTACTCAAAAGAACTGTCTCATTGGCAAATGTTTAAACTAATAGAGAAGAAAATACAGTAGAACTTCAATGGCTCAAACAGGCTTGGGACCATGAAAATTAGTTCTAGCCAAGGGTAGTTCCACCCATCCTTGGTGGATTATGCATAAAATGACCTGCAGGGACCATGATGATAGTTCTAGCCAGCCCAGGTTAATGATTCTGTAGCATGCATTATAACAGGGCTGTCTTGTATGTAGCTAGAATCATGACATTTTTGCAATAGAAAGTAGTTACACTGATGCCCATGCTGGTCAGTGTCTTTGTTGTTTGACATATGTCATAAAGAGGACCATTTTCTCGCAAAGTGGCTCAACTATCTAGTGGGTACCCAAAAGAACTGTTTCACTGAGTTGGTTCTTTTGTTCCTACAGCACATGTCCAGTTAAGCAAAATTATTTAGCATAAAATTGTCATTATTTTCTTACCCATCAATTAGACACATGTTTTGGGTGCTCAACATACGTTTTGGTTGAGAAATAAGGAAAAACGTTTTGAATTTTACACAAGGTCTTTTAATAACCAGGACAAGCTAACAACTAAGTCCCTTCACCATATACAATGATTTGAATCTCTTTTTTTTTTCGTGTGACAGTCTTCAGTATTGTGGATCTTCAGGAGTTTTAATGCTATCAGAAAAAATGTACCTGTGTTTCATCATTATGCTGAAAGGGCTTGCTTCACATGTTACTATTCATTGGCATGTAAGAAAATACAAATAATTTGCAGTATCACACTGTGCACATATTTGGTATATAATAATGATTTGTTTGGTTACAGTCAAAAGCCTCATTCTCAATACTGTAACCCTTAAAGGGCCATTCACGACTGCAGCAGATGACAAATTTTGCGACATTTTTCCCAATTTTCGACAAAAATAAGGTATGATATTGCATAAGAAACGTCTGCCAGCAGACGATTCTCATGAAATATCATGCCTTATTGGTTCATTTTGAAAAAGCGGCAAAATTTGAAATTGTCGTCTGCTGCTAATTATAGGTGGTGCTTTAAGGGTTAATCTGTATCATGTCTTGCCACTAAGTTGTCTGCTTTTTAGATCTGCATATAATTATGTGCACTTAAGACAAGATTTTTTCATGGAAGCAATATATATGAACTCTGATCATACGGCTCCCAGGGAGCAGCAGTCCCAAGGGAGCAGACTGATCTGGATCCATATTGTTTGTAATATAGGCTATCTAAGAACATAAGCAGATGGCAAAAGCAGGCAACAGAAATCGTGACTGGCGGGTAAAGGGTTAATGTTTAATTTGAGCTGCTTTTTTGAAAAGTGAATAACAATGGCTTTATTGTTGAAATAAATCATGAAGCAATATTCAGAAAAAGAAATTACATGTATTTCATTGTCCCAAATCTACGGTAAATGTTATTAAATTACGAACACTTTCAAATTTCTTTGTTTTCAAAGAAAATGTGGGTTATCAGGGTTTGAATTCCCAAAATGCTTGCCAGAAAAGCACACAGAGAAGACCCTGATCAGACTGCTTCAGTACTGGGTCGGTGCTGTTTGGCTGGCAACTAGTGTTCTAAATTTTAGAACATTTACCATAATATTAAGTATAGAGAAGAGGTTTTTACTTGGAACCAGGATAAGAATATAATTTACCCATACTACACCAGTAACTTGCTGTTTCAGAGGCCCCCCAGCCACCACCAGCCCCCTGGAAGAGGTATTGTTATGATACCCTAGCATCGCTAGATTTCTGCTCTATTCTGTGTGTTCTCTTTGTTTGGTTGAATTGATGCATTGTGGGAATGAAGACAGGCACGGGCACAAATGCTAAAATTTCATTATGCGATTTTCCACTCATTATTGATAGCTCTTGAAAGCAGGGGGTGTCCACAATTCTAATTTTCTTATTTCTCCTAATATAATTATGGGCTGTGGCATGAGATTCCCAACAATGTGGTATGTGCGACCAGCAAAGACTCAGAGAAGCGCAGTCTGATCAGATCCTTTACTAGTTGCTTGGATATTCTATGAGTGTTAAGTTACTGACTGAACATCATTTGGATTTCCTAAGCTTAAAAGTAGGCTGCACAGGCTTGTCAGAATCTACACTTGTCAAAATGTCACATTGGTGGGAATCACATGTCACGGCTCAAGGAGTACCAAAACAAATGTTTTTATGCAGAAATAAGAAACGAACAAGGCGTTTTTATATCTTTTATAATTCATGAGAAGAACAGTTTATAATCTTTTAGTACTGACGAGGGCTCCGGCTATTTACGGTTAGTACATGTATTTCTATAATTTCTTCAAATAAAAATGTTTATGCTCTCGTTTGTGGTGTCTAACTGTGAGTTTGTAACTCCTGGGTCGGGTGTGGTACTTGATTGTATCGACTCCTGATCTTTGCTCCCTTACTTACTCATAGATATCACTGTGAGATGAAATTTCAGAGTTAAATGTCTGTGTGTGTATCATTCAAAGCAAGTATTGTTTGCACAACAACTCCCTTAGTGGAGGGCGGGGGAGGGGTGCAAGTAGGCTTGGCTTGATAGAGATTATGCCCGAAGTGGTTCTTAAGCATGAATTTGTTCTGCCTATATTGCATGACACTTGATAAATTAACACCCCTGTGTCCTTACTTTTGTTTCATCTTTGTATGATGTGATTACTTTGATTGTTTGTTGCCATATTTACCCTAGATATTCGGACAAACTGTCTTAGTAAACAGTGTAAACACTGATCAGGTCTGATCAGGGTTTATACTGTTTGCCGTTCCATCTTTACCTTATACATACCTCATGAGGGTATAAAACAGAATAGGTCAAATTTCAAAATAAGATGACCGGATATTTAGGGTAAGCATGCTGATTTGTTGCCGCTGTGATTGGCACTGTTTTCTGTTCTGTTCAGTTCATTTCTTTGCTGCATATGTATAGTGTATAAGTAGCATACTACAAAAGAATCAGTATCATATATGGGCCTCGACGCGAGAAAACCTGTCTTTGGGGGTTTGCGAACAACAAAGGCGCAGACCAGCCTGCGCATACGCGCAGTCTGATCAGGGCCTTTGTTATTCACTTTTTGGAAAGTATCATGTATAAACTTGCTACAGGTGAAAGTTCAATTTTCTAGCTAGTCTCTGTAGCTGAGGAGATTTGTTTGAGTCTCGTTTTGTCAGAAATTCGGAAGACAGGTTTTCTGGTGTCGAGGCCCAATTATGTAGACTGAAGAAAAAGGTAAAATAGAGGGGATAATAGTGGATAAATTCAGACATATATGTGACAATGGTGCTTCTTCAAAGGTGCAGGGCCCAACTAGTTTCAGTTCGCACTGGTTGCTTCTGTCTTAAATACTAGTTTCATATGTGGATGTCTCATTTCCTAATTCTATTATCTGATGGAGAATGTGGTATGAAAAACTTGGCACATTAATAATTTGTATATTAGTCCTAATATAATATACAAATTGTCCTCTATTATCCCCCTTGATTATCTCAGGGTCTTTCTTTATGTGTAGAAAGACCCTGGTTATCTTTAAACTTTGCATGTTGTCTGCTTTAAACTTAAGATATTTTCTCACTTTGTCATTAGGACTGTTCAATACCTGTAGCAAATGTTATCATGTTAAGATATTATGCGCAGATCCAAGGGGGAGGGGACAGGGGACAGTAAATCTTCTCAAAACACCTTCCTGTAGGATGAGTGCTTTGGGAAGAATTACTCGTCCTTTCTAAATTTAACTTGTAATTACGAGCGGACGAGTGGAATTTTTGTCCCCTGTTGGGCCATCATCAGCACCAACATTGATGAAAGCCCACTTATAGTGGTATTTGGATTCTCCCTCCCCTCAAAAAAAAAGACCCCCTCTGACAAAATTTTCCGGATCCGCGCATGAATATGAGAACAAGAAAAACAATATGTCCAATCTCAGTTATCATAATTACCATGTTCAGAGCTAGAACCATAGTTACAGTAGTGATACTGTCTATACATGTATATAGAAACCTTCCTGTTTTACCTGGAATTACCCCTACATTATGTCATCAGCCTGCCGTGATGATAACCTGAAGTCATGCATTTTGAACGGAGAGTGGTTATCATGCCCTGCGCGAGACGTCCATCATTAGATGAAGTCAGATGTAAACAAGTGGCATGACATAACCCAAAGTGTACGTCAATCCTATGTTTTACTTACATGTTTGTACGTCAAACGCATTAAAACATTGAATTGTAATATGTAATAAACAGATTATCTCACAGGGTTTTGGTAATTGCCCTCAGTATTTAACCCTCGACCATTATCAGCCCTCGAGCTAAAGATCTCGGGCTGATAATAGGGTCTCGGGTTGATACTTCGGGCTATAACCAAAACGCCGTGAGATAATCTTTAAGTATCTCATATACTGGCCCATGCATGTATATGCTTTACATTTTAACTCATTTTAACTCTGCCTTCTATTGTCATCTGCTGATAATCTTTGTAAAAAGCTTGGACCCAGATCAGGTCCGACAGTTTGGATCCAAACTGTTTGACACTCTGATGATATCCAAACTGTTTGATACTCTGATGATATCCAAACTGTTTGATACTCTGATGATATTCCTGCAAGAAATAAAAAATGACTAAAAAACCAGCAGACAACAAAAGAACATGGAAAAATTACCCAGCATGCAAAAAGCTTCATTTTGTAGACTGGTCCCTTTGAGTAAATGAGAATTTTAATGCACTTGCTTTTGTAACGTGACGTCTCATTGGATAACATAAAAAATTGCAACAGTATATCCTGTGATATACTGTCGGAAATAGTTTGACCCTTAATTATGTCACATTTTGTTGGATGGCATGCGGCTTTGCTCAAATTTGAGACAAAACTGCAGAAGTGCATTAGAATGGGAATAACGACATTCAATATTTTCATTTTGGTTGCTGTATCATCAGATATACGGTCGGAAATTACGATTTAAGTCTCAGCTTGTGCGTCACTGTAAAACAAAATTTCTGACAGTATATTCAACGATACACCACCCCAAATGATAATTTTGAATACAGTTATCCCCTAGCTATTGTGATTTGAAGTTATGTTTGTATTATTCTATTTATAGCCATGTATTTTTATTAGCATTTATATTTAAGCACCCACTCACCATTATTGCATGCTGCATGGTATTGTTACAGGACTAACGGTACGGAAGACCTACCTAAGTATGACGAGCATGGCAAGCGTGTTTACCAACCATCAGAAACATTTAAATTAATTCAGGAACAAGAGAATGAGCCTGAGAAACCAAAACAGGAGAAATCATTCGCTCCCCCTGATCATTCCAGAACATTCAAAGCTTTAGAGAAAAGACTAGAACATGGGTAATCACTTTTTCTAGTTTTAAACAGTTTTTTAAACATCACATCATGATCTTATTGTAATCGAGCAGGATAGACGTCTCTAACAAGTTGAGCAATGGGTCACCCATCCAAATACTAACTGTGAACTCAGTTGCTTGATTTCGTAGAAGAGTGAAACCATTAACCTGTGTCACTATAAAAGCTAGCTCATACAGCAAGGCTGTATTAATGATCTATATATTGTTCTCTTTTTCACATTGCTAACTCTTTCCTGCCATTCATGGCAATAGTTGTTTGCTCTCTTGTTTGCTTATACACTTTGGAAACCTATATTGCAAACAATATGGACCCAGATCAGACTGCTCCCTTTAGGAGCAGTCTGATCAGGGCTCATAGTGTTTGCTTTCATGATAAAACTACTTTGGAGTGCATTTCAATATATGCAGCAGACGTAATAAGCAGTCATTTTCAGATAAAAACTTTATCAGCAGGATTAGGGTTAATGTGCCAGTTCATGAGGTTTTGGAACTACATGCATATGCCTAAAGTCCCTCATTAAAGGTGCATGCACATCTATATTATTTGGCTAGAGCCATAAATGTTTGCCTGAGCCTTCATCTACATCCCCACTTTTAGTGTGGAAGCAGCGAAGGTTCTGGTGAGACTGTGCATTTGCGCAGGTTTATATGAGCATACACTTGTCACCTTGCGATAAGTACCAAAATCTCTGATACTGGCTCAAATCATGATTTATAAATTTCTTAAAAAAAACGCTTTTATAAAAGAACTTTTAGTAAGCAAATTAAAACATGTTCACTAACAAAGGTATTGTTGTTTTAAATAAAAAGTAAGCTGTGCAGTTGTTTTCTTTCATAGATTAGAATCTAATAGTAGCAGAAAGAAATATTCAATTTCAAAAATGATGCAAGTGGATAGGCCAACAATTTAAACTGTGATCAGTCTGGGTATCAAGTTCAACATTAAATGTCAGATTTTTTGTCAAGAAAAAAACCAATTCTTTCAACATACTTTCTCATCTATTTTCAAGTTTGAAGGATAGATATTATGGTATTTGACAATATAATGAATAGATAATTTGGAAGCACATAGACAGATATAGTTTGCTCAGTTTGGTCGAGTCTATTCATGAACTACACTGAATATACACAAAGATCTTAAATGTTCAGAAAACATTGCGACATAATTTCTATAGAAAATAAACAAATAAAATGGTGAAAGATACCCCCAAAACTTAAATGAAATTGTCCAAAATACAACATAGAAGTGTCCACTAGTTGCTATGCATAACCCTTTCTTGGTGAGAAAGCCATAAAGGGGTATATTTAGGGCAATGTAAACCCCAATGAGATGCTGCAATATGCATCTGGGACTGCACTGTTTGCAAGGGTAAAAACATTTTCAAGGACAAAAATATGATGGAATTTGAAAATTGTAACCTTTGACCCCTCAACTTATTGAATTGACCACCCATTTATTTTTTGTATCAAACTCGATAAAAGAATCTAGTAGTTAAAAATTGGCTAAGAAAGGTTAAAACACAAGTTGTAGGTGCATTAGCTGGCTGTTTTCAGAGAGGATAAGAATGGGTGTGATGTAGTTGATTCAAGCAATCAGGAAGAAAAGATGATTTACTATCCTACTTCGCATACATTTCAACTAGTCCATCAGCGGGAACGTGAACCATATAAAGCAGAGATTCACGTACCAGAACATTCTAGAACATTTAAGGAAATTGAGAAGAAATTTGGGTAAACTGTGTGAGCTTTTCACTGTATTGCTATTTTTATACCCCCGGTACGAAGTATATAGGGGGTATATAGTTTTTGCCTTTTCTGTAATTATGTTTGTCTGTTTGTTTGTTTGTTTGTCTGTAAACTTTTTTTTTTCGTCAAAGATTTCTCAGCAACTACTTGGGTTAGGATTCTGAAATTTGGTACAAGGCTTGATAGTGATGAGTTGTATTGTGTAACAAAAGAACAGCCACATATTGCTTATCAGTCCCTTTATTTGTTCTTTTTTCTTTCTCTCCAATGGAAAAATTTTTCGTCAAAGATTTCTCAGCAACTACTTGGGTTAGGATTCTGAAATTTGGTACAAAGCTTGATAGTGATGAGTTGTATTGTGTAATAAAAGAACAGCCACGTATTGCTTATCAGTCCCTTTATTTGTTCATTTTTCTTTCTCTCCAATGGAAATTTCTGTCACAGATTTCTCAGCTCCTATTGGAGCCAGTGTTTTCAAATTTTGTTTACATCTTCAGGATGGCAAAGTGTACTGTGTAAATGGAAATTAAGATACTAATCCTCATTTTGCCTTCTTTTTTCAAATTTTCATTTTTTCCTTCTTTCTCTCTTATATAATACATATAGACATTTTTTCTGTCAAAGATTTCTCAGCAACTACTTGAGTTAGGATTCTGAAATTTGGTACAAAGCTTGATAGTGATTAGTTGTATTGTGTAACAAAAGAACAGCCACATATTGCTTATCAGTCCCTTTATTTATTCATTTTTCTTTCTCTCCAATGAAAATTTCTGTCGCAGATTTCTCGACTCCTATTGGAGCCAGTGTTTTCAAATTTAGTGTACACCTTCAAGTAGGCTAAGTGTATTGTGTAAATGAAAATAAAGATGCTAAAGCTCATTTTGGCTTCTTTTTCAATTTTTCCTTCTGTCACTCCTATATAACACATATGGACGTATGGAGTTTTCTCAGCAACTACTTGATTTAGGATTATGAAACTGTTTGTGTACTTTCAGGTAGGAGAAGTGTATTGTGTAAATTAAAACTAAGGTGCTAATCCTCATTTGCCTTCTTTTTTCAAACTTTCAATTTTTCTTCTGTCACTCTTATATAACACATATGGACATTTTTCATTAAAGTTTTCTCAGAAACTACTTGATTTAGGATTATGAAATCTTTGACAATTTTGTCTTTTTCTCTGAAAGTGTTACAACCTCTGATGGCTACCGCCGGGGGTATGTGAGCTTCGCTCACTTCTTGCTATATTCAGAAAACTTTTTATGAGCTGGGAACCATATCAAAGAACCTTAACTCAGTGGTCTAAACAATTCTTCCAATCCAAAAAGGAGTATGGTATACCATATGGGCCTCGACACGAGAAAACCTGTCTTGGGGGGTCTGTGAACAACATAGGCGCAGACCAGCCTGCGCATCCGAGCAGTCTGATCAGCTCCTTTGTTATTCACTTTTTGGAAAGTATCATATGTTAACTTACTACAGGTGAAATTTCAATTTTCTAGCTAGTCTCTGTAGCTGAGGGGACTGTTTTTGAAACTCGCTTTGTCGGAAACCCCGAAGACAGGTTTTCTTGCGACGAGGCCCATATCTCAATCTATCAAGATCACATGATCTTGTAATGAAGTTGTAAAATAGTGGATCATTTTAACAATTAACCCTTTGTTTACAGGAAGCCCCTAAACGGGTACTTTTACAAATACTGTTTGTAAAGGTAAAATAGATCTTCAGACAAAAGAATACAATATTTTTTGAAAATTATAACCTGACACCCCTAGATATGTACAATGGACTATCCCAAGTTTATTGTATCCAATTAGTATACAAAGGGTTGATCAAACTACAATTTCAGCAATTGGATTTTAAAATAATCAAACAAAGTAACAAAACCTATGTGTCAGGGAGTCCCAGATAGGGCTTAAACAGTAAACATAAGTCCCCTTAACTGTCTAAAGGGCCTTTGATTAGTTAGTTCCCAGTTCGGCCATGCTTACTTAATGCTGCTACAGATATGAGCAGGGAATTTGGCTTATAGCTTTTCTTGTAGATTTTCTGGGATCAAAACTAGAAATAAAGAAAAAGCATATTTAAAGTAAAATAGAGTGAGACAGTTTTTGCTAGTTCTGTATTTATGCTAATACATGTATTTGAAATTGGTATCTCCTGTCTAAATTTTCTTGGGAGCTCTTTTTCTCCTCTTTTGATTTCATGGCTATATTAGCTCAGCTGATGAGGAGCCCCAGTAGCTCAGTGGTAGAGTGTTAAACTTAGATGGAAGGGTCACTTGTTAGAGACTATGGGAGGCGCTGTGTTGAGTCCTTGAGCCAGACACTTTATCCTCTGCTTAGAACTGGATCAACCCCCAGGAAGACTGGAAAACATTCCAACATGACTGAAAAATTGTTGACTGGGGCATAAAGTATCAACACTAAAAAACAGAATTTTGTATTTGATATTGATGTGCATGTGTTTTCTTGATAAAGGCCTCTGGCCGAAATATTGAAATAAGAGTAAAATTATCATATGTGTTTAACATTGTTCCCTATGGAATATGAATGAATATTAAACAAAATTAGCTCTTATGAACCAAAGGCATTAGTATGGCAATAGTTGGGAGTCTGTGTCATCCTCCGTTCACGTATATCTCTAATATCAGAAAGCCAATTGTGATAAATTTTATTGATGCATCAGGCAGCATAACTTATGATGATAAGGTTTTTGGGCTGATTGGATTGGACCTCTGGTTGCTATGGCAACATTAAGCTCACATAAGACTTTAATGGGAAAAACTTAAAAAAATCTTCTCTGAAACCATGAGGTCTTTAACTTGTATATTTAGTATGTAGCATTGTCCTGTAGTCCCCTACACCACAGAGCAAACTGGCCAATAGCTCCCATAGACATAATAATGTTGTTTGTGGCCGTGTTCCTTAGCTATAACCAGTACTGGCCGGGTGGGTTTATGGTTTTGTGGTGTGGTTTTTTATGTCAAGGAGCACCTGAAGGCTCAAGGGGCAGTGTCTATGGGATAAACTCATAAAATTCAAAATTGGCCATGCCCCGATTTTTTGGCAAAGCTTCCATAGACTTGTAAAGGGGAAACACTTAAAAAAAAGAAATTCTCTAAATCCATGAAGCCCACAGATTCTATATAAAATATGTATTAATGCAGGACGTCCGCTTCCTAAAGCTTGCCAACCATGCCCCTGGTACACAAATTGGCTACATTCCGGTCATTTGCTCCCATGGATTCAATAAAAAAATATTATCTGAAACCATTAAGTCAACAGATTAGGTGAGTGATATAGTCTCATTGGCCCTCTTGTTTCTGATTTTAGAATTTTGAGATCGGCTTCAAAAGACCTTGACTCAACTGCTCCTTAAGTTCTGCTGTGTCTTTCTGAGTATTTAGCAGGGTTCCCACAAGCTCTGGAAATCATGGAAAACCTGGAAAATAAAGAAAAAAAGTTACATGCATGGAAAAATTATGGAATTAAAAACACACACGGAATAATCATGGAAAAGTCATGGAATTTTGTGAAATAATTTGACTAAACCACTAGTAGCCAGAAAACTAGTTTTCTGGCTAATGGTAGTTTCAAGTTTTAATTATTTTAAAATGTATGCATGGTCTACAAGCATTTTAAATACATTACTTTTGCTGCCTTCCACATTTATGCTCAGCATGGTGAGGGGAGGTTGGAGGCAGTGCTTTAAAGAGTCAGTGAAATTACATTGTTGATCATGGAAAATCATGGAAAAATCATGGAATTGTGTTTCTGAATTTCTGGGTTGGTATTGCAATAACGAGTGGGAAGAAGATTAAAGAATACTTCTTGATGTAGTTTTCAGTCTTTTTAAGTGCATTTCCTGCCATTTTATGAGCTAATAGTTTTAGATATGAAATGTAAACACCATCAGTTGGCGAGATAAGAAAACAGAAATATTTTCATGACGTCTTTGACTAGAATTAGAACGTTATTATTTCTGTCTATAGTAGTCAGCATTTCTTGAGAAATAGAATTATAGATATATCAGCATGTTAGTTGATTTGTCTGCTGTCAGAATCAGATTCATATAACTGTAGTATGTAGCATGTTCTTCGTGGTCAGCAAATAGGACCTAAATGAGTAGATTTAGTTTTATGAGACCAGGCTTAAGGCAGCAGGCCCCCAGAAAAGTGTGTCACAGAAATTTATTTTTCTTATTTCTCATCCAAAACATATGTTGTGGGTACTCAAAAGAACCATCTTAATGAGACGGTTCTTTTTAGCACCCAAAACACACATTTAAACTGATGGGTAAGAAAATAATCACAAATTTACGCTAAAAATTTGCTTAACTGACCCTATTCGGTAGGTTATATAAAAAAAATCATGCTCAACTCACATGAGCATTAAATTTGTTCCTGTCATAAATTTTGAAATGCTATTTTATAATGTACTACCTGAACAAACTACTTTATCTACTGATCTCCTTCTTTATTTATAAAGATTTCAATTGAGTTTAGCATGAAAAGTTTTATAACCTCTGAGCCTGTTTTATAGGTTACCAATGGCATAATTTTACAATGAAGTAAATAAATTATGTGTAAAATTGCTAAATTTATAGAGCTAAATTTAAAGGGGCGCATTATTTAAGGCCTTCCATGTGTGTTGTTCGGTAATTTAACATTTATATTAAGTTCGTGTAATCATGGCATGTGCATTTTTTTGTTCTAATTTTTCGTGTAAGTTTAATGTATTACGATTATTGATCCCTTAATCTTCGTAAAGACAGCTTGTAATCATATTGTCAGCGGCAACAGCAGGCTTATGTAACAAACATTTGCTTGCTTAATGCAAAGATATGATAAATGATGTAAACTATTCTTATGGCTTATTATGAATCTGTATATCTGCCATATTTGCAGTCATATTTGGGCTTGACGCAAGAAAACATAACTTTTATGTAATGTTGTATGCGAACAACAAAGGCGCAGACTAGCTCACATCCATACAGTCTGATCAGCACCTTTGTTATTCACTCCCTGCAAAGTATATTATCTAAACCGGCTTCATGCAAAGTTTCAATATTCTATCTAGTCCCTGTAGCTGAACTGGCTGAATTGAGCCTAACCTGATTGCAATCACAGAAGACAGATTTTCTCATTCCCCAGACTATTTTATATCTATTCTGGATGAGATGATGGTCTTCCAGCATGGCTTATGTTGCAGTGCCTTCAATAAATTTTAATCTTGACATGCTGGGTAATTTTTATGCTTTTTTGTCGTCAGCTGATTTCTTTTCAAAATCAACCTTTTAGAAAATTTCTTTCAGGAATACCATCAGACTGTCAAACAGTTTGGATCTAGATGAGGCACGACATTTTGTGCAGCCTGATCTGGGTCCAGACTGTATCCAAAGGTTAACAGCAGATGACACTAGCTGGCAAAGAGTTAATAAGTGTTTTAGGGTTGAAAATTTTAAGCATAACTTGATTCAGGATCAAAACTTTAATGTGTTTGCATAGCTATATTATTGGGTTCCAAACTTTGTAGGGTAGATGAAACTGCTGAAACAGCTATTATCCTGGAACCACAGTTTCATATTGTTGTTATTTCAACTACCTGGCAGCAACTAGTAGGAATGCAGCCAGTAAGCATATAGAATTATGTTATTCATTTATTATGTATTGATAAATGCTAGGGTCTGCAGATGTTACAATTGTATCTTTTATTAAGCCACATTTCTTGACAAGGTACCTTCAATTGATTGCATCATTGAAGACTGACCTGTACACCTGTACATCGAAGTGGGCACATTTAGCTGCTCTCAGTGTTATGCAGTCAATAGGAAATACTTGGCTTTGCTTGTGCTGTTTTTGACAGATTCTGCAAATATAAAGAAGACTTTTATGCTGGATGTGGCTGTATTGTTAAATTCCACAAACATAGGAAAACCCTATCCATTCATGAAGCATTTGGCCTGATTCTCGTAGTACTTGAAAATTCCTTGGCCAAGTTGTCACAAGTCCTATGCAGAGAGCAGTGGGGACGAAGGGTTTCAAGTTTGAGACTCACCAGAGACTGTGCTGTGTCCTTGAGCTTGACACTTTATCTGCTGCTTAGGAAGACAGGAAATCAACCCGACATGACTGATAAATTGTTGACTGGGATGTAAAGCATCAACACAAATATTGCCCTGGCAGGTGCATTGCCATTATGAGTGAGGCAACACTAAAGTGCCAATCATGTCTACAGTTGACACATTTAGGATTTAAGTAAGGCTTAATTTCATAAAATCTTCAGTAGATGCTGCTTCTATATTATAAGGGTGAATGTAATAATTGATCACATGTTATTTGAGTTAATGAGCTTGATAGGAGTAAATCATATCATAATCATAATCGGATTTTTGATTAACGTGCAGGTGCAGGGGCATCATCCACATCAGTGGGCCCCTTTCCAGGTAACTGGCTAGCTGCACGCATAGCAGATCTCACACCTGATCTCCAGGTGCTCCTTTCTTGAGGGTCAACTGTGGTGAGCTTCCACTCACGGCAGTCTTTCTCTGTCAGTTTCTTCCATGTTTGCTTGGGCCTCCCTGCCCCCCGCTTGCCGTCAATCTGCATATCATATGCTGTTCTGATTGCACCACTGGAACGCGCCACATGCCCAAACCAGCGAAGCCTTCTCTCTCTCAAAATGAGGTCGAGGTCCTCAAGCTGAAGCTTTGCCAGTAGCTCGCTTGACCTTACCCTGGCCACATCCTCTGGCTTGATACTGCAGATCTGTCTGATCATGGCCCTATCATTGCGTTGCAAGCGCTGCAGGTTTGTCTTGGTAAGTGGCCAAGTTTCACTGGCATGGAGCATGGCGCTCCGCACGCAAGAGCTGTACACATGGCCACGGGTCTTGTAAGAGAGGTGGCGGGATGTGAGAACTGGTAGTAGCTCCCTGAACTTCTTCCAGGCAGTTTTCACACGAGTAGTGACCGCCATTTCACAGCCTCCACCAGCAGAAAGCATGTCACCTAGGTAGCAGAAGGAAGCTACCACCTCAAGCTTATCAGGTCCAACCTGGACTTCACTCTGTGGTCTGCCGTCAATAGGGCGAGCATTTCCCATGCACCGTGCACACCTATAATCAGGATTTGGTGTCAGTCTTTGTAGCCCACTGCATTTCTTATGCACCCAAAGTTTGCAGCCATTGCAGTAGATGCTGTTGTTGCCTACTCCTGTACGACAGACAGCGCATGGGTATTCGCCTGAACTCTGCAAGAGGTCCAGGCCTGTACCACAGATCATGACTTTTGTCTTTCCTGCATTCACCCTCAGTCCCTTCTTCTCCATGGCTTCTTTCCATATCAAGAGCCTCCTGACACATTCCTCTAGGGAGTCAGCAATGATGACAAGATCATCTGCATATAGGTCCTCCCAGGGAACACCAGCCCGAAACTCACGTGACAAGGCCTCCAGCACAATGATGAAGAGCAAGGGACTGAGTACGGATCCCTGATGGACCCCGACCTTCACCTCAAACTCTTTGCTGAAACCCTCGCCAACACGAACCCGGCTTCGTGCATTAGCGTACATTCCCTGGACTAAACGAACAATCCAATCCTCAACGCCTAGCTTTCTCAGGGCCCACCAGATAACCTTCCGAGGGACACGGTCAAATGCTTTCTCTAGGTCCACGAAGGCCATATAAAGCCTCTTGTTCACTGCTAAGTATTTCTCCTGCAGCTGCCGGACCACAAAGATTGCATCTGTAGTGCCTCTTCCTGGGACAAAGCCAAACTGGGAGTCGTCAATAGACACCACCTGTCTTATGAGACCATCGACAATCCTCTCTAGGATCTTCATGGCCTGCTCAGTCAGCTTGAGGCCTCGATAGTTGCCTCTATCCAAAGCATCACCCTTGCCCTTGTAAAGGCAGACAATGAAACTCTCCTCCCAGTCAGTTGGGACCTTGCCATCACGGATAATCGCAGTAGCAAGATCTCGGATCATGGTGGCCCCTGTATCACCTGCTGCCTTGATCATCTCCACCACTATGCCTGATGGACCTGCAGCTTTGCCCGACTTCATCTTTGAGATGGCCTTCTTCACCATGTCAATAGTGATTGGGATAGGCGGGCCTTCTAACGGAGGTTCATTGGACAGGTGATCAGGGTCCCAATCAAATTCAACGTTGAGAAGCCTTTCATAATGTTCAGCCCATGCATTCTGCTTTGCCTCCTCACTCATTGACATTTCCCCAGTGTCATTCTTCACTGGCTTTTCGCCTACAACATCAACATTCTCTTTCCTCATCTGGTTGGCAAGGCGGAAGATATCAGACGACTTGTGGTCAATGCCCTCATAGACCACCTTGTCTGCTTCGTGGCGTGCATGGTGCACCACACGTCTGGAGATGCGCTTGGCAGTGTTATATGATGCTCGTGTGCATTTGCCAGCCTTCCATGCTTTGAAAGCTTGGCGCTTGGCTGTGATGGCATCATCTACTTCCTTATTCCACCACCAAGTTTCACGTCGCCATCGGTGGGGCTTTGTTGTGCCGCACACCTCCTCTGTTGTCTTCAGCAAACCTGTCTTGAGTTTCGCCCAGATTTCCTCAGTAGTAGTAGCCGCTTCAGTTTCCACAGCGGGCACATGTGCCTTGAAGACTTCCTGGAATCGGCTACACGTTTGAGGATCTCTGAGCTTCCACACTTTTGGACGTGGGGTGAATTTGCGCTTAATTTGGGGCGGCATATCAATCATCATGTCGCACACAAGGAGCTGATGCTGCAGAGCAACCTCCTCTGCAGGAATCACCTTCACATCCATAACAAGTTTGCGCAGGCTCTTTCGAAATAACATGAAGTCTATCTGGGTTGCTGTATTACCGGACCTGTATGTGATGAGGTGACTGTCACGTTTCTTGAAACATGTGTTACCGAGGAACAGGTCATATGCTAGTGCATATTCCAGGATCCTCTCACCCTCACTATCAGGGTCTGGCTTGCCATACCCATAGCCTCCATGAACTTCTTTGTAACCGGAGCCTGTACTGCCTACATGGCCATTCCAATCACCACATGGGATGAGGAATTCCGATGCTGGGATCATTGCAGTCACAGCCCTAAGTTGGTCGTAGAATAGATCCTTTACAGAATCACTGAGACCACACTGTGGGGCATAGACAGACAGAAGACAAAGCACCCGCTGACCGACTATGATCTTCACCAGGATGATCCGGTCGGAGACTCGCTTGACCTCAAATACCTTCTCTATCCACTTCTCTGCCACAAACACTCCAACACCAGCAGTACCCTTGTTGTTTCCAGACCAGAACAGTTTGTACCTTGAGTCTTTGCCCGTTATTATACGGCAATGACCACCCCGGTATCTGGTCTCTTGGACACAACAAAGGTCTACTTTTCTACGAGATAGTGTTTCCACCACCTCGCAGACCCTCCCTTTTAGAGTGTTCACATTAAGAGTGCCCACCCTGAAATTTCTCAGATGCTTGCTGGATTTGCCGCAATGGCCCGACCCTGCCCCCCACACCTGAGAGGGGGCCAAGCCGGAGACGCCACTGACAGAAATCTGGTTTCTGCCAGCATCGCCTAACGTGACTTCATTTGTTGATTCTGCCATGATTGTTTTTGGAACTAAGTTTTTTATGGGATCGCCTGTCCTAGCTGACATCCCAACTCAGATCTTTGATGGCCTCTGAGATTCCGCCGTTCCCTCACTCGGGCAGTGTGCCTTGCCGTAAACTCTGAGATTATTATTATTTCCCCAAAGAAGAGAGAGCCACCCACACACTACACAGACAATCATCATGTATGTTATATATTAGTTTCTGTATGCATTCTCCAGCTGGTTTACATACAGGTAAATTGTTGATGGCCTGATACTTATCTCTGCGAGCCAGATCTATACCTTGAGATCAGTGCTTTTGCCAACTCTAAGCAATTGGTAGACTGGCTCCAGTCCTTAAAACAATTTTTCATCAATGTGTAAAATCATATACTTGTAGCTAGTCTTACTCTGATGGCTCTGTTTTAAAACAGAGCCATCAGAGTTAGACTGGCTACAAGTATATGATATGACACATTGATGAAAAACTGTTTTAAGGACTAGAGCCAGTCTACTATACCTGGAGATCAGTGCTTTTGCCAACTCTAAATAATTGGCAATGTTGTACTTATTTGTTATAGAAATCATCTGTTGTGATTCTCATAGAAAGCATCTCATTGAGATGCTTTCAATGAATACCCACAACATATGATTACTTGGAGTAATAATATATTTAGCCATCAGGATGTTTCTCTTTCTAAGGGCTATGTAGATCTATACTCTCTGCTGACAGATAGGAGCCATTGCACTGAAAAATTGCCCTCTAAGGAGGCAGTCAATTCTATCACACAGATGCCCCTAAATTTGACCCTTGCTCCCACTTGAAAAGCAATTCATATATTTTTGGACAGCCTGGTATTGGCCTTCACTATTCTTATGTTTGTTTGTTTTTTGGCACAATATTAAAATAAATGCCCTTCGCTGAAGGATATTTTTTCTATATTGCGTTTCATTAAACTGCTAAATAATTGCTGTGGTCTTAATTGAATCAAATATCATTATTTATTCCTATTTTGCACATTCAAAACATGTTGCACATAAATTACCTCCCTTTATACAAATGTCACAACCATGAAAGAGTATCTAAACAGCTAAAGGGAAGAGAAAAAAAGCATAATGTGGGTCGACAATTTTTGTTTAGAGTTGTATACTGCTTGCAGTTTCCATTAACCAGCTCCCTGCTGCAGGCACTAGAAACATTAAGGTGATAATTACCTGGATAATTTGTAAGAAAACATTTTTTGTAAGACTGTTGATTTCCTTGCTCAAACATAAAACTTATCCTAATGTCCACTCAGAATCAGAAGTACATATTAATTGAAATGTTCATGGTGCACCTATTAAAATGTATAACTTTTTTTGCATGGAGATATTTCTTAAACTTTGAAAAAATATCATGCTTTTTAATTTGTTGAAATTAATGATATCCTAGATTTTAAGATGTAATTGGTCTTTGATAGATGAAGAGTTTTACGGAGGTGTGTAGTCTGTCTGTATCTTCCTAACGTCCCTTTTACCATCTCTTTTCAGTAAAAACTCCGTAAATTATGAGAAATTACCCATTATTAGTTTTATGATAAATAAATATGGATTATTCAGGTTAATTACTATTTGATGGTAGTGAGGTATGTGCTTCTGCAACCTTGCTGAAATAAGTTGGAGAAAAAATACCTTACTCAACCTAATACCTCATATTTTCTAGTAAATTGAGTCGCAATACGGTAAATGTTTATTAAATTTCAAACCAATTTTCTCTTTCTAATCTCCATTAAAATGTTGGTTATCAGGGCTGGAATTCACAAAATGCTTGTCAGAATAGCAAACAGAGAAGACCCTGATCAGACTGCTTCTTCAGAAGCAGTCTGATCTGGGTCTGCACTGTTTGTCTAAAGCTGTTTTAGCAGGCAACTAGTTTTCCAAATTTTAGCACAGCTACCATACCCAAAGAGCACCTTTACACAAAGAATGGCTTTTTAGCTGCATAGAAATTGGGATATTTCGGTTCAATTGTGGTGCACGTACCGAGAGGATGAGTTCTGGGCAGATTTGTCTTGTTATATATGAAATTACTTAGCTTGCTGGATGCTTATTAAGCTTACAACTTGTGTATATAGATACAAGCAGATATGCTGCCTAAAATAACTTTTTGTACTTTGTGTGTCCAGAAGGGACTTGGGATTCGACTGAAATCCCACCCAAAACTCATCTGGATTCACCACTGGGTTAGAACTGTCAATAAATTCTTGTCTTATTTGTTTGACCAGAATTCAGACAAAAATAGTTCACCTTACAAGTTTTCTTCTGTATAATATAGGGTAACATGAGGATGTCCATTACATGTGCTTTTGAGCATATATATTTAACACATGTCTTGCTGAATTAATTGCTGAATTAATAACCTGCCATGTAAACCTTCATAATATTACTGCAATCTCTCTTGTTCAATGGCAGGCAGTATAGTATCACCAGGCTAATTAAAGTTTAAAATTCTTTAATTAGAATTTCAATTAAATTTATTAAAATTTAAATATATGCACTCAAGACATAAGTTTAAAGGTTTAAATCAAAAACTGTTTAAGTTTAATTCTTATTTTTTATCTTGTAATCTTATATTGTTTAAAATGCAGAAATCAGCATTTCTTAATTAATATCTGTGTAAAGTGCTGGACCTGGCTGCAGTCTGGCCAGATCATATTACACCCTAAGAGTCTTCCTAATTAGAGGCCCTGGAGTCTAGACACTCTTGAAGAAATTGGCACCTGGGTTAGCTTATCAGCAGTGAGGGGTCTCCCAAATTAGGCTGTCTCTAAGGATGTTTATTTAAAGGCCAACACTGAGGCTCACCATGACAGCTTTTAGCACCTATCAGTTATAATTGTTAAACCAATACCTTCACATTGATACCATCTGATGATAATAAGATTAGACCAACATGTACACAGAGCTGTGTTTGACTGATAAGCTACCCTGAGAAAGTCATGTGAAGCAATTGTTGGTGGATTCAATGCTTTGCTTTTCATTTGACAGACCAGTGACTGACAACTGCCCTATTTTAGTTTTGAAAAAAATGAACAAGATTGAAAAAATATTACCAGCGGCTTCGAGCTGTACCCACCGGATTTCAACCGAGATGAAAGTGATTTAAAAGCATATAAATTTTAATGAGCACCAAAAAAAGACACATTCGGTCAGTCTGAACACTCATCGTGTGCAATCAGAGTGTTTGCTGCCTGAATCAATGAACCATGGGTTTTTAAAACGTTTAAGATACCGTTAAGTAGGCAGTGAAAAATGATCAGACTGGGCTGATACGGAGGCTGTGATTAACAGAGTGAAACGTAACCAGACTGTTGGGCTGACTCATAGATCAATTCTAGTCATACTATATGCTCAAGCATTTTTTATTTATTTATAGCTAAGTTCACTGTTAGTGCTGAAAAAAAGTATTTAGTCAAGGTGCCGTTCATGCATGTAAGTGTGCATGTATGCGACAGTAACACAGTTTAATAATTTGCCCAAGACTTAAAATGCTTGTTTTACCTTTTAAATTTTGACAATAAATTTCAGAAACAACAGTCATCTCATGAGAAAAAGTAGTTTGAAATCTGCTAATGACGAAGATGCACATCAATCTATGCATCCGGTGCGCACCGTTGGTTCTGTACATGCAACTATTAAGAATATTGAGAATGAATTGAGCCATACCTGGCCGACACACTCCAAAGACAAGTGTTCTCCCAAAGTTTAAAGTGCTCAGCTCAGGGCCTTTCTGTGGATTTGTTGGACATGCAAGATACACAGATTTACCCCTTTTCTCACCAGTCAGACACTTTTGCTTCGTCCATTTTGTCTGAATATGTTCTTAGGTATCAAATACATGTATTTCAAAAGACCTAGATAGGATTGCTCCCTTATGCCACCATTTCACCAAGGATTGTTTTGTACGATCGACCCGACCTGGACCAGATTGTCCCCGATCAATCAATTTTTTGATCCGCCCGATTGTCGTCCTGAATCGCCTCCTTTCGTCTACCCCTTTTTAACCCGATTGAGTCCCGATTATATTAACGCGTCAAATCGAAGCCGTGATCATTTTCTGGCCAGCTAGCAATGATCATGTACCAATAATCAGTGCTGGGCTTGTTTTTGCTCTATAAGATTCGTTCTGCAGGGACACAGTAAAACGTTATTACATTCGGAAATATGCAGGGCATGGGGCCAAGAGAAAATATTCCAAAAAAGTATACATTTGCGAGTTTTTTAAGGGCTTTAATTTGTGTTTTATTTCAGCGCATTTATTGAGAAACGTGTGCACTTTTTTATATTTGGTTTATAATTCTGGGGCTGGTATTGGTATTAATTTATAAATTTATTATAACTAATAATAATTTTGAGTAAACATAGAGCTATATCTTGCTGTTGTATTTAGGAAATATCAGTTCTTTTGGAGACCTTACGCAAGATCATCGGCAGACTGAGCTGCGGAGAGTGTACGAAAGCTCCCGAGGGTAGAAGAGAGCTCCAGAGGGTACACAAAAGCTCCAGAGGGCAGGCGAGACAAGAAGACCTTCAGAGGACCCTCGGACGACCAAGACGACCTTGGGCTGACGGGTTCTGGTCGGCTACTGTTTTTGAACATGTTTAAAAACAGTAGCCGATCACTTTTTCGGTACCCGACTCTCGTAGGACTGAGGCGATTGCGCCAGACCTTCCCCGACCTTCCCAGGTGATTGCCCGTGATTGTCCGCAAGTCCCCGATTGCTTTCCCAGATATGCGGCCGATCAACCATATATAGAGATCGGGTACTATCGGGACCAAAATAATTCTTGGTGAAATGGGGGTATTAGGATCAATCTGATCCAGGCTCATAGTGATTGCTTCCATGATCATGATAAAAGGCTTGTCTGGATTACACTTGAATATCTGCAGCAGACATTAAAAGCATTTAGGACAAAAAATTAGGCTGAAAAGGGGTTAACTCGTAACAATTTGGCTGAAAAGGGGTTAACTAGTTGCATGCTGGGTAATTTATCATACTTTTGTTTTCGTCTGCTGACTTTTTACAAAAATTCCCCCAGGAAAGTATGGGACCGGGCTGGGATCGAACTCGCGACCCCTTAAACTGCTGTCAGACACGCATCTGTAGTCAGACATGCCGTGTTATCGACTGCGCTACGCAGCCCTGTCTACCTTAGTGTCAACCATTTTGGATCCAGATCAGCTCTGACCCAATGTCCTAACGGTTTGGAAATGCTATTAGCACATGCAAACATCCCCGTTGGTAAGGAAAAAGTTAAATAGTATATATATTGTCTGCATTCATATTCATGAACAGTTTTTGATTGTTTGGATTACACATGCGTAGAATGCATGCACACCTATCTAGTGGGATTAGAGGCCGCCTATATTTTGTCCTCAATGGGCAGCAAAGACATTGGCAAAACTACATAGACGGCAGGCTTGTCTTAGCCTTTGCTATTTGCATATATATGTGATAAGATATAAATATCTGGCTCATTTATATGTGAAATGTAAGGCCACAAAAAATAGTTAGCTTGTGGTTTTGATAATTAAATGGCAACGCAAAAATGTTCCATAAAATGGAGTTTATTATGAAAAGTAACATCAAGTTTCAACTCTCTGAATTCTGAGTAAAAGAGATGATACAGAAGTTGAAATTTCAAGTTCAGGATTTGTCATGTGTAAGATCAATCGTTGTCTCATAATTTCTAATCTCATGACTTCTGAACTTGAAAGTCCGATGATTTTTTATCTTGTATTTCAAACTCTCATTACAAAGTATCGGCATCTAAACGCATAAATTTCGTTTTTTGCCATTGTTCGTTCCCCTTGCATTTCAATTTCTAAACTCAAAATGTTGACTTTCTATTTCAATATCTTGATTGAAATCAAATTTTTTAACAATTGAACAATGCATTTAAATGCTTACTTTTGACCGTATATAATATATGTGCAATATCACAATCCAAAATAAGAAATATGCATTACATGACAAAAATCAACTAAATAAGCTCTGCAGCTAACCAAAATCAGCCTGTGCATAGAATCATAGAAACTAGAGCAGTTTCATGTCTTTGCTGCGTGCTCGGTTGAAAGCTAATAATCATTGGTTTCCCTATTTGGACAGTAAACCGGGCATACCGAATAGATGATCAGGTGGCTGATCAGTCTCCAATCTATTAATCATGAATATTAATTATTTTGGTGTTATTTTTCACTGAAAGATTAGATAACATAGAACATGTGTAATATGCCTTCACAGTAAACAGTTGGAGGTAAGACAGTGGGCAGCCAATAATTATCATTAATTAGTGACCACTGTTACAATTATGGAGCAAAGATGTGTTTCCCTGGGGAAGCAATGTTTGCCTTTAAAGAGACAAATATTTGAGCAATAATACTGGTACCACTCATTATGACTCTCTCCAGGGGTCATACTGGGCAGATCAAAAGGACAGTCATAATGAGGTGATTATGACTTGCTTACAGGGGCAATAAAGTGGCCCAATGAAGGGATTTGGTATTTTATGATAAAATATTGATCTTTATCTTAGTGATTGAAATTGTGATTTATACAGGTAAGTCCCCTCTTGAGGCCCCTATAATTTTGTGAGCTACTGAAACTGTCCCTTATCAGTTAATCCTTAAATGATCTCTATTTGACAGTAATCTTTGTCTTTAAATGGAGTGGTAAGAGAGATTTTGATTGGTTGATACAAAAAGAGAGGGAAGAGAGAATACTGGGAATCAATTAAGATGCAGGGGGTGCAGGATTTTGAATTATTGGGGCAGACAAGTTTTAGCTATTGATAAGGAAAGACCGTGTTTTACTGGGAGAAGAATATAAATTAGGCGCCAAAATATTGAGTTTGAAAAATGTAGATTTAATCAAGATGTAGGAATGTGTAAATAGTATTTGAGACTGCCAGGTGGACAATACATTATGAAGAAGAAAAGAAAACAGATTATAAGTTTGGAAATAGAACTTTGACTTTATTCTCATTTTCCCCCTCACAGCCAAGCGAGTTATAAACATGACAAAATAAAAAAGTAAGCTATGAACACTAAATTGCGCAGGGCGACAAATGGTGGAAGTAATCCGCGTACGGCAATATCTAAATGCCGCCAAAACGATCAGGAAGGAAGTGTAGTGAAATAACTGTGGAAAGTACTGCAATTAACATAAACATGGCGTCTTCTGAAAATTCAAACTCAGGAATTAAAATTCCCACATTCAGTGGTACAAGAGGGGAAAGTGCTAAGTTTTGGCTAGCAAAGTTTGAGCAAGTGATGAAATTGAAGAAAGTACAAAATGAAGACAAAACAATTCAGTTATTTCTTTTGTTGGAAGGACAGGCGGAAATATGGTATCATACACTACCAGAGGATACACAGGAGAACTATCAGAAACTGAAAGAGACATTCGAGGAGCGATTTCTTCCTGGGGCTTCAGACCGCGTAGCTAATGTGAGCAGTTTTAGAGGATTGGTTCAGCAAAGAGGAGAGACTACTGATGACTACATTGAGAAGGTGATCAGAATGGGACAAGATATTAACAAGGGGGAGCAGGAAATAATTGACCAGATTTATCAGGGACTGCATCCAGTGATTATGAAATTTGTGGCCCAAAAAGAGGCAAAGACTTTAAATGAAGTTAGAAAATTCTCTAGGATGGGACAATCTTTGGAGGGAAGTGCGATTTCTAGTGAAATGGAGATTAATAAACTTCAGGGACAGGAGACATTCAGACAGAATGGTAAGTGTGATTTTCAGATTTCTGAGAAAAACAGGTACCAGAATAGGCGTTGCTATATTTGTAACAGAAAATCACATTTGGCTCGTGATTGTTGGTTTAAAAATAACCGTAGATAGGGACTCGCGCCTGTCTCTAAGAATAGGAATGAAAAATTTTCAAAACTTGGGGATGGGCACATGGAAAAAGGTAACATGAAAAATAAAATGAAAAAGGGAGACAGCATGAATAGGGGAGAGTATAGGGCAAAGATGACTGAAGAAAGTAAATTTGTAGGGTTAACACAGAGAAAGCCCACAGATATTAATTTAGTAGAGATAAGAGTAGGGAAAATTTCTCAGTCAGCTATGCTTGATACAGGGGCTCAAATATCATGTATGTCATATGACGTCTTCAAGAAAAGTGGGTTGTCAGAGCAGTTTGAACTCCAAAGTTCGGATCTAGAGTATGTTTTAGGTGTAAGTGGTACTCCTGTGAAGGTAATGGGAACTGCAGAAGTGCCACTCACAATATGTAAATTACAGTTAATTCAAAAATTTTACATTTTTGAGAAGTTCAAACAACCTATTATTCTTGGAGTTGATTTTCTTGTCAAACAAAAGGCTAAAGTGAACTTTGAAAATTACACTCTGGAGATTCAAGGGGGCATGACGGTGGCTAAAATGTTTTCTAACCCGCAGAAACTTTCATTAGCTAGGTCTGTAAACAGAATAAGCATACCATCAAAAACAGCTGTTGTAACTAAGGTCAAGGTTAAGAATTCTGATAGTCAAAATTTGTCCTTAGTGGAGCCTGTAACTACCTTAGCTACTAAGCACTGCATTATGGGAGCTCGGTCTGTTTCAAAAGTGAATAATGGTTATGTCCTGGTAAAATTGTTAAATCCCACAGCAGTTGACATTGAGATTAATCAGAATGAGCCCATTGCAAGAATACACCCTTGTCATGACCATGATTTGTGTAATGAAACTGAGGAAGAGTCCATTCTAAACACAGGTATACACACAGTAGGTGTTCAGTCATGTGATTCTGATAAGGAGCAGCAGATACTGTCTGATAAGGAATACACTGAAATAGCTGAATCCATGGGGGTTGACCTATCTCAGTCTGACTTATCAGATACACAAAAACATGAATTGTTGGTCTTATTAGGTAAAAACAGAGATGTTTTTGCAACTAGCATTGGTGAGTTAGGGTCAACAAACTTGCACTATCACCATATAGAGACAGGTAATGCAAAGCCAGTCCGCAGACCACCATATAGAACAACACCTGAAAAACATGCCGAAATTAGTAGACAGGTTGAAGAAATGGAAAAACATGGCATTATCTCCAAATCAACAAGTCAATGGTCAAGTCCAGTTTTGTTGGTACGTAAAAAGTCGGGCGAATACAGATTTGCTGTTGATTTTCGGGCATTAAATAGTGTCACAGAACCCATGCATTTCCCCGTCACACACTTTCAAGAGGCTGTTGACTCTATAGGGCAAGCAAATGCAGCTGTATTTAGCGTTCTTGATATGCACAGCGGATTTTGGCAGATACCCCTTCATCCCGATACAAAGCACAAAACAGGGTTTGTAACACATGAAGGGAACTATGTTTTTAACAAATTAGCCTTTGGTCTCATGAATAGCCCTAATGCATTTGCTATGGTGATGTCAGAAGTTCTGCGTGGCATAAACTGGCGCTTTGCTCAGGTGTATGTTGATGACATACTAGTCTATAGTGCAGACTTTGATCAGCATCTCAGGCATTTGCAAGAGATTTTTGACCGTTTCCGCAAGGCAAATCTCAAACTCAAGCCTTCAAAATGTTGCTTCGCAGCTAGATCCGTAAGATATCTAGGCCATAAGTTCTCAAGTGACGGAATTTTTGTGGATGAAGAGAAAATAGCCAGTGTTGTTTCTTATCCTCAGCCGAAATCTCAGAGGGAAGTCAGAGCTTTCTTAGGTCTCTGTAATTATTACCGGAAGTTTGTGAAAGGCTATGCAGGCATTGCAAGTCCGCTTAATAGACTGTTAAGCAAGGACGTTAAGTTTGAATGGACAACAGAGTGCGATGATGCATTTATCCAATTAAAGAAAGCTCTGACTGAAAGCCCTATTCTGTCCTTTCCAAACTTTTCTGAAAGGTTCTACTTGTATGTGGATGCTTCCAACCAGGCAATTAGTTACATACTTGGTCAGAAAGATGATAAGAACAGGGAACATGTGATTGCATATGGGGGTAGATCTCTCAATAAGTCTGAAAGAAATTGGGGAATAACAGATTTAGAAGGTTTAGCTCTGGTTGAAGGCATCCGGCATTTCAAGGTGTACCTATCAGATAAACCCTTTACAGTCTACTCAGACCATCAGGCCCTTAAGTCGCTTAAAACAAGTAAGGCAACTGGACGACTTGGCCGCTGGGCAGTCTTCTTACAAGGTTATCAGTATGAAGTCATTCATAAACCTGGCAAAATACATTCCAATGCAGACTCACTTTCTCGTCGTGAGTATAGTGAAAGCAATCAGACAGAAAATGAAGATGCAGATGATTTGAGCCTTGGTCCGGAGGTCTGTTTGGTAGGTCAGCATCCAGTAAATGAAATGAGAGAATATAAGCTCCATTACGAAACAGTGGAGACTGTAAATGTCAATATCTTATCTTGTCAGGAGCCTGCAGATTCCCTTTCTACTATGATTCATGCAATTGAGGCATATGAACAGCTAGACCCACTTCAGCATGTAAGGGAAGTCTGTCCGATATCTTCAGCAGATCTGAAGAATGAGCAAAGGGAAGACCCAGATTTTAAATGGATTATTGACTATCTGATAGAAAAACAGGTTCCTGACAACAGAAATGAGGCAAATAGAATTGTAGCAGAGGCCCAGTATTACATAATAGAAGATGGCATCTTATTTCATTTGTATCAGCCTAGAAGTAAAGGACACAAATGGACGGATGTTAAGAAGCAACTTGCTATCCCAAGAAAGTTAAGGGATAATGTTCTGAAATCTTACCATGATGCACTCTCTGGAGGGCATCAAGGACAAGAAAGAACATATGAGGCAATTCGCATGAAATATTTTTGGCCGAAAATGTATTCTGATATACAGACATATGTAAAAACATGTATTCCATGTCAGCAAGCTAAACGCTACATTCACCAGAAACAAGCACTTCTAAAGCCATTACCCATAGGACATGTTTTTAGTCGTCTACACATAGACATTTTGGGTCCGCTTCCAAAAACAAAAGATGGCTATCGCTACATCTTGATGGTTGTAGATTCCTTCTCAAAATGGACTGAGGCCTTTCCACTACAAACTATGGAAGCCCGTGAAGTGGCCTGGAAGTTATATGATGAAATCATTTGTAGGTTTGGATGTCCAGACAGTATTTTAACTGACAGAGCCCAAAATTTCATGTCAAATCTTCTAAAGGAGTTATGTAGCATTCTGGGTATAACCAAGCTTGCGACGTCATCATATCACGCGGCATGTAATAGCCAAGTTGAGAGAATAAACTCTGTGGTGCTACAAAAGCTCAGGATATATGGAAATCAGAAGCAGTCTGACTGGGCACAACTGCTACCTAGCATAATGTTCAGTTATAGGACTACCCCAGCTTTGGATTCTACAAATTACTCACCTCATTTCATCCTGTTTGGGAGAGAATGTAGAATGCCTTTGGACACTGAGCTGATCCCAAGCATGCAGTTAAATAAAACAACAGAACAACACCTGAACAGAATCATTGAAAACCAGAAAATGATCAGAGAATTAGTCTCTGAAAATATTGCAAAAGCTCAAGCCAAATACAAGGCCCAATATGATAAGAATGCAGCAGACCCCAAATTTAATGTATTTTCAAATGTATGGCTTTACAATCCACGAACGCCACAAGGTCTGTCCCCAAAGCTTATTAATCGTTGGGTTGGTCCGTATTATGTCAGTGAAAAGCTCAGTGAATGCAGTTTTAGGCTCAGGGATCTAAAAACACACAAGGCCATCAAGTCAACAGTTCATGCTAACCGGTTGAGGCCCTACTTTGATCCAAACTCAAGGCCTACAAATCCTCCTCCCAACTTACAAGAGCCTATAGAGCTCTATGACACTGATGAAGTGGAGGACAATGAAGATCAGATTGATAATCAGCCACAGGCTGATCAACATGATGAGATCAAGGGAGATAATACAGATGATGATCAAGTCCAGGATCAGGCAGACACAACTGCAGCATTGCAGGATACCCTGACTCCTGAGAAAATATTAAGGGCATACCCTAATTTCAGAGGAGAGGGTAGAATGCTATATAAGGTACGCTTCAGAGACACAGCCACAGACAAAACTCAAACCACATACACATATGACACAAAGCTTCCTGAAAATATGCGCAAAGAGTTTCACATCAAATACACTTACTCAGGAAAAGCACGCAAAAGGTCACAACGCAAACCAGTAACTATTCAGTAAACAAAATGAGAATATACCAGAATAATGTTTAAATTGCTTAAATAATGATAAGACTTGGAGTTAACTCACAGACATACACATGCACACAAGACAGTACTCATCCACAGGCAATCATTTAAACAACTACACCACTTAAGTTTCTTTACACATATCTCTACACATTAAATAGTTAATTTCGAAGATAGGTTAAAAGATAGTTAACCCTTAGTATGAAAATTCAAAATTAAATCCTTAAGGTACATTTTGGGTATAATATTCTGAACCTGGGGGGTGGGAAATACTAAGTATCAGGTTAGCTTGACCTTGACCTACCTTGTAATTATGATTTATGTGTAATATAGCTGTGCATAAGTAAAACCTATTGATCAGACTGTGCAATATGACTGGTATAGTTCATGGGAGATATCCTGATATAAAACTTTATACAGAGATTATCTACAATTCTAATGAGTAAGAGTTAAACCAATTGATTTTAGTCAGTCTTAATTTACATTTGACTTTGTCATATAAAATCTAGGTTTGGTAGCTGCAGCCACAGTGGCGAGCATTATAAATAATAAGAACTTGTCTTATTAGCACTAGATTTTAGGTGAAACTTAATGGGGTAAAGTAGAGTAGATACGGTAACTAAAGGATGTACTTAGTGCAATGTGTGGGTAGAATTTTATAATTTATGCATAATTTACTCTGTCATTTCTCAACAGTATTTGATATTATGGGGTATAAGCATAGCATAGATATTATATGTAACCAACAGTTAGTCTTTTTTTTTTTTTTCATTTCACGATAGTTTTGAAAGCAAGACATATTCTGGTACCTAATTCTCCAAAAATGAAGATCACACTTACAATAAGTGAAAAATATAGTGTTTGTGACAACTTGATAGTAATGTGACTCTGCAGCATAAACAGAAGTGTATTGTGGTAAAGAACTGTGAGCCGAAATGTTACCACCATATCAAAATTTACAAACTCTGAACATCCAGAGAAGTGACTCTGAAATTTATCCATCTTTCAGGTCTCCAGATATTAGAGTGTGTTATGAAATATTTGATTTACTAGTGTTTTATAAGAAGTTAATATGTGTACTCAAAAGAATTGTCTCAGTGAGACAAATCTATAAGTAACACATATGTTAATTTGAAAATTTCGCACTCTCTAAAGTATTACTTATCTGGAGCTCTGATTCATATTGTTTCTGTTTATTTCTCATGTTTTTGCTTATGTATATTACTATGTTTGATTCCACCTGGCAGTAATTTATGTTATCACATTGAGCAAAATATTGTTTTTAAGATGTTAGATGAGTCTTCTCCAACAAATAAATCAATTCTGAATTAATTTGTCACATGTCTGATGGAGGCAGCTTGTGATAGAGAAAATCAGTTTGATTGGTTATGTTTGAATAAACGGGTTTAGTGATATAAAATAACAAGATATAAACATTAAATTTATTCTTGAATTTGCAGGAGCAAATTTGGTTGGAGAAGGAGCATCTATCACCAGGCTAATTAAAGTTTAAAATTCTTTAATTAGAATTTCAATTAAATTTATTAAAATTTAAATATATGCACTCAAGACATAAGTTTAAAGGTTTAAATCAAAAACTGTTTAAGTTTAATTCTTATTTTTTATCTTGTAATCTTATATTGTTTAAAATGCAGAAATCAGCATTTCTTAATTAATATCTGTGTAAAGTGCTGGACCTGGCTGCAGTCTGGCCAGATCATATTACACCCTAAGAGTCTTCCTAATTAGAGGCCCTGGAGTCTAGACACTCTTGAAGAAATTGGCACCTGGGTTAGCTTATCAGCAGTGAGGGGTCTCCCAAATTAGGCTGTCTCTAAGGATGTTTATTTAAATGGAGTGGTAAGAGAGATTTTGATTGGTTGATACAAAAAGAGAGGGAAGAGAGAATACTGGGAATCAATTAAGATGCAGGGGGTGCAGGATTTTGAATTATTGGGGCAGACAAGTTTTAGCTATTGATAAGGAAAGACCGTGTTTTACTGGGAGAAGAATATAAATTAGGCGCCAAAATATTGAGTTTGAAAAATGTAGATTTAATCAAGATGTAGGAATGTGTAAATAGTATTTGAGACTGCCAGGTGGACAATACATTATGAAGAAGAAAAGAAAACAGATTATAAGTTTGGAAATAGAACTTTGACTTTATTCTCATTTTCCCCCTCACAGCCAAGCGAGTTATAAACATGACAAAATAAATAAGTAAGCTATGAACACTAAATTGCGCAGGGCGACAATA
Organism: Loripinus fragilis; assembly: GCA_964019695.1. Classification (NCBI taxonomy): domain Eukaryota; kingdom Metazoa; phylum Mollusca; class Bivalvia; order Lucinida; family Lucinidae; genus Loripinus; species Loripinus fragilis. The sequence continues at coordinate 7,313,914 of OZ026516.1, forward strand.
GATCCAATCAGTCAAAGAACTGATTGGTATCACCTAACATGTAAAAGCTATATGAGGCATATGTTCTTATGTTATTCAACATAGGATATTCATATATTGTGTAACCAAAATGTGCTTTTCATACTATTACAAGCCTTATCGTATGAAAACCAGATTTTGTTGCATATATAATAAGTTAGTTACGCCCATTCTTGTAAAAAAAAGAGGTAACAGCTTTAGGAAGATGCTTGCTGTTTAGTAGGTGTACAGTTGGATTTCCCTTACAGCTACCAATGTTAAGCAAAGAAACTCCTTTATGGAACACAGTTGACTTAGTACCCCCTGAACCCCCTCTGGACCCTTCACTGTGCATAATATGAAGTATTATTATTCCTTGGGTAAGCCCAATGTTTTTTTTTGTCATGCTGAATATTTATATATACGACACTCCTCCCCAATTTTTATCCTGTTAACCTGCAGCATTCCAGTTGTAAGCATGTATTTTCTGTCAAGGTTGAAAATGGTGTGGATCCTGATCAGATGGCTTCATTAGAAGCCAGCTGATCTGGATCTACAGTCTTTTCAAAAAAGGATAAATCTGAGTTCATGAGAAGGGTTAGAATGACTGGTAAACTGTCAAGTAAAGAGTAAGCTAGTTTTGTTGTAAGAATAATAGAATTATTGTAGTATTGCAAGCTGAACAACCAGACTCTGAGTGCAAAACTTTAGTATTGCAAGCTGAAAAACCAGGCTCTGAGTGCAAAAATGTGCAGACTTTTGATATTAAGCACTCGTTGCCTTTTCTCCTGATGAAACCTTGAAATATAATTAACTTTCAGTGCCTTTATTTAATTCTATTTCAGTGAGGTTCCCGCCCCACCCAAAGCTCCAGCAGGTAAGGATTATCATCAACATGTAATAAACACTACAGGTAAAGGTCTTATGTAAACACTCAGACACTTCTCATGATAAGAGAAGCTGGATACCAGTACATATATGAGCCATGACATGTGATTTCCAACAATGTGGCATTTTGACAAATGTAGACTCAGATGAGCCTGTGCAGCCTCCTTTTAAGCTTAGAAACCTCAAATGGTGTTCAAGTCAGTCAACTCTCATAGAATATTCAAGCCACTAGCAAAGGCTCTGATCAGACTGCGCGTATGCGCAGGCTGATCTGAGGCTTTGCTGGTCGCACATACCACTTTGTTGGAAATCTTATGCCGTGGCTCATATTGTGGGCACTTTTCAGGGTCTGTGCACAATATAAAATCTGAATGCATGCCCAGACCCTATTTGTTCTGTTACATTCTGCACAAGCACCAATTTCTGCTGTAGGATTGGTTAAAACTAAGATTGGCTAATATACCCTAATTAATTTCTTTTACCACCCACTTAAAATATATGTTGTGGGTGCTCAAAAGAACCATCTCAGTGAGATGGTTCTTTTGAGCACCCACAACATATGTTTTGGTTGAGACTGTGATGGTTCTTTTGAGCACCCACAACATATATTTTGGTTGAGAAGCTAGTGAGGTAATTAAGAAATGTGCCCACTGATCTGTAGTTCTAGGTATAAATAAGACAGAACTTGGAATCCAACTAGCAGATGAAACGCAGCCAAACTATGAAAGCTACCCTTATTTCACAAACTGACAGCTAAGTCAATGACCAGATTAGCATGTATTGCATTGAAGCATTCTATGGAGCGTCTTCACCTTTCTCATAGTTGTATAATTCCTAGTATGAAAAGTTGACAAGGATCGGCATCCATCTTTGCATTTATTACTGAATTGTGCAATACAGTACATGTAGAAGATCATCAGTGGGAAGTGATCGAGCATTTTTATTCTTTGCATGCTGGGTAATTTTTCAAAAAAATTGTTTTCTGTCATTTTTTTCATCAAAATTGATGTTTTCAAAAAGTTCTCTCAGGAATACCATCAGTGTCAAACGATTTGGATCCAGCAAAACGGTGGGCCTGATCTGGGTCCAAACTGTGTGCAAAGGTTATCAGCGGGCGACACTAACAGGCAAAGAGTTAACTTTGGCATTTTCATCTTGCTATTTCTGTAAATCTTACTCAGCTTCTTCTAACAGCTCCAGCTAAGACAGGTTTTTCAGCCCAAAATTAAGCCATCTTTACATCTCCATGGAAACATATGCTGACAGGACTTACTGGAAGCTTCTCACATATGAGACGCTTCCAGTGAGTCCCGTCAACATATGTTTCCATGGAGATATAAGTTAAATAGTGATCTCAATATCAGCCAAATCTACTGTCAGTCTGGCATTCTTGGTTATTGTTTATGTCCCTACCATAAGATCTATAGAAAATTACCAGATATCAGACATACTTACTGTTAATGGAAAATAGCAAGAACCATATAAACCTAATGGTTCACTTAGGTTAAGATAAACAAAAAATTTTGTAAATATTTTCTTACCCATCAGTTATAACATATGTTTTGGGTGCTCAAAAGAACCGTCTCATTGAGAGGGTTCTTTTGAGTACCCACAACATATATTTTGGTTGAGAAATAAGAAAATTAAATTTTCGTTACGCACTCTTAACTAAAGTACTGGTTGATGAAACACCAATACCCTCAAGGAAATATTGTGATAAGGGACATCTCAATGGTCAAATCGGCGACAAGATTTCCAACAATTTGGCATTTTGACATGTGTAGACTCAGACGAGCCTCTGCAGCCTCCTTTTAAGTTTAGAAACTCCTAATGATGTTCCGTCAGTAGCTTAACACTCATATAGAATATTTAAGCGACTAGCAATGGCTCTGATCAGACTGGGCATATGCGCAGGCTGGTCTGAGCCTTTGCTGGTCACACAGGCCACATTGTTAGAAATTTTATGTCATGGCTCAAATTATTCTGTCTGAAGATATGGCAATGAGGGGGAAATTTTCTAGTTTATAGGTTTATGCTGTCTATGTGAATGTGATTGACATCTGTCATTCTAAATTTTGTCTTGAACAATTTCAGTTTAAATTGACCAAAATGAAGTTTGGAACTGACCAATATCAAAAATCGCATTTATAGGGCTACATTTGACATAACACTGACCCATTCAGGGAGCAGAAATATATGTATTTAAAAGCATTTTTTATGAGTGAGCATGTTATATGCTACCAGCCAATCAGAGAAAAGGTGTTTGTGTGAAAAGTGAGAAATCTACAGGCTCAATCTTGGTTTACAAATAATTTATACTAGACTGGATTCAGTCCTTAAAACAATTTTTCATCAATGTCATATCACATACTTGTAGCTAGTCTTACTCTGATGGCTCTGTTTTAAAACAGAACCATCAGAGTAAGACTAGCTACAAGTATATGATATGACATATTGATGAAAAATTGTTTTAAGGACTGGAGCCTGTCTAAATTTATACATGTATATCAAAAAATTTGTTTACTTAATTTGACCTAATGTTCTGTTTGTCTTACAGCTCCTAAACCTGGTGTTTGGTCACCTGGACAGAAACCCTCCGATCAGGCTCCCTCTGCGAAGCCCTTCACTCCACATGTCGCCCCAGCCCCACCGGGCCCTAAACAGGCCCCTAAACCTACAGGAGTTGGAGCTGTGAGGGGTAAGATAGGAGATGCTGTTATGAGGACCGGCGGGTCACAGGGAGGCCCAGAAAGGGTCCCAGTTTGTGCCTCTTGTGGAACTGCTATAAGGTGAGTTTGGGGTTTCTTCATCTACCATAGTCATAAGGATGAAGCTCTTATTTGGGTGATACAATAAAACCTGTCTTAAGGGGCCACTCAAAAAGAAGTCCAAAATTGGTTTTCAAGACCGATTATTGCTTAATGCAGGTCAAAAGTATTGCAGAATGCTCCAAGAGAGCATTCTGCAATACTTTCGACCTGCTTAAGCTACCATTTGTCTTTAAGACCTTTGTTTTGTCTATTTTTGAGTGGCCGCTTAAGACACGCTTTACTGTATACTTACTAACTATATAAGACAAATATTGAGCAAAAACCAGTATGTGTAGTAAATATATACAGGGTTTTGGACTAAACATATAGGCACAGAACCTCTATGAGCATAGTTACAGCTGAGATCATTATTTTCGTATTGCTTGCACATAACAACAATTCTAACACACCTCGCCTATAGAGTCAATGGTAAAAAAACGTGATATATCAAATAATAATTCACAGTTTTGAAAGTGCGAGGAAAGAGCACGCTAGCTGACATCATTTTTAACTGCAAAATGACGTCAGTCATGGTGTTAGACAGTGTAATGTCATTTTTACGCTTGAAAGACGTTATAAATACAAGTAAACATATGCAACACAGTCAAACTATTGGCTGGAATTCCTCAGTACAATGGCGAAAAAGTTGGATGAAGCTGAAGACTTTAAAATGTGTTTTTGTTGTTTATTGTGGTAGAATTGAAATAGATCAGCTCTTATGCGTGAATGGTTGAGTAATAATTCACTGTTTGTCGGTCAACTGTACGAAGATAAATCACTTGCACTGCACGCTCGTGGTTTGATCTTTACAACTGACCTCCAAACTCAACAATTCACTGCTAGAGCTGATCTATTTCTTAATTGCAAAACCCTAGGGTAATCATACAAAGCTGAGTGATGATACATTTGTAAAACCGTTTGTTCACAAAGTGTGAAAAGTGGAACGGTTTACAAAAAATGCCCACTTTTGGTAAAATGCTTTTGGCACATTTAAACTTCAGTATGCCAATGTTCAGTTAAGCATTTGAAGTGTTTCAAATATTTAGATTTTTGCTCAAACTTTGTTCAGAATCTTTTGAACCAAAAGACCAAATTTGGCTTTTATATATACACATTGTATTGAATTTTCTAAGTAGCTATTTAGACCAGTTTTCAGATGAGCCTTCGGGATCACTCAGCAAGCCTCATGATGCCAAACATCGATCCTCGGAACAGATTTTTCTATCCCACCCTCACACACTTGAAATAGTCTTATATTCTATCTCGAGAGGGCAGTGGCTCAGTAGAGTAGAGTGCTTGACTCGAGACCGAGAGGACGCGGGTTCGAGCCTCACCGGGGTCACTGCGTTGTGGTCCTTGAGCAAGACACATTTATCCTAGCTTAGTACTGGTTCAACCAAGGAAGACCCGTCCCTGTTTAACTGAAAGATTGTTGATGGGACATAAAGAATCAAAGCAAACAAACAAAAACAAATTATATTCTATCTTTATAGAGGGCCTTTCGTGACTGCCATGGGGAAGAGCTGGTGTCCTGATCACTTCATCTGTGCCAACCCACGCTGTGGTGTGAAGCTCATTGATATTGGCTTTATTGAAGAAGGAGGTTACCTGTACTGTGAGAAGGATTATGAACTCTACTTTGCTCCACGCTGTGCCAAGTGTGAGGCTGCCATAGTAGGGGTAAGTAACTCTCCTTTGCTCCACGCTGTGCCAAGTGTGAGGCTGCCATTGTAGGGATAAGTCACTCTACTTTGCTCCACGCTGTGCCAAGTGTGAGGCTGCCATTGTAGGGTAACTCTACTTTGCTCCACGCTGTGCCAAGTGTGAGGCTGCCATAGTAGGGGTAACTCTACTTTGCTCCACGCTGTGCCAAGCGTGAGGCTGCCATTGCAGGGGTAAGTCACTCTATTTTGCTCCACACTGTGCCAAGTGTGAGGCTGCCATCTACTTTGCTCCACACTGTGCCAAGTGTGAGGCTGCCATAGTAGGGGTAAGTAACTCTACTTTGCTCCACCCTGTGCCAAGTGTGAGGCTGCCATTGTAGGGGTAAGTAACTCAACATAGAAGCTTCGTTAGGGAAGTAGTAGATTATGAATCACATAACTCTTCTCACCAGGCCGCGTAGCGCAGTCGGTAACGTGTCTGGCAACAGATGCGAGTCTGACTGCAGATCCAGGGGTCGCGAGTTCGATCCCGGCCCGGTCCCATACTTTCGTGGAGATTGATCATGAAATAATTTCTACGGTCATTCTCCTCCCTTCCGCTGAATCATTCAAGAAGGGTTGTTGTCAGTTACAAGCGAAAGTATGTGCACGAAGTACTGGTTAACTGCTTGTTCAAGCTTGCCCAGGAAAAAGTGTGGTTAGATGAACTGACCGTCCCACAATGACCATAGCTGTTGACTTGGGACGTAAAGCAACAAAACAAACGAACAAACAAACATAACTCTACTTGATTATGGATCAGTGAAAAATCTAGTCGCTAATTTTCTTTTTTCCCAATAAAAGTAAGTTGTGAATAATCATGCCCCCAGATAAGGGTGCGTAACAAAAAATATTTTTCTTATTTCTCAATCAAAACATATGCTTTGGGTACTCAAAAGAACCGTCTCCCTGAGACGGTTCTTTTGAGCACCCAAAACACATGTTCAATTGATGGATAAGAAAATAATCGCAATTTTACGCTTAAAATTTTTACTAAACTGGCCCTATGAATAATCATTCGAAATGTCACAACAGATTATAGGGATCACACATGTTTTTTCATGCATTAACATTTGCCAGGTCCCGAGGATGCTGTTTGAACACGAGGCCGATAGGCCGAGTGTTCAACATCATCCGAGGGACCCGGCAAGTGTTAATGCAATGAAACAAACATGTGTGATCGTTATTCTTGCATATTTTACCTTATTCCAGCTCAATTCGCACTGAAAGCGCTGCTAAAACATTAAATTGTCCATTTTCTTACACTGGATTTCTCTAAACAAAATGGCGTCGGCTGTGAACTATCGAACGTCATGACGTCATAACCGTACGCAACGTTTTCGCGAACAAAAACATCGGCGAAATGATCAGTGTGGTCCGCAATGCGTTACGTATATAACGCCATGCAAATAATGCAGGGCTCATTTTAAGTATTTTCAAGTTTATACCCATGTTCAAACAGCACGTGAATCTCCTGATTTGAACATGGATTTTCGTTCATTCAACAATGGGTGTAAACAGCTATACGAATAGATATCTATGCAAGAATTTCCTATTGAAAATGGAACACCAATTATCACCTTTTTGTGTAGCCTGCATAGCATGGCAGATACATAGGAATCATGTCTCCGTCCGCGTATGTGTAGGCGGTATTACACTGTTAGTTTCCACTGAATCCACTCAACTTTTGAAGGGAAGCATCAATTTCATTCAAAGTTTGCAGAACAATATTGTAAATACAGGTCAAGATCGTCTGCAAAATTTTGACTGAGTTATGTCCCTTTATGACATCCAATTCTGAGAATTCTAGTTTAAAAAATTACAAACGACCCAAACCCTTTTTCAAGGCAAAGATGTTTTCTCTTTGATGTATATAATAATGCTTTTCACAATAATTTCTGGCATTACCAATGAGCACCATAAACACTTATTAAAGGCTAGCCCAAATACTTTGGCAAGAAAAATATTGCCATTTAATTGATTTAAGCACTTTATGTAGAAAGCACTTTATGTCTATGTAGAAAATGTATGTTTGATAGGGCTCTTCAGGACTTTAGTTAAGAGTGTGTAACGAAAATTTAATTTTCTTATTTCTCAACCAAAACATATGTTGTGGGTACTCAAAAGAACCGTCTCAATTAGACGGTTCTTTTGAGCACCCAAAACATATGTTGAAATTGATGGGTAAGAAAATATTTAAAATTTTACGCTGAAAAAACCTGTGCACATGGTGATATATATATATATATATATATATTGATATGTTTCAGGAGTGTGTGAATGCGTTGAACAAGCAGTATCATCCTGCCTGTTTCTTATGTTATCACTGTAAGAAGCCTATTGGTGGAGGACAGTTTCATCTCGAGGATGGCAACGCCTACTGTGAAAACGGTAAGTGAGTCAATATTGTAGCAATATCTAGAAATTGACATCCTCTAATCATTCTCTCTGAACTCTGCATTCTGGGTAATTTTTATACAAAAATACATCATTTTTAACAATTTTAACCCTTAAAGGGCCAAGTAAAAATGCATCTGAAAATGTCATATGCTGAAGTTGTCTGCTGGAAATAACTGCCTAACATTACTGACGAATTAAGTATTGAAGCAAACAGCGTGGACCCAGAACAGATTGCTCCTATAGGAGCAGTCTGATCTGGGTCCACACTGTTTGCCAAAGAGGCTTCTTAAACATTTCAGCAGACGAGAAAAGCAGACGACTTTTGTTGCGATTGGCGCATTAAGGGTTAATAACGGTGGCAAAATCATAGAATCTGCAGCTCAATATTTCAAGTAACTTTGCCAAGTCTGCTACAGAATACAGAGTGATAGCTTATCTTTCTGCTGCCATTTTTGAAACAGAAAATTCAGATAGAACATACTGATAATCTTTAAATCCATCTATTTCTAATAAGTCGGTAAAAGTTCAATAAGTTGCCTAACCTTAACATTGTTGTCCTCAGAAAGGTAAAAAAAATAGTAAGTGAGTATGATCAGGAAATACCACAATCACAAACCGCAGACAACCCCATGGCACTGCGAGGCATGGCAATTTACAATTTGCAGAACATGATATTCGATTATTGTAATTTTGATATAAAACTATTCCCGTCATTAAAAACAACTCTCATCTGCTCTCTCATCTTGTGTACTTTGCAAGCCCATATTGCAAACATTTTGGTACCAGATCAGACTGTTTCCATACTGCTTCCTTTTGAGCAGTCTGGTCAGCGCTCATACTTCATGTTTGTTTCCACATTTAAAAGTTTTGTAAAGTGTATTTGCATATGTACAGCAGACTTAAATTGCAGATGAAAGTTTCCGAGGATAAGGCTATACATGTCTATTTGCTGGAAATCAATTACATGAAATACCATCTTTTTCTTTGAAAATTACTTTGAGTTTATGACTTGAAGATAATTTTTTCTTTGTAGCTCTATTTTTCCATCCCACTTTTTGCCATCCGTTCCAATAGGGACAAAACTTTGACTAAGAATTACAGGAAAAGACATAAACCTCTGAGGTTATAAAACTGTTCATGCTCATAACAATTGAGCATGAAAGAGCCACATGCATTAAGAGGCTTTTTTGGCCCCCCTATGAGGCTAAAATATAAAAATTGTTTTAACTAATTTAGCTCTTTTTGGTTTATTAGAACAATAACCAAAGTGTAAAAGTCTCAAATTAATTTGACTTTAACCGTTGCTTTGGTAACAAAAATGGCCACACAAAAAGAGGCTGAAAACAGGAAATTGACCATTTTGGAGCAAATTTGAGATGTTTGACAGACCAATTAACATAGAGCACAAGCAAATACCAAAAAGATATTTTACCGGCTGATATGAAAGATCATGGCACACAACATATTAAAAAGATGTTTTGGTATTTAGCTGTGCTGATATCTAATTTAAAAAATAGGTCTCCAAAAACCTTAAATTTGGTGGTCCAAAATGGCAATTTCTCTATTTTAAGCCTACTTTGTCGGGCTTTTATGTTACCATAGCAACGGTAAAATTTAAATAAATGCAGAAAATTTACACTTCAGTTGTTCTTCTAATAAATCAATCAAACGAAATTGGTGAAAAGCAATTTTTAGATTTTGACTCTAGAGGGGGCCAAATTAGCTCCTTAATGCATGTACCCCTTTATCCTACTCAACAATTGTTAGCATTTTTACTTAGCAGGATTAAAACAACATATGCGGGTTTTAAAGCCAGAAAACCTTTTTTCAGCATTTTAGTTTTCTTGATTAGTTGAAATGTCATGCTCAGTTTAGTTGAACAATAAATAAGTTTTATAACCTCATGACAAGGACAATTACTGTTCTATACTTTCAGACTGGCGCCAAATGTTTCAGACTATGTGCTCCTCTTGTAATTTTCCAATTGAACCTGGAGATAAATGGGTGGAGGCCCTTAGCTCTAACTTCCACTCGGAGTGTTTCAACTGTTCAGTAAGTTATCATTTTATACCTGCATAATGGGTGGAGGCCCTTAGCTCTAACTTCCACTTGGAGTGTTTCAACTGTTTAGTAAGTTATCATTTCATACCTGCACAATGGGTGTTTCAACTGTTCAGTAAGTTACATTTTATACCTGCATAATGGGTGGAGGCCCTTAGCTCTAACTTCCACTCGGAGTGTTTCAACTGTTCAGTAAGTTATCATTTCATACCTGCATAAAGGGATGAGGCCCTTAGCTCTAACATCCACTCGGAGTGTTTCAACTGTTCAGTAAGTTACATTTTATACCTGCATAATGGATGGAGGCCCTTAGCTCTAACTTCCACTCGGAGTGTTTCAACTGTTCAGTAAGTAATCATTTCATACCTGCATAATGGGTGGAGGCCCTTAGCTCTAACTTCCACTCGGAGTGTTTCAACTGTTCAGTAAGTAATCATTTTATACCTGCATAATGGGTAGAGGGTCCAATTGTTACTTATGATGTCATCTACTTAATGGTTCCGCTCCACTGAACAAAGGGGCTGCCAGAGCTCTAGATAATAAATAACATTAAAGGACATCTCCTCCTGAACAACTAGTCCAAATTCAAAATAATTTCACAGAATTGTTCTTCATAATGCACTTTACAAAAATTGCATAAATGGTTCTGGTCCACTGAACAGGAGGGCTACCAGAGCTCAGATAAGAAATCTTTTAAACAACATCTCCTGAACTACCAGTCCACTACCGGTCCAAATTCAAAATAAATTCACAGAATTGTTCCTCAGGATATCCTCTACCAAAATTGCACAAATTATTTTGCTCAGCTGAACAAAAGGGCCGCCAGGGCTCTAGATAAGAAATATATTTAAACATATCTGTTCCTGAACCACTAGTCCAAATTCAAGACAATTTCACATAATTGTTACTTTTGATGTCTTCTACCAAAATTGCACGAATGGGTCCACTCCGCAGAACAAAAGGGACTCCAGAGCTCTAGATAAGATTATCTTTAAATACCATTTTCTCCCGAACAACGGGTCCAAAATAAAAATATTTTCACAGAAATGGCTCTCATGTTGCCCTCTACAAAATTTGATCAGATGGTTCTCCTTTGCTGAACAACATGGCTACCAGAGCTAAAAATAGACATATTTTTAAATCCTATCTCCTTTGCCACAGGCCAATGCACCATCTATTTATGTGCTAGGGCCCAGGTGAGCGACCCAGGGCCCTAGGGTCCTCTTGTTTGGCTTCTGCTCATTTTTAAATATTAACTTTCAAAAAACAAAAATCTTTAAGGAATAACGTGAGAGTTTTAACAAAGGTTATCAAAAGACAACAAAAAAGTGGCTACTTGCAGGAAAGAGACCCTTGAGTACCCAAAACATGTTAGAGAGAAAGGACCACCGGACAATATTAAACTTAACCCATAAAGCGTCACCTATAATTTGCAGCAGACAACAATTTCAAATTTTGCCGCTTTACTCAAAAATAACAAATAAGGCATGATATTTTATGAGAATCCAGACGATTCTCATGAATTATCATTCCTTATTTCTTTCGAAAATTAGGAAAGATCTCACAAAATTTGTCTTCTGCTGCAGTCTTGATTGGTGCTTTAAGGGTTAATTGATGATTTAGGAATGAACATGTTTTCTGAAATATATGTTAAGCATGCATCGATTAATTGTTCATGCTTTTTTATTATTTTTTCAGACTTGTCAAATAAATTTAGAAGGTCAAGCATTCTACGCCAAAACGGGAAAACCATACTGCAAGAAACACGCCCGATAAATAAGGACAATAACTTATACGCGTGGCGTGTTGTACCTGTTACCCGACACTTGTCCTCCTGTTCTATAATGGTGGCTTGGACATCGTAGTAAATGTCAGTTTGTGTGTGCACACTTGCCATAGTATTTAAATCATTCTTCTTTTTGCCTCCTGGCTAATTTTACATGATTTTTGTCGTCTGCTGATTTTTTCAAAATCTGCTTTTTTTGAAAAATTCTTTCAGGAATACCATCTGAGTGTCAAACAGATTGGATCCAGATCAGGCGTGGCATTGTGTCGGGCCTGATCTGGGTCTAATCTGTTTGTAAAAGTTATGAGCAGACGACACTAGGAGGCAAGGCATTAATCATTCTTCCTGTTGCAGTTAGAAACTCTTGTTTTATCGTACTTTCCTGTTGGTAAACTAAACTCCTCAGAGGAGATGATTTTTAATTTATTGTGTTGACAGCAGTGATAAGATATTTTAACCCTTAAAGCGCCAATCGCAACAAAAGTGGTCTGCTTTTCTCGTCTGCTGAAATGCTTAAGAAGCCTCTATGACAAACAGAGTGGACCCAGATCAGACTACTCCTATAGGAGCAGTCTGTTCTGGGTCCACGCTGTTTGTTTCTATACTTGATTTGTCAGTAATGCTAGGCATTTATTTGCAGCAGATGACTTCAGCAGACGACATTTTCAGATACATTTTTATTCTTGGCGCTTTAAGGTTTAAGTCACTTGAGAATGAACACATTTCAGAGTTGAGTCTGAAATTTCTCTTATTCCTCCTCAAGCAAATTTTGTGGGTACTCAGAAAGAAACTTCTAATGGAGACAATTCTTTAGAGTGCCAAAAGTTAGGTTATAACTTATGTTTTGGTACTCAAAGAACTGTCTCAAAGAGAGGGTTCTTTAAGTTTTGCTACTCAACGAGTTGTCCCGTTGAGAAGGTTCTTTTTAAGTTTTGTTACTCAGAATTGTCTTGATGGGATGGCTCTTTTTGAGTACCCACAAAATATGTTTTAGCGGGAACTGGTCGATCAAAATGTAGATCTAGATTATCAGCTCTTTGTATATATCTGGGGTTTGGTTAGATTCTGTTGAAAATCTTCATTATAGGGATGAATTCACTGTGTTGAGTAATTATTCATTTAATTAACCCTACTTCACTCAAAAAGGCTAACAAATTTGAGTGTTGGTTTGTCCATTCATGGTGAAAAGTATTAGTTTCTAGCTGGTTAAAGAGAGAGTTTGAAAATTAAGATTGGAAATGTGAGACTATAAGAATCGATCATGAGTGTGAGGGTGGGATAGAAAAATTTGTCCTGAGGATCACTGATTGGCATCACGAGGCTTGCCGAGTGATGACAACGGTGATCACGAGGGACAGATATTTCTATCCCATCTTCACACGAATAATTAATTCTTTTTGTTGTTCACCATTAAGCACCGCATTTTATATTGGAAGAAAAAACATGAAAAAGGCTTCCAGAAGACGCTGATATGCGACATGATGATGTCATTTTAACATTACAATATTGCATGGCGTTATTTCACTCCCAGATGCGACGTCATGCGATAAGTACTACTTATATAAACTTGCAAGAAGATAGCGTTACAATTGATTTAGTGAATATGATCGGCTTGATAGCAGGGTACGTTGTAATATATACTAGCTAGGCATGTAAGATAATTTTAAAATATCACCAAGTATGTTCAAGTAGAAGTTTTCAAGAGTATGTGATAGAGTGAGGATGGCAAAGTTGTTGTTTTATATATTTATATATTCTGCTTGGCTGCCATGGTTTCTGGGATAGCAGTATTTTTTTTACCTCTAAAACGAGCTATGTCGTGAGGATATCTGTTTTTATATAAGTATGCTGGCCCAAATTTAGATCAATATTTCACTATGATAATCATGTTAATGGCTGGTCAGATTTATTATTGTGTCAGTACACAAGATTTTGGAGCTTATCGCATTGGTGAACAGCAAAGGCTCTGATTAGCCTGGGCATGTGTGCAGTCTCACCAGAATCTTCACTTCACAAAGAATGGAAGTAGAGGAAGGCACAGACCAAAAATTAGACTTCTAGCCCTTCTTGATACATCGATATTGATGTTTAAAGGAGGCTGTTTTGCATACACTATAAGTACCATCATCTTGTGTGCTGACCCATTTACAGTAAAACCTGTCTTAAGCCGCCAAAAAATTGGTCTTCAATACCAATTCTCACTTAATGCAGGACAAAAGTATTCTGCAATACTTTCGACCTTCATTAAGCTTCCATTTTCCATTAAGACCTTAGTTTTGTCTATTTTTGAGTGGCAGCTTAAGACAGGTTTTACTAAATTTATGAAAATTGTTTGATAGAATTCGAACAAATAAAAAACAAAACAGATTTAACCTCAGGTACTCCTTAGCTGGGAGTAGTTGCATAGATCTTTACCAAGGTCATTGATTCCTGGTGATGCAATATAAGACCGATCGACAATATATGTCCAATCTAGACTCCTTTAGGAGCAGTTTTGTCCAGGTTTACAATGTTTTGCATAATTGACTAAATTGTAGTACAGATATATAGGTGAGTCAGTGTACGAGGGTTGTCTGTTTTGTAAATATTATCTAGGATTTATATAGATTGTTATTTTTGTAGTGCTGTTGGTTCCATTATATACTGAGATCTAGACATTGACTGGGGTCTTAAAATGACACTATTCCTATCTTTATCAATTACCTCTCATATTAACTGTATTGCTGCACGTTGCCTGATAAACATGGTCTATCTCACGGCATGTGCCTTTATCAGGTCATGATGACGTTGCACTTTTTGAATGACGTCAATGACTCTGAATCAACACAAAAATAAAAAATTACATCATAATTGCTAGCTTAAAGAGTGAAACAATAGGTAAACTGATAAATAGAATACCAGGGTCGCCTCTTTTTGATATCAAGTTTACCAGACTCGGCTTTGAGAACGCATGTTGAGTCGCTCGGCAAGCCTCGCGATGTCAACAAGTGTTCTCAAAGCCTTGCCTGGTAAACTTGATATCAAAAAGCACTCACCTAGTATTCTCTATTTACTTGCTTTGAAGAATCCTCTATCCAGTTTGATACAATAATGTTTAGAATAATGTTTAGATGATCGATTATATATTTTGAGATTTTTTTTAACCGCTTGGGCCAATATTTGTTGTCTGTTTATTACCTTTGCAAACAGTTTAGACCCAGATCAGGCCCAACATGTCAGAACTGATCTGGTTCCAAACTGTGACACTTATGGTATTCCTGAAATAATCTTTCAGAAAAGATTAGTTTGAAAAAAATTAGCAGAAGGCAAAAGAGCATGCAAAATTTCCCCGCATGCAAAGAGTTAAAACTGCTGCAGTCGTGAAAAAGTGCCTTTTTATTTGACCCCACTTTGTTGTTGAATCCCATGGTATGATTGGATAGAGACCAGTCTAAAACAATATTTGAGAAGTCTGGCCCCAAGGTTATAAAACTTTTTTGTGCTCAACTCAACTGAGCACGAAATTTCAACTGCTCATAAAAAAACTAAAACACGGACAAGTAAAGAAGTTTCTTGCTTTAAGTCTCTCAGATGTTGTATTTATCATGCTAATAAATGTTAAAATGCCAACAATTGTTGGCATTTTAACGTTTATGAGCAGGATTAATTTTGTGATCAGCTGAGTTGAGCATATTATAAGTTTTATAACCTTAGGGCCACTCGTTGCTGGCTAGAAGCTTGTTACAGGTTTTGTACAGTGTTAATGATAGTTACTGCTTATATATTGTTATACCCCACCCACTTACACACTGTGCTTTTGTATCCATTTACATATCATTTTATACATACATTAAAACCTGTGTAAAACGGCCACTCTCAGAAAGACCGAAAATTGGTTTTCAAGACCAGTTATTGCTTAATGCAAGTCGAAAGTATTGCAGAATGCAATAATTTCGACCTTCATTAAGCTACCATTTATCATTAAGATCTTTGTTTTGTCTATTTTTGTGCGGCCATTTTACACAGGTTTGACTTTTTATAACATTTTAGCTCACTACCTGCATTTACTATATCTACTAGTGCCTTCTGCTCATAACAGTTGCAAATTTTTGGACCCAGATCAGGATATATGTGTTGTCAGGCCTGATCTGGGTCCAAACTATTTGACACTTTGATGGTATTTCTGAAATAATGATGACAAAAAAGCATGCTAAATTTCCCATCATGCGAAGAATTAACCCTTTCTTGATGGCTGAATCTTACATTTAATTTATTACAGTAATGTTCTGAACAGTCCAATGTATATTTTGAGGGGTTATAGGTTGAATTCCCATTGTGCTTTGTATTTTTGTCCCTGAATAGTATTTTATTATCATAAGCAAACACTGCAAACCCTGCCGCGTAATATGGCATTTCATCAGAGTCAACATTGTCTTAGTCCCTAGATAGAGATTTCCTTTCAAGGAGGGGTCGATTGGGGTGTCTCATATTTTTACAGAAATGTTGAATATTGCTGTTGTGTGGGTTTATTTATAGAAAATCCAGCCTGTCAGAGGCCAGTTTGAAGCCATGTTGCTAATTCAGCATTTAGTTAAACCCTCTCTCATGCAGAATGACAGAAACTCTTGATTAGAGAGTTTGGCTGCTAAAATAAACAGTGGTTCCTTGTAGAGTATACAGTGGTTCCTTGTAGAGTATACATATCATCATGGTATAACCCTTTGTGCAACTACAATCTTAAGCATTGCGAAAGCTGCTCTAAGTTTTTTTCATGAAATATCAGTGAACGGTATAACCTGTCTTAAGCAGCCACTCAGGAGAAGACCTAAAATTAGTTTTCAAGACAGATTATCGCTTAATGCAGGTCAAAAGTATTGCAGAGTGCTCCAAGAGAGAATCCTCAATACTTTCGACCTTCATTAACATACCATTTGTCTTTAAGACTTTTGTTTTATCTTTTTTTGAGTGGCCGCCAAAGACAGGTTTTACTGTATAATGTATAATAGATCTATAACACAGTGACACCATGTCATAATATGGCCATATTTGATAACTTAGTGATGCTATCTGCTGAAATTCTAAAGAATACAATAAAACCAATTCAACATCATGTCACATGGTCATTTTATTTGAAACATGCAAAATGATCAAACATGTACATAAACACAAAGCCATTTATAATGGTATGTTATAGAGTATATATTTTAAAATACTGAAAACCAATCCTTTTGTTAAGAAGACATTTTCATGGTGACCGAAGAAAAATTCAATCAACAACATTTTCAGTTTTGGCATTGATGATAAGAACATTTACCTTAAAAATACGTCTTAATAAACAAAAACATGAGCAAAATATTGTGAATATTTTCTTATCCATCAATATTAACATTTGTTTTGGGTCCTCAAAGGAACCGTCTCTTTGAGAAGGTTCTTTTGCATAGCAACAAGTGAAATTTCCTCTTGATAAAGTGTTGGTTTTACAGTTAGTAATTTATCTTGTCCCTGTTATTATTTAGTTGTGCTCTGTGAAATATTGTATCTATTCTCAATATTTTGGCAGGTAGACCTGATCAAACAGCTGAGCAGTCTGATCAGGACTATGCTGTTTTCCCCATATACCCACATCTCATTAGGTAGTCTTTAAAAAAATGGGGTTGTTCAAATTTGGGACATGTTCAAGTTCTGAAGTCTGAATAATTGGGAGTATTACAATTATTGAGAGTATTACAATATGCAAGATTATGACAAAGTTAAGGCTTATATACCGGTTTATGTTGGCTTATATAAATGTTCATTGTCTACGTAGGTGATATGGGTTTTCTCTCTTGTTGCATACTTTGGCTTAGTCTATCTGTGTCTCATATGTACATCTATCTTGAATGTGCTTCATGCTTTGTGAGTTGATGTATATTTAATGTGTTTATGAAATATAAGCCAGAGCATGGCATAACAATCTAAATGATCTGGACCCAGATTCTGACAAGCCTGAACATCAACCTGGCCTCAAGGTTATATAACTTTTTTCTTGCTCAACTCAACTGAGCATGAAATTTATCTGCTCATAAATGTTAAAATGCCAACAATTGTTGGCATTTTAACATTTATAAGCATGTGATACATACAGCATCTGAAAGCTTGAAAGAAAGAAGTCTTTATTTTACAGCGCATTTTAGTTTTTTATGAGCAGTTGAAATTTCATGCTTAGTTCATTTGAGCATGAAAACAAGTTGGACCCTGGTCCAATCAGGACATGATTTTTTATGTGCACAGTGGAGACTTGATGGACACGCAGGCTGATCTTAGACATTGCTGGATACATATCATAATGTTGTTTTTGCCATGCCCTGGCTCATATATAGTAGTATAATATTAAAACTGAAGCCTTTAGTCCGTGGGAGGAGGCAGGACTGGTGCAGGCTGATCAGGCCCCTTATTGTCTTCAGTATATTGTATAGATCTGATTGGCTCATAATTATTGGACAATTAGAATCAGGCATCTGTTCTAAAGATTCTAGGTCGTCACAGTGTAAATCCATTGTAAAACAAGCATTGTATATACTAACTCAGTTAAATTATAGGATTGTTGATACTAAAACTAATTGAGGACTCACACTGCATAGCTCCAGTTAAGTAAAAAAAATAAGCGCTTTATTGGGACTCATTCTTATGGATCAGTTTAAACATGTGTTTTGGGTGCTCAAAAGAACCATCTCGTAAGAAGGTTCTTTTTAGTGCCCACAACATATGTTTTGGTTGAGAAATTAGAAAAATAATTTTCAATCACAAGACCAGACTGTCTCTGGTGACATTTCTGTGTGTGAACAGAAAAGCTGAGAATCCTTCTAGAATGTGATCACTATTTGTTCTTGATTAAGAAACCTCAACTGCCTCAGTTATATGCAAAGGCTCAGAAGGATGGTATGGCTTTCACCTCCCACATACAGAAAAGTTTTGATTTCCAAACTGTAGTTTTAAGCTATTAAAGTATGAATTGTGTTAACACAAATTTAACAGATGGAATCTCCCTTGAAGGTTGTAAGGAGGTCATATTTTAGAATTTTCACATTCATTTCTATACTTTAAAATGGAAAATTTTATAGATGGTGATGAGATGCTGCATTGTGCTCTCATCTGGTTCTACACTATAATTGTGTTGATTAATTGGTTTCTAGCAATACAAAGAACCAGTCAAGATCTACTGGCATCACATATCAGTATACAATAAGAGCCTTGAAAGGATCTAGAGGGGAGGGGAAAAGTTCCACACTCACATGAAAGGAATGAAAGGATAAAGCTAGGTTTTAGGGCCATTAACTATGCAAGTTCATAAATGTTTTTTTTTCTTACACCGAAAAAAAGGGAGTGTCAAATATTGAAGACTATGTCCAAAAGTGCTGTTGTTCCAGTAGTTAAATGGAATCTCATAATTATAATACACATTTCTTTCTGCATCATACACCTTGTAAATCCTTAGATGGCAGGAAATCTGTAATGAATGTTTTGACAGAGTAACCGAGATAAGATGCTGCAACATGCAACATCTCATCAGGGTCTACACTGTTTGCTGCAATAATAACAATTTTAGGGACAGATATACAAAGTGATTTGAAAAAATGTAACCTGTGACACATACAAATTGGAAAGGATCATCCCAAGGTTATTGTATTCAAAATAATAGAAGATTCTTTTAAGCAAGGTCAAGAAGGGGTTAATGCTTTCACTGGTTTATTTTGTTTGTTTGTGTTTGTTGCTTTACGTCCCATGTCAACAGCTATGGTCATTGCGGGACGGTCAGTTCACTTAACCACACTTTTTTCCTGGGCAGGCTTGAGCAAGCGGTTAACCAGTAATTTGTGCACATACTTTCGCTTGTAACTGACAACAACCCTTCTTGAATAAATCAGCGGAAGGAGGAGAATGACCGTAGAAATTATTTCATGATCAATCTCCACGAAAGTATGGTACCGGGCCGGGATCGAACTCGCGACCCCTGGATCTGCAGTCAGACACGCATCTGTAGCCAGACACGTTACCGACTGCGCTACGCGGCCCGGTTTCACTGGTTTATCCAAGGAAAGTCCACTATGCATTCAAGACTGGCGATCACGTCTTGGCCATATAAAAATGGACCAACCTTTTGCACTCATGAGTGGGTAAAACTCCTTGGATGCAGTAGGATTAATTATTTGGTACAGAGTAAAGGCTTCTCATACGGTGAGGATAAACACTTAGGTGTTTGCTTGTCACAGGTATGTTTGCTTGCCATCTTTTTATCATCATCTTTTACAAGGTTTGCTAGTCCAAACATGCAGTTCAAATTCATTTCAATTCACAGATGTAGGATTTCATTGAAAAATGATTGACAAATGGGCTGCGACGTGAGAAAACCTGTCTTTTGGGTTTCCGACAAAGTGAGATTCAAACCAGCCTGCTCATTTATAGGGACTAGCTAGAAAATTGAAATTTTGCTTGTAGCAAGCTTTGATATGGTACTTTCCAAAAAGCAAATAACACAGGCGCAGATCAGACTGCGCAGATGCCCAGGCTGGTCTGGGCCTTTGTTGTTCCCATACGCTTGAAGACAGGTTTTCTACCAATGAGGCCTAAATCAAGAATGTAGACTACATGTCTCTGACTTCAGAAACAGTAAATGAGTCATTACATAACAAAGCCAACAAAATAAATGTGCTCCAAGCAAAGACTCCGATCAGCCTTGGTTTCTGCCCAGTCTGATCAGAGTCTTTGCTGTGTGCTAAGTGGGTAACTAAGGAGTCAAGCTTTGTCATGCAGACTGAATACTAATCAGACTGAACTCATGGGTGAAAGTTTTCAGGATTATTCCAGAATTCAGGATTTTGAGGCTGACTTTCCACAGAAAGTCGGCCTCAAAATGCTGAATTAGGGGGAACATAATAGCTTCTCTGATTTATTTTTAGTCTGTCTAAGGACAATTGATCATTTAAACTTGAAATTATGAATATTTAGTAGGCATATAGCGAGTTTTAAGATTGGAGTTTGGAAAGTTCAGGATTTTTCCAAAATTTGAATTTTCACCCATGTAAACTGATGACAGGCTGATCTAAATCTTCCCATGAGGCACAGCCACATTCAGGATTGTTGGTTTTTGCATGGCACAGCTCAAATCTGTTCATGAGATTTTTAAAATATATTTTGGAGCTTTTGAATCAAATAGTTTATTGCAATCATTTTGGTGATTTATCATGTTTGTCTTTTACTGAAATTTGGAACCTTTTTAGTTTTCCCTGTATTGTTGTCATTGAACTGCATCATATAGGAAAATGTTTTGCTAGCGTTTGCCCACAAAATGCACAGATCAGCCGGCACATCAGTGCATGATTAAAAAGGACTTTCTGGGACAATAAAAATATACAGTGCAATCCCTTTATAACACATTGTTATGGACCATCAGGCCTCCAGATAAGAGTATGTATTGGAAAACTATTTTCTTTATTTCTCATTAAAAACATATGTTGTGGGTACTCAAAAGAACGGTCTCAATGAGACGGTTCTTTTGAGCACCCAAAGCGCATGTTTTAATTGACGGGTAAGAAAATAATTACAATTTTACGCTCATAAAATTTCCTTATCTGGATCTATGGACCATGTTATAAGTGAACTGTGTTATAAAGGTACAATTCTTCAAAGGAATTATAGGAAAATAACAATTTCATTTTTCCTATAATTCCTTTGTAAAATCAATGGTATAAAAAATGGAGCCACAACATGACCATGTTATATACAAATCTGTGTTATAATGAGTTGTGTTATAAATGGAATGGTGTTATAAAGAGACTGCACTGTACTTCCAAGTGAAACAGACCATTTTAACAACTGAATATCTCGATAGCTTGGTTAGTAAAATGGTTTGTCTCTTGCTTCTGTTGCTCGAGTCTTGAGATGGTGTACAGACTGATATGGGCCTCGACGTGACAAAACCTGTCATCAAGGTTTCCAACAATCCAGTCTCTTCAGCTACAGAGACTAGCTAGAAAATTGAAAATTCGCTAGTTGCAAGTTTAGCTATGATACTTTCCAATAAGCGAATAACAAAGGTGCTGATCAGAATGCGTGGATGCGCAGGCTGGTCTGCGTCTATGGTGTTCTCAAACACTGAAGACAGGTTTCTCGCGTCTAGGCCCATATTTCCAGCATCAATTGATAATCAGGCTGATCCAGGCTCTGTTTGTTGGCATAATGCTTACATGACATTTCTCCTGTATTGTGGCTCACACAAACTGTTGAATATGAAGTTGTTTATCTATCATATGGCAAGGCAACTGTTGATGCATTTCCTATCACTCTGCTGAATTTATATTTATTGTGTATTTGTTTACTCTTATTGCCTCTACACATAGATTCCCATTGGACTGAGTAATAAAAATTATAAAACAGTACTGTAGTTGTTGACTAATGATTTAAACCAAGCTCTCACTATGTCCCATTTGGTGTTGAATCCTTTTCATTCTGGAAACCAGTAAACCAGTTATTTTGGCAAACAGTGAAGATGCAGATGAAATGCCTCATAAGGCGGCATTTCATCAATGTCTGCACTGTTTGCTCAGATAAAAACAATCTTCAGGGACAGAAATACATCATTTTATAGAACTTTTGACTATTTCATATGTTTCAAAATATATGGGATAATCCCTCGGAATGAAAATGGGTTCAACCTTTAAAAGTTGGACCCTTTAGCACAATCAGTAGATTAGTCTGGTTGAAAATCTGACTTCAGAAGATGGTGAGTTGGATCTGGAGCAGGGATAAAGAAATCTTCAAATCCCAACCGGTCACAATTTCAGTAAAAAAAATCGTCTTCCAACCAAGTATCAAGTCTAAAATGTCATCCCCACCACCTACCCACATTTCAAACAATATACAGTCTACTCTTAATACCTCAAATTCCAGGGGACTGGGCAAAATTTATCCAGTTATCAGTAGTTTGAGGTAACCAATTCATGGCGTACTAGCTACCAACGTTGGTGGAAATTAAATAATGTTCATCTCATCTATCAATAGATCGTCATTAGAAGCTATTACGTTAATGAAACAATGCGCCAAAAATCAAGCAATGGTATGAATTAAATAAAAGATAACGAATATGTTGTTTACTTTTTTATTTTCATCATCAACAAAAACACCAACAAATACTAATCACAATGATAATAAAATTGGAGCTCATCAGTAATGAAGAATGATAAGCATGCAAACCCATCAAATAGCGTTGGTTGAATCAAAGTTAGTTCTACGGCTCAACGGTGTGGTCTGCAAGCATACAAATAAATAAACCCCCAGTTTCATAATGTTCATGCCCTAAAAAAGTTCATGATCAGTCTCCTTTGCACAACATCTATTCAAGTAAAGTTTTGAAATGTACCT
This sequence comes from Loripinus fragilis, assembly GCA_964019695.1. NCBI lineage: Eukaryota > Metazoa > Mollusca > Bivalvia > Lucinida > Lucinidae > Loripinus > Loripinus fragilis. Next base: position 7,336,935 of record OZ026516.1, read on the forward strand.
GTCAAATGTATCCGGTCTTCTAAACCCAGCTGTCCCTGGAGATTAGCTGGCAGCGTGTCACATGCTGAAATTGCCATGTCAACGGATGGGGGCTCGACCTGTGTACTGTCTGTCTGTTGTCTTATCAGCAACTCAAGATATTGCTCAAATATGACAATAATAATGAGAAAACCATCTTATACTATTAAAATAATTAACCCTCTTTTGTACCGTTAAAGGTGTTCAATGTATCCACTTAATGAACAATAGATGAAAGAGCATGTAGCTGGTTGGTAAATTTTGAGAATAATTACAGCACTAAACGGCAATTAGGTTACACACAGTGACTGTGTAATGTTTGTTTACAAGCCAATCACACATTTTTTGGACTACGGGTGCATTAAATGGATTAATTGGCTACGCAATCTGGTGAAAATCAAACAGTCAAGCATATCTGTGGTTTTTTTTATGAAATGGAATCGAGTTAGGCGTTGGAAAATACATTAAAATTGATCCGCGGGACCAAATTTTTGTAACAAGTTATCAGTTTTATTGACTTAGCCGCTGTCAGGATAAACGTTGTCAAATTACAATAATATATATTGGGAAAAATACCTGGACCAGGTGAGGTATGTGATAGTGTCGAGTTATGCATTGTCGTGTTAACAAGAGTCGACTGTAATCATTTAATGTCATTTATATCCAAGCTGGGTCTTCTGCAACAGTGCATATCAGAGCCAGGTATTTTATGGTGATTTAGTTTATAAATTTCAAAAGAATCATTGGAAAGCCTACTTTTAGTGGTAAATTTAAAAAGATATTTAAACTTTATAAAACAAGTGGGATATAACTGGGATATTGCGTGACAGACTACATGCCTGATAATAAACCGAATCACAGTCTATAACTATGGTTCACCTCCTGACCACCCTGACATAAAACTTCATTTGCAAGTTATAGCCTGATGCTTGTCTTTGACTAGGCGCACCGTGGCTCATCTTGGTTTTCTTTAGCTCTTGCTGTCTGTGAAACAGTTGCTTTCTTTAATAATATTCTCACTTTCATTTGTGTTCTTCCCATCATGCGACTTAGTGTTCTGTGTCTCTCACAGTGCCGTGGGTTGGTCTGTGATTGTGGCATTTCCTGGTCATACTCACTTTTGCTCCCATATGTTTTTGGTCCTGGTTTTGTCGTACAGTAAAAGCTGTCTAAAACGGCCACTCAAAAATAGATAAAACAAAGGTCTTAATGACAAATCTTAGCAATATGGAGGTCGAAAGTATTGCAGAATGCTCTCTTGGAGCATTCTGCAATACTTTTGACCTGCATTAAGTGATAATCGGTCTTGAAAGCCAATTTTTTGTCTTTTATTGAGTGGCCGCTTAAGACAGGTTTTACTGTATAGTTCTTTGCGTCTTCTCAAGTTCTGGTTTGGCAAGCATCTCGTTAAGGGAGAGAGAGCGGGTTGCTTTACTCTAATAATATTCTAGCTTTTAGGTGTGTGTGACTGTTGGCTGTGTTCTAATGTTTCTTTGGATTCTCTTGTTCAATCTGTTATTCTGCCTTTTCATGGTCACACTCACTTGTTACTTTAACAAATGCGTTCTTAATTATTAACCCTTTGTATATTGGAAACCCCCAGATGGATACTTTGACCAACAGTGAAGACCAGGGTCTACACTTAGGTACAAACAATCCTCAGGGACAGAACTACATCATAAATGGTTTTGATTCTTTACATCCCAGTCAATATTTTTAGCTCATAGGTGAGCTAATAGTATACCAGTCACTCTGGCGTACGGCCACATTTTCAAACATCTTCTCTGAAAACCACTGGGCCAATTAAATTCAAATTTCATATGGCAACTCTTTCGGACGCAGGAATAAAAGTTTTTTCAAATGGTCCTCTGGTCTCATGACCAAGATAACTGTAAGCGTCCACCCAAGGAAGGAGAGGAACTTAAACGTTGCTTGCGCTGTCACTTAACCCGCTACTGCAGCGTCCAGTGCCAGAGGAAAGATTGGGACTTTCACAGATTTGCCTGTTCACTTGTGGCAAAGAAGGTGAACTCTAAAGCTTAACTAATCTACCATAAAGACCTGTATATAATTTGTAAATACGTTTTGGTGTTAAGACCTTGGTGGCTGTGTTGTACAGTGTTTCGGTTATAGTTTTGTGAATAGACATTGGATATATTGTACAGTTCTGGTGCTGGGAACGTTTTACATTAACACTTTAGTTCTAATAGTTAAACTAAAAAATTTGTTCTACTCAGAGACGAGGTGTCCCAACATTGGGAGAATTTATATCTACAACAACAACAACAACGATGGCTGCTACACCCATATATGGTAAAAACCCTTAAAAAATCTTCTCCAGAACCAGAAAGCCGTTGACCTTGGTACTTGGTTTATAGCATTGGGGTTGTGGGGCCTACCAAGTTTGTTCAAGTTGACCATGACCCACTTAACGTCAAAGTCAAATTTGCTTCCTAATGCATTTAAATGGGAAAATATTTGAACAGTTGATTTTTTTGAAAACTGTGAAAGCCTTGGTCATTATTCTCACTTGATATGTTAAACCTAATGAGACAATGGCTATAAATAAGTTCCAAAGGTCAAGGTTGACAATTGACCTTTCAGCTTAGGTCACTCATATTGGAGTCCCATCAATATATTAAAACATTGTTTTCTCACAAAACCTTTGCCCAATTGAACTGAAATTTCCTTTGAAGACTGTTTATGATAAGTTAGCTAAAATTTATGCAAAATATTTTGGTCACATGATCAAGATTACCCCCACACCCGTTATATGGTGAAAACCTTTTAAAAATCTTCTCCAGAACCAGAATGCCTGTGATATTGGGACTTGGTATGTAGCATTTGGAATGTGGGGCTTACCAAGTGTGTTCAAATGATGATCCTAAGTTGACCTTGACCTACTTAATGTCAAGGTCAAATTTGCTTTCTAATGCATTTAAATGGGAACTTTTTTGAAAAGTTGATTTTTTTGATACTATTGGAGCCAAAGTCATTATTCTCACTTGATATGTTAAACTTAATGAGACAATGGCTATAAATAAGTTCCAAAGGTCAAGGTTGACCTTTGACTTTTCAGCCAAGGTCGCTCATATTGGAGTCCCATCAACATATTAAAATGTAGTTTTCTCAGGAACCACTGGGCCAATTGAACTAAAATTTCATACGAAAACTCCTTATGGTAGGTTAGCCAAACTTGATACAAATTGATCTGGTCACATGACCAAGATGGCCACCACACCCATATATGGTAAAAACCCTTTAAATATCTTATTCTGTGGAACCAAAAGGCCAATGGCCCTGGGTATGTAGCATTAGGGATGTGGGCCCTACCAGGTTTGCACAAATGATGAATCTTGCTTGACCTACTTTATGGCTAGGCAAGTTTGATTCCTTTATGCATTTATATGGGAAAAATCTTGAAATGTTCATTTTTCTATAACTGTTTAAGCCAAAATCTTAATACTTTCGAGATATGTTTAACCTTATGAGACAAAGGCTTTATATAAGTACCAAATGTCAAGCTGACCTGTGACCTTTTATCCAATGCCACTCATTTGGACTGCCACATACCTATCTAAACATTGGTTTCTCAGAAATCACTGGGCTGTTTGATGGAGTATTCATTAGATTGTTTGAGGTCACTAATGGCTGCAACCCACATATATGGTAAAACAAAATATGTTTTATTATAAGCCGTATTTGACCTCGACCTATTTTAACATTGTCAAAGATATTCAGGTCCTCTGGTTTCAGTCATGTTTGGACAGATATTCCTGGGTTAAACCAGTACTAAGCAGAGGATAAAGTGTCTTGCTCAAGGACACAATGCAGAACCTCTAATGAGGCTCAAACTTGCAACCCCTCGATCTCGAGTCAAGCACTCTACCACTGAGCCACCGCTCTCCTCACAACTGGGAAATACTGACCTGTGACCTCTTAAAATATTATAATGGACAATCCCTACCTTATTGCTTATATCGGTATGGGAAAATCCATCAGAATACAAAGGGTTAATAGAACCACTGCTTTAGTACATACAGCAATCTTAGCCTAAGGGAGTGGGCTTATATATATTTCATATTTTGCTGACCAAATCTTCATCCAAGATTCCATTGTTGTAGAACACAGAAGTTGTTTAGCTCTCATAGATGCTGCTATTTATTAATTTAATAAGTTTTCTTTATATCTGAAGATTTCTTCAGATGAAAATTCAGAGCAAACAAATAGCCAATGTGGTCTTTGGTCACACTTCCAATTGAACAGCCTAGTCAGGGACAAGTGTTTTGCTCACGCCTTTTCATGCCTAACTCAAGTTATATGAGCCGTGACATGAGTTTTCAAACAATGTGGTATGTGCGACCAGCAAAGGCTCAGACCAGCCTGCGCATACGCGCAGTCTGATCAGAGCCTTTGCTAGTCGCTTGAATATTCTACGCCTGTTAAGCTACTGACCGAACATCATTTGGAGTTTCTAAGCTTAAAAGGAGGCTGCACAGGCTCGTCTGAGTCTACACTTGTCAAAATGCCACATTGTTGGAAATCACATGTCACGTCTCATATGGGTTTTGCACTGAAAGGGATACGACACAGCTACAGAAGATAACAAAACAAACAACATAGCATAAACTTCCTTTTTATTTCTTTATTATGCATAATAAATAAAACCTAAATAAGTATGATGAGATTTGATCATACTTTGAAGCAGCATATACATAACAAGCAAAGGGAAAACCATATACTCTTCTAGCAGTTAACCCTTAAAGCGCCATCTATAATTTGCAGCAGACAACAATTTCATATTTTGCTGCTTTTTCAAAAATAACAAATAAGGCATGATATTTCATGAGAATCGTCTGCTGGCAGACGATTCTCATGAAATATCATCCCATATTTTTTTCGAAAATTAGAAAAGATGTCACAAAATTTGTCTTCTGCTGCAGTCGTATTTGGCGCTTTAAGGGTTAAGTAACCAACCCGACATGAACCATACACTTCTAAAAGCTGAGTAACCAACAGGACATGAACCATACTCTTCTAACAGTTGAGTAACCAACCCAACATGGACCGTTTATTCTTCTATCAGTTGATTAACCAACCATAATTGAACCATATACTTGAGTAACCAATCCAGTTCTATCATTCACTCTCTCCTTTGTATCACCATTAACTCATCAGGTGACGCAGCAGATTAGATCCAATTGTGCAGAGCGGCAAATGCTTTTCAAAATATTAAATTTCTGGTGTTGCAGCAAAATATGATGTGCATATTATATGGGGAAAAATCTCCCTTTCTTACACAGAGAAAAACTTACACTTCTAAAGCAACATGGTTTTGCACAACTGAGCTCTAATCTGGAACAATGTTTTCGAAATAAATACTTGTGACTTGAGAAATGTTCTTGAGAGAAAAACATATATGCCTACCCCCTCAACTATTCAAATGATAATAGAGAACTGAGATCTTTAAACTGGGGTTAATGTCACTTTCTTAAAATTTGGGTCAATGTCACTAAAGCTTATTGGCTCACCATATCATACCAAGAATATATCCATAGTTTTGTTACAAACTAACGATTGGTGGATGATATCATGCAAACACATAGGTCTAAAAAAGGAAACTTTTAGACTAAAATTGCAATTGTTTTCTTGCCCATCAATTTAAACATGTGTTTTGGATGCTCAAAAGAACTCATTGAGAAGGTTCATTTTGGTACCCACAATATATGCTTTGGTTGAGAAAAAAGAAAAATAATGTTCAATTATGCAATAGTATTGCTGTGACCTTGTTTAATGTCACTAAATCTAATCAGTTCTTCACCCCCTCCTTATGATATATCCATGGTTATTTTCAAGTAAACAAACCAGCAGTTCACTTGTGACACCACAAAATATCACAAAATGAGTCCTGATTGACCTTGATATCAGATTCAAGCCCAGAGTATATTCATGATAATTTGATTAGAAATATTGATGGGGTTCATTTGTTATCATTCAACTGTCTAGCTGCCACAGTGTTGCTCACAGGATTCACCAAAAACAATATATCTCCCTTCCCTTTGGAGGGATGACATAAAAGTGTATAAATTTATATTGCACTAACTAAAAGCATAAATAGGTAAAATGCCATTTGAAGTCTGAGATGACATCACAAAACAGTGGCAATGACATATTGGCCTGTACTGTTCTACTTAGCCCTAATGATTTCATCAGATGATCTGGATTTATATAGGCCTCGCCGCGACAAAACCTGTCATCGGGGTTTCCGACAAAGAGAGGCTCAAACCAGTCTCCTCAGCTACAGAGACTAGCTAGAAAAGTGGAATTTTGCATGAAGCAAGCTTGACTACTATGCTCTCCAGATAGCAAATAACAAAGGTGCTGACCAGACTGCGAGGATGCGCAGGCTGGTCTGGGCCTTTGGTGTTCGAAAACCAATGAAGACAGGTTTTCTCACGTCCCAGCCCATATTGTCTCTGTTGCTCGAAAGGCTTTTAAACATAAAGACATCTTTGCATATTTCAACAAAATAGTGTAACAATAATAATATCATTAATTGACATACTGTAGTTGACCTAATAAGTGCACTGGGTACATAACATAACAAAATTCTATACCCATCTTCAAAATTATGTACCCTCTTTCAAAACTCTATACCCTCTTTCAAAACTCTGTACCCTCTTTCAAAACTCTATACCCTGTTGCAAAACTCTGTACCCTCTTTCAAAACTCTGTACCCTCTTTCAAAATTCTATACCCTTTTTCAAAATTCTATACCCTCTTTCAAAAACAGTGTATGTCCAGATAATCTAAAGAAGCCAACTGCACCCCTGGACTGACTGAATATTTAGATTAGTATAAATAACCCATAATGTACTCAGTGTGCACATATAGGAGCTATCAGGCCCCGAGATTAAAAAACTTTTTTCATGCTCAACTGAGCATGAAATTTATCATGCTCATAAATGTTAAAATGCCAACAATTGTAAAATTTCAACATTTATTAGCATGATAAATACAACATCTGAGAGTTTGAAAACAAGAAACGTCTTTATTTTTCAACATTTTAGTTTTCTAGAGCAGTTGAAATTTCATGCTCAGTTGAGTTGAGCATGGAAAAAGTTTTATAACCTCGGGGCCAGGTCATATACAGTGTTCATACATATATTCCACATTATTCAACACACAAAGTCTGTACCTGGCATATATCCCATAATATTAGTAGAAGCTAATGATAGTAACATTCCTATTAATAAACCAACATGTACACATTGGACAGTCAGTGAGAAAAACAGCAGAATTAAATAAAGACAATTAAGACACTAAACATAGTCAGTATCGATGACCATCGAAAACTTGTTTATCAATAAGCATCACAAACAGTGTTTTTCATTACAATACAATATACTATTTCTGAAGCTAATTGATCAGCCTTTGTAGACATTAGTATTGGGTATCAAACATCAAATCACATTGATTATCCAAAAGCTTAATAAGATTTTTTACTGATTGTACAATCATAAAATCATCATAAACTCCTTGGCCTACCTCGAATGTACGTAATGTGTTCTGTACAAAAAAGCTGAGTTTTATTAGCGGTAACTGGCTACAGGAGATTTAGTTCAGTAGCATATAGGGTCAGCCTATCAAAATTGATTATTCTAGCTACCAAAAGAGTTTTTCAACAGCTTAAATAAAGTTTAGATTTTTCCATATGGCATCTTCCTTTCTACGATGTTTATCATGAAATGTTGTTGCCATTTATTTTGATGCAAAATCGCCGACCAAACCAGGGAATGGGCGTCTATTAGAGCATGTGCGATTATAAAAGCAAATATGGTACCCAGCTTAATTTGGTAAGTTTCTGACCACTTAATGATATGTTGTACACAGTAAAAAAGCGCATGTCCACTCTTAATGTGAACTGCACAGTCAATAATAATTGAGCCGCGACATGAGATTTCCAACAATGTGGTCTGTGCGACCAGCAGAGGCTCAGATCAGCCTGCGCATAGGCGCAGTCCGATCAGAGCCTTTGCTAGTCGATTGAATATTCTATGAGTGTTAAGCTACTGACTGAACATCATTTGGAGTTTCTAAGCTTAAAAGGAGGCTGCACAGGATCATCTGAGTCTACACTTGTCAAAATGCCACATTGTTGGAAGTCACATGTCCCGGCTCATATGTCCTGAATCACCTCTGGTGGGATGATATGATTATTCTCCAATCAAACATATTTTCAATAAACATTTTAAAATGAATGAACTGTGGAGAAGTGAATTTTTCAAATGAAAAGGTTCTATAAAGCAATATTCAGCAAAGAGGCTGATTTGAACAACATTGAGCAAAACAGTTAAATAGAATAAATACTAAATGTAAGAAAAGAAAAACTTAATACAATGGAAGACAAATAAGATGGATCAGCACATGAGATTTTGTTACATAACCCTATGTATAATTACCTTGGACACGCATGATTATGAGCTGGTTAATGTCAGTAGTAAAATTCCAAATTGCAAGTTGTAGAATTTAATGTTCACTTTAAAACAAGAAGGTTAATGGTATTGTGCCAGTTAAGCAAAAATATTTAGCGTAAAATTGCAATTTTTTTCTAATCCATCGGCTTATACATGTGTTTTGCGTGCTCAAAAGAACTGTCTCATCGAGACAGCTCTTTTGAGTACCCACAACATATGTTTTGGTTGAGAAATAAGAAAAATAATTTTCAGTTACACACTCTTATCTGAAGGCCTGTATTTTATTATTTTTCAGTTTTGATTTTAAGTTTCACGATATTCATAGTCACAAAAATAAATATTATGCATTCAGCATGACATTATAAAATACCAGGACTTTTTTTTAAAAAATGAAAATGGTATTTTTCTGGGAACTATCTCTGGATAAAAGTAAATAAATGAGCAATTTCACAGATTCAGATCGGCTACACATAATATCAGACTAAAACTCACCAGATTATAGGGAACAAAACTAACAAAACCCACTCAAAACTAAGCAAACATGTATAAACCACGACAGTTTCATTCTATAACTCCAGTTCTGTTGACCGTCAATTTTTATCTGGACAGTCTGAACTGCCAGTCAAAAGTGACTTTTGCATGACATGTATACATTTTTTCATTTCATAAAATACATTTTAGCCAGCTTATGAGATTTTTGGTACTTTTTGCATATGTGACCAGTGGTGACCCAGATGAGCCAATCCATGCAGTCTTACCATAGCCTTCCCTGTTCACACACTCAAGAGAATAAAAGTAGATGCCAGGGCTTTAGTTAAAAGTGGGTACCAAAAAATTATTACTCTTATTTCTAAACCAAAACATATGTTGTGAGCACTCAAAAGAACCATCTCAATGAGATGGTTCTTTTGAGCACCCAAACCATATGTTAAAACTGATGGGTAAGAAAATATTCACAATTTCACGCTCAAAAATTTTGTTTATCTAAACCTATGAGATGCAGATCATAAACTGGACATCTAGCTCCATTTCTGCATGTCCATTTAACATTTTGCCTACTGGATAATTTTGCATGATTTTTTTTCAAAATCAAACCTTTTCGAAAAATTATTTCAAGAATACCATCAGTGTCAAACAATTTGGATCCAGATCAGGCCTGACAATTTGTCAGGCCTGATCTGGATTCAATCTGTTTGCAAAGGTTATCAGCTGATGACACTAGACAGCAAATAATTCAAGAATGACTTGACCCATATGCACTAAGTACCGTAACCACATTGTATAGCCTAGTTTATGTCAAAATCCTAAGACACCCATCCACTCAGAAGAAACGAGTTTACATGACAAGACAAATTTTCAACATTTATCAAAAATAGCACCAAATAGTGTAAAAAACAAAATATAATATCCTACAGTACAAACTTACTCTCAACAATAACAAATTAGGTCTCTATGGAAACTAACAGTTAATGACGGTCTGCATGTCAAGATCTTCAAGATTGTCCTGTTTAATATCAGAAAATGTCTCAACTGATCCTTGATGATCTTGATTTTTCATCAGTGGTGCAGTCTGTTCACTATCTTCATAGTAACACCAAATGCTAAAGTAATATCAGGTTTGTTTGTTTGTTTGGTTGGTTGTGGTTTAACATCCTAGTCAACAGCTAAGGTAAAGTTGAGACTGACAGTTAACCTAACCACACTTTTTGCAAGGGCAAGCTTTAACTAAGTGGTCAACCAGTATTTCGCTTGTAACTGACAACATCCCTTTTTGAATCGGTGGAAGGAGAAGAATGACGGTAGAAAATTGCATGATCAATCTCCACGAAAGTATGGGCCGGGATCAAACTCGCATCACAACCCCTGGATCAGCAATCAGACTTGCTACCTATTGCGCTATGGGGCCTGGCCGTAATATCAGTTTTGAAAACATCACAATAAATACAAACTATGAGTGAAAAAAAATGCTTATAAAACTTCCTCAAAAATATGTTATAAATTATTTTTCTTTTAATGCCCAAAACTCTAGTTCTTTTATTTTTGTGAATAGTGTTAAAAGACATATTTACTACATTTGAAATCCGCGACTAGATTACCTATATCAATAAACGACATAATGATTTCTCCATTTCGCGAAAATAAAACCCTCGCGAAAATTTCCGAATTTACAGTAAATGTGCTAAAATTTCGCACATTTTCCTCTCTCTGTTCTCAAATAAAAAAAAACTAGTTTTCAAGGCTGGAATTGACAAAATGCTTGTCAGAATAGCACACAGGGAAGAGCCTTATCTGGGTCTGCCCTGTTTGTCTAGACCTTTTTGGCAAGTAACTAGTGTTCCAAACTTTAGAGCATTTACCGTATTAGCTATATCCTACGGATCAAGATTCTCCCTAATATCTGAAGCTGAAAACCTCAAAACAGGTTTCAACCCAATATGTCTAATTTATGAATAGAATAAGTCTATCATTCCTACTGTGGTGGTACTAATGGTGTTGCCATAGCACCGGTGACAATGATATGATGGTCAGACTTCAACACATGACAATTAGAACTACCAGGGAGGGACAGACACTACCATGGCTGGGTTAATTTGTTAAATCTAGCTGTAGTTCTCTTCTGTTTATCTGAAAAGGTAACATAAAACATATGCTTTAACTCTTTGCATGCTGGGTAATTTTTCAGGCTTTTGTTGTCCTCTGCAGACTTTTTTCAAAATTAACCTTTTCAAAACATTCTTTCAGGAACACTATCAGAGTGTCAAACAGTTTGGCTCAAGATCACCAATGCTGTGTCGGTCCTGATCTGGGTCCAAATTGTTTGCAAAGGTTATCAGCAGATAACAAAAGTTGCTGCTAGCAAAGAACAAGTTAATGTAGATATACTAATACTTACTCTTTGATAAATACCTCTTCATATAGCTGTTTTAACCCATTGTCAAATGAACAAAAATCCATGTTCAAATCAGGAGATTCATGTGTTGTTTGAACATGGGTTTAGACTTGAAAATACTTATAATGAGTCCAGATTTATATGCATGATGTTGCATATGGAAAGCGTTGCGGACCAGACTGGTCAATTTGCCTATGTTTTTGTTTGCAAAACATTGCATATGGCTATGACATTGTGATGACGTTATGAAATCGAAAGTTTACAGCTGATGCCATTTTGTTTAGAGAAATCATGTGTAAGAAACGGGATGTTTAAATGTTTAAACAGCGTTTTCAATGCAAATTTAGTTGGAATAAGGTAAAATATGCAAGAATAACAATCACACAACAATCACACAGGTTTGTTTCATTGCATTAACACATGCCGGTCCTTCGGGAGATGTTTGAACACTCTGCCTATTGGCCTTGTGTTCAAACAGCTTCCTTGGGACCTGACAAAAGTTAATGCATAAAAAATATGTGTGATCACTATATTCTTTTGCAAAAGAGTAGCATCTTTACATGTATGATAATTTAGTTATCTCTTCTTCGGAGTATCATAAGACTCAAATAGATGCCTACTCTTATTACATGAAAGCAGTATCAATAATAATGAATAGCTGAAAAGCTCTACCGCCATGGCTGGAAATCAAACTGGGAGAGTACTAATATGCTATTTGACATAAACCTTATGTCTCTGAACGGTAATTTACAATATTTATCATCCCCTCTCATACTTACTGCATTGTTACAAGTTGACCTGGGCCTGGAATTACAATGCCTCCTTAAAGTTAAGCAAGACTTAAGTTAAGTATTGATATTTCAACATGCTATATTAAATGCTAAATAAATTGCCTGGATCGATGTGGTATGTGTGGTCAAAGATATCATTGTGATCTTCAGAAAAATTAAAACTATTTTGATTTTAATCAGTTTTAAACCTTATTTTTTTGCATCCCGAAAAATCAATACTTAACTTAAGTCTTCCTTAACTCTAAGAAGGTATTGTAATTCCGGGCCCAGATAAACGTTGCCTATCTCACGGCATGTGCCTTTATCAGGTCATCATGACGTTGCACTTTTTGAATGATGTCGTCAATGACATTGTGTTGACACAAAACTCAATAATGAGGTCATTATTGCTAGAAGAGTGAATCAACTTGTAAACTGATAAATAGAATAACAGGTTTGCATCTTTTGATATCAAGTTTACCAGGCTTAGCTTCGAGAATGCATCTTGAATCACTCGGCAAGCCTCGCGATGTCAACAAGTGTTCTAAAAGCCTTGCCTGGTAAATTTAATATCAAAAGACACTCACCTAGCATTTTCTATATCTTCTAATGGACTATTTTTGTTATATAGAATATAATTGATTTCTAGCCACAGAAATTACAAGATACTCTACTTATAATACCGAAATTTGAAATTTAACCCTTAAAGCGCCAAGAAAAAAAATGCATCTTAAAATGTTGTCTGCTGGAGTCGTCTGCTGCAAATAATTGCCTAACATAACTGACGAATTAAGTATAGAAGCAAACAGCGTGGACCCAAAACGGACTGCTCCTATAGTGGGTCCACACTTGTTGCCATAGAGGCTTCTTAAACATTTCAGCAGACGAGAAAAGCAGATGACTTTTATTGCGATTGGCGCATTAAGGGTTAAGTTTTTGTTCTTCAGGGTTTCTGACTAGGTCATGCTCAAACCAACCTACCCAGGTTCAGAAACTAGCTAGAGTCTTGAATTATGCCTGTAGCAAGTTTAACTATCACACTCTCCAGAGGATGAATAACAAAGGTGCTGATCAAACTGTTCTTCGCATGCAAGTCAATTTTCTCATATCTAGGCCCATATTATATGGGCTTCCTCACGAGGAAACCGGTCTTCGGGGTTTCCTACAAAGTGAGTTTAAAATTGAAATTTCACCTGTAGCAAGTTTACATATGATAATTTCCAAAAAGCGAATAACAAAGGTGCTGATCAGACTGCACAGATGCTCAGGCTGGTCTGCGCCTGTGTTGTTCGCAACCCCCGGAAGACAGGTTTTCCCTCGTCGAAACCCTTTATCAAAGTGAAACACCCTCAGCAATTTCTAACCACTCTTACAAAAATCCTGGCTCCAACCACAATTATGGGAGTAGTAATTTGATATATACAGTTTAATTTACCTATAGACAGCTCCGGCATATTTAAAGTTATCTCCTGGTGCCTCAGCAACTCTTCTGGCATGAACTTCACAGTACAACTTTCCTTCAATCATGAAATAACCTGCAGACAGAAATAACAACAATTAAGATAAGCCAGCTCAGATTTTCCTATCTGTTTCATTTTGGGAACAGGGATCCATAGATATAGGAAAAGAATCCCTGGACAAAAGTCTATTCTTCTTCAGAGTTTAACGTGTAGCAATCCAGTTTGGCTATATTTAGCCTGAGTCTTAATCAACATCCATACTTGTGTATGGTAACAGTCAAGGCCCTACAAAACTGTAAGGATGTGTATGCTAGTCTGAGCCTTTGCTGGATGCTTATGCTATTGAGATGACCCCTGACTCTAATAAATGTTGAATTTTAACTAACATTCCCTTTAACCTTTTACCCCATATGCTATATTTGGAACATTGCATCATTTTCTATAAATAATTCAAATTTCAAATATTTTCCCCAGTTTTAACAGTTAGTTTGGTGCTTAAAAGATCTGTCTCATTGAGACGCTTCTTTTGAGTATCTAAAACATGTGTTTGAAATTTGGTATAAATATTTAAAGCACTTTTATCTAGAGGTGCGATATCTATAATTGTTTATGTATATAAAGTGAGCCTGTGTGTATGTAGGTTTGAAAGTGCTCCGTGCTGCTTGTATTATTTTGTATACATGTAAATCATCTTTGTACTTTATACTTGTATTCTTTTTTGGCAGTAGTTTATAGAGGGCCTCATGGAAGATTAGCTTTTTTGTTTGCTAAATGTGTTACCCTCTGAAAATAAAGACTATTATTATTATTATTATTATTATTATTATTATAATATTCTCAAAAATCTTACATAAGGTGCTTGTGTGGAGAAAAGGGTTAATGCACCATCTCAGAAATTTAACAACCAAGCAAGTAAAAGTCTTTAAGAATTCCTTCAGTTCTATGAGAAGCTTCAGTTCTATAAGGATTCAGTCTTTTTGGATGGTCCATTATTTTTAGGGGTTCAGGATACAAGTTCTAAATTATTTCTGTTGCTATAATTAGTTCCTTTGCTTATACTATTTCTTATCTTTGCAAACAGCATTATGCGATTCTGGTGTCTCATTGGGAGCTTAACCATTTCAAATGTCCCATATATGAGCCACTAGGTTTGAATGAGTTAAACTATGATTACCTTTCTGTTTAAGATACATTCCACAATTTGTACACTTGAAACATTTTTCATGATATGGCAATCCTTTTACTCGAACAAATACACCGCTGAAAATGAAAGAAATATACATGTATGTAGAATAGAGCAAACTTTGATTTATTGGATGTCACAGGGTCTATGTATATAATACACTTCTACTGTAAGCTTTAACAGTGATGTGGTAGAGTATTTGCCTGTACATCCAGGAACTGGGTTTGATTTCTGGTTGGGATAGGGTGAGGATTTTTTGCTCTATGACAATGGCGCCAACCATAATGACCCACCTTATGACTGTTCTGTGCATAAATATCTCCCTTGGTCCCACTGCATGTGATTCCTGTACCAAGAAATTCAAAGATGATTTTAAAATTGGAAGGGGTGAATGTCTAGGGATTAGGTATATAAAAGTAATACACTTCTACTACCATGCAGTAGAAGCCAGCTTTTACAGCAACGTGGTACAGTGTTTGCCTGTAGATCCAGCAACCAGGTTTCGCTTCCACTTTGGGATAGGTTGGAGTTTATTTCACTCTACCACATAGAGGATCATCTGTGCAAACAAAATAATCCCAGATCAGACTGCTCTTAGCAGACAAATTGTTTGCGTTCTTCAGAAAAATATTCAATTGATTACCTGGATAGATCAGCCCAGGTCATCAACTGTAAAATTCCATATATGAAATGTACAACACTAAGGAGTTAACCCATGACCTAAAAGAGGCGTCTTATAACTCTTTTTCAAACAGACCAGACCCTGATCAGGCAGCTCTTGTAAGAGCTGCCTGATCAGGGTCTACTCTGTTTGCTATTGGAAATATGATATATCTGATCCTACACAAGTGGACCTGGCAAGTTATTTCTTTGTTCTATGTACCAACATGAAAGTTTATTTATATTATTATTCATAGTGGGTGGAGCTTAGCATGAATATTCATAAAGGAAAGAGTTAGGAGGTAGAACAACTGAGAGTATAAAATACATACGTGACCATGTTCCCACATTCATTACAGTGCATGCTTTGTTGTGGTGCTGAAGGTTGACTAGGAGGTTTAGCTACAGGTGCAGAGACTGCTCGGATTGCTGGTTGCTGACCTGGAAAAAAAGAACCAAATTTCCTCTGAACTTCTACTTATTTTTTGCCTCACAATGAAACAAGATGACACCAATGTCACATGCCAATAGCAATGGCTTCACTTTTTAGTAGTTAACAAAGATTAAACCACCTTTACCATCTTTAACGTGAAATAACTCATGATGTGCAAGGTCTACACTGAAATTGGTGGTATAAAGGTTATACCACATTTGTCCACCTGTACGTAAGATAATCCACTCGCTAAAGCTCTTGGATTATCTCCAACTACAGGCGGGTAAACCATGGTATAACTATTACTTAAACCTGTGGAATTTAACAATGAGACAACCTTGTATATATGTCAAAATATGATTGAAACTAACATTAAAATTGTAAGACCACATATCATGAAAGTTGCAAAGATATGTTGATATATTTTTATAGTTATATTTATAGATAAAAGGGATAGAGAGATTGCTGTTTTTGTAATTTCTCTAAAAGACAAAACTTGTTGTGATTCTTATTGGAAGCAACCCAATGAGAAGACTAGTCTTTTGACAGGCATCCAGAGATGAGTGAGAAATTGAAAATTGAGCTGTGACACGTGACTTCCAACAATAAGGCATTTTGACAAGTGTAGCCTCAGACAAGCCTGTGCAGCCTCTCTATAGCTTAGAACCTCCAAACACTGCTCAGTCAGTAGCTTAAGACTCTTAGAATCCTTAAGGGACTAACAAAGGCTCTGATCAGACTTGGCGTATGCTTAGATATATATACACGCAGGCTGGTCTGAGCCTTTGCTGGTCGCACATACCATATGGTTGAAAATATCATGCCGTGGCTCAATTATTTTTCTTATTTCTCAAACAAATCATATGTTGTGGGTACTCAAGCACCCAAAACACATGATTTAATTGATGGGTAAGAAAATATTACAATTTTATGCTAAAAGTTTCCTTATCTGGACCTATGTTTTAAGTCATCATAACTTAAGATTTGACTGAGAAATAAGAATACATGAACTATTTTCGGAATAACCCTATTTTATCTGATCAAATATGTTGTAACTTTAAGAAAATCTATATACAATTGTAAAATATTTTGATACATGTTAACATTTCAATCATTTACGCTACTACACTCACACAACATAGCAAAAATTCCATTGAGCTTTGGCCATTTACATTACTTCCGGTTATCAGCCTGACGGGCAGATAACTAATTGACGGGGAAGAGTGTATCGTGTATTCATACTTTGGGTTATTGCGGTAAATAGTGTCCCAAATATGTAATAAGTTCCATTATCTCACAATGTTAATCCAGATTAGTAAACTTCAAAACCTGGTTGAAATATATCTACTTTGTTGTTCAGCACAACAGAATTTAAACACAACTACAAAATACTTATAATATCATGCAAAAATCAAACAAAAATGCATCAGCTGGCAAATTACACTCAAACTCTTGAGAAATACTTTCCAGATAAAAGTTAACCCTTAATGCGCCAATTGCAACAAAAGCCGTCTGCTTTCTCGTCTGCTGAAATGTTTAAGAAGCCTCTATGGCAAACAGTGTGGACCCAGATCAGACTGCTCCTATAGGAGCAGTCTGTTCTAGGTCCACGCTGTTTGCTTCTATACTTAAATTCGTCATTAATGTTTGGCAAATATTTGCAGCAGACGACGACAGCAGATGACATTTTCAGATGCATTTTTTCTTGGCGCTTTAAGGGTTAAGAAGGAAATACAGGTTGTACATAGCTTAGCTAACATTTATCATCACTTTGAGTGACTAAAGAACATACTGAACAGTTGCTGTTGTTTTTTCTTTGTTCTGCTTGTTTATGCGTGTATGCATTTTTCTTATTGTTTTAAGCACGTAAAACAATACTTATAACATCGTTTAATGATATTAGGCCTTTAGTTAAGAGTGTGTACAAAAATAATTTTCTTATTTCTCAACCGGAACATATGTTGTGAGTTCTCAAAAGAACCATCTCAATGAGCAACCAAAACATATCTTTAAACTGATGGGTAAGAAAATATTGACAATTTTACACTTAAAAATTGTGTTTATATAAACCTGTGCTGCTCACAGCTTATGTATACAAACAGAGGCACCAGGCTGTCCTAGTACCACTCTGATGGATTTTATATAACTTAAAAATCTGGTTTCACATATTCCAAACATTAATAGCCAACAAAACAAAACAGATCATTCAAAACATTCTAAATCATGCTGTTTCTAAAGAAAGCAATAGCAAAGTTCACTATATACGTATAAGCTACAACATTGGACAAACAAGACCTCAGGAAACAAACTTCATGGTAACCTCAGGAAACAAACTTCATGGTAACTATCATATGTGGTTTGCCTTAGGTTATTTGACTTATTTGAACAGTTTTGAAGTTTGTATAACATAGTAGTTATATCCATTTCAGTGTTGTGCCTAGAGCGCGGCATTGCGGGATTCCTGCGATTTTACCGTCGCTTTGCTGTCCCTTAAAAATGCACCCAGTGCAAGCCTACGGGCGCGCCCTAAAAAAATCCGCTGATTTTTCGCTATTTAAACCCTGTTTTCGTATTTAGCGTAACCCAGTAAAGAGAAGTAATTGAGAACATGCACATGTTTTTAATGCTGATAAATGTTGCATTGGATATTGATTTCTCAACCAGTCCAATACATCAACAATGGCGGAAAAGGCAAATTTTATTCAGCTGAAGGCCAGAAAAGCTATTTTAATGTAGAAATAGAATACTTGCTGGGGAATTAAAAACTACAACAATGTAGAAACTACTTCACTGTTATCTGCACCACTTCTTTAGCAAAAAACTATCGACATCAAGCTCAAATTTAAACAAAAATGAACAGAAATTTCAGGAAAACTGTTTTCAATTTTTACAGGTAAAAATCAGATGGATTCGGTGTGTCCCCCAGAATTTGCAAATGTCGCTTTGAAATTCAGGTAGGGGGACACTGGTGTCCCCCAGAAATCTTGACCTAGGCACAACACTGCATTTTATTATTTCAACAACTGAAAATGTCTATTTAATATGTTTGATATATGCAAAAAAGATATTTACCATTACGGTAAATCTTGTATTAGTTCGTACACTCGAATAGTTCGTACACCATAAATTATTCATGACCGGTCAGCTCAAAATGTCATGTATTAGTTCGTACAGTGGTCATTTTTCCTATTTGTATTTTTTAATAGTTCGTACACAGCGTTTTTTCCGTTCATTTGGTCAATCAGTGTGTCTGTCTACGATGCTTTCGTTTTTCGTCGAGCACGTCAGTTAACAAACATATCAGCGGAACAGGAGCGTTTTGCCTGTCAGTGCGACCGTCAGTGTCGCTTGTGCGCGTGCATTGATGCATGCCAAACTTTTATTCAAAGATAAACGCTAGGTTCAATGAACGTCGGACCGATGCAAGTCGCGGAGATATTTTGTCCAGTCATGACAAAAATCAAATACATGTACACAACCACGCGCGCGTGCACACAGTGTCCTACATGTCTGTGATCATTGAGCCTTTCTGGTCTTTCTGTGTCATAAATATGCCCAAGCGTCTTTTTTTTTGAATCACTGGATCCGAGCATGATGAAACCATATCGGCTGGTGTTTATCACAAATGTTATCAGCGAAGGCTCAGGGGAGCCTGTGCTTTTGTGCAATCTCGTCGGGTAACTAAGTAAGTTTTGGAGTTGATGAAGAATCTAGACACCTACGTACTCCCACTAATTAGCTGTGCTTTAAATGTGCGTGCATCAATTTCATTTCTAAGTTTCACCAAAACGCGCACGCAATAACCATATACATTGTATATCCGATGGAACTTTTTATCAAACAAAGACGACACTGATGAGCCTAGCGCGGCGTCCTCATGAAATTGTATTATGGGTCTTACACATTAAATGATTCCTGTAGATCATCACACGTACGCACAGACGCACAAACCAAGATGAAAAGTGATTTAAGCATGCTTCTGCACCATCGCTGTCTATGAAACGAGCCAGTTCATGAGATTATGGTACCTCTCGCACATGCAACCAGCGAAGGCTCAGACGAGCCTGCACATCCGCACAGTCTTGCCAGGGGCATAAATACTCACATACAAGGAATGTAGATGAAGGTGCATGTCTAAAGTTAGGCTAACCGCAACAATTGCTTGCTTTCAGATAAGAAAAAAATGGTCGAAAAAGCCTCTCGTTTACCGTCCGTGTATCTTAACTTTTTTACCCAATTCCGCGAGAAACTTTTTTGTATGCAAACAACCTCGGACCCAATAAATCTACTGGGTCCGAGAAACAACATAGGCGCAGATCAGCCAGCCAGGGAGGGGGGGGTCGAATTGCTTCTCGAGGGATGTTCGTATCAATTTTTATTCTAGGAAACAAATGGCAACTTATGATTTTCATGGGGAGGTCCGGACCCCCTGCACCCTCTGTCTCCGCCCATATCAGAGTTTCAAACATTTTGAATTCACATTTTATTTAGGCCTATTAGTTTTTTGCTGGGCCTGGTCAATTCACAAAACGTCTGCTAATTATATCAGCTGACGCCAAGGGCAAAGACAGCATGATCTATTTAAGATCAAAGAGACCGCGCACATCAATTCCGGCCACGTGTTGTTTTAAAGTTTTGGGTCGCACGTGACGATGGCCTTGACGCAAGGAAATGTACATTACACATTAAACAGTGGCCCAGGCGTTATGAACAAGTCGAACAGGGTTCATGCGCGGATCCAGGAATTTTTGTCAGGCGTGGGGGGGGGGTCGAGGCCCGACGGTCAGATAACAGTCTGGACAATGTTTTTTTTAGTCATCAACTTATTTTACAGTTTACAGAGTGGATCCAATGGTTTTATTACAGAGGGGAGGAGGGGGTCCAACTTCTTCCAGGGGGTGGGGATGTCCAAAGAAACCGATATAACTTGTGATTTTCCAGGGGGGGGGGGGGTGTCCGGACCCCTTAACCCCCCTCTGGATCCGCACGTG
The DNA here is from genome assembly GCA_964019695.1 of Loripinus fragilis. Classification (NCBI taxonomy): domain Eukaryota; kingdom Metazoa; phylum Mollusca; class Bivalvia; order Lucinida; family Lucinidae; genus Loripinus; species Loripinus fragilis. The sequence continues at coordinate 7,357,817 of OZ026516.1, forward strand.
GGGTCGCCTGACGCCACTGTTTGCTGACAGAATCGTGGTCTATCAAAATTTAAATAAAACTGAAAAATACCACCCAAAGACGACTTAATGGAAAAAAAGCCATCTCCTGCTGGTCGAGATAGCAAGTGCGGATCCAGAGGGGGGCCAGGGGGTCCGAACCCCATGGAAAATCACAAGTTATATGGGTTTCTATAGGGTATAAGCAATTGGACCCCCCTGGAAAAAGTTGGACCCCCCCCCCCCTGGAAAAAGTTGGACCCCCTCTGGAACCTTGAAAAATGATAGTTTTCTTCGAAATTAACCATTTGACTTCAGTAAAATAAGCTGAGGACTAAAAAAAAGTTGTCAGGGCTTTTTTTTCAGATTGACCCGGACCCCCCTAACGAAAATCCTGGATCCGCGTATGGAAAGCAAGGTGTACACGGGATAGCATGGTGTTCAAATAGCAATGCAAAGACAAGCATGTGCATCCAACCCTGTTTCTGGCTGTAAAAGAGTCAGTCAGCCTCAAATCACGGAAGACAGATTTTCTCATGTAATGGCTTTTCCATGGTCAAGCGACCGAAGATGACAAAGTACGCATTGATTGCCATTATCATAATCTTAGAATGCTAACAGCCTAACACCAAGCTATATTGGGTCCGAGCTAACACGTAAGGAGGTGTGCGAACAAGCTGAGCATGTTATGTCGCCACAAGGAATACGACGTATGATGAAGACTCGAACCAACCAACCTATGCAGAAATATAGGTGTTCATAATGGAGTAAGCATTCGCAAAAACGTAAGTTGTGGATCTTTTTACAATATGAAGGCAGAGAAATTTACTACTCTGATTCATGAGAGTTCTGCGTTCCCGTTGTTCATATTTCATATTTAGAAGTCGCCATTTTCATTTCAGTTTTCATTCCAAATCAATGAGTGTACGCGTACGTCTAACCTGTAGGACTGAATGTACGTACATGTATTGTCTTATCTACTTGTCTGCTGCGTTTTCGAGGGTTCTAAGAAAATAAGAATCTAAATCATTACCAAAAACGAAAGCTGCGATATACATTGCTCTGTTACGTTGTAGACCTAGCCGTCGGTAGTGAACAGAAGTTGTATTTTTGTTATGATTCCTCGGACCCATATGATTCCAATCAAGACAAACGTCATAGAACAAGTCCGACGTGACATCTCTTCCGTAAAGTAGGCCTATATAAAGTTGGCCTGTAACCGGGTGATATCGCCGGGTATATCGCACATTGCATGTGAGTCGGTTGAAACGGCAATCCGGACTTTTATGTTTGGTTGTTTATTTTCAATCTTTCACCATGCTATTAAGAATGTAAGTTTAATTGAAAATACTGATCAGACATTCAGCCTGTATTTAGACTAAAAGGATAAACAGAAATTCCACCCTCTTTGGCAATTTTCGCATGTTTTTGGTCCCGTTTTTCGATCTTCAGAATTTCATTTTATTAGTTCGTACAGTCCCGTTTCTCAGAAAAATAATTTTTATTAGTTCGTACACAGCGAACAATAATTATTTTTTACTGTACGAACTAATACAAGATTTACCGTAGTTACCAATAGGTACCATACAAATGCATTATGTAAATAGGCCTACACAATAGTTCCATAGATAACATTTCTTTCAGTGAATCTTGGCAAATGTTACAGAGAATAGGCTTGTAAACATAATGTTCTAACACACAATCTATATATTACCAACAGCATATGTTGTAAGACTTCAGCTAGACCTTTAAAACATAAGTTCTCTTATCAATATAATTCTGATGATCCAATTTGTTCCAATAAACCAATGTTAGACTGCATACCAATTTTTTATGACATTTTTAGCCGACTATGATAAATTTAATCATATAGTTGGAATACAAGTAAACATTTACACCATGGGCACTTGAAGCTTCATCAAATATATTCTATTCTGTTCTACTTTATTCTGATACTCTTTTGACATTTCTTTGATAATGTGTGTGCTACTTTTTTTATTTGAGGCATATCATTGTGCTATTTTACGGCTTTGTTTACACAAAACTTTACCCTTAAAGTGCCAATCACGACTGCAGCAGACGACAAATTTTGCGACATCTTTCCTAATTTTCGAAAACAATTACGTAAGATATTTCATGAGTTCGTCTGCCAGCAGAAGATTCTCATGAAATATCATGCCTTATTTGTTATTTTTGAAAAAGCAGCAAAATTTGAAATTGTTGTCTGATGCAAATTATAGGTGGCGCTTTATGGGTTAATATGTACCCAGTTATTTCCACAGGATGAAAATAATTACTGGTATATTCTCATTTGTTTGTTTGTTTGGTTCTTAACGACGCATCAACCCTTGTGGGTCATTAGCGTCAGACGGTATTAAACTAAACATGATGAAGATGGAAAAATTAAAAATTTATAAAATAAAATAAAAGGAATGATGTTGATGAGATTGTATAATGATAATTAGTTGAAATACGATTGTTGACAGGAGAGACCACGTACAATATCTGACAGTTTCAAAGAGCTATTCAGATAACTGTACATGTTCTCTAACTGAACAGAATACAACATTAAAAAATCTGTATTATGGTCTGATACAAATGTAAAACAAAACATGATTTTAAAAACAGCAATTAGATTTTGTTAAAAAGATTTATTTGTCTTAAAAATGTCATAATACTATCAATATGTATATCTTGAAATAATTCTTTCATGTTATCAACATGGAAGCAATTATTTCTTACTTGTGCGAAATCGCCACACTCCAAAAGGAAGTGACGTACAGTGAATGGTGCGTCGCAACCAACACATTGTGGCAGCTCTTCACCTTGTAGTAAGTATGAATGAGTGACTCTTGTATGACCTAAGCGGAGTCGAGCTAAAACTACTTCTTCTCTTCTAATGTTTCGAACAACTGATTGATATTCACCAATAGTTGGTTTGATGTCATGAAGTTTATTACCAATGCTGTTATTCCATGAAGTTTGCCATTCTTCCAAGATATATTTATTGATAGATGGCTTAAAATTGGAAAATGGAATTTTAAAAGAAGTTGGTTCTAATGAAAGCGATGTTTTTGCTTGCTTATCTACCATCTCATTTCCTTGGATACCTATATGACTAGGAATCCAACAGAGAGCAATTTCTTTATAAGCTAAAAGCTCATGACATTTTTCTAAAAGTTTCTGAATCTGTGGATTCTTTGAACTGGTATGGTTCATTGCTTTCAATACAGAAAGCGAGTCAGAAAATATAATAAATTTATTGTTAGCATCACAAGTGCTAATGAAATCTAAAGCTAGATCAATTGCTTTGGCTTCAGCAGTGAAAATTGATGAATCGTCAGGTATACGTTGCATATTACTATGGTTGTCTGATATAACAGCACAACCAACCTTTGAGTCTTCCTTTGACCCATCAGTATAAATTTGTTGGTAATTCTTATAACGACTTTGCATTTTTCTAAAATCATCTTTTAATATGTGTGGATTTGATTCAGATTTTTTCCCGGAATGTAAATCAAAAAGTATTTCAGGTGGTTTCATACACCAAGCTGGAATATTTGGTGTAAAATGTTTTTCAATATTTTGTGGTTTGATATTGGCAGATTCTAAGAGTGGTGAAATTCTGATGCCAAATGATTTAATAGCTTTAGGTTTTTGTTCATATAAATTAACATAATTTGGTGGGAATGTAACTTCATGAGCAGGATTTGATGGGTTAGCAGCAAGTCTTATAGCATATTGCAAAGAGAGTTTCTCTCTTCGTGAGTATAGTGATCCTAGTTTGTGGATATCTTTTAAAATGCCATATCTCCACGTGGTATCATAAGCTTTTTCCAAATCAAAAAACACAGCAACTACATGTTCCTTTTTAATAAAGGCATCACGTATGAAGGTTTCCAATCTAACTAAATTATCAGTTGTACTGCGGTCAGATCTGAAACCAGACTGGAACCGCGATATATGATTATTGGATTCTAAAAACCAAGTAAGTCTTTTATTTATCATTCTTTCAAGTGTTTTACATAGACAACTTGTTAAAGCTATAGGTCTATAATTATTAGGTTCCGCAGGATCTTTCCCAGGTTTGGGAATTGGGATTATGGTTGCTAAGGTCCAATCTTCTGGAAATTTACCAGTAGTCCAAATGTAATTAAATATATTCAAAAGAGTTTCAAGAGAAGTATTTGGGAGATGTTTAAGCATTTGATAGTGGATCTCATCAGGACCCGTGGCTGAGTCATGTGATAGTTGAATAGCTTCAACTAATTCATCTAAATTAAAATCTTTGTTATAAATTTCATTATTTTGTGATTTAAAATTCAATTTAACTTTCTCTTGTTCGGTTTTAATCTTTCTGAAGGATTCGGAGTATTTGAATGATGATGAATTGTGACAAAAAGTTTCTCCTAAAGTGTCAGCAATGTCTGTTTTTGAAGTTGCTTTGCTGTCAGTACCCACCATGTTTAAATGTGTGTAACTGGGGGATTTGTTTTTTCCAGAGATTTTTCTTATCATATCCCAAACCTTTTTAATAGGTGTTTTATGATTGATTTTCGAAACGTAAGATCTCCATGACTTACGCTTCGAAAGTTTAATTGTTCTACGGGCTTTAGCTCTAAATACTTTAATGTCATTGAAATTGTTGGTATTTGGAGATCTTTTGAATTTAGATAGAGCTTGTTTGCGTTGTTTAAGCTCTATCTAAATTCAAAAGATCTCCAAATACCAACAATTTCAATGACATTAAAGTATTTAGAGCTAAAGCCCGTAGAACAATTAAACTTTCGAAGCGTAAGTCATGGAGATCTTACGTTTCGAAAATCAATCATAAAACACCTATTAAAAAGGTTTGGGATATGATAAGAAAAATCTCTGGAAAAAACAAATCCCCCAGTTACACACATTTAAACATGGTGGGTACTGACAGCAAAGCAACTTCAAAAACAGACATTCTCACTGTCTGTATTTTCAAGCTGAAATAATCAACTCCTTTTTCTCCAGTAAATGGTATTAGAGAGTAATGCCTGTGAGCACCTGTCATAACACTGCCCGCCTGTTCAATAAAATCTACTGGACAACTCTAAGCAAGCCCATGTAAAAAAAAACTGAGAGTAATGCCTGTGAGCACCTGTCATAACACTGCCCGCCTGTTCAGTAAAAACTACTGGACAACTCTAAGCAAGCCCATGTAAAAAAAAAACTGACCATAATATGGACAAAATGAGGCATTTTTAACAGTGAAATGTGTGACATCCCCAAAGGCTTCTATTTCTGGTAATACAGTAAAACCTGTTGAAAATAGACAAAACAAAGATCTTAATGACAAATGGTAGATTAATGAAGGTCCAAAGTATTGCAGAATGCTCTCCTTGCTTGAAGCATTCTGCAATTTCTTTGACCTGCAAAAAGTGATAATTGGTCTTGAAAACCAATTTTTGGTCTTTTTGAGAGTGGCCCTTGGAGCATTCTGCAATACTTTTGACCTGCATCGAGTGATACTGGCCTTGAAAACCAATTTTAGGTCTTTTTGAGAGTGGCCATTTAAACAAGTTTTACTGTATTTTTCATATTTTGGTACAAACATCTTTCATATATGCTCATCATAAAATTCTGCTTAATGTGGAGAAATAAGCAATCTAGATACTAGTGAGCACTAAAATATGACAGTCACTGTCCACATTATTCCGACTGTAATACAGCTGACCTCACACCTGCAACTGCACTTGATTAATAACATATGGGCCTCGACGCGACAAAACCTGTTTTCGGAGTTCCCAACAAAGCGAGACTCAAACCAGTCTCCACAGCTACAGAGACTAGCTAGAAAATTAAAATTTCACCTTTCGCAAGTTTAGATATAACTCTTTCCAAAAATTGAATAACAAAGGCGCTGATTAGATTGGCCTGCGCCTTTGTTGTTTGCTAACCCTGGAAGACAGGCTTTCTTGCATCAAAGCCCATATTATAATTAGTATATTAGTATAAACAACATACTAGAACTAGTATTGTTCTTCTCGGGAACATGCTCAATTTCATTCAAACCATTCTCAGTCTGCAAGCATTCAGGTGACCCTGATCTCAGAGGAATGTCAATCTTCTCGGGAACATGCTCATTCTCAGATAAACCATTCTCAGTTTGCACGCATTCAGGTGACCCTGATCTAGGAGGATCAGAGTCACCATGGTTACTGTTCTCCAAGGTGTCACCTTGTTGAGAGGAAGGAGAGAAATTAGTGCCGTAGTCTGGCTGACGATCCTTATCCAGAACTTGGTAGGTACCAGTCATTCTGGTTCCTAAATCCTTATCTTCTACTTCAAGGCTGAAAAAAATAGGAGTGTCGTTTCAGACACATTTTAGGTTACTAAAAAGAGCTGTAAAAATAATTTTGAATTACCAATATGACAACATTGCAAACAGCATGAATGAGCTTAAAATTTTAAACATATTATTTGAACTCAGTTACTCAGAAAGACTAAATTTACGTTCAAAATTTCAAAATCTGTCCTACTCTCATATATAAATCAACAAATATTTTCCTTCAGACCTTTTTTAAATGAAATATATCCTTCAAATCAAAAGGTGCAAACAAAACATCATCAGTAGACCTCGTTTCTGCAATCGGTACGATGGGCAGTATCCGAGTGTATTTAATGACAGTTTATAGAATAGTTCCATTTAAAATATAGGATTTATAAACCTTGGGAGGTGCGAAAATCTATCAAACTCACACTTGCCCACTCGGTTCTTTATTGGATGTTCTACATTCCTCTGTTTATAAATGGTATGGTGAGAAACTCTATTTATTATTATTATGCTGGTTGTACCGGTTTACGTGGAATTTATGTTTCAAAGTAAATTTAATGAAAAAAGTCAATAAGCAATGCTTATTAGATACCCCCCGCACAGTAAGAGTCAGTGAAAAAACTTGGCAAGTTATAGTTTGAACAAGAAGACGAAGATTTCAGTAGAATCTGTGCAAACAAAAATTATAAACTCCTTCATGCATATGTTCAATGTGTCTACATTGTATAGGCAAAGTATCAAATTGCTCAATAAAAACCTGTGGTAGGAGTTGATTGGCCCATAAAGGCACCGTCTATGCATATACAAACACCTTATTAGGGAAAATTGTCTAAGTTCTCACAGCTGTCATTTTGTCAAAAATTATTTTTTCTGAACTAAACTCCTTCATGCAAATGTTCAATGTGTCTACATTGTATAGGAAAAGTATCAAATTGTTCCATCAAAAGCTGTGGTAGGAGTTGATTGGCCCGTGTATGGCCTATAATAGCATAAGCATAAAGCACTATATTAAAAGCCATTTAGAACTACAAAGGGAAATAACTCTAATAGAATTGGCCCCTAGCCCTTACTTTTTTGTCTAAAGTATTTGTCTTGCATATATAAACATGTTTGCAAGGTTTGATGAAAATCCAGCAATGACTCTTCGAGTTATTAAGGAAACAAAGCGTTACGGACGGACGGACGGACGCACGGACAACGAGAAAACAGTATACCCCCTACAAACAAAGTTTGCGGGGGGGTATAATTTGATTGGCCCGTGTATGGCCTATAATAGCATAAGCATAAAGCACTATATTAAAAGCCATTTAGAACTACAAAGGGAAATAACTCTAATAGAATTGGCCCCTAGCCCTTACTTTTTTGTCTAAAGTATTTGTCTTGCATATATAAACATGTTTGCAAGGTTTGATGAAAATCCAGCAATGACTCTTTGAGTTATTAAGGAAACAAAGCGTTACGGACGGACGCACGGACGCACGGACAACATGAAAACAGTATACCCCCTACAAACAAAGTTTGCGGGGGGTATAATCATGACAAAGTATCCAGTTTTGTATTGAAATATTGGGACAAACTTATCTCGGATACATTTGATACTTCTTACTCACCATTAACGCGCTGAAAAGTTAAATCCTGGTTGATTCTGGGCAAAATCACTTTTTAAAAGATGCACCAGTTTTTGTGTTACCCCTCATAAATCCAGTGCCAAATTCCTTGTCATTTAAATGACACTCAGAAATAGTTTAATTCTAATTAAGTGTTGTCAATCAAATTCTGCCAAACTAACTCTTCACTTTATTGATGCGCAAAAATAATTTAAGCCACCTGCTGTCGTCATTAGCTCTCTGATATTCACAAAATGGCGGCTGTCACATTCAATTTTAGTTACCTCATAATGACGCCATTGGTGACGTCAGGTCATGGAACAAATATTGGACAATATGCAATTTAAATGATGCGCTTACTTTTAAAAACCATTGCTCAATTTCAAAGTATAGGATATTGATGACACCTTTTCTGATTTACCAAGATTTCTGGAGCTACCATGAAGATTAATACATCATCCATATTCACTATCTAATATTATTATCTTATCCAAAAGTTTAAACATTTGTTTTAGAGAAAACAGTCTCATTAATACCCACAATATATGTTTGGGTTGAGATTTATAAGAAAATTAATTCTTAATTACACACTCTTATTTAGAGTCCTGGCTTCGAGGTTATAAAACTTCAGTACAGTCTCAAACTCAAAATAAAGCGCAATGATTGGCTGCATGCGGACTCGTGTCCGCAAGCAGCCAATCACTGCACTTTATCTTGAGTTTGAGAATGAACTCAAGTTTTATAACCTGGAGGCCAGTATACTTACTCTGACATCTGTCGTTGTATACCAGCAGTCTGCTGAGCGTAGCTGTGAGCTATATTATTGGGGGAATACAGACCAATAGGTGTGTTAAACTGAGCGTGTACCACATTAGGGATAGCCCCTTTGGGAGACATGGGGCCACCCCCAGCAGGAGACTGAGGCATCTGAGACTGCTGAGGCATCTGAGACTGCTGAGGCATCTGAGACTGCGGAGGCATCTGAGACTGCTGAGGAATCACCACATTACCAGGGAACGGCTTGGCTGATCTGTTGTATGCTGAACCAATGTTACTGGATTCCTGAAATTCAGATATTAACCCTTTGTATACTAATGGATTCTTACTTCTGGTTTGATACAATAAATTTGGGATAGCCCATTGTGCATGTCTAGGGGTGTCAGGTTATAATCTTTTGTCAGAAGACCTTATTTAGGTTACAAACAGTGTAGACCCTAAAGAAATGCAAAATGCAGCATTATGCTGTGTTTCATCTGGGTCTTCACTCTTTGCAAAAGTACTGGTTTAGGGGTTTTCCGAAAACAAATGGTTAAAAATTGTGACACATTGACAAACAAAGCAGACATTAATCTGATTACATTTTAGGAACATATAGTTTACTTGATTCTATTTTATCCTGGTTCTATCAGGTTTCATGATACTAATGTTTCAAAGTAAATCTAGCTATGAAAAAGTGTCAATGTTTGTATGTACATACTCGTACATGTATCTCAGGTACATTTTATATAAATTACTCACCAATAATGTGCTGGCTGGTTAAATTCTTATTGAATCTAGGCTGGGTTGTTTTCAAAACATGCACCAGAGTGTGTGTTACCAATCACAAATCCAGGTCTCCACAAATTTAATACATGCATATGCAGAATTTCTTGTCATTAAAATGACATGGAGCGAAAGTTTTATTATAATTGAAAAGATTATCAATCATTTTTCTCAAAAACAACTTTGCAAATTATTGATATGCCAATTAGTTCAAGCACCTACTGCCATTTTAGCTTTATGATATTCCTTAGTGGTGTCTTTCACATTCAAGCATAATCATGTCATAATAAATTCTAATGCACTTGCTTTTGAAACGCGACTTCTGATTGGATAACGTCAAAAATTTGCAGCAGTATATCCTGCAATATACTGTTGGAAACAGTTTGATGTCATTAATTATGTCACATTTCCTTGGATGACATGCAGTATTGTGTGGCTTGCAATGCTCCAATTTGAGGCGAAACTGCAAAAGTGCATTAGAATGGGGATAACCATATTCAAAATTTTCATTTGAGGAGGTATATCCTCGGATATAAGTTCGGAAATCACGTTTTACAGCTCTGCTCGCGTCGCCATAAAACTAATTTTCCGGCCGTATATCCGACGATATACCTCCTCAAATGAAAATTTTGAATACAGTTATTCCCTAAATCATTTGTGATGTCATGTGGCAGGGCTTTTGTGCTGTAATGGCTCAATTTCAAAGCATTGAAAACTAGTGGCTTCTTTTCTGTTATAGCACGAAAAATTGGAACATTGACCATATAAAAAACTGAACAGCAAAAGAAACGCATATTTTGATTATTGTGTGTTTTGTATAAAATGGACTTAAAAATAATCTAATGATATGAAAGGTACCAATAATGTGTGGAACATGTGTATAAACCAATGCATCGTAAAAGATTGGCTTTTCAGAGCAAAGCTTGTATAGGGAAAATAACTCTGGAAGTTATAAATTAATTAATAATGAACTTCGATATGTTGTTTCACAAAACCACAGAGCGATTTTTAATGAAAATCACTCTGCCTCTTTATCAGGCCATACAGGCAGGCCATACAGGCTACTTCTGAAGATTAAATTGTCCAGAGTTATTGAAGACAAACCAGTGTGTGCGAGTTACATTTTCAAACAATAAACCCGGAGTGTGCATTAGACAGGCTCGTAAGCGTCAAAACTGTTGCTTAAACGATTCTCTTGGACAGTACCTCACTTGATAGCATGCATAATGTACCAGACTTCCTTGCACCTCAGAGTTTTCAGACTATTTTCAAGATCAATGTTAAAATGTAAAATCTTAAGAATTTGGATCTGCAGTAAACCTCCTACAGCAATGATTTTATAAGCTTTATACCGTTTTCTTGTTCTGTGGCAATATGAACTAAATTTGGATTCAAAACACGGCTCTTTCAACATGCAGCACTTTTTTGGCGTTTTTTACATTATCTAAAAAAACTTTTAAATTACTCTGTAACGCGGAATAAAGTGGCCTGGAACTAGCGTATGAGTCCTGTCAAAAACATATTAATGTCATTAAGGGTGAATGTTATTATGGTTTCACATGTTAGATAAGTAATGAAAATTATGCGTTTCTTTTACTGTCAAGTATATATGGTAAATACTGTAACTCACATCTTGATGTTGTCTTGCCAGAGAAGTTCTTTGTGAGACTTTCACCTCATCACCTGTGGCTGACTGTATTGTGTGTAACTCATTGGGTCGTAACTCTGACATCGGGGTTACTTTAGGCTTCCAGATCATCACAGCTCCTCTGTTGGAAAACAGATAAAAGTTATTAACCCTTTACTCCATAGTAACGCCTTTGAAATATCATGTATTTGAAACTATTATGGAAAATGGAGCATTTGCTCTTTTGGAGCAAATGCTCCATTTTACATAATATTTTCAAAAGTATTCAAAACTTAATTTAAATTTTTCTTGATTTTTTTTCAAAGGTGTATAAAAATAGAAAATTATGTCTTGATCTAAAAATAGCCTATGGAATAAAGGGTCAACTTACAATTAAAGTGCTAATCACAAGGACAAATTTGTGATACTTTAGTTTCTGGACAAACCAGGCTTGCTGAAACAGTATACAACTATTTCATAGCTTTCTGTGCAACAGTCAAAACTACCATCCCCTCCGTGCTGTGGATGACCCGATGCACTGTTGCCCGAGGCCTCTGGCAACAGAGCATCGGGTCATCCACAGCAGGAGGGGATGGTAGTTTTTACTGTTGCATAGAAGTAAGTAAGTAAGTAAGTAAGTAAAGACTTTATTTAAAGAGGGTTACAACATTTAGCAAATACAAACGAACACAGTGTAACAGCTAATCTTCCATGAGGCCCTCTATAATGGTATATACATTATACATATGTACATAAAATATACATGTTTTTATACAAAAAATAAATAGATTACAAGTATCAATTATCACAAGTTATTACAAAATATATAAGTAAACAGTTTGAATACTCCTATATAACGATCCTAAGGGTTTCATACCGAAAAGTTTGCAAATGAGCAAAACAGTGTGGAAACAGTCTGGTTGCTACGTTTGGTCTACTGGTTTGCATTCTTTGAATCCATAAGATTTATGGATATTTTATTATGGTATATGGTTATTTTATTACCCAACTCAGAACGTACAAAGTGCGCTGTTCCAGAAGGTTTTGTCAGAGGGGTCAGGGGTCCAACTCAACTCTAAAACCTTTTTCTAGTTGATTAGGAGAGTCTCAGTTAGAGGATCAAAATACCATTAAAATCGGGCCATCATCGGCTCGCCAGTGAAATGCCATTAAAATGGTGATTTAATGGTCCAAAATTTAATGCTAGCTAGGTTTACAGTGGATCCAGACCAGTATTGCTAAGGAACCTGATAGCTTTGGGATTTTCCAGGGTGGGGGCCGGGGAGTGTCCAGAAACCATGTCTCAACCCCCCTCTGGATCCGCGCAAATATAAAGGGTAATAATATAACATATCAGCTAATAATTCAGGCACTGTGTTCCCCATTTACAACACTGGAGATATGTTTCCCCCTTTATAAAGGTTAGTTTTTCATCAGACTATTCAAGCATTGCTTTCTTAATTTATAATGGGTGAGAAACAGTTTCTCCAACTTACAATGGTTCAGATACTATTTCCCCAATTTATATTGGTTCAGGCACGTTTTGCCTCAATTTATAATGGTTCAGACACTGTTTCCCTCAATATATAATGGTTCAGACACTGTTTCCCTCATTTAATAGTGGTTCAGACATAGTTTCCCTCATTTAATAGTGGTTCAGACACTGTTTCCCTCAATTTATAATGGTTCAGACACTGTTTCCCTCAATTTATAACGGTTCAGACACTGTTTCCCTCATTTAATAGTGGTTCAGACACTGTTTCCCTCATTTAATAGTGGTTCAGACACTGTTTCCCTCATTTAATAGTGGTTCAGACACTGTTTCCCTCAATTTATAATGGTTCAGACACTGTTTCCCTCAATTTATAATGGTTCAGACACTGTTTCCCTCAATTTATAATGGTTCAGACACAGTTTCCCCAACTAACAATGGTTCCGACACTGTTTCCCTCAATTTATAATGGTTCAGACACAGTTTCTTCCCCAACTAACAATGGCTCCGACACTGTTTCCCTCAATTTATAATGGTTCAGACACTGTTTCCCTCAATTTATAATGGTTCAGACACTGTTTCCCTCAATTTATAATGGTTCAGACACTGTTTCCCTCAATTTATATTGGTTCCGACACTGTTTCCCTTTTTATATTGGTTCAGACACTGTTTCCCCAATTCATATTGGTACAGACAATGTTTTTTACCCATTTTCCCAGTCCATGAGGATGGCAACCAGTGTTTACCCAATCAATTGCAATCAATATATGGTCCTAATGATCCTACATATACAGTGCAGTCCCTTCATAACATACCTCCTTATAACAGATTTGGATATAACATGGTCATGTTGAGGCTCCCAACTTTTTACTATGGAATTTTACAAAAGGGTTAGGATTAGGGGTAATTCATTTGTAAAATTGTCCCTTTATAACATGATGCACTTATAACACGGTCTATTCCTATGAACCCCAAACATAGCATTATAAAGGGGCTTCACTGAACAACATTAGCTGACTAATCTTGAAGATATCAGTGTTGACAGATCCCTTCTACTAAACTATAAGCTCACCTTTTAAACTAAAAAGGGTCTATGGGATATGTAATGCAAGAAACAAAGGAGGTTGCGTTAAGTTATTTTGTGAAACATGAGCCAGATCCTGAGAGAACCTCAAGACAGTCTGCTCAGCTACAAAGACCATATAAATATTGAAAGTGAAAATTAGACAGGTTTTCTCTCAAAGTGGCTGGTGATTTTCTTGTGCTACCTATTGGCTCACATCTCAGTAGACGGTTATAAATATGTGAAGGTGGAAAAGAGATTTTGAAAACTACAGTACATGATTGTAATGAAATCAGCAAAGGTTGGTACACATTCTTGTGTGAAGGAATGGGCACACTTCCAGATAGAAGGCTAAGACATGCCGATAACTCTTTGCATGCTGGGTAATTCTGCCTGCTGATTTTTTTCAAAATTAACTTTTTTCAAAAAAGTCTTTCAGGAATACCATCAGTGTCATACAACTTGGGTCTATATCAGACCCGACATTTTGGCAAAGGTAATCAGCAGATGACAAAAGTTGTTACTAGCAGGTAAAGAACTAATAATGAGATGTTGAGGCAGAATCTGATTGGCATCAATAAAGTAATATCAAGACATTGCATTGAAAATAATCTAATGTTTCAAGGTTATGAGCCTCCAACAGAGGTATGTGTTAGTTTGTGCAGCATCCCAACATGTTCTATAATTTATTTGTCAAAATTAGATTATTGCACTATGAAATGAACCCATATGAAATGAACCCAACAATATGAATACAGTAAAACCTGTCTTAAGCGGCCACTTAAAACATGCAGACAAAACAAAGATCTTAATGACAAATAATAGCTTGATGAAGATCGAAAGTATTGCAGAATGCTCCCCGTGGAGCATTCTGCAATACTTTTGATCTGCATTAAGCGATAATTGGGCTTGAAAACCATTTTTTGGTGTCTTTGAGAGTGGCTGTTATAGACAGGTTTTACTGAATGGTACAGATCACATGAAGCATTTACATGTAAGCATGCATGCTGATTGGCCTAGGTGCCTTGGTGTCTAGCTTTGGATCTGAACCTGCAATTATATACAGGCCCCCTAGCTAGATAAGAATGCCTAATTATCCACAAGCTTTTTTTTTAAAGAGGGCCCATGGCCCTGAATTGCTCACCTGAGTTCTTGTCACAAGGAGAGGATGTTAACCATAAAATATAAATCCCATTTCTCAAACACCTTAGTCCATCTTGGGTATCACTCAGACCATAATCAAAGACTACCAATTCACTAAGTTCAATCAAAAATTACTTATCTGCACAATTTCAATGTCTGACCTTTTTACCCAGCTCAAAATGTCAGGGGTTTGCATAAGGTCACACTTGCATATACTTGCATGTTCTACAAGTCTTTCCCTTTAATTTGATATGCAACATGACCTACTACTGGGGGCAGAATATTTGCTTACATTGCGGTTTTAGGCAAGAAGATTTTTTTTATTTTTTGCCCTATATAAGCATATGCAAAACGTGTGAGAATGTGCAGGCTAGTCTCCCGGCTGGTCTAACCAAAGCCAATTGGGATGATCTATGGCTCTTGTATCTGTTTGAGAATACTGAGGGAGATTATCTATTGTTCATATATCTCAATAAGATATGATAAGCACTCATCAAAATTCCATCTCTTAGGGAATTATATTGAGTGCATGAAACAGATGGTTTAGAGAAACAAGCAAGAAGAAATGTGTATAACAAAGATCTATTATTTATGACGATATATGTTTACCCATAGCCTATTAAAGCCAACACCTGTGAAAAAGATTTCTTCAGTTGCTAGCTGCGACTTAAGTTATCTGCCGATAACCTTTCCAAATGGTATGGATTCGAACTGTTCGTGACACGAAATAATTTTTTTGACAAAATTCAGCAGATGACAAATAAAACATAAAAATTATGGAAAGCATGGAAAGAGTTAATCAAAGAGATAAGCCGAGATTGTCAGTATCAGGTTGAACTTAGCATAACCATTGTCATGATAAGCCCAGATTTATTTTCTTCTGTAAAGCAGAGATCAAGAGTTGTCTCAGAAGCTTCCATCCAGCTGCTAAATTCCCTATTGCATTCACTCTGAACATAAAGAAAATGTATTCAAAGAAAACTAAATAAGGGACAAATAGGAGACACAACTTTGGAAAAGGCTGACCACTAATGGCCGAATTGTGAAAAGGACCATAACTCATTCCAGACTCTAGAAAACTGGGTTGTTGATTATTAGGTGTGTTGAAGGGGTATGTGCTGGGGAAAAAAGGGGCCAGTGGGAGCAGGGGACAGAGGATACATACTTACTGTTGTAATCTGCTAAACCTGCTGTAGACATAACATTTTCAAGAACTAGAAATCTGTCAGGATGACACGATACCCGAGTCTGAAGATATTTTAGTTGAAAAGAGACCATAATGACTTTACTTAATCTGTCTGCCACTATTTAATAGGTTCAATGGGTGAATTTACTTGAACATACATTACATGTAAGAAATTTTCAAGATTTAACATCTATTATGATGGTTACGGTTACGTTAGGAATATATTTGGGAGCAACTATAACATATCTATATTCATATGAGTGACTGGAAGTATGGGTCCAGATGAAGTAGCGGACAGATTCTAAAGTTGCTCTGATCATACATGTATAAATCCCAGGCAACAAATAGCAAGTATGCAGACATGCAAACATTTATGAAGCTTAGCCATTCAAGCAAGTTCAGTTTATAATCAGACACTTCACCAGTAAATAATATTCATTTACACCATTGCTTGAGTTGCTGCTTTAGTCCCAGCCAACATTTTTTCAGTAATGTTGGGACTATGTAATGAGGACAAAGTGTCTTTCTCAAGGACACACTGAAATAATGGTGGAGACTATTTAAAGGGGACAGCAACCCTAATGATAAGTATGTTTTATCAGAAAGAGCTCTATGAACCATGAGTTTTGATACAAATATCATCAAAATCGGTTGAAAAATGGGCAAGTTATGGCCATTTAAAAAATTCAATATGGCCAACATTTAGCCGCCATTTTGAATATTTAATTAGTTTTCAGAATTTTTTCAACTGCTTTATTTTTAGTTATCACTACTATCACATCATCTGTGTTTCAGCAGATATGTAGCTTTATACACAAGGAAAATGTTTCATTAAAGATTAATGCAAATAATCCATTAGTTTGTCTTTTATTTTGATTACGCATATTTAATCAGGCTGAGTGACGTCACTAAGCCTACAATATGGCCGCTTCCATTACAGCCCATTTGCAAATATTCAAACACCCATAACTTCCACATTTTTCAACCGATTTAGACGAAACTGGTATCAAAATTCATGGTTTATTAAGATCTTTCATATAAAACATAGTTATCATCAGGGTTGCCGTCCCCTTTAAAAAACTGGTGAGATGTGCAGGCCTCCAGAAAGAGTGCATAATTGAAAATTATTATTCTTATTTCTCAACCAAAGCATATGTTGTGCCACAATCTTTTAAGCACCCAAAACTGATGGGCAAGAAAATAATTTCAATTTTCCTTATCTTGACCTATGAAAATGTCCGAACTGTTTGAATGACAAATAGTGATCAGACTGCACCTTTATCAGGTCTGATCTGGGTTTACACTGTGTGGTCAGGCCTACCCATCCTAATATTTATGGTATTGTGATATCTCTTCCATCTCATATTAGATGATAAGAATTGATAATGACAGATGCCTACAATCAGCTCCAGGATCTACTTGAACTCTGCTGCCAAATCGTCTCCACTTTCACTGTCCATTACCACACCGGGTAGGTGGTAATCAAAAACGCTCTTCACAATCGACAAACGCTGATCAAAAATCCATAGAAACAGTGTTTTCGTTTGTCATTTGTTGCCAGTCGGGCAACAAATGACAATTAAAAACTCTGTTTCTAACAATTTTTGATCTACGTTCCTCAATAGTATTGCCGTTTTCAATTGCCACCTATCCGGTGTGATTACCTAACTAATACACCAACTGACACCATCCTGCCAATATTTTTCTCCTGAAAACGTTGTCTAAGGAGAGCACCAGATTCCCCAATCCATCAGAGTGCCAGACTCGTGATCAAGAGTCCCACCGTTGGCATCATTGTTTCATTGAGCAATTAAGACACTTTATTATGGTTGCTTTGTAGATGTATTGGTTCAACATAGGAAAACCTCCCAAAATGACTGAAAAATTGTGGACTGGAACATTAAAATGTTAATTCAACCCAATTGAAACCAGCTTAGCCTTTTACTCATAACTTACATTGTTATATACCTCATGAGTGTTTACTATAGAAATTTGACATGTTTCAATCGCTGACAGTTGTACTTTTCATCTGAATATAATGTGTCACATTCAAATCACTGTCAGTGGGCTGCATTCCCATTAATACATGGTAGCAGAGGGCTGCAATGCCATTAAAGCCCACTCAAGGACATCGTCTGCAAGTTAAGATATATCGTCCCTAATGTTTTATGGAGAAATTACCAAACTATTTCAATTAGCATAAAATACGCTCCTTTATCATATCGGACAGGCGGCAATCGAAATCGATCTGAACAATCGATGAACGTGGATCGCTTGAAACAATGTTTTTGAATGCCATTTGTCGCCAGTCGGGCGACAAACGGCAGTCAAAAGCTCTGTTTCTAGCGATCTTGGATCCATGTTCGTGGATAGTATTAACGTTTTCGATTGCCTCCTATCTGAAGTGTTTATTTAATATAGGCCTACTGAATACGTAGCCAAAACAATCCGAAACAAGGGCTACTAGGATTAATTTACAGTCCGGCGACAAACGGCAATCAAAAATTCTGTTTCTAACGATCTTAGATCTACATTCGTCGATAGAATTATCGTTTTCGATTGCTGCCTATGTGAAGTGTTTATTGAATATAGGCCCACTGAATACATAGCCAAAACAATCCGTAACATGGGCTACTAGGAATAATTTACATTTTTCATGTTCCTGTTGAAAAAAAATTGTTTCCATACCGGATATGCGGAAATCCAAAACTCTTGAGGAACAATCGATGAACGCGGGTCAAAAATCGCTTCAACCAGTGTTTTCGATTGCCAATTGTCGCCAGTCTGGCGACTAATGGCAATCAAAAACTCTGTTTTTTTACTATTTTTGGTCTACGTTCGTTGATAAATTGACGTTTTCGATTGCCGCCTTTCCGGTGTGAAATCGTTGTAGGCTTCATGATGTTATGGTGGACATTTTTGCCTACAAATGAATAAAATTATTTGGGGCTGTTTGTGCTTGTTAGGAAGGTATATAACAATGACGATATAACATTCTTTTCCGTATATTAACATGTGCCAAGCCCTCGTGTGATAATGTGTTGCAGCCCTCACCGCTTCGCGGTTCGGGCTGCAACACATTATCATACTTGGGCTTGGCAAATGTTAATATACAGAAAAGAATGTTTTATCCTCTTATTACTATAATAGCTCCAAGTTTATTGCATTGACTAGTCATTCTATAAATGAGTATGCAAAGCTAAATGTCTATTTTTTTGGTCTGAATCTTCAAATGATTAATCCTTCAAAATTTTATGTGTGTGACCAGTAAGGTGATCTTTTGCAGGTCATCAATGTGAAAAATACCAATATCTCATAAACTTGCTAGTATGTACTGAGAAACCATAGTTTTAAACATGTGAACTTTCCATGCTCTGAGCTTCCATGATGTATGTGCAAGCAGTGAAAGCAAAGACTTGGATTTTCTTATCTTTTGCTGGTCATCTATATGAACACCAATATCTCAACCCAGCTCACATGGGCTGCTTAAAACAAGCCAAAGCACAGATTACATATACAGAAGTCTATCAAAGCATTATAGGAGTGGCCACACAGTCCATGCTTGCATGCTACGGTAAGTCACTTCAGTTACTCTAAAACTTCAGTTACTACTATAAAACTATGGCACACCATAAGATACCCTGTAGGTTACAATACTGAGTCAATCACATTCTCTTAAACAGTAAACTATGCCCAAAATGGAGCAGAGCATGTGGCTCAGTTGGTGGAGCGTTATGGTTTGAGACTCACCGTCGGCCAAGTTACTGTGTTGTGCCCTTGAGCAAGACACTTTGTCCACTGCTTAGAACTGGTTCAACCCAGGAAGACAGGACATTGTCCCGACAAGACTGGAAATATGTTGACTGGGATGTAAAGCATCAAAACAGACTAAAACAACCAAAACAGCATTAATAGTGTTGACTTGCCTGTGTAAAGTCTGGCAAACAAATCTTACTTTTTATAAGTTTCTTTTTCTCGTTCCTAGGAACAATCCACCAGATGAGAGGGGGTAATTATAAATATTTTTCTCATTTCTCAACGAAAATATATGTTGTGGGTACTCAAAAGAACAGTCACAATGTGATGGTTCTTCTGAGCACCTAATATATATGGTCCCACTGACAGGTAACAAAATTACAAATATTTTACTCTCAACTTTTTTTTTCTAATATGATAGACTGGCTGTTCGAGGAACTTTGGCAATGTTTTGATGCATGTACAGTTTTTGATGTTTTCACAACAAGCTTATTGTGATTATATCCTCAGGTATATTACCCCAGGTATAAACTAAACAATCAAAGAGACAGCCTTTTCTTGTATCATAGACAATAACATAGTCAAGCTATGGAAACAGTGCACATTAAAACCGGGGCATCAACGGGGGTTAACTGGAAAAACGTGTAACGACGGGTAAGGTGTCAACGCATCAACGGGTTTTGGAAGGATTTTATAGTACGTTTTTTTTAATCTTTCCTTATATTATCCTAGCATATTTTTTTGACGTTGCAAATCAGAATTTTTACTATTGCAGGAGCTGTAGAAATCAATTTTGTCTCTTACAATGCAAAAATGCTGTAAAAAGATGTTTTAGGAAAGTTGTCATTGTGCGCCCCATTTTACAGACCCTATGGTAAAAGATCGCAAAAACACATTTCATAGCAATCAAATTTGATTTTCTAGCAAAAGTAGTGAGTCAAGGAGCCCAATTCGGTATTTACAAATTGGATTAAAGCCAAATTGATTAATACTAAAAAGAAAAAAAATGTCATGCAAGGAAAATGCATTTAATGCTAGGTGTATGTATATAATGTGAGACGTCGGGTAAGTTGGGTGTGACGACGGTGAAAATTATGTGAATCAGCGGGTATTGATAACGCGCGTTCCATCTAAAATGGATTGTAAAACGAAATAGCTAATTTTTTCATCACATTTTTATCCCCAAAACCAACAAGGATCGAAGACATAGCGATCAGACTGAGGCCTATCCGTCTTTCTGTCCGTTAGTCCGTCTGTCTGTCCATCTCAAAGAAAAATTGTAACTGTTATACTTTTTGAGATATATTGACTATATTTGGTAAGTATACTAATCATACCGGTGCAAGAAAGATTGCTTTCCCTAGCCTCCTGTATAACTCTATCTCTGTAATCGTTAATGAACTTTGTCGCGAAATCTTGTAAAGCATATACACTTTTATATCGCTAGGTATGTTTTGATACCATTTAATGTTTGATGGGCATATAATATCGAGACAAGAGGTGTGTCTTGGTCAATTATTCCCAATGAATGAAGCTTGTTTGTCTTTTGCTTTCATCAATGGCGAACAAAGACAATGCGTGGCATACACGCATTTCTTTTCTCCATTGCTTCATGTCTGAAATAACAAACATTTGATTTGGTTCTTTCCGTTCCATCAACACTCTTTCAGTTATGTAGGGACGAGTCTTCCTGGGTTGAACCAGTACTAAGCTAGCCTAAGCATAAATGTGTCCTGCTCAAGAGACACAACGCAGTGACGCCGGTGAGGCTCGAACCCGCGGCCCCTCAGTCTTGAGTCAAGCACTCTACCACTGCGCTCCCTAATTAACAAACGTGAAAGTATTTCAGGGTGACCTCCTCTATTTTCTCCTACAAGTCCTTTGCCAATTAAATACCTAGGGAAATACAATACAATACAATACAATATATTTATTCAGCATTAAACATATAACAATGTTTAACATATATGTTAATGTTTAACATGCCTACACATTAACATATATGTTAATGTAGTGAAAACAACAACACTTTTCCTGAGGAGCATCTAGCATTTCTTCTGATATGTTTAGTGAATTAACATGCAAGCAGTCCGGATCCAAACCAAGTCTGACAGAGCGTCGGCCCTGATCTGGATCCACACTGTTTGACACTCCACACTTTATAGTGCTGTTTTATAGTTCATGACTAATCATAAAGCTGCCTTTTAAAACATGTTTGAAAATTGTGCGCTATTTTTAATTACTTGAAGGGTGCAACATCAAATACATGATATAAAGTGATGGTGGTTCTACAGTAACACGCGATATTGCTTAAACTGTTAGGTCTGTCAGTTATTAAATAGCTGGTACAGATCCAAGGCCTTCTTTTACAACTGAAGGTCACAGGGAAATCCCTGCTATGGTAAACTAAGCCTAGCGCGTGTAGACATTGAATGCTCTGACGAGACGTCTGTCATTTGGCCAGTACTTATCATATATACGCAAGAACCATCTTTGAACGCCTAAAGCTATAGATCTACCTCTTTGTCTCAACATTTATCTATTTTCATACTTAGTGTTTGCGAGAAGCCTGAACTCTCGTCTGCCTAGGGCGCAGATTCGTCCAAATGTTCGCTGCTCGCCGATGCGGTAAGCACCATTTGTCAGCCAAATACGAGTACAAAACCCAAACTATTCAACGCTGTGATAGCCTATCCCGGGTATCAAGCGTTGCGATACGCTTGATATGAGTTCGAGCGAGATTCTACAGGTTTTTAATTTTTAACATGGGCGGATCCAGAGGGGGGACAGGGGTCCGGACCCCCTGGAAAATCACAAGTTATATTGGTTTCTATAGGTAATAAGCAATTGGATCCCCCCCCCCCCCGATTAAAAAAACGTTGTCATAGTTTTTTATATGTCAGATGGACCTGGACCAACACTGACGAAAATTCCTGGATCCGCGCATGGTTACCATTGTTTTGATTTAATACTTTATATGCCATTCAACAATTTTTCAGTTATTTCAGGACGGGTCTTCCTGGGTTAAACTAGTACTAAGCAAAGAGTAATGTGTTTTGCTCAAGGACTTATAACGAACAGAACGCAGTTGTGTCAGTGCAACTCAAACTCGAATCCCTGGGTCTCGAGTCAAGCACTCTAGCACTTCAGATATTTTCATTACAACTGTCCATTTACATATGGTTGGCCGTACTTCCATATGTACAGAACACACTAAATGTTCTTCTGCCAACATACATGTACACGTATGCCTTTATCATTCATGTCACCGAATATGAAAGAATAAAGATCAAGATCCCAGTTGAAGGAAGCTTTGAATTTTATCTCCACTTCATACCTCCTTTATGCTTGATTTTTTTTTTAATTTAATTTTGGTCAATTATTCTCCTCAATACAATGATGTTCAGAATCCCTGATTTAACTTTACCCAGAATCCCTGGCTCAACTACACAGACTTATATCACATTTAAGTCGTTGACGACCAAATATAAAGATATATTTCAGACCTTACTTGGGCTTGCGAGGCAATTTTCTTGCTCATCCTTGTGCCACAGCGCATGATAACTATAATGCTTAAAAGATGTGGCGTTTTTCTCTTTGGGCTCCGTATAAGAACTCCTTTGGGTATTTGTGAGCATGATCAGTTTCATGCTTGGTCAAGTTGAGCATGAAACACGTATTTTTTTGCCTCATAGGCTGGGTATTATGCGCCGTTTTGTGGGAAGCTTCGTCTTGTGCTTCGCTTTTGGTTTAAGCCTTGATCGGGTTGTAGGGTATGCAGACTGGTCTCATACATTTTGGAGTTGTAATTTAGATAGGAATGGTAGTGATTGACTTTGTGATGGCATATTCGTCGTCGTGAAAAAAACGTTGCGACTTCGTGACCTTACGCTCACGGCGCCGTTCTCTTTGAGGTGAATACCAAATATAATTTATCGAATGTGTTGAAAACATCAGAATTTTCACCAGTGTGCAGCACGAGTGAAAATTCTGATGTTTTCTACTGACGAGATGAAATATTTTGGGTATTTACCCCAAAAAAAAGTAAATTTTATTTTATACTTTTTATAGGCTACATGCAATGTCTCACCCACTGAAAAATGCAAAAAACAAAAATGTAAGTAAAACAGGATTGACGTAAACTATACCGTTAACCAGTTAACCATGCTTCAAGCCAAATCACACTAATATTTTTAGAAGAAAAAGCAGTATTTTTGACAGAATACCTTGATCAATATATTGTCGTCCGGAATACAGATTATAAAAAGGAATTTGTTAGAGTAAAAATGTGAGATAGGTGGCGTCATAAGTGACGTCATAAATGTTTGATGGAGTTACGTAACAAAGAATACATGCATTGCCTCACACACTGAAGCGGGAGGTGCTGAAGTTCTCGCCCAAGACTTTTTTTTAATATTGAGCGCTTCTACATGTATGTGTGTTTTCATGGGGGGGGGGGGGGGGGGGCTTATGCGTTTGGGAAAATATTTCAACCGTTCGCTAGAAAAGATAGGCTTACCCTTTGGCGAGTGAAAACCCAAATGCTGGACAATACATTCAAAACGTTTAAAACAAACTTTGTCGCCCGATATGGTTATTTTATTTTGAACAATTAAAAACACGTGAATTTAAGCAAACTGATAAATGGGCATCAACGCGTGAAAACCTGTCTTCGGGGCTTCCGACCATGCATGACTCGATCAAACCAACCTGCTAAGTTACAGGAATTAGCTTGAGAATGCTGAATTGTACGTGTAGCAAGTTTATCAACTAAAATTTCCAGAGAGTGAACAACAAAGGCACTGATCAAACTGCGCGGATGCGCAGGCTGGCCTGCGCCTTTGTTTTTTGCATGCAGTTACGTCAGGTTTTCTTACAACATGGCCCATAACTCTCTTCCACACTTCAGAGGTAAGCTTTAATACTAAAGAGCCGAAACGAGAGAAAAAACGGATACGGTGGAAAGCACATTCGGCCAAAAATATGGTATGATGTATTAAGCATCAGAGAGAGGCGTCTCTCGACAGACCGTGTCGGAGACTTAGGTCGACCTCGAAGTCTCATGCATTCAACGCGGTACATGAACGGGCACATTTGCGAGAGGAATGCACTAGTCCCCACAACTAAAGTCAAGGATTTCTCTGTGTATATAACATCCTTAATTACAACAAAATTGAGTAAACGAAGCATAAAGGTTAAACTAATTGTCTTCTACTCACGATGGAAAGAGAAAGTTGCTTCAATATATCATCAAAATTCGGTTGCGACCCGTTGATCCACGCAACGTGCCCGTAGTGTCACAGAAAACCCATTCACCTGCCTGAATTTCGATAATCCCTGCGCTTTTTTACAATTTCAATGCATGCTTATGATATGGGCTTACGTTGCTATCTTGTCATATTCAAAGGTAGGGTTTTAACAGTCGTATGTCGATGTAAACATGGAAAAATCGTCAAAAGCAGGGCCAAATGACTCTTATTTTTTTCCACCAGTAGAATGGGGCGCACTGTAGCGCTTACAAAAACGATTTTTTTAAAATAAATATATCTAGACCAATTGAAGCAAAGACTCCTACAGCTCCTGCAAGTGTTTGTTTTTTTATTATCTGCAGTATTTAGTCTAGCTGTTGCTTTGAAAATGAAAGTAAATAAATAACATACCTTTTTTCACTGCAAAACCCGTTGATGCGTTGACACCTTACCCGTCGTTACACGTTTTTCCAGTTAACCCCCGTTGATGCCCCGGTTTTAATGTGCACTGTTTCCATAGCTTGATAGTGCTGGCTCTTTGATCATGTCAGAAGCTAGCAGCTAGTTGAGCCAAAGTCAATGCTAGATTTACATATTTCAACCAAAAACTAGAAATAATCAACTCATTTTTCCATTAAAGTGTTCATTCATGGTTCCAGATAAAACATTTTTGAGCAAAATATTGTGAATATTTTCTCACCCATCAACTTTAACATGTTTTGGGAAATAAGAAAACTATTTAATTACGCCCGCTAAACTACAGGGGCCTGTTCATTTCTCTCAACGAGAACTCACATCTTCTTCTAATAAAATAGTAGGCATCCTTGCACTGTTGATAAAAGCTGCGGACATGGCAAGGAGGGTCCATATTTTCAATTCTAAAGCAGGATAAACACATCTTGTATACAGTTTATATGAAACTAGAAATGTGTCCATGGGACACGGATGCTCCCGCTATTGCAAAATTTGTATAAATAGGGAATTGTCATTAACAAAGGGCAATAACTCCTGAAAGCATGATGCGATATGGGCCATTCTGAAACTTGAACACATTAGGGTACTTAATAATTTGACCAAGAATCAAAACTATTCATGTTAGAGAGCAGACGTTGTTTCAACCGATGATTTTTCATAAACTCAATAACTCCTTAAAGCATGGTGCCATATAGACCATTATCAAACCTGAAGAAGACATCATGGTACTAAACAATGTGACAAAGTTTCATAAAATTCTAATCAAAACTATTCGACTTAGAGGGCGGCCATCGTTTAAAACAGTGAATTTTTATAAACAAAGGGCCATAACTGCTGAAAGCATGGTGCGATATGGACCATTATTGAACTTGAAGAAGACATTATGGTACTTAACAATGTGACCAAGTTTCATAAAATTCTGATAAAAAAATATTCGAGTTAGAGAGCGGACACCATTTAAAACGGTGAATTTTCATAAACATAGGGCCAAAACTACTGAAAGCCTGATGCGATATGGACCATTTCGAACTTGAAGAAGACATTATGGTACTAAACAATGTGACCAAGTTTCATAAAATTCTGAAAAAAAAATATTCGAGTAAGAGAGCAGACGTCGTTCAAAACGATGAATTTTCATCAACAAAGGGCCATAACTTCTGAAATTCTGGTGCGATATGGACCATTATCGAACTTGAAGAATACATTATGGTACTAAACAATGTGACCAAGTTTCATAAAATTCTGATAAAAATATTCGAGTTAGAGAGCGGACGTTGATCGGGACGTACATACGTAAAGTACGGACAGGGGTAACACTTAATGCCCCGGCCATTATCATGGCGGGGGCTAAAAAATGACCAAAAATAGACAACCAGCCAAGATTAAGACTGGCCCTCTCCTGACTCTGGAAGTACATATAATTTATGACATAGAATCATCTGAAATTTGGCTTCATAAAGTTGAAACAAAAAATGAAATGTAGTCTACTGAAGTTTTGGGTTGGACTTTAAAGCTTAATCAAGCGTCCTACCTTTGAATGATCATATTGATGTCATTACATGATCTAATTATTTCCATCTTTGCCTGTTCATGTGAGAGGCCGTCTGTTACTGTGTTGTTGATCTGTAAGATGCCATCTCCCGCCTTCAGACCACATTTATCTGCTGGACTTTTAGGCTGGACCTGCAATACAAAATGATTTTAGAGAAATATGAGAACCTGTAAACAGTTAGATGATTCTTTTTTATTATGTCACAATGTATTGTAGCTTAGTGCACAGGTTTAGATAAACAAAAAATTTCTGCGTAAAATTGTCAATATTTTCTTACCCATACTTTTAAGCATATGTTTTGGGTGCTCAAAAGAACCGTCTCATTGAGACGGTTCTTTTGAGTACACACAACATATCTTTAGTTGAAAAATAAGAAAATTATTTTTTGGTACGCACTCTTAACTAAAGGCCTGAGGGAGTATTCGGAATGCTAAGAGTAGGGACCCAAAACATTCTTTCTTGGAGGCATGGGAAAAAATATCACCACTTTAATACCGATAGGTCAAAAAATTATTACATAGCTGTCATAGCTTAAGCAGGCTGTTCTTGCTTGGACTTTTTGCTAAAGTCTCTTTTTGACTGAAGAGTTCCAAGACTGTAAGTAGAAATCCTCATGTTGTAATTAGGAGAAATCAGTTGCATCCAGACATAACAAAATTAAATACATAATTATATATACAATAACTCTGATTTTGCTGAGCTTGGAGATATCCTACCTGTGAAAACAGTGCAGGTCAACATCAGTTACAAAGCTGACTGATGAAGATTGGTGTAAATTTTTCTGAGAGGGGCCACTAAATGGCCCACTATCTGATAGAATGAAATTCAGAAACTGCAGTGAAATACCATCCAGGATGTAAAGCATCAACTCAAAAAAATCAAATAGGGTATTTATATTAGACGCTGACTTCTAAAAGCTCAACTGAACCCTTCCATTGCATAAAAGCAAAAGGTTCGTGCAGTTTAAGCACTTATACATAAAAGAAAATTATATTTTGAATGAAAGAAGGACTTGAGCTTCAAACATTCATGACAGGAAATGAATTTCTAGTATTTCAATCAATTAAAATACTTTACAAGGTTAATATTCATAAAACTTGATACCGTACTTACACTAAAGACCACTAAATATTCAGACAGATAAATCACAACAACCAGCATGTACCCAGATCAAGCCACTCCTGAAGAAGCAGTCTGATCAGGATTTACACTATTGTTATTCCTCAGGTTGTAAACAGTCTACTCTTAATATTTGATCTTCGTCTTGAAAACCAATTTGTGGTCTTTTTGAGAGCAGCGTTTTACACAGGTTTTAGTGTAGATCCAGATCAGCCTGCTCCTGATGAAACATCCACACAATGAATCCATATTGATGGTGAAATCGCACCACCAGATTGATTGAAAACTAGAAGTTCAAAGAGTGATCAAGAGTACAAACCAGGCCTTTAGTTAATAGCGCATACCAAAAAATTTATTTTCTCATTTCTCAACCAAACATATGTTGTAGGTACTCAAGAGAATCGTCTCAATGAGACGGTTCTTTAGAGCACCTGAGACATATGTTCAAACTGATGGATAAGAAAATATTTACAATTTTACACTCAAAAATTGTGTTTATCTAAACCTATGATTAACACAAAAAGTACCCAGTGTGCACTTATAGAAACATGTGCAGTTATTAGGTCAAATAAGGTAAATCAGTTTGATAACTAGAGGACCTGAAGGTACTGAAGCGCTCTACTGATCTCCTTAAATGATGTTAAAATAAGTCAAGGGCAATAAAAATATCAACATTTTCCCCCTATAAATGCATTAGGCATCAAATTTGACCTTGCAGTAAGGTAGGTCAAGGTCAACCAAGAATCATCATTTGTGCATACTTGGTAGGCCCCACATCCCATATGCTACATACTAAGTCCCAAGGTCATCTGGAGAAGATTTTTAAAGGGTTTTTACCATATATGGGCACGGTGGCCATCTTGATTATGTGACCAGAACAATTTGTATAAATTTTGGCTAACTTATCTTGAGGAGTTTTCATATGAAATTTCAGCTCAATTGGCCGCGTGGATTCTGAGAAAACTATGTTTTAATATATTGATTGGACCCCAATATGAGTCAACCTAACCTTTGGAACTTATTTATTGCCATTGTCTCATACATATAACATATAAAAAATCAACTTTTCAAAATTTCAAAAAAAATATCCCATTTATTTGCATTAGGAAGCAAATTTGAACTTGACGTCAAGTAGGTCAAGGACAACATAGGATCATCATTTGAACAAACTTGGAAGGCCTCACACACCAAATGCTACATATATGTACCAAACCCCAAGGTCATCGGCCCTCTGATTCCAGAGAAGAATTTAAAAGGTTTTTACCATGTAAAGGCATGGTGGCCATCTTGGTCATGTGACCAAAATATTTTGTATAAATTTTTGGCTAACTTATCATAAGAAGTTTTCACATGATATTACCTCACCCATGAGTGAGCTAAAAATGGGTGTCTGTATGTTATGGGTAAATACATCATATCAAATTCATAAAATCAATGGAGCCAAATTCCGTTTACTGACCTCAGGAAGTCAAAGTATTCAAGAATTCATCTCAGTTTTCATTTAAATTTATAATCTTTTCATTTAACTGTGAAGAAAGCTTCAATTATTACTCAAAGTATATTAAAATTCCAAACCAATGAGACATCAATATTATTAATTAAATAAAAAAAAAATGAGTACATTTTCAATTACTTTTATATCAATCAATCAAATCATCGGTTGTGGATTCTCCGAAGAGCCATTTCTATGAAATGCTGTGGGTACTCAAATGATCAAACTGCTGTGGTTATAGACTGGCTCCAGTCCTGAAAACATTTTTCATCAATGTGTCATATCATATACTTGTAGCCAGTCTAACTCTGATGGCTCTGTTTTAAAACAGAGCCATCAGAGTTAGACTGGCTACAAGTATATGATATGACACATTGATGAAAAATTGTTTTAAGGACTGGAGCCAGTCTACTGTGGTTACTCAACGAACTTAGTAAATTAGCTGTTTTGTTTACTTAAAAGAACCCTATAAATTAGCTGTTGTGGTTATATACTCAAAGAACCAGTTTACATTATAATATGTATAATTATTTTGTTGCTTTGATTTTAACTCACAAGAACTCTGTACCTGTGAATCATCTCATTGAGATTGTTTTTTATAGCACCTACAGCATATTTTGAGAAGTGATACATACAATGCTATTGCAAAAATTTGAACAGACATCAATTTTGAAATTATGTTTCTTAGAAAATTGGACCAAATGAAATATCAATATTGGTCTACACTACAACAGACTGATTGTGGAAATGGTGGGGTCATTAAAGTTGTCCTGAAAATGTTGTCTGGTTTTTACGTCTGCTGCATATATTCAAGTGCACTCGGACTAGATTTATCATGGAAGCAAACAATTTATATGAATCCTAATCAGACTGCCCTCTTGGGGGCAGTCTGATCTGGGTCCATATTGTTTGCTATATAATATATAAGCAGGAGAGGAGCATGATTTGCTGACTTAGGGTTAACATATGATTTGCAGCGGACGATCTATTCAAATATTAAGAAAATTGAGGCTAAATATTTCATGTGAATTATATTTCAAATCACATGAAATATTAAGCCTTTAACAAAATACGCAAAGAAAAAATAATGAGATATCATAAGAATTGTTGTCTGTTGCATTTCTGCTCGGCACATCCAGGGTTAATATACATCTATTTAAACCTATCTTATCATGACAAGTGAACTTTTAATCCACTATTGATCACATAGCTTGTCTTATACCTTGGGCAAACTGGCTTTAAATGAATTATAAAGATTTGATTTGACATTCTTTTGCAAATTAGCATCGAACAAAAATGAAGATTCTAACAAGAAAAATAATGCATCTGAAAATGTCGTCTGTTGAAGTCGTCTGCTGCAAATAATTGCTTAACATTACTGACGAATTAAGTATAGAAACAAACAGCGTGGACCCAGAACAGACTGCTCCAATAGGAGCAGTCTGATCTGGGTCCACACTGTTTGCCATAGAGGCTTCTTAAACATTTCAGCAGACAAGAAAAGCAGACGACTTTTGTTGCAATTGGCGCTTTAAGGGCTAATTTTCAAGTGTGAATGAGATACATTGTGCCCCAATATATGCCTTCGAATTCAGAACATGTTTGCTTGGAGAACTAAAAAAATATCTTCATTTTAACCATCTTGCCTTCAAGTCACTATCTCCCTAATGAGGCCTCTTTTAGGGAGGGACTACCTGTGGAATGAAAACAAAAACCCTTTTCCCCTATTCCCAAGACACATATATTCTTTCTTTTCAATATACTGGTAAATCAGTATCTGTTCATAAGGCAATCATAATCATCATGGTCATTATCGTCATCATCATCACCATCACGGTCAACGAAAGCTACATGTGACGTAGCTCACCTTATATAGATCGTGATGCAGCGCGTGCGCGTGGAAACAGGTGTTACGTTTCTCAGCTGTCAATCAACTCCAATACACAATTTGTTGAGACAAATGTAAACACAACTTTAACGACCTTTGGAACAAGCATTAGGACATGATCACAGACGTTTGACAAGATTCTTTAACTAGTAATTGATACAGCTGGCAAAACGCGTCAAATCAGGTAATTAGACGGCCCAATTAGACCAACTTCACGTAAAAACTGAAGCATTCCAAAATAACTGTAAACATGAACAGTGGGTTTGTACTTACCACCTGCACGGAAAGTGGCGTATTAAAATCAACTCCTCCCTGCAACCTGAATCCCCAGGACAGGCCAGAATCTCTGCGAGTTAGCTGTATCCGAAAGATCTCGGGTTGTTGTTGCTCGTCCATGTTTTTACAGTGCACTAATCCAACCTATACCCCAATACACAATCTGGAGCAATACACAACACTTTCTTTTTGTGCACACGGGCCGTAAGTTAACGTCATATCGCGCGAAAAGAAGTGGGCGGACCAAGTGAGTTGTTCCAGATCAGTCGAAGAATTTTCATCTAACCAGAAAGGCCTGTATAATCGCATAAACTGTCCGTCTCATTGGCTAAATACTCTTGACGGTAAAAATTTACTTTGGCATACACAGAAGAAATTTACTAGATATCTGATAAACATTTGCGCAACTATAAAATTTAAGCTTAATTGAAGTTCGACGATCATGACAATAGGACCGAACTTCAAACCGAGGGTACTTTGAAACTTCATGAAATTCATTGCAACTAATACTAGATGTGAAAAAAATATTACTTTTCGGTCATTCATGAAGATATGAAGGCCATGGGTTCAGTTCAAAGTTAAATATTTACATTTCAATGAAAGCCTTTGATGAATCTTTAGAATTTTACAACCGTTCATAGCCTCATGAACTACACAAAATTTGATTGACAGCTGCCAAGCTCACTTGCCCGTGCAATTCGCTTCGAACATCGAATGAATTCGCCAGATGTGACACTGGTGTTGTGATTGACATTGAGCCACACCCGAGTTGCACGTGCAAAACAAGCATTGGCTGTCCGTGTTAACACTGGCTGTTCCGCTTTTCCGTTTTGCACTCCAACAAAACCGTTAATACGATTAAATATATATGCAAAATTGTTTTATCTCCTAAAATTATAAATAATTTCTATATTTTAGTTATTTATAATAAAATGTAAATATAAGCAGTAAATTCAATTTTTGGAAGGTTCATGGAATCATGAATACTTCGGGTCTATTGCAAAGTCAACGTAAATCATGAATGCAAATTTCGTTCTTCTTTCTCTACTAGGAAGTACAAAAAATGAAACCTGTTCAATTTTGCAACAGGTTTCATAT
The DNA here is from genome assembly GCA_964019695.1 of Loripinus fragilis. Classification (NCBI taxonomy): domain Eukaryota; kingdom Metazoa; phylum Mollusca; class Bivalvia; order Lucinida; family Lucinidae; genus Loripinus; species Loripinus fragilis. The sequence goes on from OZ026516.1 coordinate 7,390,685, forward strand.
TTTGCACATTTCCCACGGTTGTACAGCTTCAATCATGCACACGCGCAGTTTCTGGTGCTCACTGCAGTTCAACCGGCTCTCGAGCGATGTTCCAGGCAACTGAGACAGGTATAGGTTATTCAATGTTTTGGGTTGGTTATGGAATATATACGAGGGAGCGAAGCTCCCGAGTGTATATTTCATAAACAACACAAAACATTGTATAACCTATTTAGCCCTGACCCAGCTGTTTCCTGTGTTGCTGACAACCTGGCTTCACATCGTGAAATATACACATTATGCAGCATGTTTCTGCATTTCACTTAGGATTTGGTCATTTCTTGCTTAGCCATGGTTGCGTTCACATGGGACAAGGAATATTTTGGTACCTGGCACACAATCTTAAAGCAATTGACGTCGATACAATGTTGTTTCGACGTCATGTCCGTAGCATGTCTTGGCAAGCAGTGTCATTTTTACATGGTTTTAAATAACTTACAGAAGCTCATTTGCGGCTGTCGTTTTAATAGACACCTCATTCATGGGGTTAGATAAACACTTAAAACCTCTCGAGACATCTTGAGAAAAGAAAACGGTGGTCAAAGGAATTTCCTATGTAAATATTTGGAATGTGACAACTTTGAATCATACAACCATGATATTTTATACACATTATTATCACGTCAAGTGGACCTACGTATAGCAATATGTTTATTATATACCATTTTTCTGACATTATTCTGATTTTATAAATTGTTCTGTTTCATTTCTTGATGTTACGTCATCATATTTTCCGTCTTGAAATTTACTTTAAAGTAACGTCGCCGCAGAGAACCTCATTTCGTTGATCCAATGGCCAGCAAATATATTTCATTTATAGGTATATACCATACGCGGATCCTGAAAGTTTTTGTCAGACGGGGTACAACTTTGACGTTTTTTTTTCTTTTTTTTTTTTTTTTAGTTGATGAGGGGAAAAGCGGGGTCATCATCGGTCCGCCAGCGAAACGCCATTTAAATGGCATGCAGATGATGGCCCAACATTGAATGCTGGCTTGGTATCTTTGTGATTTTTCAGGGGATCCACACCGGTATTGCTAGAAAACCCTATATTTTTGTGATTTTTCAGGGGGGGGGTCCAGACCCCCTGCCCCCCTTTGAATCCGCACATGTATACTGAACAAAAATAGAAACTTTGCACTTTTTAAATAGCAATCCTATCCAATGTAAAAACCAATCATATCAAATTAATGGGTGTTCAATATTCTCAGTAAATCTGTGTAATTGAAACACAGCTGCAGCATCGTGTGTTTGACTGGTAGCGTTGGGAATGAGTAAGGGGTCAACATCAAAAATCTTGTTTTTATCGTCTGCCGGTATGAATCGTTGAGGTGTGTCTACAGTTACCGGCTAGAACCGCTTACATCAATGCGTGAGTGTAAATTAACGTCTTGCCTTGGCGTTGTTTCTTACGTCGCGTCGATCCTGTGAACCAATGCTCAAACCTGAGCCTCAGACCTGAGCAATAACGCGAGAGCAACCAAACATCTTTGCCGCGCGTATTACTCTTGGTACGGCGGCGACCTGCCAAGCCTTCACACGCTCATTTTGACGTACTCATAACAGCATAAATACAGTTAATGGCCCAGTTCCGAATCACTTTTACTTCAAGGCGTATTCCAAATAGTTGCTCTGAGTAAATAAGATTTCGGTTTTACTATTACAAAGCACTATCATTCCCCTAAATAATGAACCTAAATTTGTATCATTCGGACTCAGCTATGTGTCATACCACGGCTTTGAAGTAGGCCGCCAATTGGCCTAGTTGCGGGTCATTTGTCCAGTTTCGAATCACTTTAGAAATTCTAAGAAATTACCTTCAGTAGTACAGTTGCATTAAGGTTTTGACATTGTTAGCTTAATCACTACTTCCAATGACGAGTTTGACGCATTATTTTACCGTATTCATTGCAGTAAACTTGCACGGACACAGAAAGTAACCAAAACGGGCAACAATCGGCCCGCCAGCGAAACGTCATATAAATGGCGACTCGCTAGCGGTCCTATGATGACACGACATCTGTAGCTTTTGTACTTTTCGAACCAGTAATCCTAAGATAATAACAGCTTTGTGCTTTTCCATGCGGGAGGGGGTGTCCGGACCCCCAGTTCTCACTCCTGTGGATCCGCGCATGAATAAACATCCTAAGACTATGAACATTTTTACCGCATGCAAGTAATACTCCCGATTATACACCCTGGCTAATGATCGAAAGGGTTACCGGTAACTTGAACTTGGTAAATGAGACAGTGTAGAGTTGAACAAGATCAGATAGCTGCTAGAGGCGCGTTCTAATCAAGATCTGCACTGTCTGCCATTTGACGCATCGCTTTGTGATACAGACGCTAACATTCACTTTTTTGGGGTATTTTTTTTCGATTTTTGTGACATTTTTATTTAACGTCTGTGCTCATTTCCATCGATATTTAGCGCACGCATATACCAACACGCGTTGTGAGAGTAAAATGCATTTGTGACCACTGCCCCATCCGCCAACACCGCGGGCGGTCGACACACGTGATACTGTAGCCGATTGCGGGGTCATCATGGTAGATGTTTGAATGGTTATAACGTCTTGACCCCCACCACACACACACACACACACACACATGCACGCACGCACGCACACCACAGTACGGGACAAAGACCAGATTTTTAACATTTAAAAGACGATCGACAAAATCTTTGCCAGTAAAAAGAAAAACTGGAGAGCTTCAACATGTTTAACGGTACAAACCTCACTCTTAATTCTGATTTGGCTCTGGCACCCAAGTAAAAACTCTGTTATACATAGTTGAGATGGGCAAAAAGCATGGGGATCATCTGACACAAGTATGTCCACTTGTGATGGAGTGAGGCATATACCAGGGCCCGGAATTACAATGCCTCCTTAGAGTTAAGGAAGACTTAAGTTAAGTATTGATTTTTCAGGATGCGAAAAATAACGTTTCATACTGATTAAAATCAAAATAGTTTCATTTTTTTCTGTAGATCACAATGATATTTTGCCCACAAGTACTGCATCGATCCAGGCAATTTATTTAAAATCTTAACTAGCATGTTAAAATATCAGTACTTAACATAAGTCTTCTTTAAACGTTAAGGAGGCGTTGTAATTCCGGGCCCAGGGCACTGGAAAATCAACAAGACGTTAGCCTTCTATTACTCATAGGAGGATGTAGTGCATGGTCGGATCCAGAGGGGGACAGGAGGTCCGGATCCCCCCTCGAAAATCACAAAAATATAGGTTTTTTAGCAATAATGGTCCCGATCCCCTTAAAATCGTAAAGCTACCAAGCCAGCTTTCAATTTTTGGCCATAATCGTTCCTTAAACGCCATTTAAATGGCGGTTCGCTGGCGGGCTGAAGATGGCCCGCTAATAGTGGTATTTGGATAATACCTCCCCCATCAAACTAAAAAAAAACGTTGTCAAGGTTGGACCCCCTCTGACAAAACTTTCTGGATCCGCGCATGTTGTGGAACCTTACGGATAAATGATGCATAATTAGGATAATGGGCATCAACCAGCTAAGGTTAGTCGGGAACGGGACTGATTAAGAGTCCCAACTAAAAAATTGAATTACCCGGTATCGAGCTCGGGATCCCTGGTCAGCTAGGTCTACACCACATATGCTGAGAGAGAGAGAGAGAGAGAGAGAGGGGGGAGAGAGATAGGAAGAGAGAGGGAGATAGAGGGGAGAAAGAGAGACATGCAGACAGACAGGCATATACATATAGAGAGACTTAGATAGACAGACAGACTGATAGACAGACAGACAGAGATATTCAACAGACACACACAAAGGCACAATCCTTATGCATACGCGGATCCAGGGAAGACATAGCCCCCCCCCCCCCAACCCCTGTAAAGTCCCATAGCTATACCCCTAAAATTCAGCCTATTTTCACACTTATGCTCTCTAGAGCTACCAAGGCCATCAAATGGAGTTTCGCTAGCGGGCCGATGACGGCCCGCTTTTGTGGTATTTGGATCCTCTCTACCCTCATCAACTAAAACGGCATGAAATATAAAAAACGTTGTCAGAGTCAAAACTTTCTGGATCCCCGCGTCTGCTAAGAGAGAGAGAGAGAGAGAGAGAGAGAGAGCATATGGTGCCCGTGAAACCTTTTCACATAATTTTGACTTCTATTTTGTACAAACAGCTGAGCGCGTGTACGTTATTGTTATGTGACGTGTAATAAACTTGTGTTTACACACTGATTCGAAACTGGGCAAAACATTGACAGTGATTAACGGCTATCACAAAACCAAAAACAGAATAAAAGGTCCGTTTTTTTCTTGGATGTGTTTTAATAGTTGTTGGAAAACATGCTGAAACCAAAAACTTGATAAAAATGCATTTCAAACGAAAGCATTTTTCGGAAATATGCAGTAAACAGATACTGACACGTGTGAAAATATACCTTCATAAAATGGGTCATGGGGGGAAATTGTAATTATTTTCACCAAGCAGATAACTTATAGAAATTTGCTTTCACTCACAAACAGAGGGATAATTATACAACAAAACAAAACCAAAATATGTATTTTAAATTTTACCGCTGATGTGTAGTTTGCAACGAAACTATGACGTGATTCGGAACTGGGAAAGATTCGAAACTGGGCCATTAACTGTACAGTATACTTTGCGGACGTTATTTGTTGATTTTCGATGTTCTGACTCGAAATACTCCCTAATAGTGTGTTCACATATTCAAAATATCATTATGATAATCTTCCTGACTTAAAGTTGCTTTTTGACGTTTTTCAACGTTATTCATGAACGCCTGATCAAGTTTGAAACTCTTTTGCTGGTTGTCTTGTCAGACGTGTGGCCTTTATGTGCGCATACTGTTTTAAGTAATGAGATTGTGTTAATTTGGTTAAATTTCTATTTAAAAAATGTATTTTCTATTTTTGCTCAGTATATATAATAAGTACCAATACCTTCTCTACAAGCACACATACTACTCTACAGATACACATCACTATACTCTAGGATACACATCAATACCTCATACTTTAAACATGCATAAATACATACGAATACCCCCTACTCTACAGACACACCAATACCCCTCCTCTACAGATACACATCTACTGATACATATTAATATTTTCAGATACACCTCAATACCTTCCTCTACAAAACACACAAATGCCTTCTAGTCTACAGATACACATCAATGTATTATACTGAACAGATACACACCAACACATCATAGGTTATACATATACACATCAATACAACCTACTCTATACATATACATCAATACCTTCTACTCTACAGATAGATATCAAATTATCAATAGCTCCTACCACACAGAAACACATAAGCCCTAACCCCATACTCTACAGACTCATACCATTACTCCATACTCTACAGATACACATCAATCCATCATAGGTTACATATACACATCCATACACCCTACTCTATAGATATACATCCATACCTTCACTCTACAGTTAGACATCAATAGCTCCTACCATACCGTTACACATAAGCCCCAACCCCATACACTACAGACTTCATGCCAATACTCCATACTCTACAGATACACATCAATCCATCATAGGTTACATATACACATCCATACACCCTACTCTATAAACATACATCCATACCTTCACTCTACAGTTAGACATCAATAGTTCCTACCATACAGATACACATAAGCCCCAACCCCATACTCTACAGACTCATACCATTACTCCATACTCTACAGATAGTCATCAATCCATCATAGGTTACATATACACATCCATACACCCTACTCTATAGATATACATCCATACCATTACTCTACAGTTAGACATCAATAGCTCCTACCATACCGTTACACATAAGCCCCAACCCCATACTCTACAGACTTCATACCAATACTCCATACTCTACAGATAGACATCAATCCATCATAGGTTACATATACACATCCATACACCCTACTCTACAGATATACATCACACCTTACTATACAGATAGACATCAATAGATCCTACCATACAGATACACATAAGCCCCAACCCCATACTCTACAGACTCATACCATTACTCCATACTCTACAGATACACACACAATTACCACTTATAAACATCAATACATATGACTGCCTACTCTACATATATTAATCTTATTTTACAGATAAACAACAATTCCTTAAATTTTATAGATACACATCAATACCCCCAACTCTACTTTCACATTAATATGTCCTACTCTACAGATACACATCAATACCTTACTCTACAAAACAAACAAATGCCTTCTAGTCTACAGATACACATCAATGTATTAAACTGTACAGATAAACACCAACACATCATAGGTTACATATACACATCAATACACCCTACTTTATAGATAAATACCAATACCTTCTACTCTACAGATAAACATCAATAGCACCTACCATACAGATACACATAAGCCCTAATCCCATACTCTACAGACTCATACCAATACCCCATACTCTACAGATACACAGCAATACATCATAGGTTACATATACACATCAATATACCCTACTCTATAGATATACACCAGTACCTTCTACTCTACAGATAGATATCAATAGCTCCTAGCATACAGACACACATAAGCCCTAACCCCATACTCTACAGACTAATACCAATACTCCATCATCAATCCATCATAGGTTACATATACACATCTATACACCCTACTCTACAGATGTACATCAATACCTTACTCTACAGATAAACATCAATAGCTCCTACCAAACCTTTAAACATAAGCCCTAACCCCATACTCTACAGACTCATACCAATGTTCCATACTCAACAGATAGACATCAATCCATCATAGGTTACATATACACATCCATACACCCTACTCTGCAGATACACATCAATACCTTACTCTACAAAACAAACAAATGCCTTCTAGTCTACAGTCATAAATCAATGTATTATACTGTACAGATACACATCAATACATCATAGGTTACATATACACATCAATACACCCTACTCTATACATATACATCAATACATTCTACTCTACATAAAGACATCAACAGCTCCTACCTTTACACATAAGCCCTAACCCCATACTCTACAGACTCATACCAATACTCCATACTCTACAGATACACATCAATCCATCATAGGTTACATATACACATCCATACACCCTACTCTATAGATATACATCCATACCTTCACTCTACAGCTAGACATCAATAGCTCCTACCATACAGATACACATAAGCCCCAACCCCATACTCTAGACTCATACCATTACTACATACTCTACAGATACACACACAATTACCCCTTATAAACATCAATACGTAAGACTGCCTACTCTACATATATACATCTTATTTTACAGATAAACAACAATACCTTATAGTTTACAAAGATACACATAAATACCCCCAACTCTACTTTCACATCAATATCTCCTACTCTACAGATGTACACCAAAACATCATACTCTAAAGATACACAGCAAAACCTCCCACTCTACAGATAAACAGTAAAACCTCCTATTCTATAGATAAACATCATAACCTCCTACTCTACAGATACACTCTACCTCTAACTATACAGATAAACATCAATGTAAGCAAGGGTGCAAAGATCAGGAATCAATACAATCAAGTACAAGACCTAACCCAGGATGCCAATGGGAAAGTGACAAACTCAGTTAGACACCACAAATGAGAGCCAAGAGGTCAGCCCTTTCCCAGCAGGTGACCACAAGGCACAAATAAACCGAGGCATAACAAACACAAAACAGAAGAAAACATAAATGATCCACAGGAAGGAGATTGTACATACAATCCTGAGGATCCTGTTAATAAGAGCATTAAATGAAAGTGCATGGAGACTTTTAAGATAAACATCAATACCTTCTACACTACAGATACCCATCAATCATACTCAACATATACATACCAATACATCCTATTCTACAAATACACACCAATACCACCTACTCCACAGATACACACCAATACCTCCTACTCCACACCAATACCCATACTCTATAGATACACACAAATACCTCTTACTCTACAAATAAACATCAATGCCTCCTACTCTACAGATAAGCAACATATACTCAACAGATAGACATCAATACCTTATACGCTACAGAATAGTGACACATACTCTACAGAAGATATAAATGCCTCTAACACTAGCGAATAGATACCAATACTTCCTTTAATACAGATACATACCAATACATCCTACTCTACATAAATGCACTAAAACCTCCTACTCTACAGATACAGACCAATACCTCCTACTCTACAGATACAGACCAATACCTCCTTCTCTACAGATATACACCAAATCCTTATGTGCTACATGACACACAAATACCGCCTATTCAACAGAAATACATCAATACCTTCTACTATAAAGAGACAACAAAACCTCCTACTCTACAGATACACATCATATACTACATATACACACCAATATCTCCCACTCTACACATCAATACCACTTAGAGGCTTTTACTATGTAGAAACACACCAATACCTACTTATCTGCCATTATCAGTCTAGTCAATAATGTTTCAGTTATTTCCAACCATGTCACAAAAATGGTGACCCAAAAGAAAGGCCATTATTCATAGACCTATAAAAGCAGTTTGGATTGCATCATTAGCCGCACAATTTGATGCCTTCAACAAGATAATTGTCTGCTGTAATCTCTGATGGACATTTTATAGATGAGCAAATACTGGTATATCTATCCCAGGTGTATTGCACCAACAGTACAAAAAAGGGTACTGAAAGGGTATTTTCAATCTAAAAAACTAAGTTATTTATTTTTACAAGATATCAGAGCAGTTAAATGCAAACTTTCAGTGTGAAGTAAATTGTATGTAAAATTAAAAAAAAAGGAAAACTGTGTTCCATTTGAGGTGCAATACTACAGTGATACCCCACTCTACAGATAGAAATCAATACTCCTACTCCACACCAATACCTTCTACTCTACAGATATACACCAATACCTCATAATCTGCAGATTATCTTCAATTACTGCTATTCTACAGATACACGACATACCTCATACTCTTCATACACTCCAATACCCCTTACTCTACAGATTTAGAAAAAATCCTATTCCACAGATACATACCAATACCTCCTACTCTACAGATACACACCAATATCTCCTCATAACAGATAAAAAACAATACCTCATATTAGACAGATACAGATCTACAGATAAAATTTATGCCTCCTCCTCTACAGATACACATCAGTACCTCCTCTTTTTAGAGATATATTGGTGTGGATAATAGAGAATAAGAAATTGGTGTGAATGTATTGGTGGTGTGTAGAAGGTATTGTTATAGATCAGTAGAGTAGGGGTATTGGTGTGGTTTCTGTAGAGTAGAAGGTATTGTGTTGTATTGGTATTGTGTAGAAGGTATTGTTACAGATCAGTAGAGAAAGGGGCATTGGTGTGGATCAATAGAGAAGGTTTTGTGTGTGTTGGTATTGTGTAGAAGGTATTGTTACAGATCAGTAGAGAAAGGGGTATTGGTGTGGATCAATAGAGAAGGTTTCGTGTGTGTTGGTATTGTGTAGAAGGTATTGTTACAGATCAGTAGAGAAAGGGGTATTGGTGTGGATCAATAGAGAAGGTTTTGTGTGTGTTGGTATTGTGTAGAAGGTATTGTTACAGATCAGTAGAGAAAGGGGTATTGGTGTGGATCAATAGAGAAGGTTTTGTGTGTGTTGGTATTGTGTAGAAGGTATTGTTAGAGTAGTAAAAAAGAGGGCAAAGATCAGGAATTGATACAGTCAAGCACCACACCTGACCCAAGATACCAATGGGAAAGTGACATTGTCACAATTAGACATCATAAATGAGAGCCAAGAGGTCAGCCCTTTACCAGCAGGTGACCACAAGGCATCAACAAACAGATGTGCATGAAAGCATAACAAAACAAGACAGAAATAACATAAATGATCCACAAAAGAAGCAATTGCACACACAATACTGAGGATTGGAATATAAGAGCATTAAATAAAAGTGCGGGGAGACTTTTTAGGGTGGCCACCCAGCAAAGACAAAACAACACTGATAATCAAAGTAAGAAAGAGGGCAAAGATCAGGAAACAATACAATCAACAGATCAACACAATTACCTTCTCCTCTACATATATATGCCAATAACTTCACCTCTATGACAGATCAGTAGAGTAGGGGTATTGGATCTGTAGAGTAGAAGGTATTGTATGTTGATCTGTTGACAAGAAGTATTGGCAGGAAAGGTATTGGTGTTGATCTGTAGAGATAAGTATTGGCTTGTATCTGTAATAGAGAAGATATTGGTATGGATCTGTTGATGAGAAGGTAGTGGTATGGGCCATAGAGGAGAAGTTATTGGCATGTATCTGTAGAGGAGAAGGTAATGGTGTAGATCTGTAGAGAAGTAGGTATTGGTGTAGAGCATGAAGAAGGTATTGGTCAATTAGGTGTTGATCTGTAAAGGTATTGGTGTGGATCTGTAGAGATAATAAGAATCCATCATTAGTGTGATACCTTTCTATACCTTTCTATCCAAACCTCACATAAATAATGGATTCTTTTTCTTACTCCCCACTAAATATCTCATTTTATTATACCCCCGGTACGAAGTATATAGGGGGTATATAGTTTTTGCCTTTTCTGTAATTATGTTTGTTTGTTTGTCTGTTTGTCTGTTTGTCTGTAAACTTTTTTTTTTGTCAAAGATTTCTCAGCAACTACTTGGGTTAGGATTCTGAAATTTGGTACAAGGCTTGATAGTGATGAGTTGTATTGTGTAACAAAAGAACAGCCACATATTGCTTATCAGTCCCTTTATTTGTTCATTTTTCTTTCTCTCCAATGGAAATTTTTTTCGTCAACGATTTCTCAGCAACTACTTGGGTTAGGATTCTGAAATTTGGTACAAAGCTTGATAGTGATGAGTTGTATTGTGTAAGAAAAGAACAGGAACATATTGCTTATCAGTCCCTTTATTTGTTCATTTTTCTTTCTCTCCAATGGAAATTTCTGTCACAGATTTCTCAGCTCCTATCGGAGCCAGTGTTTTCAAATTTTGTGTACATCTTCAGTATGGCAAAGTGTACTGTGTAAATGGAAATTAAGATGCTCATCCTCATTTTGCCTTCTTTTTTCAAATTTTCATTTTTTCCTTCTTTCTCTCTTATATAATACATATGGACATTTTTTCTGTCAAAGATTTCTCAGCACATACTTGAGTTAGGATTCTGAAATTTGGTACAAAGCTTGATAGTGAATAGTTGTATTGTGTAACAAAAGAACAGCCACATATTGCCAATCAGTCCCTTTATTTATTCATTTTTCTTTCTCTCCAATGAAAATTTCTGTCGCAAATCTCTCGGCTCCTATTTGAGCCAGTGTTTTGAAATTTAGTGTACACCTTCAGGTAGGCTAAGTGTATTGTGTAAATGAAAATAAAGATGCTAAGGCTCATTTTGCCTTCTTTTTCAATTTTTCCTTCTGTCATGCCTATATAACACATATGGATGTTTTTTGTCAGAGTTTTCTCAGCAACTACTTGATTTAGGATTATGAAATTTTGTGTACACTTTCAGGTAGGCAAAGTGTATTGTGTAAATGAAAATTAAGGTGCTTATCCTCATTTTGCCTTCTTTTTTCAAATTTTTCAATTGTTCCTTCTGTCACTCTTATATAACACGTATGGACACTTTTCATCAAAGTTTTCGAAACTACTTGATTTGGGATTATGAAATCTTGACAATTTTCTTTTCTCTGAAAGTGTTACAACCTCTGATGGCTACCGCCGGGGGTATGTGAGCTTTGCTCACTTCTTGCTATATTATTGGAAAAACATAAAAAAGACTTCCAGAAGATCCTGAATACGCTGAGATGTAATGATACCTGCTCCTATACAGATTCACATACAAACTTTTTCTTTAGATACACACAAGTTCTTCTCTACAGATACCTCCTACTATTCCGATACACACCAATCATTTCTGCTCTTCAAATCCACACCAAGACTTCACTCTCTTCAGATCTTCACTAATGCCTTCTCCTCTACAGATCCACACAAATACCTTCTCCTCTACAGATCCACACCAATACCTCCTCCTCTACAGATCCACACCAATACCTCCTCTACAGATCCACACCAATACCTCCTCTACAGATCCACACCAATACCTCCTCTACAGATCTACACCAATATCTCCTCTACAGATCTACACCAATACCTTCTCCTCTACAGATCCACACCAATACCTCCTCCTCTACAGATCTACACCAATACCTCCTCCTCTACAGATCCACACCAATACCTCCTCTACAGATCTACACCAATACCTTCTCCTCTACAGATCTACACCAATACCTCCCCTATAGATCCACACCAATACCTCCTCCTCTACAGATCTACACCAATACCTCCTCCTCTACAGATCTACACCAATACCTCCTCCTCTACAGATCTACACCAATACCTTCCTCTACAGATCTACACCAATACCTCCTCCTCTACAGATCCCTACCAATACCTCCTTCTCTACAGATCTACACCAATACCTCCTCTACAGATCCACACCAATACCTTCCTCTACAGATCTACACCAATACCTTCCTCTACAGATCTACACCAATACCTCCTCTACAGATCCACACCAATACCTCCTCTACAGATCCACACCAATACCTCCTCTACAGATCCACACCAATACCTCCTCTACAGATCTACACCAATATCTCCTCTACAGATCTACACTAATACCTCCTCTACAGATCCACACCAATACCTCCTCCTCTACAGATCCACACCAATACCTCCTCTACAGATCTACACCAATATCTCCTCTACAGATCTACACTAATACCTCCTCTACAGATCCACACCAATACCTCCTCCTCTACAGATCTACACCAATACCTCCTCCTCTACAGATCTACACCAATACCTCCTCCTCTACAGATCTACACCAATACCTTCCTCTACAGATCTACACCAATACCTCCTCCTCTACAGATCCCTACCAATACCTCCTTCTCTACAGATCTACACCAATACCTCCTCTACAGATCCACACTAATATCTTCTCCTCTACAGATCTACACCAATACCTCCTCTACAGATCCACACCAATACCTCCTTTACAGATCCACACCAATACCTCCTCCTCAGATCTACACCAATACCTCCTCCTCTACAGATCCACACCAATACCTCCTCCTCCACAGATCTACACCAATACCTCCTCCTCTACAGATCCACACCAATACCTCCTCCTCCACAGATCTACACCAATACCTCCTCCTCTACAGATCTACACCAATACCTCCTCCTCTACAGATCCACACCAATACCTCCTCCTCTACAGATCCACACCAATACCTTCTTTACAGATCCACACCAATACCCCCTCCTCAGATCTACACCAATACCTCCTCTACAGATCCACACCAATACCTCCTCCTCCACAGATCTACACCAATACCTCCTCCTCTACAGATCTACACCAATACCTCCTCCTCTACAGATCTACACCAATACCTCCTCTACAGATCTACACCAATACCTCCTCCTCTACAGATCCACACCAATACCTCCTCCTCTACAGATCCACACCAATACCTCCTTCTCTACAGATCCACACCAATACCTTCTCCTCTACAGATCTACACCAATACCTCCTCTACAGATCCACACCAATACCTCCTCGACAGATCTACACCAATACCTCCTCCTCTACAGATCTACACTAATGACTCCTCTACAGATCTACACCAATACCTTCTCCTCTACAGATCCACACCAATACCTCCTCTACAGATCTACACCAATACCTCCTCCTCTACAGATCTACACCAATACCTCCTCTACAGATATACACTAATGACTCCTCTACACTAATACCTCCTCTACAGATCCACACCAATACCTCCTTCTCTACAGATCCACACCAATACCTTCTTTTCTACAGATCCACAAAAATACCTTCTTTGCAGATCTACACTAATACCTTATTCTCTACAGATCCACAGCAATACCTCCTTCTCTACAGATGTGCACCAATACCCCTTTCTTCACAGATATGCACAAATACCTCCTTTACAGATCCACACCAATACCTACTTCTCTGCAGATATACACCAATACCTTATTCTCTATAGAACCACACCAATACCCCCACTAAAGATCCACACTAATACCTCCTCTTTTACAGATGAACACCAATACCCCTTCTCTACAGATCCACACCAATACCTCCACACCAATACTTTCTTCTCTATAGACCCACACCAATACCTCTTCTACAGTTCCACACCAATACCTTCTATCCTTCTCTACAGATACATGTTAATACCTTCTCCTTCTCACCAATACCATCTCTGCAGGTCCACACAATACCTTTACAGATCCACATCAAATTGACCGATACCTTCTCGTCTACAGATCCATACCAATATGAAAAGAGCTACATGCATAAGAGGGCTATTTGCCAGACTAATAAACAATCAGACGATTTTGAAATGCAATTTTATTTTTTTCAGATCAAAATGGTTTGAAAATGCATGTAGCTCTTGGATCATCAATCAGTTGTAAACTGACACAGAGCTCACTAGTTCATGACTGACACAGAGCTCACCAGTTCATGACTGACACAGAGCTCACTAGCTCATAACTGACAAAGAGCTCATCAGTTCATGACCGACACAGAGCTCACTAGTTCATGACTGACACAAAGCTCACCAAATCAAAACTGACACAGGGTCCACTTTGAACCCATTTATTGGTTTATTGTGTCGAAAATACCTAATATTCATTATATGAGGTTTCTAGTAAAACTTTCATCATATTCATAATTGCTAAATATAGTTCATAAAACTGCCTGAAACTTACAAAATATGATAGCAGCTATCACACATAACCGGCTAAGCATAGCTAGCGAAGTAGGCATAAGTTTTGGGGCAGTACAATCAATCCTAACAGACATCTTAGGTATGTCAAAGGTTTCTGCAAGATGGGTGCCGCGAATGTTGACCGATGATCAGAAAAGGACACAGCTCGATATTTCTAGGTATCTCCTGTCCTGCTATGAAGATGATCTCGCAATTTTATCGAGCAATTTGTAGCCCAAGCTGAGACATGGGTTCACCACTTTGACCCAGTCAAAAATGCAGAGCAAACAATGGAAGCACCCTGGCCCACCCCTTCCTATGAAATTTAAGAGGGTTCATTCAGCAGGGAAGGTGATGGCCTCTATCTTTTGGGATAGTCAAGGGGTGATCATGATTGATTATCTTGAGCAAGGTTACACGGAAAATGGTGCATATTATGCGGGTGAATTAAGGCGGCTAGCCAGGAAATCACAAGAAAGAGGTGAGGAAAACTGACTTGCGGTGTTCTGTTCTTGCAGGATAACGCCCCTGCCCACACGTCACAAGTTGTCATGACTGCTGCGACTAAATGTGGATTTGAAGTTTTTCCTCATCCGCCATATTGTCCTAATATGGCTCCTTCAGACTTCTATCTGTTACCAAAACTGAAATCTCATCTTCATGGTACACAGTATGGAAACAATGAAGGTGACATAGAGGTAGTAAACGAGTACTTGGGGACCAGGAAAATGCTTTCTATTTTGAAGGGATAAGAAAGCTCAAACAGAGATGGGCTAAGTGCATTGCACTGAAGGGAGATTATATTGAAAAGTAATGGCCAAAATTTCAATCCCTGGTAGCTTGAAGTACAAGGGGCCATCATCCCTCGTATATCATGCTATTCTATGAGAAGAAATCTCTTCAGGCTGTATAACTTAAAATTTCCTTGGATAAGCAATTAATGTGTTGACAACAGGCTTGCCAGCTTGGTAGTCAACTAATCCTTACAGCTTTCAGTAAAAATAATAGCTGGGCAGGTAAATGAAATGAGTCAATAATATTTCATAAGTTTATCTTTAACAATTGACAAGATCAACATAAAACATGCGCGGATTCAGAAGTTTTGTCAGAGGGGGTCCAATTTTTTGTTGATGAGGGGAGAGAGGAGATCCAAACAAAACTAAAAGCAGGCCATTATCGGCCCACCAGTGAAATGCCATTAGAGTGGCGTTTCGCTGGCAGGCTGATGGTGGGCCAACATTGAAGGCTGGCTTAGTAGCTTCGTTATTTTCCATGGGATCTGGACCAGTATTGCTAAGGAACCCTATAGCTTTGTGACTTTCCAGGGGCGAGGGGGGGGGGTGGGCTCAGTCCCCCCTCTGACTCCACGAACGTAAAACTGATGGATAAGAAGGCAAGGCAGATTAATGTCAATCAACACAACATTTTTTTAGATGTAACATGTGATTTCCAACAATGTGGCATTTTGACGAGTGTAGACTTAGACGAGCCTGTGCAGCCTCCTATTGAGCTTAGAAACTCTAAATGATTCGGTCAGTAGCTTAACAGTCATAAAATATTCAAGCAACTAGCAAAGGCACTGATCAGTCTGTGCATATGCACAGGCTGATCTGTGCCTTTGCTGGTCAGACATACCACATTGTTGGAAATCTCATGTCATAGCTCATTTCATCAAAATGGCCGAGTACATCTCTAAACAATAAATATTTTAAAATTATATCCCACTGTAAGTCTGATTTTGGTACATATGTTAGAGGTGACCAGTGATGGTTCAGATATCACCCTGCACTTCCACACATTCCCTTCTCACAAAAATAAAGTATAGTGGCAGATAAAAGGTACAGAACAAAAATAAGCTATTACGCCACTAAATATCAGTTATTGAAGCACATTCAAAGTATAACTTACAATTTTTGATATGCAACCTTATATCATGGGATGGGTACATTGTGAATATTCTATAAATATTACATTCCTTGATTGGATGATAGTTGAAAATATCATCCCAATGAATGTGATTATCAACCGAGGCGCAGCTGAGATTGATAATCATATTTCGAGGGATGATATTTTCGACTATCACCCAATCAGGAAATGTAATATTTAGTTTATTATAACGAACATAAGATCCTTTATTTTCTACCAACTGGTCTTAAGCATACCATGGTAAGGGGAGTTCCAAAGGGGAAATAGTGCACAGCCTCTTATTTATATGCATGAATCAAAATACAACTTTCACAAAAATGTTTCTTTTGAACAGTTTGAAATGCTCAAACTGATCGGGACATAAGGTTAAACAAATTACGTCATAAAAAGTTGATGACGTCAAACTTAATACCAAGCAGCGTCATTTAAATGGAGATACTGTATAAGATGCGGTTTTGTTGCAAAATAGAAAATTTCGCCAAATTCGCTCAAATTTGGTCTTAACGTGTTCCTCTCGTCCTAACTAAGAAAACAAGTACCCACACTTTATGTTTCTGACCATAAACAACGAAGCCAAATCATGCCTCATGTCCGCCATTGCTGTTGAACGTCTCCTGACGTGATCCAACCGTACGCACATCGGCGTTGCGCATCAGACAAACAAGTGATATTTTTGATTATCACCCGCTGCTATGGCAAACAAGTGACAGTATTCGCCGTCACTATAGCAGTGGGTGATAGTGTAAAATATCAGTCATTCGTCTATGGAAGTTTTGTATGGGAAATTCACATGAGGTATAATAATCAAGTATTTATAGGCCAGCACACACTATATAGGTACTTTATACTTATTATATAATCAGAAATTCACTATTCAAACAAGTGCAGCTACACAGTGGGACTACAGGCCTAAATTTTGGTCTGAGCCTTCACATAGGTGAAAGTTCGAATTTTCCAAAATCCTGAACTTTTGAAATTTAAATCTTAAAACTTGTTGTATGCTTACAAATCATTAATAATTTCAGGTTAAATGGTCAATTGTCCTTAGATGAACGGAAAATAAATCAGAGGAGTTATAATAATCTGCCAAATTCAGCATTTTGAGGCTGACTTTCTATGGAAAGTCAGTCTCAAAATCCTGAATTCAGGAATAATCCTGAAAACTTTCACCCATGCCTTCATTATCTTCCCTATTCTGTGTTTGCCAGCAGGGAAGACTGTGTAAATGCGCAAGCTGGTCTGAACAATGGCTGTTCAATGATGTGATAGGTAACTTCCAGTTAACTCTGGATCCACATAGGGCCAGATAGGCAAAAAATTTCAGCGTAAAATTGTAAATATTTTTTTATCCATCAGTATTAACATTTGTTTGGGTGCTCGAAAGAACCGTCTCAATAAGACGGTTCTTTTGAGTACCCACAACATATGTTTTGGTTGAGAAAGAAGAAAAAAAAAATTTTGTTGCGCACCCTTTTCTGGGGGGCGTGTTCCAGTTAACTCTGGCCTCAAGAAAAGTTATTTGTATCAACAATGATAAACCTGTCCTCCAAGACATCCCCTTAGCAATTTGCTAATAAATCTGCAAATTAAAAAAAAATCTAACCACAAACTTTCCAGTCCAATGTAAAGCCTAGTTAATTTCAACAAATTACTTCCTTTGTTATAGCACTCAGCTTAGTTCCAGGTTAAATGTAGCAAAATCTGTCTTATTTTCCAGGATCACACTGTTTTCCAATTTCCCATATTTGGGAAACAAGGTCCAGGATCACACTGTTTTCCAATTTCCCATATTTGGGAAACAAGGTCCAGGATCACACTGTTTTCCAATTTCCCATATTTGGGAAACAAGGTTTAGGATCACACTGTTTTTCCAATTTCCCATATTTGGGAAACAAGGCATGACTGAATGAAATGACTAGGTGTTTGTGCCTGGGTCATGAATTATCAAGCAGAGCTTCAAAGTCTGGTGTGCAGACTAGTCTATGATCTACATGCCCTAGCACAGATAAATCGCCATGGTCGCCGCTCACTTGAACTGACACTAGGTCCTGAAATAGTCAATAAAACAGGGTTCATATAGGCAAGTTCATGTAAAATTCAAGGACTTTTCAAGGACTTCTTAAAGACTTTCCTACCATCTTCAAGGTCTGTAAACTTATGAAAAATACTGATTTACACATTAAAATTATGCTTCTCCTGAAATACTAGAGTCTATTACTAAAGATATTAGTTTTAGAAATTCAGTGTAAAATTATGGTGTCTTCATTTGGTGCAGCATATGCTGCACCAAATAAAGGCACCACAATTTTATACTGGTTTAGGCCTCCAAAACAGTGTTAAATCCTCTTGCAAATGGTAAACTTCAAGGACTTTTCAAGGCCTTTGAGTGCTTTTCAAGTACTTTTCAAGACAAATTTAATTTTCAAGGACTTTTCAAGACAGTCCTGTATATTCAAGTACTTTTCAAGCCTGTGCGAACCCTAAAAAATACAGGTGCTAAAATGTGTTAAAATCACATATGTATGGGTGCAAGTTCAAAATTTCCAAAATCCTGCACTTTTGAAACTCCAATCTTTAAACTTGCAGTTAGCCCACTAAATATTCACAACTTCAATTTTAAACGGTAAAATGTCGTTAGACTGACTGAATATAAATCGGAGAAGCTATTATGATCTCCCTAATTCAGGATTTTGAGGCCGACTTTCTGTGGAAAGTCAGCCTCAAAATCCTGAATTCAGGAATAATCCTGAAAATTTCACCCATGCATATGAGTCAACTCACGAAAACTATTAGAGCCAGTCATGAGATTTTGGTGTATACCTCTTTCCTTGCTAACAGTGACTTTTGTCATCTGCTGATAACTGTTGCAAACAATTTGGACCAAAATCAGGACAGACAGAAGAAGGCCAGGCCCGGAGGTCATTAAACTTTTTTCATGCTCAACTCAACTGAGCATAGAATTTCAAATGCTCATAAAAACTCAAGTACTAAAAATATAGAGTTTTCTTGCTTTTACTCTCTCAGCTGATGTATTTATCCTGCTAATTAATGTTAAAATGTCAATAATTGTTGGCATTTGAACATTTATGAACAGGATAAATTGCCTGCTCAGTTGAGTTAAGTATGAATAACCTCAAGCCTGGTCCTGTCAGATCTGGATCCAAAGTTTGTCACTCTAATAGTGTCCTTAAAAGATTTTTTTGAAAAAGTTATCTTTGAAAAAAGACAGCAGATGACAACAAAAGCATGAAAAATTACCTAGCATGGCAAACAGTGAAGACTGATCTGGTTTACACTGTTTGATCAGGCTTATCTGTCTAAACACTGTGGCTAGCAAATTCAGATGGGCTATTGAAAAGGCGTGCAGATACACTGGACATGTGACAACTCAAATCTGCACATCTCAAAGTACATTCTTAACTCTTTCATTGCTAGCAGTGACCTTTGTCGTCTGTTGATAACCACTGCAAACAGATTGGATCCAGATGATCTGGGTTTGAACTGTTTGACACTCTGAAAGAATTTTTGAAATAGTTAAAAGCATGAAAAATTACCCAGCATACAAATAGTCAAATCAAAGAGGAGTGTACAGGATTCAGATCAAAAATCATATTTGGGCCTCAACGCGAGAAAACCTGTCTTCGGGGGTTTGCAAACAACAAAGGCACAGACCAGCCTGCGCATCTGCCCAGTCTGATCAGCGCCTTTGTTATTCACTTATTGGAAAGTACCATATCTAGACTTGCTACGAGTGAATTTTAAAATTTCTAGCTAGTCTCTGCAGCTGTGCAGGCTGGTTTGAGTCTTGCTTTCTCAGAAACCCCGAAGACAGGTTTTCTCGCGTCACAGCCGATTTCTGAATGTATTCCCTTATTACCTATCAAAGATATGTTGTGTGCAAGTCTTATTGAGCAGATTCTATGTACCCATTCAACTCACCAACAGCTCATACAAACTAAAATGCTGAAAAATTAAAGATATTTCTTACTTTAAAACTCTCAGATGTTGCATTTATCCTGCTAATAAATGAGTACCATAAAGGGCTAAGTTCAGGAAGGGGTAAAATCAGCCCTGTAAAATCCTATTTCAGAAATGTATGAATATAATATAAATGACATCATTTCTGAAGAAGACGATCTTCCCTCTCTTCAAATACATACCAAACAATTTCTAGGATGCTTCCCAATACTGCAAACAGCCATATTATGACCCCCAGTTTCCCCAAAATGGCTGATATTGTGGGGATTTAGTGTAAATATATCCATAACAAAACATGAGGCCATTATTTCAACACCACAATTTTTGGCTTAGCTGTGCAAATTAACATTGAGAACCCATGACCCAAGATTTCAAGGTGTCGAAATTATGGCTTCATAATGTAATATTACGTCACCTAAATGATCGTGTTTGGATATTTTGTCTGTGTTTGGTCTTTTCAGGCCATTTATACATGTTCTAAGGCTTAAAATATACAAGTATGACTACATTATCTCATGAAAGCAGGGCTGGACTATTTTAGAAGCCAACAATATGCCTACTTTCTCACATTTTACAGTGCAAACAATGCCGATGCCGAAATAATGTTACGTCCAAAATTTACATTCAGTAAGAGACGCTCATCGTGCTACCGTTAGTTTCTGTCTGCTTTCGCAGGAATATACTACCGTTTTTGGCTAACGGGATGTTAATTTATCCATACATCATTATTAGAAAAATACACAGGGTCATATTTTTACAATTAATGAGCGTCAGCTTGTTTATTTTTGTATATTTTTAAAAGCCTAATGTTGTTTTGTTCGTATTTAAAGATATATATAGTTTTAAGTGCGCTGCATTTAAATAAAAGATCTACGTGGCCGTGCTGTTAAGTCCATAAATATTTCCTTAGTTTTGCAAGGGGTCCTGGGTTCAATCCTCAGCGACGTCATTTTTTTTTTTTCTCCTCGTTTCTCTATAATACCCTCTCAAAGTGCTAGTTTATATATTATTGCAAGCTTTGAGGTTTATCTGATAGCTGAAAACAATTAAAGCAATCCACATGTACTGGTCATTTTGTTTCTAGTTTATATATTATTGCAAGCTTTGAGGTTTATCTGATAGCTGAAAACAATTAAAGCAATTATCCACATGTACTGGTCATTTTGTTTCAGATCCAGTATATACTTACGCCAAGCATAATTGATATGCCTCTATTGTATTCCATAAGCTCACTATAAAGCATGACTGACATGTGCAGATCTAGGAATTTTCGTCTTAGAGGGGGGGGGGGGGGGGGGGGGGGGCAGAATCTGACAGAAAAAGGCTTTGTCAACTTTTTATCTACAGTGGGTTCAACGTCCTCAACTTGTTTACAGTGGAATCAACTGTCAATTTCAAAGATAATTGAACTTTTTGGTTCCAAAGGGGCTCCAACATTTTCCAATTCCGTATTCCCTATAGAACTTGTGATTTTCAAGGTGACTCTGGGCCACCTGTTACCCCCCCCCCCCCCCCACTCAACCTCCTCTCTGGGTACTTGCTTGACTGATCCCTCACAAAATGATCGTGTTTCATGTTTTAATCATGAGTTATTTCTAGTCTGTATTGCACTGATTTTCCTATAATGTATTCGATCGCCAATATGCATGCGTATCTTTAGAAATGTGACACAGTTGGAGACAGTTATGAAAGAAAATTGCATTGGGCATTCGCGAAGTATGGCTGTTAGGATAAGGTGATAGGTCTATTATATTTATTTCCCTTATTGTCCCGGTGTACCCCGTGTGTAAGCTGTAATGTTAAGAACTGGGCATTTTTTGGTCAATAATCGGTAATGACATATGTTTCACATTCGTTCGGCAAGACGTACAGTTGATTCAAGGATAGATTAGAATCGTTGTAAACAAAATATGAACTAATCCAGGTAATGGGTATTTTATACAGGTATATTACATTAACTGCCTCAAACTGCAGTATTACATTGACCATTATTTACCTGTTTCAATGGAAAAAATACAATGTGGTATAGTCTGATTATTTTGCATCTTGGAAACATCAGTACTATCAATCGGTGGGGTGAACAGATTTTTTTTTATACTTTGTCACACCTGTATTTGCATGGGAGGAATAAAGGAAGGTGATATGGTTTAGGATTTATCATGATTTCAAGAGTCAGGCACATCGTTTTGAAAATAAAGTTCCATGTAAAACTTTGAAGTTTGAATTATACTAACAATGAAACTCCACCTGAAATGTTTTAGACCTGTTTTTTGCAATGATTTTTACTACATCATTTTTTCGAAATCCTTATCCAGATGAAAATTATTCAGGAACATCCCTGCCATCTTCTCAAAATGGTTCCAATATCAAAGATGATGAAGTTACATCTGTGCATAGATATATGTACTCTGAGCATTTTAAGCAAAGCGCAAATATAACAAGTCAAAAGATGTCAATCAAAAAGTTCACTTGTTAGAGCGATGGATGGCTTGTTCAAATATATTGGAAATCGCGCCTGATTCGCACGTGCCTTAAGCTATTGGGATCATCTCGGAACCATAAATTTTAAGAACATGTGCAAAGGAAAATGGCACCTTGTGCAAAAACCCAAACTTTGTTCAAACAAATGAGCCTGTCTGACGTTGCTTCTGTGTGTGCACAGAAAATTCTGAGCATGCAAATGGCAGTTTTATCACTTTCATGTTATACACAACCTTTAAATAATAGGATTTTCACCGTTCACGTTTTTTTTTAACGCCCATATGAATTTCACCTGTCAATAAAAAAACTTAGAAATTTTAAAGGAATTCAATTAATTGCAAATTTTTTATCTAAATACAGTCTAATCTCGTTATTTCGAAGTCTTAGGGACCAGAGGTTTTATTTCGAATTATCGGAAATTTGAATTATAGTGAGGTAGAAATAAAAGATATATAGCCCCCAGAAATTATAATGATTATTTTTTTCTTATCAAATGTATGTTTTGTGTGCTTAAAGAAACGTCACAGGGAGATGTTTCTTTTACGTACCCAAAACATATATTATTATAGAAAGTTATTAAAATAGATCATTAATTGGTCCTATACTCTGAATTCAGTGTGTCCAAAATTTGTTTCATTTAGCCAGTATTTCGAAAAATCTGAGTTCGAATTTTTGAGGTTTTACTGTACACAAAATCTGTATGTGCAACAAACACCAGACCTTTTTGAGAAGTTGGCGGAAAGTTATCGTTAACACACTTTGCTAAAATTGAAGATAAATACGTTATTGCGAAAGAATAGCAGCTGGATTTTTTTCATTTTGTAAAATAACTTATTTTCAGGTTTGAGAGAATGAGATTTACTGTCGTGTTTGACTCGAGACCGAGTGTCTGTGGGTTCAAGCCTCATCGGCGCTACAGCGTTGTGTCCTTGAGCAAGACACATAAATCCTAGCTTAGAAATGGTTTTACCCAGTAAGACCCGTCCCTACATAATTGAAAGATTGTTGATGTGACTCATGGTAAACAAGGTTTTACTATTATCACTATTGAATTCCGTCCATCAAAAATGCTATCATGATGTTGTTTCGTTTTGTGTAAATGCTTAGTGTAAGTCCCATTATCATATTATGACAAGCCAGCCCCACTATAACAAGGCGGGGAGAATAAAAAACAGCAGCTTACCATTGGCCCAGCCATATGCAATTACCTTTCGCTGGTGGCCGATAGTGGTTAGCATTAATGTTCTTTCTGGGACAAACGAATGATTTCACAAAACATGCACATGAGCTTAATCATTTAAACTTCTACGCTGTCTTTAATTTGAGCAGGCAATATCAGGGAAGGTTCTGGCTTGTCTGTTCGAATGCTCAATCTAGCCTGCACCTGCGCTGGTCGCAAATGATGAAAAAATAAATATCTTCTGAGCTGACTTAAATATTACAGCATCACTTTACAATAAGTTACCACGTGCGGGAAACCCAACTTTATAGAACGGGTATTTAAGATCAGTCAGAATGGCAAGCTCCTGTCTGAAAATGACGAAACTATGGTAAAATGACCACTCTGCATTCAAGTGCATGAAAAACGTTACGATTTTGTTATTTATTGCATCAGTAATATTGTGTGCATACAGTTTTAATACGCTTTTTCTCGTACCCGCGAAACGTAGTCGGCAAATGTTCTATTTACAGTCTGACTTCTATGGACTACTCTTGGGGGTGGCTGGGGTGTTCATGAGTCATGAGTTTGAACCCTTGTACAGTTTTGTTGAAATTATTTTCTCTCTTCTACTGATTCTGATGAGAGTATTTAGTAAGTACTTGATACGGATAAACCCTTTGTAAAGCAGCGGTATAGGATCTGTGATATAATTGAAAAATACATGGACATAAAGCCTCAAACAAACATGCACATTTCAGAGGGTTGGCGGGCGTATCGCCATGATAGACTATTTATCGAGGTTTATAATACAGTTTGGCACAAATTTGGGTGCGGCACACACCTGTTTAACATAGATTTGTTAACCAAACTTAGTGACGTCTTTGGCGTTACATTGAAATGTAAATGACGTTACTTTTTGCGCAAAATTTACAGAGGGTCCTTGTCTTTAGAAACCCATAGTTTACACAATTTAAGCACCAGGCAGATAAAATTTCAATTTTTCTCAATGAAATGAACCATATAAACGTATTTTAACTTAGTATGGATTTCTATCGCAGGGCTGATTTCACCCCTTCGTGAACCTAGCCCTTTCATGCTCAGTTGAGTGGAGCATCAAAAAAGTTTCATAACCTCAAGGCCAGGTCATGTGAACTTTGAGTAAATCAGAAAAACTGTACTTCAGCGAGCTATTGTCTTGTTTGACCCAGTGTTTACCTGAAGGAATCCACAAGGTGTTCCCATCTCAACATCTAACAAGGTCTGGCCCAACATCATCTGTACTCGTCCTGACTTTCTGACGAGAAGTTTACCTATAAGCCCTTCACTGAAATCTTCTAGATTACAGCTGGCTATCTTCTTCTCTAGACCTTCATCCTAAAAAAGTCACAACTTTCTTTAACCCTTTTCAGACCAATGGAATTTTCCATAAAATAAAGTCGGGATGATCCATTGTGTATATTGAGGGATCACAGGTTATAATTTCTGAAAAATATTGTATTTCTTTCTCTTAACCCTTAATGCACCAATCGCAACAAAAGTCCTCTGCTTTTCTCGTCTGCTGAAATGTTTAAGAAGCCTCTATGTCAAATAGGAGCAGTCTGTTCTGGGTCCACGCTGTTTGCTTCTATATTTAATTTGTCAGTAATGTTAGGCAATTATTTGCAGCAGACAACTTCAGCAGACGACATTTTCAGATGATTTTTTTCTTGGCACTTTAAGGGTTAAGATGGATTTTATCTTAGAAAACAGTGCAGACCCTGATGAAATGCATTCTGATGAAATGCATTTTATGACTTTTCACCATATAAAAATGCATATTTTTAGCTTCACTTGATGGTGCAAAATTTTAGCTTGTACTGGATGATACAAAACATTTGCTTTTTAAAAATATTTATCATCCAAAGCAAGCTAGAAATCTGAACTTCAATTCAATTTCAGTTCTAAGATTTTATTTTATATTTAATATCAATCAAACATGCCATACACAAGCCCCCTAGTAACCCTTAGAAAATAGTTTATTTTCATTTGTAAAAGGGTGTTGGAACAGCCAGTCAGTGAAACTCTTGCTAAACAATGTCATGGTGAGACGGTTCTATTGAGTAATCACAACATATGTTTTGGTTGAGAAATAAGAAAATTATTTTTCTGTTACGCACCCTTAACTAAAGTCCTGTATGATGTGTTTCTGTCCCTGAAGGTTTTAATCTTATAAAACACTGCAGTTTTCACTGTTTGCCAAAGTACCCGTTTGGGGGTTTCCAGTATACAAAGGGTTAGCCTCATGATTCTGATGGAATTTTTATACCCCCGGTACGAAGTATATAGGGGGTATATAGTTTTTGCCTTTTCTGTAATTATGTTTGTTTGTTTGTCTGTTTGTCTGTTTGTCTGTAAACTTTTTTTTTTCGTCAAGGATTTCTCAGCAACTACTTGGGATAGGATTCTGAAATTTGGTATAAAGCTTGATAGTGATGAGTTGTATTGTGTAACAAAAGAACAGCCACATATTGCTTAACAGTCCCTTTATTTGTTCATTTTTCTTTCTCTCCAATGGAAAAATTTTTCGTCAAAGATTTCTCAGCAACTACTTGGGTTAGGATGCTGAAATTTGGTACAAAGCTTGATAGTGATGAGTTGTATTGTGTAACAAAAGAACAGCCACATATTGCTTATCAGTCCCTTTATTTGTTCATTTTTCTTTCTCTCCAATGGAAAAATTTTTCGTCCAAGATTTCTCAGCAACTACTTGGGTAAGGATTCTGAAATTTGGTACAAAGCTTGATAGTGATGAGTTGTATTGTATAACAAAAGAACAGTCACATATTGCTTATCAGTCCCTTAATTTGTTCATTTTTCTTTCTCTCCAATGGAAAAATTTTCGTCAAAGATTTCTCAGCAACTACTTGGAATTCGATTCTGAAATTTGGTGCAAAGCTTGATAGTGATGAGTTGTATTGTGTAATAAAAGAACAGCCACATATTGCTTATCAGTCCCTTTATTTGTTCAGTTTTCTTTCTCTCCAATGGAAATTTCTGTCACAGATTTCTCAGTTCCTATTGGAGCCAGTGTTTTCAAATTTTGTGTACATCTTCAGGGTGGCAAAGTGTACTGTGTAAATGGAAATTAAGATGCTTATCCTCATTTTGCCTCCTTTTTTCAAATTTTCATTTTTTCCTTCTTTCTCTCTTATATAATACATATGGACATTTTTTCTGTCAAAGATTTCTCAGCAACCACTTGAGTTAGGACTCTGAAATTTGGTACAAAGCTTGATAGTGATAAGTTGTATTATGTAAGAAAAGAACAGCTACATATTGCTTATCAGTCCTTTTATTTGTTCATTTTTCTTTCTCTCCATTGGAAATTTCTGTCTCAGATTTCTCAGCTCCTATTGGAGCCATTGTTTTCAAATTTTGTGTACACCTTCAGGAAGGCAAAGTGTACTGTGTAAATGGAAATTAAGATGCTAATCCTCATTTTGCCTTCTTTTTTCAAATTTTCATTTTTTCCTTCTTTCACTCTTATATAATACATATAGACAATTTTTCTGTCAAAGATTTCTCAGCAACTACTTGAGTTAGGACTCTGAAATTTGGTGCAAAGCTTGATAGTGATTAGTTGTATTGTGTAACAAAAGAACAGCCACATATTGCTTATCAGTCCCTTTATGTATTCATTTTTCTTTCTCTCCAATGAAAATTTCTGTCGCAGATCTCCCGGCTCCTATTGGAGCCAGTGTTTTCAAATTTAGTGTACACCTTCAAGTAGGCTAAGTGTTTTTTGTAAATGAAAACAAAGATGCTAAAGCTCATTTTGGCTTCTTTTTCAATTTTTCCTTCTGTCACTCCTATATAACACATATGGACGTTTTTTGTAAGAGTTTTCTCAGCAACTACTTGATTTAGGATTATGAAATTATTTGTGAACTTTCAGGTAGGAGAAGTGTATTGTGTAAATGAAAACTAAGGTGCTAATCCTCATTTTGCCTTCTTTTTCAAATTTTCAATTTTTCCTTCTGTCACTCTTATATAACACATATGGACATTTTTCATCAAAGTATTCTCAGAAACTACTTGATTTAGGATTATGAAATCTTTGACAATTTTGTCTTTTCTCTGAAAGTGTTACAACATCTGATGGCTACCGCCGGGGGTATATGAGCTTTGCTCACTTCTTGCTATATTCTATCAAGCCCCATTTAACAAAATCATATGGATGAAATATACTTCTATCGAGTATCTTGGTGCCAGTGATAAGTGAGATATTTCTGTCAAGCCTTGTGGTATCAAACAGTTACCTGTGCCTGATCTTTCTTATCTTTGTTTTTCCTGTCTTTATACTCATCCTCTGTACCTGGTGGTAACCCAGGTAGGGAGTCAGGTAGTTGGAAAAATAACAGGTCACCAGTGTCTAAAATGTCAAATAATATTGAAATGCAATAGCAATTTAAAATACAGATCAATTTTACAGTAAGCCAAAAGTCTATTAATACCTGTGACTGATCTTTCTTATCTTTGTTTTTCCTGTCTTTATACTCATCCTCTGTACTTGGTGGAAGCCCAGGTAGGGAGTCAGGTAGTTGGAAAAATAACAGGTCACCAGTATCTAAAATGTCATATTATATTGAAATCAATGGCAATTTAAAGAGTCTGGGTCTGTAACTATGAACATTTTTCGAAAAATTTTCTTTTCTTTTTAAATCATTTGTAAAAATAGAATCAAGTTATGTTTTCACAATTAACATGTTCAGTACAGCTGAAAACTGCATGGAAAAGTGAATTATCTTATAAAAATTGGTGTTTTTCTCTTGTTTGTAATTATTTACGTCTCTCCAATAATAGAGGAGTTTCCCATTATCGGATTTTACCTATATCACGTGACAACGGCTGGCCAGTCCAGCAATTGGACTACTTCCGGTATAAAGTAACGTTGATCTCACTTTATAGAACTTCTATATATCGGTTAAAATTTCATTTAGAGAAATAAAAAAAACGGCAATTATTAATTGAAGAGTCTGACAAGACTGCCTGTCACTCACTGTCTACTGAGTGATAAGATACATTTTATTTTGTGCTGGCCCAAATTGCATTCGGTTCTTCAATAAGTGCCCGGGGCCCTTTGAAAACAATAAAATCTTGCACATGTGTCTTTAGAACTTCGGCATGCGTGACCAGTCGGTTTCTTTGAAGTTGATAAGAAGCCCAGCTAGACGTCTTCTTATCACATATATGTAAAAGCCTCTAAAACGGCCATGCAAACTTAACTTATCCAGTGGGGCTTGAGGCTGAGTCTTCATCTACACCCATATTGTGTGTGTGTGTGTGTGTTTGTGTGTGTGTGTTTGTGTGTGTGTGGTAGTTCTACTAGAAAGACCCTGGTGTGTGCGAGCAGCAAAGACTCTCGCGAGTCTGTGCGCTCTCTAGATTATGCTTTAATATGCGTCGATTTTTATAATAGTTCGAAATCAAAGTATATTTTACACTTATTACATGTATAGTAAAAAAAAATACGGAATACTTATAAAATGTATATAAAAATCTAAATTTATCTTTTTTCGAGAATAAGAAAAGTAACGATTCCGTTCTTAAGTTCTTAGCTAGACAACAGTGGATTGAAATTTTGGTGCGTACATTCAGTGGCCCAAAAATAGTGAAATGAATACATATTGATGTTTCTTTGAAACGTTTAGATGAAATTAGATATCTATAGAAATTCTACCCGAAAATTCTTCAAGTAAATAAATAATTAAGATCTGTAAATGTTCCAAAACGAGTTACAACGCGAAGCTATGTAAACAGATACTGTAGAAACACTTTTTAAAAGTTTCTATTTACATTCGTCGTTCATATGTTTACAAATGCAATAATAATTTTACCAAGGAGGGATATGAGTTACCCGACATTAGGTTTTGGGCGCATATGCGGTACCAAATTTCAAAACCTTTGCCTTTACGTAACTGGTTCTCTACAAATAGGGACCCATTTGAATATTCACTATTTTCAACTCGAAGTGCGCGCGCGGGTTCAGACATTTCACGGCGAGCTTTTATTAGTTTGAGCTAAAAGGAATTTGAAATTAAATAAAAAAGTTATCATTCTCCTCTAATCTTACATTCGGTCCGAGTATTAATAAAAATATGCGTTTAAATACACAAAAACAAGCTTTTCGTTGAGACGGTTCTTTTGAGTACCCACGAAACATTGCATTTTAAGAAATATACCCTATACTATATGCGGAATTCAATGTTTCATATATTCTATTTGACATATGCGGATGCTTCGATGTACCAGGGTTGGAGCTGTAGAGGTTTTACTCTAATGCTGCAACTTCTAAAAAGTAAGAACAGTGTATTTGCTTCAAGTGCGAACATGTCCAAATTATTACTTTTACTCAGATGATTTTTGGCTAAAATGAGACGTTTGTGAGACGTAATATTACCGTTGCTGATGAAGGCATTGGAGAGATGTGTTTCCCTTCGGGTCTAAACTATCCATTCATTCTCCCTTTTGGAAAAGTTCGCATATATGGCGATATAAAGACATCTTTCTCGGAAAAGTTCGTATAAAGACACAACGATTTCTGTGATATTTCGGACATTCTTTTGGGGAAAGTTAATAAATAGTGTAGACCCGCAGGGAAACGTATCATCTCATCAGGGCATTCGTCAGCAGCAGCGGAAATAATTGTAGAAATATATGCCGGTACGCGTACCACTTGAATAAAATTCTGCAAGGCTTCGTTCAGCGTAAATTAGATAAATTTGATAGAAAATTAACTCTTTTTGTCATCATATGTAATTGTGGTACATCTGATTGCCATTTTCCTTTTGTTTTTTGTTTTAACCGTAAAAATATAAGTGAAATGCATGCAAAATTAGTAGCAAGTTAATACAGTTTCGTATACCGGAAGTAGTCCAATTGTTGGACTGGTCAGCCGATATCACGTGATACAGGTAAAATCCGATAATGGGAAAGGGGTCTATTCTAGACAGTTGATTTTAACATAAAAGCTGTTGTTATGATACTGATGATTTGTAAAGATTTACGAAATTGGTAAAATGTATACCTGAATTTTAGTTTTTTTACTGTGTTCTTGAAAAATAGAAACATTATTTCGAAAATTAAAAGATCAAAAGTTACAGACTATGCAGCTTTAATGAAGGTCGAAAGTATTGCAGAATGCTCTCTTCGAAAAAATTCTGCAATACTTGTGACCTGCATTAAGCGATAATTGGTCTTGAAAACCAATTTTTTGGTCTTCTTTTTGAGTGGCCGCTTAAGACAGGTTTTACCGTATTGAAATCAATAGCAATTTAAAATACAGATCAATATTTTAAAATATAGGTATTATAAAAGCTAATTCTGGTCAAATGATATATTTTTCCAACATAAAATGCCAAAAGGATACTTAATTACCCACAACATTTCAAGTTTTTTCTGTGCCCTAAATATCTGCTACAGTGGACAGTGTCCATGTGGACTTTAAATCATAGCATCTATCTCAGAACTGACAGACTTGACCTAAACTTCATAATTATTGTCAAGTTTATGATTCAGTTGCCATTTGTTTGGCCTATCATAGGCAGGGTTCACCCTGCCATTAGCCATTGTAGCCATTTGCTACTGAAAATGTAGAGTGGCTACAAATATAAGTCATTGGCTAAAAGTACATTCTAAGGGGTTCAAAAATTACATATTTGCGAAAAAGTGTATTTTGATCAGCTTTTGGATTTTCCAATATTGCTTTTATTATTCCTTCACACTTTATTATTGTGCCATATTTTACTCTTTGAATACTGGATTGTTCAATACCATCAGCGTGGATCCAGATCAGGCCTGACATTTTGTTTGCAAAGGTTATCATTAGACAACAAAAGTCGCCCCCAGCGGGCAAAGAGTTAAATACAAAACAACTTGTTCATACCACTTTCTGGCTTAAAACTTGGCTAAAATAAATTTCATTTGGCTCCAACTTTATCCATTTGGCTAAACTGTTGGCTACAACAAATTCTGTAAGCCCTGATAGGATACTTCGTTAAAATAAAGGTTTATCAAAACAATCTAAAAACAGAAATTCTTTTTATAGTTTTTTTCACTTGCAAGTGAAGGCTCAGACAAGACTGTGCTGATTGTTACTCTGTGATGATGCATTGCATTAGTTAGGAAGCCTCCAATGCTGCAGCTAATGGATTTTGTGTTTCAACAACAGCAGAATCTAGGGTGAAGATTTGGTACCAGTAAAATTCATTTAAGCCCCCTGGTTGCTTTTTAGTTTGTTATCATCTTGTTGAGGAAGAGAGAACTGGTTGCTTCACTTCCATTGTCTTCCTGATGTTTTGTTTATGTTAGTGTTTCTGTGGCTCTTCCTCACAATGACGTGGGCTGGTCAACAGTGTGTTGTTGTGGTATTTCCTGGCCATACTCACTTTTTTTTCCCTAGCAATATTCATTTTCAAGTACTTTTCAAGCTTGTGGAAACACTCAGTCCCTTTATCACAACTGGTAGGAGGCAATCGAAAAGGCTATCAACAATCGATGAACGCTGATAAAAAATCAATATAAACAGTGTTTTTGATTGCCATTTGTCGCCAGTGGGGCGACAAATGGCAATTTAAAACTCTGTTTCTAACGATTTTTGATCTACATTCCGCGATAGTATTGGCGTTTTTGATTGCCGCCTACCCGGTGTGTTTATTACCTGATTTTGATGGATCAGCGAACAGATCTGTACATGTGACAGCACGTACTGCGGGTTTACTACTGAAACTTTTAGATTTATCTTCTGGGGCTATGACCTTCGGTTTCACCTCATCATCAACATCCATGGGTTCTGTCTTGACCTTGACCTGGGTGAACTTTGTCTCAAGGTCATCCTTCACCTCCAATTCTGTCTTAATTTGTAGAGGCAATTTAACAGGCAACAAGGTCACATCTTGGTCTTCTTGTTTGAAGTCAACAAACTGAAATTGAAACAAATTTCATTCTATTCTTAGATGAGTTGAAAATGTATTTAATCATATGATGACAAAATGAAAAAAAAAATCATGAAATGTACACAAAATAGGAGGTGCACATCTTCAATGTACGAACAATCATTATGCAAAGATTGAATATAACGGAATGAAACCTGTAGGAGTTACATATTACACAAACTAGGCACCCCAAAAGTGTTGCCAACGGACGGACGGAGTGGACCCACTACTAGACCTGCTTTCGCTTAAGCGACGCAGGTAATAAAGGGACACAGGTAAATATGACATTGGATTGTTCAAGATGAGACACGATTAAAGGTATTGACAGTCTGTTAAGTTGAACTAGATTTGGTGTGGGCAGAAAACACAGGTGCAAGCAGTCCTTAACTTTGAAGCAATTACATGACTACCATAGGTCCAGTTATGTAAATGTTTGAGCATAAAATTGTTATTATTTTCTTATCCATCAGTTTAGAAATATGTTTTGACTGAGAAATAAGAATTTTCAATTACCCTCTCTTATCTGGAGGCCTGACAACATCCCTGGGATGAATTCATAGCCATATTGTTTCAGCATAAATCCCGCAGTTATGACATTGAAAAGGAGAGAAAATTTCTTTTATTTTATACTGAGCAAAGAATTCAATGCATATTTTAAAATATGAATAAAATTGGTATTTTTCTACTACCAATGCTATGCACTAGTCACTGATACGATTTATATTTTCACTGTAGCAAAATAAGGCTTTCTTAGCAATTTTGGACGTGGAAATTTTTCAAATGGTTTTAAGAGGATATTTGTCAGAAATAATGCTACGCATCTTGTGATGGCAACATCAAACATGACGTCATTGTTTGGCCTGGCATAGCACCAGTTTGAATGTGACGCCTATCCTAAGGCACACTCAATAAACTTCCATAAAATGCTTATTTCTTACGTTTAGTTCGTTAAAACTTAAGCCATTTTCTAGGTGCAAGCAACCCAATGTTATACCAAAAAAACACAATGAAAAGGTCAAATGGAATAAGAAACGACCAGGGAAAAAGTTAGGTTGTGCTTTCTGCATTTTCCGTTGAGTATGAAATAAAAAGAAAATTAACTTTTTTCTCTTGCGGTGAATTTATCAGTATTTTCATTTATGAGTGCTATGCACTAGTGAAAAAAACTGATAATTTCACCGCATTCGATGAAATATATTAAAAAGTTAGGTTGTGCTTTATGCATTTTCCGTTGCGTATGAAATAAAAAGAAAATTTACTTTTTTCTCTTGCGGTGAATTTATCAGTATTTTCACTCATGAGTGCTATGCACTAGTGAAAAAACTGATAATTTCACCGCACTCGATAAAATATATTTGATATTCACCCGAAAAGCAGTAAATATCCTCTATTTATTTTGATCACTCAATCAAATCTTTTTCTGTTTGAGAAATGAATGATATCATGAACTTTTATGCTTACATCATCTCTGAGCAAGTGATCCAAGACTTCTTTAGTCATAGTGTCCTTCTCTCTCTTTATGCTCGTTCTTGATCCCCCACCCCCACCTCCTCCCCCACTGCTCCTCTCTCCTGGCTCATAATTGGATCCTGAAGAGAATTGAAAAAATACCATGAATTAAGAGACACATCACTGGACACAAATTTGCATGGGTGAAAGTTCAAAATTTCTTAAATCCCAAACTTTAGAAATTCAAATTTTAAAACTTGCAGGATGCCTATAAAAATGAATAATTTTAAGTTTAAATGATTGTGTTTAGATAATCTGAAAACTACTCGGAAGCTGTTTTGATAAAACTGCCTAATTCAGCGGCGCTAACTTTCCATAGAAAGTCAGCCTCACAATCTTGAATTAAGGAATAATTCTGAAACTTTCACCCATGCATTTGGCACACACACATTTTGGATTTATCAAAGGATGGTTTTTAAAATCAGCATTTTAAATGCCATTCAAATTCATGTACAGTAAATTTTCTAATTTCGAACACTTTGGTTCCGCTATCTGATAAAATGTTGGTTATCAAGGCTGGAAATCACAAAATGCTTGTCCGAATAGCAAACAAGGAAGACTCTGATCCCATTACTCCTTCTGCACTGTTTGTCTACAGGCAACCAAATGTTCAAATTTTTTGAACATCTACCACACACATGGGTGAAAGTTCAAAATTTCCAAAATCCTGAACTTTAGAAATTCAAATTTTAAAACTTGCAGGATGCCTATAAAAATGAATAATTTCAAGTTTAATGATTAATTGTGTTTAGATAATCTGAAAACTATTCAGAGAAGCTATTATAACCTGCCTAATTCAGCATTTTGAGGCTGACTTTCTATGGAAAGTCAGCCTCAAAATCCTGAATTCAGGAGTAATCCTGAAAACTTTCACCCCATGCATTTGGCATAAGCCATTCTGTTCACACACATTTTGTATTTATCAAAGGATGTTTTTTTTTAAAATCGTCATTTTAATGCCATTCTTATTCATGTACATTAAATGTTCTAATTTTGAACACTTTGGTTCTGCTATCTAATAAAATGTTGGTTATCAAGGCTGGAAATCACAAAATGCTTGTCCGAATAGCAAACAAGGAAGACTCTGATCTGATTACTTCTTCACGCTGTTTGTCGGCAACAAAATTTTAGAACATCTACCATACACACGCTGGTAAATGTATACGTTGATTTGGTGGTATTTACGCGTATTGCCAGTACCTTAAAGACCGGAAGTGGTAGATATTAGCGTTAATACTATGTAGAAACACATGCCATATGCCTAAAGGACTATAGAATTAGATCATTTTTAAGTATTCAGTATGTGCATGGTGATTTATGTAAGCATTTTGGAATAGATTCGAGTACCGATCATCTAGAATGTTAAAAGACCAACAATATTCATTAGCAGGAAAATACATCTGCAAAATAAACCCTACTTTTCAGCATTTTAGATTTATGAGCTGATGAAATGAGCATGAAAAAAGTTTTATGACCTCTGGGCCTTGCCCCGAGATTAAAAAATCTTTTTCAAGCTCAACTCTAATGAGCACGAAATTTCGACTGCTCATAAAAACTAAAATATCGACAAATGAAGAAGTTTCTTGCTTTTAGTCTCTCAGATGTTGTAGCATTAAATGTTTAATTGTTGGCATTTTAACATTTATGAGCAGGATAAATTTCACGCTCAGCTGAGTTGAGCACGGAAAAAGTTTTATAACCTCTAAACCTGGTTTCCTTGTGACAATGACCATATGCCTATTTGAAATATTTGTAGTATATGTATGTATATACCTGCTTTGATCGTTTTCTCTGTAGGACCTTGTTCAAAAATAGAATGTGACTGAATGACATTAGAATCTCGACCTCTACCCCTGCCACGGCCTCTACCCCTGCCATGACCTCCTCTGCCCTCTACTCCTCTCTCTGGTAACTTGGGTTTCTTCTCAGCACTGCCACTACTGCTAGGGGCTGCTTCATTCTGACTGGATAACACAAGGTGAACATTTTATTAACCTTTAGATCACAAATCACAACCCTCACTGCAGCAGATGACATTTAAATTCACAAGATTTTGCTTCTTATCACATATGTGTTATGCCATCTTTTAAACATGCAAATGCAGCTAGATTTATCTAGTATCTAGTGGGGCTAGAGGGCTTATAGTTGGCCTTCATCTGGCCGAAATTGGGGAAAAAAGATTGACTTAATCTCAAAATTGGGAAAAATAAACGAAATAAAACAACAATGGGAGCAAAATAATTCTCAAAAGTTTAGATTGTTCTATGCCAAGCACAAATGTTTAAGTATCATTTTTATATGGGTCATTGTTTCTCATAAGTAGTAGTGCTCTCTAAAACTTTTTTTTAACTTTTCGTAATTGGGAAAAACAGACATGGAATTGGTAAAAAAGGTGGCTATTTTCAATTGGCAATGGGGGCAAAAATCCGGCCCCTAGAAAAAAGCAGAAAACCCCCTGTACTTATTTGTTTGTTTGTTTGATTTGATTCTATACGTCCCATCAACAATATTCAGGGCCGTCGCTGCGTATTTAAAAGTGGTCCGGCAGAGGAAACCTTCGAGTGCCGAAGGCACGAGAGGGGGGATTATTCCCGCTCTCGTAAGGGGGGTTTGGAGGCCTCCCCCGAGAAAATTTTGAATTTCGGGCGCTTCTATGTGCGTTTTTAATGGGGTTTTATGCGTTTGGGACCGGATTGTAGTCGTTTTGGTCACAATCTTTTGCTAGAAAAGATATTTCTTGTCGCATGAGAAACCAAATGCTGGACAAAATTGTTTTCAGACAGTCACAAGTTATTTTACTTTTTTCTTCAGCATATTTCTTTGACATTATTTCATCTATGTACCCGCAGATTTTGGCAAAATTCTTTTAGCACTGATACTTGGTAGTAATTCAAAGAGTCGTGTTTTCGAAAAATATACACTTAGTCTAGCGTCTTTTCAATTAGAACACCCGTTAGTTGAAGATTTTGGCTTCGGTAGGCATAACATGAGATCGTTAGCTTCATCGTAATGGAGCCAGGGTCTATTGCCGAACCACGACGGCTAAACACTTCTCTGCTCAGAATGCATATTGGGCTGAATTGGAACAGGCGGGACATGTATATCCGTAACGAAATGCATTGTAACAACACAGGCTCACGATGCTCATATATGTCAAGTCAATATGTGTCGCTCGACATGTTAATTATAAGGGAAAAAACGAATTGTCAAATTGAGGGAAATGAAACTGGACCATAGAAATGATCTGGACCTCAACAAGAACACTGTTTTCAGGTTTTCCGTCCATGCAAGGCTCAAACCAACCTACTCAGTTACAGAGATTAGCTAGAATGCTGCAATTTTGCGTGGAGCAAGTTTATCAATTATACTTTCCTGGGAGCTAACAACAAAGCCGCTGATCAGACTATGCGGATGTGTAGGCTGGTCTGCGCCTTTGATGTTCGCATGCAGTTACGTTCGGTTTTCTCTCGACACGC
The DNA here is from genome assembly GCA_964019695.1 of Loripinus fragilis. Classification (NCBI taxonomy): domain Eukaryota; kingdom Metazoa; phylum Mollusca; class Bivalvia; order Lucinida; family Lucinidae; genus Loripinus; species Loripinus fragilis. Next base: position 7,429,136 of record OZ026516.1, read on the forward strand.
CCCATAAGTTAAGGCCGTCCGATGATGAAATTAATCAAGCGGGTGTCATAATAATTTTTCAATGTTTTCACACCATGGCTAGGTCAGTCTATTGATGACACGTGCAACGAGCGTTATTGATAATTGCATCGATAAATTGCGGCAGATTGAATAAAATAAGAGGTAAAATGTAAAATGAGCCAAAACGAGAAAAAAGGGACACGGCAGAAAGTATACTCGGCCCAAAAAGTGGTCCGGCGCTCGCCGCCCTGCCGGACCGGCGACGACGGCCTTGATCTTTCAGTTAAACAGGGATGGGTCTTCCTGGCAGCACTAAGCTAGGATAAATGTGTCTTGCTCAAGGACCACAACACAGTGACGCCGGTGAGGCTCAAATTCGCAGCCCCTCAGTCTCGAGCCGAGCACTCTACCACTGAGCCACTGTGCTCCCTCAAAAGAATCTGAGGGAATGCACAGTTTGATCAGTGCCTTTGTAATTCACTCTCTATCTCCCCAGAGCCTTCACTGTTCCTATAAGTACAGGGGGGGGGGGGTTCTGCAGATGCACAAGCTGGTCTGTGTCTTTGTTGTTCGTATGCAACAAAGTTGAGTATTTTCACGTTGAGGTCCAAATGAAACCAATCAAATTCACCTGAGGGTACCAGAATACCATAAGGTCCATAAAGTCCTATATGGCTTACCTGTCAGAGAACCCCCGTGCATACATGAGATGTCCATTAAAATCCATCTTGTTAATAAAAGGTTTATCTTTCCACTGACATTATTAATGAGCTGCTGATAATTAGAAGCTAAACATTTCAACAATATTCTTATATAAACGACCATCTGTGTCTTAATCTAACTTCTCTTTATGAGATATTGTAATCACTAAAGCTTTGGGTTAACTATTAATGCTTATTTTGTTATTTCTGAGCAATACATTAGCTTGTCAAGTCTAAACACTGCAAATAAAACTTTATTAATCACCTGCTCCACTATTTTTGATATAATAAGAGGTGTGGAACAAGTAAAATTTGACAATTTCCAAGGGACAAATAAACGGTGATAATGTACTTGTCCACAATTTTTTTTTAACTTGTCCCAAAGAACAGATAAAGCATAAAGAATTTAGCTTAGCCCTATCTGTGCTGCAACCATACATAGACTCTTTTGAAAACAGTATGAAATCATATACTGTAGATTCGGAAAGTTTTGCGAGAATTTTATTTTCGGGAATAGCATTAAAAGACATATTAGTGATGTAAAAAATTCGCGACTAAGGCAAGATTTACCTATATCAATAAACGACAAAGTGATTTTGCCATTTCATGAGGGTTTTATTTTCACGAAACTTCGCATAAAGTCCTTGCAAAAATTTCCGAATTTACAGTATATACTTTATTGAAAACAGTGTAGATGAGGGATCCACACTGGTTTCCAAACAATATTTGAGTTAGTTCATCATTATTATGAATGATACCATGGAACTGATATATAGAGGATCTTACAAGAGTGCTCATGTTTTATTGAATTTATTAAACTTGTTGCGAAAAAGTGATAAATTGCTCGGCAAGCAGTTTATTAGTTTTCCTCAGCTTATTTAATAAATTCAATAATACAGGAGCACGAATGTTAGACTCTATTTATTATTTAGCCAAATATACACAACATTGTTATGAGTGTTATTTCATAACGTTATCAAAATCTGTAAGCCACAAGTCCATTTCAATACATAGCATTATATCACTCCCAGAGGCGAGGTCATATGGGCCGCAACGCGAGAAAATCTGTCTTCGGGGGTTTGCGAACAGCATAGGCGCATAGGTGAATTTGCTATAGATGAAATTTCAATTTTCTAGCTAGTCTACTGGTTCGAAACTAGCTTTGTCGGACACCTCAAAGACAGGTTTTCTCGCCACAAGGCTCATATGACAATTTATTCAGCCCAATTTGAACAGTATGAACTGAATTACTGCCTTTCTATTAGCTTTGTAAGAACAGAATCATATTCACTTTTCAGCTTGTCCTGAATGAAATGTTACCAGGACTGGAATGGCATATCCACACCCCTGTACTATAGCAACCTTTATATGCCCAGTCAGTCAGCAGCAGGATAACAGTTTATTCATTTTAAACCCATAAAGCGCCACCTACAATTTGCAGCAGATGACAATTTCAATTTTAGCTGCTTTTTCAAAAATAACAAATAAGGCATGATATTTCATGAGAATTGTCTGCCCAGACAATTCTCTTGAAATATCATACCTTATTTTTTTTGAAAATTAGGAAAGCTGTCAGAAAATTTGTCGTCTGCTGGAGTTGTGATTGGCGCTTTAAGGGTTAAGCAATACATTTTGACAACTCAAATTCTTTTATATTTGAGGGTAGATTAAGCCCAAATTATAAAGGCAAAAAATGTTTTTGTTTACAAATGCAGGACAAAAAAAACATTGTTATTTGAAATTGGCTGATGTATAGTATGCAAAATTTCCCTATTTAGTCTTTAAGCATTCCTAAGTCATGCTTGTTAGCACAATAAACACCATTCTCTCAATGTATCCTACCTGACAGGCTCCATTGATTTCCTGAGAAAAGATATTTTATCCTTAGCTTATAAGCTTTACTCTTGCATTGTTATTAATGGCCTTAAGAGGAGGGTTGAGATAATTCATGATATGTAAAAAATGAGTATTGGCATCCGACTCAATTATCCATATTAAGATAGTATATCATTAAGACTATCATTATTGATTAATTAAAATAATCATTTTAACATTTAGTTTGTTTTGTTTGATTTGATTCTTTACTTCCCATCAACAATCTTTCAGTTATAAAGGGACAGGTTTTCCTGGGTTGAACCAGTACTAAGCTAGGATCAATGTTCTTGCTCAAGGACACAACGCAGTGACGCCGGTGAGGCTCGAACCTGCGGCCACTCGGTCTCGAGTCATGCACTCTACCACTGAGCCACTGCGCTCTCATTAACATTTAGTCATAATGTGATCAAATCTGGGTATTTGGACCATTGTTGTAAGTTGGCATTATGGAAACATTTTTGTGGAATTATTCTGAATTTGAAACAGCAGTTCTAGAAGAGATTTTCTTAACCAAAAAGGTTTTACAGACAGCAGAAAACACAGAGTGTCTAACTTAGACTGATCACTAAAATGTACCGCTTGTCTGAGCCTTCTCTGCTCACCGATACCAAAATCTTGTAATAGAAGTAAGTAGGATGGATGAACTCTTGCTATTTCTACCACCTACAATTTGCAGCAGATGACAGTGTCAAATTTAGCCGCTTTTTCAAAGTAACAAATAAGGCACAACATTTCATGAGAATCGTCTGCTGGCTGACGATTCTCATGTAATATCATACCTTATTTTTGCCAAAAATTGGGAAAGATGTCCCAAAATTTGTCGTCTGCTGCAGTTTTGATTGGCGCTTTAAGGGTTAAAGACAGTTTTAAAATGTTATTACTCAGCAGAAGAAGCATTCCTACCTCCCTTTTTTCTCTCTTCTAGCTGGTATATTTGGAGTAAAAACTTTCTTTGGAATACCACCAAGAGTTAGGTCCCTTGGTCCTTTGATTGATGGCAACCTGAAAAGAGATGTTTATAATCACTTTTGCGATGTAATCCTATTGTCAAAAGGTAAGATGTACTAGAAAATTTTTCATGCCTTTACTGTCATCTGCTGATTTTTTTTCAAAATCAACTATTTAAAAAAATTCTTTCAGGAATATCAGAAAATGATGAGAAAAAGAAGAATGATGCCTGCTGCACTCACAATTGATGCTGAAAGGTAGAATAGAAGATAAGTGTCTCCTATATGATCTTATTTAGAGGATCTTACATTAGTGCTAATGTATTATTGAATTTATTAAACAAGTTAAGGATAAGATGTGAAGCTTGCATTAGTAGAATTAAGCTAAAAAAGTAAGTGAGTATCATCAGGAAATACCACAATCACACACTGCACACCAACCCACGGCACTGTGAGGAAAAGCCACATAACACTAACAATCACACCAGCTCTCTCTTCCTCATCAAGATGATTGCAATGCTAGAAAAGACACTATAAAGTACTGCATAACAAAACAAGGACCAAAAAACAGAACCCCCCACAAAGAACAGACTACAGCCTAAGCCACTGGGAAGAGTGTTGGCAAAATGTATAGATAACATGAAATATAAAATAGTCATATATCTATATGAGCCTTGACACGTGATTTCCAACAATGTGGTGTTTTGACAAGTGTAGGCTCAGACGTGCCTGTGCAGCCTCCTTTTAAGCTTAGAAACTCCAAATGGTGTTGAGTCAGTAGCTTAACAATCATTGAATGCTCAAGCGACCAGCAAAGGCTCTGATCAGAATGCACCTATGCCCAGGCTGATCTGAGGCTTTGCTGGTCGCACATACCACATTGTTGGAAATCTCATGTCCTCGCTCATATAGTCTATACAATTTGTATTGGGGATAAATTATTTGATTGACAGTGAACACACACATACAGAGAAACATACATGTAGGTTCAGATAAGCAAACTTTTTGAGTGTACATAGGTTTAGATAAACATATTTTTTGAGCGTAAAATTGTAAATATTTTCTTACCCATTCGTTTTAACTTATGTTTTGGGTGCTCAAAAGAAAAGTCTCATTGAGATGGTTCTTTGGAGTACCCACAACATATGTTTGGTTGGGAAATAAGAAAAATAATTTTCAAATAAATGTTCACACTCTGGAGGCCTGTATATAAAGACTTTGTCATGTAATCAATCATGAAAAAACATAATCAAATTTGTATGCATATGAGCCCATGTTTTATTGAATTTATTAAATGAGTATGTTGAGGAAACAAGTTGAACAAATTCAATAATACAAGAGCACAAATTTAAGATTCTATCTATCTATAATCATATGACAAAAATAATCTTTGAAATCTCGTTTTAGCGTAAAAAGTCAAGATTTTGGCAATATATAAGCAATGTTGATATGAACATCATTAAAAAAGTTACTAAAATCTGTAAATCGCTAGTGGTTTATCGGTTTTAATGCATGGCAATATATCATTTCCAGATACAACATCATATGATAAATATACATACAGACTGGGAAGTCTCAAGAGACCTAGAACTTAACGTTTCAAAAATGTATGACAGTGTGTACATTTTCTTTTGTATAAACAGTAACACGTATGATGTGGCACAGTGCCTTCAGTATCCATGTCATGTGACCAAAGGAGCCAATCACTGGGGCCCACTTAGGGTCCCAAGATATGACTTTTACTATTTGCATGCTTGGTAATTTTGCATACATTTTTCTTGACAACATTTTTTTTAATTCAAATTTTTCAAAAAATCTTTCAGGATTTCCATTGGTCAAACAGTTTGGATCAGTTTGAAGGCTTAACATTTCATTGAACTGATCTATGGCCAAGCTATTTACAAAGGTTATCAGCAGACAATAAAAGTTGCAGCTAGAAGGGAAAATTAATGTGGTCACATGGTGGTAAAGTAAAAACGGCCACTCTCAAAAAGACCAAAAATTGGTTTTCAATACCGATTTTTGCTTAATGCAGGTCCAAAGTATTGCAGAATGCTCCAAGGGGAGCATTCTGCAATACTTTGGACCTTCATTAAGCTACCATTTGTCATTAAGACCTTTGTTTTGTCTATTTTTGAGTGGCCGTTTTAGACAGGTTTTACTGTACATGTACCTTGTTCCTTTGCCACTTGGAGTTCCTGTTCTACCAATCAGACCTCTGGGTAACTGTGCTTTATCATTTCCTGAAGCCATTTCATTCCAGATCTGCTATCTCATTGTGCTGCCAATAATCTGTAATATAATGCAATTAATTAAGTCATTTCTACAGGTATACCCAACATATTCAGTTACTTTAACTCATTCTGATTTTTTTTTTTATTCTAAATATGCATACTGTGCAGTCCATTTATAACATACCTCATTATAATACAGATTGGGATATAACATGGTCCTGTTGTGGCTCCTAAATTTTTTTTACCATGGAACTTTAGAAGAAATTATCTTTGTAAAAGTGCCCCTTTAAAGGCGCTCTAAAGATGTGAGATGTTCCAGGCATAAATGCAGAAAAAGCTTTTTTTTTTAACCAAACTCCTTCATGCATATGTTCAATGTGTCTATATTATGAAGGCAACGTATGAAATTGCTCTATCAAAAGCTGTGGTAGGAGTTGATCGGCCCACGAAGGAACTATCTAAGCATATACAAAAGCCATTTTAGGGAAAAATTGTCTAAGTTCTCATAGCTGTCATTTTGTCAAAATTCAATTTTTTCTGCACCAAACTCCTTCATGCATATGTTCAATGTGTCTACATTGTATAGGCAAAGTATCAAATTGCTCAATCAAAAGCCCTAGTAGGAGTTGATCGACCCATGAAGGCACTATCTATGCATATACAAAAGCCCTATTAGAGAAAAATTGTCTAAGTTCTCATAGCTGTTATATGGTCAAACATTATTTTTTTGGAACCAAACTTCTACATGCAAATGTTCAATGTGCCTATATTCTTTAGGCAAAGTATCAAAATGCTCAATCAAAAGCTGTGGTAGGAGTTGATCAGCCCATGAAGGCATTATCTATGCATATGCAAAAGCAATATTAGGGATAAATTGTCTAAGTTCTCATAGCTGTAATATTGTCAAAAATATTTTTTTTTGGAACCAAAAGCCTTCATGCATATGTTCAATGTGTCTTCATAGTATAGGCAAAGTATCAAATTGCTCAATCAAAAGCTGTGGTAAGAGTTGATCAGCCCATCAAGGCACTACCTATGCATATACAAAAGCAATATTAGGGCAAAATTGTCTAAGTTCTCATAGCTGTTATTTTGTCAAAAATATTTTTTTGGGAACCAAACTCCTTCATGCATATCTTCAAAGTGTCTACATTGTATAGGCAAAGTATTAAATTGCTCCATCGAAAGCTGTGGTAAGAGTTGATCGGCCCATGAAGGCACTATCTAGTATCTATGCATATACAAAAGCAACATTCGGGAAAAATTGTCTAAGTTCTCATAGCTGTAATTTTGTCAAAAAAAATTTTGGGAACCAAACTCCTTCATGCATATGTTAAATGCGTCTATATTGTATAGGCAAAATATCAAATTGCTCCATCAAAAGCTGTGGTAGCACTTGATTGGCCTGTGTATGACTATAATAGCATAAGCATAAACCCCTATATAAAAAGCCATTTAGAACTACAAAGGGAAATAACTCTAATAGAATAGGTCCCTAGCCCTTCCTTTTTTTTTTAAAGTATCTGTCTTGTATACATAAATATGTTTGCAAAGTTTGATGAAATTCCAGCAATGACTCTTCAAGATATTAAGGAAACAAAACCGTACGGAAGGACGCATAGATGGACAACCCAGGGATAATCCTAGCCCAAAATGATGATGGGCCCTTAAAATGGGCCAATGGCCCATATCCCATTCAAATACATGCAAATTTCAAAATTTTAATGGGCCATTTGAAATTTTTATGGACCCTTTGCAAAATTTGATGGGCCCAAGAATTCTTAATATCCATATTAGAGCATGAATGACATGAGATTTGAAACACTTGTATATGGGGCCCAGCCAAAAGTAAAGTCCATTTTAGCAAAAAATTAATAATTTTCTCACAAAATGGATCAGGCCCATCCTAGGATTATCCCTGACAACATGAAAACTGTATAACCTCCACAGGGGATGAGCAGTAGCCCAGGATAGTGAGGATACATTGAAATTTTTTAACCTAGGATCAAACTTGTGCAGGGATCAAATTTAGTACTTGCTAACTTGCTAAATACTAATAGTTTTCTCCAAAAAGCAAGTAGAAATTGCCATCACTTGCTACTTTTAGCAAGTGAAAACAAGCCATTTTCATATCAACCAAACTATGCAATACAGCATAAGATGTATGGCAAACAGTGTAGATCCTGATCTGAAGAAGCTGGCTGATCTGGATTCACACTGTTTTCAAAGAAACCTAAATATCGGTTCAGAAAGATAAATGATAAATAGTTATTGTCAATCAATCTATATGGTGTATGTTTACCTGAATGCTAATTGAATTTGTTCAATTTTCTAACTTGTGGTGTAACTGATAAAGTAGTTATAACTTCATTTTCAGTGAATAAGCAAGTTGATCAGGGCCTTTAGCATGTGAGAAAAATAGTCACTTGCTATTTTTAGCAAGTGCTTAATCTCTAAAATTTGATCCCTGTTGTGACCTTGGGATTGGGGTCAAAGACCATTAGATTTCTTCGAGAGTGTGAGGATTTGCGATGGCATGCCATTGAATGTGTTCTAGTTGAAACTATTTTAACTATCTTCATTTAAATGCAATATAGTAAAGTGGGATAACAAATACAAAGTATCTGCACACTGACCATGGTTGTTTCAATCAACAAATTGACAACCAATGGACCACTAATGACTGGTTAAAACCAGTAATGACCACTGGTCTGGACCGGTCAATTGTCAACCTTGCCGGAGTTCTTGTTTTAAGGAGAGGATGATTACCATAAAATATAAATCCCCATCTTGGGTGATACCATAATTCACTTAAGTTCAATCAAAATATACTTATCTGCACAATTTCAATGGGGTTTGCATACGGTCAAGATTTGATTGAGACAGACAGTCATGATTGTGTGACTAACATTTGTCTATACACACACTCAGAAAAGATTAAAACCAATCGACAACGTGCTTCTCAAATTTGCATAGGCGTAGTTAATGTCCTGTAATTAAAGACGCAGTAGCTAGAAGGGGTTCTGATTGGCTGAGAGCCAAATGAGATCACGCCTACTGCTATCGGACAACTGGACATTTTATGACAAACCCTAGGGCATCAGATTAGCAGCGATTTTCTAAACTTTTGTGGCGGAAGCCAAATTTGGACTCTGGCTGTCATCTTCAGGTTTTTTAGAAGTTTTTGAGACACGTCAGCAGAAAAAAATGGCGTAAAATTAGAATCCCCAGCAGGAAAATGTATGCATAGTGAATTATTGCATACAAAACCAAAAGTTGGCATAAAAATACACAAACTGATTCAGCATTTCTGAGAACTCTGCTTTAGATCCCTGACAACTTGTCAGAGAGTCAGACAAGTTGTGGCCATGCAGATTTTGAAAGTTTTGTTGACTTTTTGTTTATTGTAACTCCCATTGTGGGAGTCTGTAATTGTTATATGTTTTGTTGTACGTTACTTTATGCCCATTCTAACGATAAAAATGGATTTTAGTAATAGTTGAAATTTTTCAAATCTGAAACCATGGGCTAAAAGTAGAATTAATGACAAAGAAAATGGTGTTTAAATTATGAAAATCCATCAAGAAATAATAAAGCTAAACTAGTTCAAACATTTTCCATTGGTGTATTTTTTCTGTCAAAAATCGATCAGCTGATAAACCGCAATTGTGTATTGCCCAATACACATTCCTACGGTTTCGACGCTTTGCCGTATAGTTTACATGCACTCTCCTCGTGATAGTACTGCTATAAATAGCAGATGCGCACAACTCTATGTTACTAAATTTGAGTTTATTTTGTTGGGGAAGCCCTTGAGAAAAGCCTGGTACCAGTACTTTTCAGTGGTCTATTAAATTTCCAGAGAATAACGATCTCAAAGTTGGCCAATCTTTAGGCAAGGCTCTGACCTTTTGAACTGCCGAAAATATCCGAATTTTTTGCATGATCTCATTTCTATATTTATCATCTGTGATTGCGTGAAAAAGAAATTGCAATGGTTTCATTGGATGGTTTACAATGAATATTTAAACAAGTGTACCCTCGCAAGGTCAGCCAAAAAACAATGTTGGAGTTTCAAAATGTCGGCCGATACGTAATATTGGAATTAATATTTCATACATATTTGACTTTACCAAAGTCAACAAACACTTGAATTGACAACATTAATGTGTCATTTATTTCAAAATAAAAGACTTTAGTAAAATTAAGCCATATTTAGCGGAGAAATATGGATTCAAAAATGATTGATTGTGGACTGTGACAAATAGGAGAACCGATCCGTTGATATCGCTACCCATTCTAGTATTGCAATCATCATGATGGGGAAGAGAGAGCTGGCTGCTTTGCTTGATTTGTCTTCCTGGTGTCTCGTGATGGTTGGGTGGCTCTTCCTCACGGTGCAATGGGGTTGTCTGCTGTTTGTGATTGTGGTATTTCCTGATCATACCCACTTACTATTTTTGTGAAAGTTAATACTTGTAGCAATGCGTATTCGGTCGCTTCAAACAGGTACTGATGGCAGGTTCAGAGAAGGCCACATGATATTTTAATTAATATCCGAAAATATGCTAGTTATTCAAATGTTCATCTAGACATTCTGTTTTATTCTTACCAACATAAAACGCTGTTGCAATGTTGCGACAAAAATATTACTGCTCCGGTGTCTTGCCACGCTTGAGATTTTCAAGCATTTGGAAGACCCTGTTCGTATCAAAAGATTTGATTGGATAATTTTATTGAAAATTGTCCAATGAAATAACAGCTTACAAAAATCATTCAGTACATTCGGATTACCTTTACTCTATTCGTAGGAAACGTAAACAAGCACCTGTCAAAACCATTGGTAAAATCTTCTCTTCCACACTTCTCAGATTGTAGGTTACCCTGCGTAAAAACTGCGATACCCGATAAAACAGGCAAAATGCCCCACATCTGCGGTTAAAACTATGTACAGGTTGCTTCAATCTAGTAGGGTCTCAGGAGTTTGGAGGCCTGAAAATACAGTCACTTCATGCACTTGTTGCTGTTGTTGAAGTCTTTGGTTGCTTGTACTAAGCTGACGTCCAGGAGCTGACGCAGACATTGGGAACTCCGTTGGAAACCTCTTGTACGGGTGCTGTTGGGTTGGATTTAGTTGATAGTTTATGACGTCAACCAAACCATGCTGAATTCGGAATAACATAGCCTGGAAGTGGTAGTCAGTGGAAAGTACCTCGGTGTACACTGACCTCACTTGCCACAAATACCTACTTAGATGCTACAGTGGCAAAATCGTCCAAGACTCTTGGCTTCTTGAGATCGACCTTGAGCAAGTGCACCATGCAGGTGAAAAGTGCAGCCTATACATCTCTAGTGAGACCCACTTTTGAATATTCCTCAGCAGTGTGGGACCCATCATCCTTGGAGGACATACCGTACACCAAACGAGTAATTACCATTCGCCACCAGTCACGGTGGAGGTGACCTAGAGTGACGCACGGTGTCGCATGGTGCCGACACTTTGACATCCACCGACAGAACGAGACTTTTGACATCAAAGGTCATGCCAAACTTATTTCTGCATGTTGTGAGCACTCATGCCTCTCCAAGGCGATTCTTCCAATAACTCGGAGGCACATTGGATTTGCGGCAATCTAAAACGTAAACACTATCGACGAACTTAGATAAAAAATCGTTAGTGGCAATTTGTCGCCAGATTATGGCAGTCGAAAACACTGTTTCTAGCGATTTTTGATAGGCGTTCATGCGCGATCCAGTGGGGTCCAACTTTGACAACTTTTTTTAAGTTGATGAGGGGAGAAGAGAGGATCCAAATACCCAGCGAAACGCCACATGGCCCAACATTAAATGCTGGCTTTGTACATTTGTAGCTTTGTGATTGTTCGGGGATCCGAACCAGTATTGCTTTGGAAACCCTATATTTTTGTGATTTTTCAACAGGGGGGGGGGGTGGGGGTCCAGATCCCCTGTCTCCGATGCCGTTCGTCAATTGTTAAGAACATTTTCGATTGCTGCCTATCGGGTGTTGGGGGGGTACACACAATTTGGTTGTTGTATATATATGATCGTCAAATTGGTGGACAATTTTAAACGTCAATGAGTCGAAATTACGGATTTAATTAGTAAATCATTTTCAGGTAAGAAGACAACTTTGTTCACCAACATTAACGAAATGACGTACAGCCGATGATCCTGGAATTATCGGCGGAGGGGGGTCATGGCCCAACTGACAAAAAAAGTTCTGACATTTTTATATGTATTCTAGTCCAACTTAGTTTACGGTGTATTTCAAGAGAACTATGTTTCCAAGGTTACAGGGGGTGGGGTCATGCATTCATAAGCAACTCGTGAGTCTTCGCAGACCTGACGTTATAAACAAACCCACCACTTGAACAGAAGATAAAACAAACTCAATACGCATCTCACCAATTAAAACCATTTATACTACCCCGCCTTTCCCCAACCCTCTTACCCTCTCCCCACATCGGACAACGCATATAACACAATTGCAACAGTTAAGGCTCAGATGAGCCAGCGCACTCGCGCAATTGTACGGATATAAAATTTTGGCGCACAACTCCAAAAAGGGGGATGTTTTGAAAATGTTAAGAATCTCGCTTGTCACTGTAGCTGAACTGACTTGTTTTGGAAACTTCGAAGATAAATTTTCTCGCATTTTTTCGTTTCTGGGCCAAAGCATGTATTTTGGGTACTCAAAAGAACCATCTCGATGAGAGGGTTCTTTTGAGCGCCCAAAACACATTAACTAATGGATGCTGTATATATAAGGTAAGAATGCATATAATAACAATCTATGTAACCTTTCTTCAATTAAAAAAAATATAGCTTTTACTGATTTTAAAGAAGAGTTTGTTAACAGAATTAGAGAAAACGAAAAAAGAAAATAAAGATTTCAGAAAGGCAATGATCTTTTGGGGTAAGGCCTGTTTTGGGTGGTCTATTTCCTGTCTCATGTTTTCTTTTATTTATAACTGCACTCGGTCACATTAGACCACTATGGCAGGTGTATTTTGTACACCCTGGATTGCAGGATGAAAGCCTAGTACCATATCTAAATTACTGTTGAGTTCTTTAACCTGTATAGGGGGCCTCCAGTTTAGTTCTGGGACCATAACCTAGTTTGGAAAAGAAACAGCCTACAATACGCTTATTAGCCCTCAGCTGGAGTATGCAGCCCCTATTTGGGACCATTACACTAAGAAAACAAGAAATGTCACAGTAATGTGACAAATGCCTCCAAAGGAATCGGTCTAGCAAAGACACATTTGAGGAAAGTTATTTGTAATTAAGGAGATATGCTCCAGATACAAAAAACCTAGAAATGAGGTCAATGTCAAGATCAAAGTGACCCTAAAATGGTATGCACCACTCAGCCATCCCAAGAGGAGTCCACACACCAAATTTGGGATTCCTACCTCAAATTATATAGTAGTCTAGAGTTAAAAGGCAAATAAGAGTGCTAGAAAACACGTTTGTGGGCAGTTTTGCGGCATGAAATACAACAGTGCCTAAGTTACTAAGGGACATGTCCTCTTTTATTTTTTGCCTGTTGCCCAAACCAAAAATCATTATTAAGGTCAATAAATGAGGTCAAAGGTCAATAGGTGCAAAATGATGTATAATGCATTAAACACAGTACTTAAGCATCAAAGACACTGACATTTTGCTGCAAATAATTTCAAATAACTGAAATACTGATGCCTAGTTAGATATATCATTGAAATATAGCATCTACAATCACAAACACAGCTGTCTGTTCGTCTGTATGTATGTATGTACAAGTACTGCATAGTGCCTGAATTGGTTATGTACATTTGTGATAGTTATCACTTTTTCGCAAGAAGCACATACTAAAAATCTTTTTTATTCAAACTAACATATTTTGAATGAAATATAAAGCTGTCTTGGAAACGTAATACTGTGCACTGATCAGTCTGCACTTGGTGGGCTGTAATTATTGACATGGGCTGCGCATCTGATGTTGATTAACACAGAGCACTAAATGCATCCTTAACACACAGAGAAGGAATCGAATTACACGTTTTTGTGTGACCTTCTGTGACATAACAAATGCAGCTTGATCAATTAAAATCAGTCAATATCATCGTTTATTAAAAGTAAGAAAGAAGGTAAAGATCAGGAATCGATACAATCAAGTACCACACCTGACCCAGGACACCGAATGGGAAAGTGATAAAATTACAAGAAAACATCTCATACAAGAAAGCCAAGAGGTCAGCCGACCACAAGGCTGCAACAGACATCTAGTATTGGCAAAGACAAACACAAAGAACGAAAAAGATCCACCGCCTTGGCACGGTCAGTAAGAAAATTGCTCCAGGTCTTAAACTAGTTTTACGGTAACGGTACCAACCTCGCCATAAATAATGTTGTGGATTAAGACACATAGGTGTTTGGTTTGCAATAAAGGCCCCTAACTTATCCATGAATCATCTCCTGAATACTGGAGCAAAATAAATCCAACAATTAAACCCTGGTGGACCTGACAATAGACGCAGCATCAGGCCCCAACCATCTCATCTATAGATAAGTCTTTAAGTCAGAACCTTCATAATATGAGGTCCGACCAACAAAAGCAAGATTACTTATTTCTTATCTGAAACGACCTGCAACAGGCAACTCGTTTGATAAACAGGTGTGTATCATTTGCAAAAAATTGGCGAGGATGGGTGTGACAAGCTGCTTAAAGCAGCTTCTGACCGATGGGAGCGCTGTGACTACGGCAACATAGATGTAAATGACATACTCAAACACCTAAATTGCGCAGGAAAAGAGGAAACTGGTTTAAGCCCTCCAGTAAAATATTTTTACTGACCGTTCCAAGGCGGTACTTCTTTTGTGGATCATTCATGCTATTTCTATTGTATGTTTGTTATGCTTTCGTGCCCGTCTGTTTATTGTTGCCCTGTTGTCACCTGCTGGGAAAGGACTGACCTCTTGGCTCTCGTTTGTGATGTCTAATTGTGAGTTTTTTACTTTCCATTTGGTATCCTGGGTCCAAGTGTGGTACTTGATTGTATCGATTCCTGATCTTTGCCCTCTTTCTTACTTTAAATACCACAGACCTAGTTTTAAAAGTTTCATGTCTGCATTCAACATAGCTAGGTAAAAGCTAAGTAATAAGAGGCATACGGCTACTTCTGGAGAGGCTTCCACTTCTTGCGATTCTATGTCATCTAGGCAATCATTAACACCTCTAGATAAATCACTCTGCATCCTTGCCTGCACACTTCAAGGGAGGACTTAAACCAAATACTGACAGTTAGATTATGTCATAGTTATATAGAATCAAATGTTTCGCCCCACAATTTGTGTCCCCAGAAAATTGCTTTTGAGCTTTGGCTTGTCTTTGAAAATCTAGAAATTCTTACACTGCAAGCATTATGGGAGCGTTACACTGATTTGCTCCTTGATATGGCGAAGCATCTAGGCCATAACAAGACAATCGAATCTCAAATGCCAGGGGAATTACAGTTTGTTCCACAATTGAATCCACGTGAACCGCTTTAAATTTTCCCCTTGAAATCAGCCAGCGAAAGAGTCAAACTTCCAAAGAAAAGTGTTGATGAACCATCAGGATTCCAAGAACGTAAGTCGGTTCTGAATAAAACTACCACGCATTTTTCAGAGTCTGAGTATATCCTCAAATAGCTACAATAACTGTTTGAATTGACATACAGAAAACGCAGCATGTTGCATACCTAGGAGTCTCTACGTGTTTCTTAGACTGCTTTGTACAGGAAAAGATCCAGCAGAGTATGAGGATGACGATCTATCTGTGCACAGGTGTGTCTTGAGCATTGCACAAGACATGATGTTTGGGGTTTCAGAAGGGAGAATACTAACCCCAAAGCATATGGGATTAGGATTATCAATACACCAGGCAACCAATCAAAGGAACTTTTAAATCTACTGAATGCAGCTGGTCATTCTGTCAGCTATGACATGATTCTAAACGATCTTGAACGCAATTAGTATGTCCCAATACCAACAAACTTAAGTAGGCGCATGGATTCAAAGAGGGTAGAGGTAGGGGTGTTCTCGTACTCTTAATTGCTTAAATTTAAAGCTTATGAGGGAAATATGGTTTATGTCAGGGACGAAGACGGCTCCCAAGTTTGTGCCAGTCCATGACATGAAATGGGATGCTACCTTACTTTCTGTATTGCCTGCTTCCCATGCGGTAACTGACTGTGATAAGTAAGTCCGTTCGCTGGGCATGGCAAGGTGACAGCATGAAAAGCATTTGAGAATAACAGTCAGTGCATCTGATGCATTTAAACCCCACAAAAGACGAGCCCATATGGTTGAATGTTACAGTTCCATCTCCAGAGCACATTTATCCCAAAACTTGCAGATCGGTGCGAGACCCCTACAGCAACCAATTAAAACCAAAGCTGTTGCTGTTAGAACCTATACACAAAGTATGTACGCAGTTGTTGCAATGCAGCTGCAAAGTGTGTGCAACAAGTGAAGACGAGTGCAAATGTAGATCTAATAATATCAATTGTATTCCGTCTTGCGGCTGCGGTTCTACTACATGTGGCAATCCACTGAATGTTGTGGACGAGTCAGATACTGAGGATGAATTGTAAAGAAGGAAACGTATTAATAAGTTAATACTATAAGATATGAAAGATATTAGTTTTCAATTGTATATCTATATATGACATTCGAGATATTTTACAGTCAATATCCTGTTTTAAACTTTATATACGAAAGTTGCATAGGGTGCTTTAGGGACCTGGTCACACATAAAATGCACCTTGTGACCTTTGACCCTGATAATAGACTTCAATTGAGGGAATTAGCCTCTAAAATAAGAAAAGGTCATTTTAAAACTGGTTGATGTTTAAAAGCCCAGGTACGTTTTATCCAATAAAATGTAAACATAAATTTGTAATAACACTTAGGTGATGATTCTGAAATTGCACTTGATGACCTTTGACCCTCTTAATGACCTTTCATGAGATCATAAGAATTGAAACAATGATATACAAATTAAAATAAAGTCACTGATATCGATTAGACAAGGTACAACGAATTCTATCAATGTCAGTCGAAATCAATATTTTATTTGTATAAAATCACCAATTTTATATACACTTAGTGACCTTTTGACCCTTTAGTGACCTTGTGTAGGGTCAGTATGCTTTGTAAATTGGTCGCATTTATTCCAGGAATGTTGGCTGAGTTCGATAAACCAATTTGCTTTTTATTTTGCGAAATAAACATAAATAAAAAAAAAATGCAAAATTAACTCACCACAATATAATGCACTTGATGACCTTTGACCCCCTTTCGTGACCTTATTTGGAGTTTTCCATTTGGGCAACAGGGCAAAATCAAATCAGGAGTGGATGATTATATTGATAAGCCTAGTGGCACCTTATGCCCCAAAAGTGCCCACACTTCGAAAAAAATATCTCTAAAACCACCTGTCTATAGGCAATATGTTCCAGGCAAGATTATTCCAGAAACTAGGTCATAGGTCAAGGTCAGAGTGACCTACATATCACCTTCAAAAGATGCATCCATACACCAAATTTGGGATTCCTACCTCAAAGTCAAATAATATAGGAGATATGCTCCTGACACGATAATTCTAGAAAATAGGTCAAGGTCACAGTGACCCCAAAATGGAATGTAACACTTCATCATCCCAAGATGCATTGATTGCATTCACACACCAAATTTGGAATTCGTACCTCAAATGATATGAGATATGCTCCAGACACGAATATTCTAAAAACTAGGTCAGAGGTCAATGTCACAGTGACACAAAAATGGTATGGGACACTCCGCCATCCCAAGATGCTTCCATACACCAAGTTTGGGATTCCTACCTCAAAGAATATAGGAGATATGCACCGAACACGAAGCGGGACGGTCGGACAGTGATTACTATATGCCTCTCAAAGTTACGTTGGGGGCATAAAAGCACTTTGATCAGCTTGAAAAAAATCAAAAGATGAGCTGCATGCTGGACCACCAGTAACTATGATTACTGGTCAACTGTAACAGCCGTGCTTGACCAGCTAAAAAGTAAGTGAGTATGATCAGGAAATACCACAATCACATACTGCAAACCAACCCATGGCATCGTGAGAAAAAGCCAGAGAACACTAACAGTCACAAAACATCAAGAAGACAATTAAAGCAAATCAACCAGCTCTCTCTTCTTCATCATGATTATTGCAAAACTAGAAAGGACACTAAGTAATGCATGACAAAACAAGGACCAAACACAGAACCCCCACAACAATTACTGGAGGAACATGAATAAATTAATCAACAACAACAGAACCACTGCCTTAGAACCGACAGCAGCCTAAATTGGAGACCCCTCGAGCAAAGGTGGGCAAATGCCCATAATGGTTCATAGAGTTAAGGCAGTACCTCTATATGTCCAGCCCACACATAGTGTCCTGTTATAGCCACTCAATGACTTTTCATCAGATTCAAACCAATTGAAATTACTACTAGAATGCACAGACGATGCGATGCCATCGCAAATCCCTACGCTAAAGCTTTTGACCCCCCCAGCACCCCCAAGTACCACCCCTGGGGCATGACCCCAGCAACAGAATGAAAATTCTGTTCAATATATATTTTCTTTTATTTGCGAGAACACCCACAAAGTTTGGTATAAAAATCTTTGAAACTGACATGGTAACTGAAAGGGGTACTTTCATCTGTGCCCACGCATGGATTTTCTTCAAACTTTGCATATTAATAGCTCATTATATACGAACTATGAAAATGTATCTATCGAATTAGATAGTTAAGAATAAGGCTTAGGAAGCATCTCTGACGTACTCCACCTTTGAGGTGGTACCTGTCTCTAAATTCCCATGTCCTAAATCTATAGTTTTGTTTATTTCTATGATTTGTCATCTAGATTGAATCCAAAATACCATAGACATTATTTTAATACAGTCAAAACTCTTTATAACGTTACTCGTTATAACAGAATATTCAATATCCGACATAAAATTGCTGGGAACGGATCTGTTACCATTAAAATTCCCTCTTTATAACAGAATATTCACTTAACGACACCGACAGTAAATTCTGGTAACAGACATACAATTTCTATTGAAAATAAATTCATTATAACAGAGTTGTTACCATGTGTCAGAAAATTTTGTGATCAGAACAAGGTCTTTTTGCATGAACAGGTTTCTGTCTCAATTGATAAGTGGGAAGCTTTGGCCATTTTGATGTAATATGAAATTGAACTGATGTATACATTTTGAAATAATAGCATTTTAATTCATTTGTACACTATTTTCTTTAACAAAATGATTATTATGTTAAAATCTGGTAATGGTCTGAATTTCTTTATAACAGCAAATTCACTTTAACGCCAAAGATAACTTGGAACAAACAGTGTCGTTATAAAGAGGGTTGACTGTACCAATAAACCATTTTGATAAATTATGGTTACCGTTTTCTGAAGAAGTGATTGTAAAATTTCAAAAAAAAATTCAAAAATTTACAAAACATTCAGCATTCAATTCAAAAGATGGATATGTTCTAGTCTTTGTCAAGATATCATATTATCACAAAAACATGCCATATATATACTGCTGATCTGAGCCAAATATCATGAAAATCCAAAACCGGTAACTTTGTCATTTCCTACCTCTTATGGGTATAGGTCAGTTTTAGCGAAATTAATTATTTAGTTCAAATGAATCAATAACTTGACATAAGGAGGTTGTTTTTTAATCTACTTCCACTTTTCTTAAAGAAAGACATGTTTAGACAATTTTAAATGATTCAATGGTTAGAAATGTCTAAGGTCATGGCCCTGTGTCATGGCACTATTGGGCCAAGACAATGTGTATCACTTCCTCAAGTCCTGCATGATATTGTTTAAGAAATATTATATACTAACAATAAACATGTGAAAACAAGAAGGCTAAATATTTCCTTTACATCCCAACTGAACTAGAGGAACCACATTTTGGTGCCGTGACCAGGATAAAGTGTAACAGAGTCTTATCAAAGGTATCATAAAACAGTGTTCTACATGAATAAGTGAGGTCCAGAAACAAAACTGTATGCCTAGAATATACAGCCAGCTAAAGTATAAATGTTGCTATTTGGTGGAAATCAGCATCAATTTCACAAAACAGAATGAACAGAGAAGATTTAAGCATTAAATTAGCAATACCTTTGAAGCCAAGAGTAATCTGTGACCAAATGGTTAATTTTAACCAATAGGTTTGACAGGGGGTTATTTTTGTGAAGCAGATTTATTAATGAGTCTTACAATTATAAATTCATAGATATAAGGTTCTTCTCCTGTATGAACTGACTTGTCATAAGGTTTCTCTTCTGTATGAATTAGAATTCTTAATAATGTTACATATTAAGTGTAACATTGGCTAGATGTAGTTTTAATGTTAGAAACTAGATGTGTTAAGTACAGGTGTCAACATATTGTATCATTTTGGCTTGTATTATTGTGTAAGCACTTGATTAAATAAAAAGCTGGCACTTAATATCAAAGAATAATGTTTTTTTTTTCTTTTTCCAATCCATAATGGGGGAAAACACTGATCATATCAACTTCTACCAATAAACGTACTAGCATAATGATTCAAACTAAGCAAGTATTCAAGTATGTTTTACACTGAAACATAATTATTGTATTTTTTACATTTCGATGAATTAGGGCCATGTGTTTACATCAAGTTAAAAAATATGTTACCGGTCCTTGAATTTCATGCAATTTGGTCTACATATTCTTAACATATATGGATAGTTTATATGTTGAAATGGTATCTTGACAAAGACCACAACCTGTAAAAATGTAAATTCCAAATTTGACTGAATACAAAATATACAGTCGAAAATTAGGGTACTATGCTATAAAAATGAATGCCCACCCAATACCCTAATACATACAAAGCCATTTTAAGTAACAGCAAACTTATCAATGATATAGCTATTTGATAAAACATGTCTCCGCCCGTAACATGATATGTCAATTACTTTAGAAATGATTATAACTGGGTACCCTAAGGTATTATGGTGATATCATTCATGACGTCATAAATTAGCAATGGAATTGCATAAAAACTCAAACGCACCATAAATATTAAAGTTATACCACAGACAATTAAATAACATAATATTTTCCAAATCCAATTGTGGGCAGACTCCCATGTTAATTTCCCATACCATGCAAGAGCCCCTTTAATGATATTTGACCTTTTTACCTCACCCCAAGGTCACCAGTTTGACCCTAGCATGAAAATTTTACTTGCATTCTGTTCTACTCATCATCCCCCTCAATTTGATATGCCACATGACCATGTTTGAAAAAATTTTTTTTGACCACCCTGGGCACCCCCAGCGCCCCTAAGTCCGACCCCTTGGGCATGACCCAGGCAACAGAATGAAAATCCCGTCTGATATGTTTTGTAATTTTCATTTGTGAGAACACACACAAAGTGTGGTATAAACATCTTTGAAATTGACATGGTAACTGAAATTTAATGATATTTGACCTTTTTAATCTCACCCCAAGGTCACCAGTTTGACCCTAGGATGAAAATTTTACTTGCATTCTGTTCTACTCATCATCCCCGTCAATTTGATATGCCACATGACCATGTTTGAAAAATTTTTTTTTGACCCCCCTGGGCACCCCCAGCGCCCCTAAGTCCGACCCCTTGGGCATGACCCAGGCAACAGAATGAAAATCCCGTCTGATATGTTTTGTAATTTTCATTTGTGAGAACACACACAAAGTGTAGTATAAACATCTTTGAAATTGACATGGTAACTGAAATTTAATGATATTTGACCTTTTTAATCTCACCCCAAGGTCACCAGTTTGACCCTAGGATGAAAATTTTACTTGCGTTCTGTTCTGCTCGTCATCCCTGTCGATTTGATATGCCACATGATCATGTTTGAAAAAAAACAACTTTTGACCCCCTGGGCACCCCCAGGGCCCCTAAGTCAGACCCCTTGGGCTTGACCAAGGCGACAAAATAAAAATCCGTCTGATATGTTTAGTATCTTTCATTTGTGAGAACACACACAAAGTTTGGTATAAACATCTTTGTAATTGAAATTAAATGATATTTGACCTTGGTATAAACATCTTTGAAATTGACATGGTTACTGAAATTTAATGATATTTGACCTTTTTAATCTCACCCCAAGGTCACCAGTTTGACCCTAGGATGAAAATTTTACTTGCATTCTGTTCTACTCATCATCCCCGTCAATTTGATATGCCACATGACCATGTTTGAAAAAATTTTTTTTGACCCCCCTGGGCACCCCCAGCGCCCCTAAGTCCGACCCCTCGGGCATGACCCAGGCAACAGAATGAAAATCCCGTCTGATATGTTTTGTAATTTTCATTTGTGAGAACACACACAAAGTGTGGTATAAACATCTTTGAAATTGACATGGTAACTGAAATTTAATGATATTTGACCTTTTTAATCTCACCCCAAGGTCACCAGTTTGACCCTAGGATGAAAATTTTACTTGCGTTCTGTTCTGCTCGTCATCCCTGTCGATTTGATATGCCACATGATCATGTTTGAAAAAAAACAACTTTTGACCCCCTGGGCACCCCCAGGGCCCCTAAGTCAGACCCCTTGGGCTTGACCCAGGCGACAAAATAAAAATCCCGTCTGATATGTTTAGTATCTTTCATTTGTGAGAACACACACAAAGTTTGGTATAAACATCTTTGTAATTGAAATTAAATGATATTTGACCTTGGTATAAACATCTTTGAAATTGACATGGTAACTGAAATTTAATGATATTTGACCTTTTTAATCTCACCCCAAGGTCACCAGTTTGACCCTAGGATGAAAATTTTACTTGCATTCTGTTCTACTCATCATCCCCGTCAATTTGATATGCCACATGACCATGTTTGAAAAAAAATTTTTTGACCCCCCTGGGCACCCCCAGCGCCCCTAAGTCCGACCCCTTGGGCATGACCCAGGCAACAGAATGAAAATCCCGTCTGATATGTTTTGAAAATTTCATTTGTGAGAACACACACAAAGTGTGGTATAAACATCTTTGAAATTGACATGGTAACTGAAATTTAATGATATTTGACCTTTTTAATCTCACCCCAAGGTCACCAGTTTGACCCTAGGATGAAAATTTTACTTGCGTTCTGTTCTGCTCGTCATCCCTGTCGATTTGATATGCCACATGATCATGTTTGAAAAAAAAACAACTTTTGACCCCCTGGGCACCCCCAGGGCCCCTAAGTCAGACCCCTTGGGCTTGACCCAGGCGACAAAATAAAAATCCCGTCTGATATGTTTAGTATCTTTCATTTGTGAGAACACACACAAAGTTTGGTATAAACATCTTTGTAATTGAAATTAAATGATATTTGACCTTTTGACCCCTCCCCAGGGCCCCAGGGGGCGGGGCCAAAAAAAATTGCTGTTGCACCCCCCATTCATGTGAGTAACTTACACACCAAATTTGGTTGAATTTTGTCCAATGGTTTAGGAGGAGATAGCATTACGGACAGACAGAGGGATGCACGGACGGACGGAGGCGATTACAATATCCCCTTCGCTTTTTAAAAAAAAGCGTGGGGATGATCAATACTCTTTCAGTCCAGTGGTATGTCCTTCCAGAGACTAGTTTGCAAGACCTTAAATATTAAGGCCGCAGTGAGCAAACAGCAACGCTCCAGGCATAAATTGAACAAAATGTGACCCAAAATATTAGGTCTAAGAATGGGACATAACAGAATAAAAACATTCTTAGCCTAATCTTTGGTCTCCCATCCCCCCCCCCCCCCCCCCCCCCCCCCCCCCCCAGTTATCATCCGGATGCCAGACCTGGGAGTGCTATTTTTTTAAAATAGAACTTTTGGCATGGATTTTACTAAAGTATTAAATGCCCTTAACTCCTCTGTGGTATGTAAAGTGAGGTATGGACAGTTTATTTCTAGTCCAATGCACACTTTATCTTGTCGATTAAACATCTCCCATCATTTTTTCAGGCCTCAGCCATCTCTTGGAATGACCCTGCATTGATCTGTCAACAAATTTTTTGACATCATTCAAGTGAAACCAGCAGGTAAAATGCTGTCCAAGGTGGGCTTCTAACAGGTGACTCTGTCCATATCACAACCTTGGAGCAGCTGTATAGTTTAGTGACCACTTACCCTATCAAACTGGGGATTGTGGGTTCGCCCCCAGCTTCACCAGCCTTTCAGATGAAACTTTAAGCTGTGTTCCCATTGGTTGGATGCTAATTACAAACACATACCTACAGACACGTAACAGGTTTTATCTGGATTCATCTGTTCAAATTAGCCTCCTCAGGCACCATATCTCTAACCATTTTACAGTAATAATGTTTATAAATTTGTTTAATTCTCTGTTAATTAGGAGCATGATGAGACATTTAGGTCCAAATGAGCAAAAAAAATTAGGGTAAAATTGTGAATACATGTATCTACTAATCCATCCGTTTTAATTATCCCCACGCTTTTTTAAAAAGTGAAGGGGATATTGTTATCGCCTCAGTCCGTCTGTCGTTCTGTCCGTCTGTCCGTTTTGCTATCTCCTCTTAAACCATTGGACAATATTCAACCAAATTTGGTGTGTGAGTTACTCTCATGCATGTGGTGCGCAACAGCAGATTTTTTTGGGCCCCGCCCCCTGGGGCCCTGGGGAGGGGTCAAAAGGTTAATTTCATTATCCCCACGCTTTTTTAAAAAGCGAAGGGGATATTGTTATCGCGTCCTTCTCTGTCTTTGTGTCTGTCCGTCATTATGCTATCTCCTCCTTAATCATTGGAGCAAATTCAACCAAATTTGGTCTGTGAGTTACTCAAATAAATGGGGCGCGCAACAGCAAATGTTTTTTGGCCCCGCCCCCCTGGGGCCCTGGGGAGGGGTCAAAAGGTCAAATATCATTTAATTTCAATTACAAAGTCAATTTCAAAGATTCTTATACCAAACTTTGTGCGTGTTCTCCCAAATGAAAGATACAAAACATATCAGGTGGGATCTTGATTCTGTCACCTGGGTCATGCCCTTGGGGTTGGACTTGGGGGTGCTTAGGGGCCAAAATCAAATTTTGTCCTGCTGTCTTTCAGTTTTGCTATCTCCTCCTAAACCATTTGACGTAATTCAATCAAATTTGGTGTGTAAGTTATTCCAATGTATGGGGCGTGCAACAGCAAATGTTTTTTGGTCCCGCCCCCCGGGGCCCTGGGGAGGGGTCAAAAGGTCAAATATTTAATTTCAATTACAAAGTCAATTTCAAAGATCTTTATACCAAACTTTGTATGTGTTCTCTGAAATGAAAGATGCAAAACACATCGGACGGGATTTTCTTTCTGTTGCCAGGGTCATGCCCCAGGGGTGGGACTTTGGGCGCAGGGGGTGCGCAGGTGGTTTAAAAAAAATTTCAAACATGGTCATGTGGCATATCAAATCGACAAGGATGACGAGCAGAACAGAATGCAAGTAAAATTTTCATCCTAGGGTCAAACTGGTGACCTTGGGGTGAGGTCATATATTAAAATTTGGTGACTATGTCAATTTCAAAGATTTTTATACCAAACTTTGTGTTCTCATAAATGAAAGATACAAAATATTTCAGAAAAGATTTTTATTCTTTCACCTGGGTCATGCCCCAGTGATGGGACTTTGGGGGCACTGGGGTGCCCAGGGGGGTCAATTTTTTTTCAAACATGGTCATGTGGCATATCAAATCGACAGGGATGACCGGCAGAATAGAATACAAGTAACCTTTTCATTCTAGGGTCAAACTGGTGACCTTGGGGCGAGGTCAAAAGGTCAAATATCATTAACATGTCATTTTCAAAGATTTTTATACCAAACTTTGTGTGTTCTCACAAATAAAAGATAGAAAAAATATTGAATAGAATTTTCATTCTGTTGCTAGGGTCATGCCCCGGGGTGGGACTGGGGGTGCTGGGGGAGTCTAGTTTCAATTACAAAGTCAACTTCAAAGATTTTTATACCAAACTTTGTGTGTGTTCTCAGAAATGAAAGATACAAAACATATCAGACAGGGTTTTATTCTGTCGCCTGAGCATGCCCTGGGTGCTTAGGGGCTAAAAATCAAATTCAGGCCTGCTGCCTTCCGTTATGCTATCTCCTCCTAGACCATTGGACGAAACCAACCAAATTTGGTGTGTGAGCTACTCTGATGAATGGGGCGCACAACGCAATTGTTTTTTTTGCCCCGCCCCCTAGGGCCCTGGTATGGGGTCAAAAGATCAAATATCATTTAATTTCAATTACAAAGTCAATTTCAAAGATTTTTATACCAAACTTTGTGTGTGTTCTCACATATGAAAGATACAAAACATATCAGACATGGTTTTATTCTGTCGCCTGGGTCATGCCCTAGGGATGGGACTTGGGGTGCTTAGGGGTAAAAAAATCAAATTCCTCCCTGCTGTCTGTCCGTTATGTTTCTCCTCCTAAACCATTGGATGCAATTCAACTAAATTTGGTGTGTGAGTTACTCACATGAATGGGGCGTGCAACGACAAAATTTATTTTTGCCCCTTCCCTTGGGGCCCTGGGGAGGGGTCAAAAGGTCAATTAACATTTAATTTCAATTACAAAGTCAATTTAAAAGATTTTTATTCCAAACTTTTTGTGTGTTCTCACCAATGAAAGATGTGACCTTGGGGTGAGGTAAAAGGTCAAATGTCATTAAATTTCGGTTACCATGTCAATTTCAAAGATTTTTATACCAAACTTTGTGTGTGTTCTCACAAATGAAAGATACAAAACAAATCGAACAGGTTTTTTATTCTGTCGCCTGGGTCATGCCCCAGGGGTGGGACTTTTGGGGCACTGGGGGTGCCAAGGGGGTCAATTTTTTTTTTTTTTAACATGCTCATGTGGCATATTAAATGGATGGGGATGACAAGCAGAACAGAATGCAAGTAACATTTTCATCCTAGGGTCAAACTGGTGACCTTGGGGTGAGGTCAAAAGGTCAAATATCATTTACATGTCAATTTCAAAGATTTTTATACCAAACTTTGTGTGTACTCACAAATAAAAGATACAAAACATATCTGACAGGATTTTTATTCTATCACCTGGGTCATGCCCTGGGGGGTGGACTTGGAGGTGCTTAGGGGCCAAAATCAAATTCCATCCTGCTGTCTGTCCGTTATGCTATCTCCTCCTAAACCATTTGATGAAATTCAATCAAATTTGGTATGTGAGATACTGCTATGAATGGGGCATGCAACAGCAATATTTGTTTTGGCCCCGCCCCCTGGGGCCCTGGGGAGGGGTCAAAAGGTCAAATATCATTTAATTTCAATTACAAAGTCAATTTCAAAGAATTTTATACCAAAATTTGTGTGTGTTCTTACAAAAAAAGATACAAATTATATCAGACAGGATTTTCAATCTGTTGCCTATGTCATGCCCCAGGGGTGGGACTTTAGGGCTCTAGAGGTGCCCAGGTGGTCAAAAACTTATTTTTTCAAACATGGTCATGTGGCATATCAAATCGACAAGAATGACGAGCAGAACAGAATGCAAGTAAAATTTTCATCCTATGGTTGAACTGGTGACCTTGGGGTGAGGTCAAAGGTCAAATATCATTAAATTTTGGTTATGTCAATTTCAAAGATTTTTATACCAAACTTTTTGTGTGTTCTCACAAATGAAAGATACAAAACATATCAGACGGGATTTTTATTCTGTCGCCTGGGTCATGCCCCAGGGGTGGGACTTTGGGGCACTGGGGGTGCCCAGGGGGTCATTTTTTTTTTCAAAACTGGTCATGTGGCATATCAAATTGACAGGGATGACAAGCAGAACAGAATTATAAGTAACCTTTTCATCTTAGGGTCAAACTGGTGACCTTGGGGCAAGGTCAAAAGGTCAAATATCATTAACATGTCAATTTCAAAGATTTTTATACCAAACTTTGTGTGTTCTCACAAATAAAAGATAAAAAACATATTGAACAGAATTTTCAATCTGTTGCTAGGGTCATGCCCCGGGGTGGGACTTGAAGTGCTGGGGGAGTCAAAAACTTAAGCGTGGGGATTTGTGATGGAGCCCCATTGACTGTGCGCTCTAGTATGAGTTTTGGCTGCCTAAATAATATACCTGCATAATTCATGGGATAAAGTTTTCAGGATTAATCCTGAAATCAGGATTTTGAGACTTTCCATAGAAAGTCAGACTCAAAATGCTGAATTAGGAAGATAGTAATAGCTTCTCTAATTAATTTTTAGATTCTCTAAGCTCAAATCGTCATTTAAATTTGAAACTAGAATGTGCAGTCGATGGGGGGCCATCGCAAATCCCCACGCTAAAGTTTTTGACCCCCAGCACCCCCAAGTCCCTACCCTGGGGCATGGCCCAGCAACAGAATAAAAATTCTGTTCAATATATTTTCTTTTATGTGTGAGAACACGCACAAAGTTTGGTAGAAAAATCTTTGAAATTGACATGGTAACTGAAACTTAATGATATTTGACCTTTTGACCTCACCCCAAGGTCACCAGTTTGACCCTAGGATGTAAATTTTACTTGCATTCTGTTCTGCTCGTCATCCCCATCAATTTGATATGCCACATGACCATGTTTGAAAAAACTAATTTTTTTTTGACCCCCTGGGTACCCCAGCGCCCCTAAGTCCAACCCCTCGGGCATGACCCAGGCGACAAAATGATTATCCAGTCTGATATGTTTTGTATCTTTCATTTGTGAGAACACACACAAAGTGTGTGAGTTACTCTCATGCATGTGGTGCGCAACAGCAGATTTTTTGGGCCCTGCCTCTGGGGCCCTGGGGAGGGGTCAAAAGGTCAAATATCATTTAATTTCAATTACAAAGTCAATTTCAAAGAATTTTTTACCAAAATTTGTGTGTGTTCTTACAAAAAAAGATACAAAAAATATCAGACGGGATTTTCAATCTGTTACCTAGGTCATGCCCCAAGGGTGGGACTTTAGGGCTCTAGAGGTGCCCAGGTGGTCAAAAACTTATTTTTTCAAACATGGTCATGTGGCATATCAAATCGACAAGAATGACGAGCAGAACAGAATGCAAGTAAAATTTTCATCCTATGGTTGAACTGGTGACCTTGGGGTGAGGTCAAAGGTCAAATATCATTAAATTTTGGTTATGTCAATTTCAAAGATTTTTATACCAAACTTTTTGTGTGTTCTCACAAATGAAAGTCTAAGATACAAAACATATCAGACTGGATTTTTATTCTGTCGCCTGGGTCATGCCCCAGGGGTGGGACTTTGGGGCACTGGGGGTGCCCAGGGGGTCAATTTTTTTTTTCAAAACTGGTCATGTGGCATATCAAATTGACAGGGATGACGAGCAGAACAGAATTAAAAGTAACCTTTTCATCTTAGGGTCAAACTGGTGACCTTGGGGCAAGGTCAAAAGGTCAAATATCATTAACATGTCAATTTCAAAGATTTTTATACCAAACTTTGTGTGTTCTCACAAATAAAAGATAAAAAACATATTGAACAGAATTTTCAATCTGTTGCTAGGGTCATGCCCCGGGGTGGGACTTGGGGGTGCTGGGGGAGTCAAAAACTTAAGCGTGGGGATTTGTGATGGAGCCCCATTGACTGTGCGCTCTAGTATGAGTTTTGGCTGCCTAAATAATATACCTGCATAATTCATGGGATAAAGTTTTCAGGATTAATCCTGAAATCAGGATTTTGAGACTTTCCATAGAAAGTCAGACTCAAAATGCTGAATTGGGAAGATAGTAATAGCTTCTCTAATTAATTTTTAGATTCTCTAAGCTCAAATCGTCATTTAAATTTGAAACTAGAATGTGCAGTCGATGGGGGGCCATCGCAAATCCCCACGCTAAAGTTTTTGACCCCCCAGCACCCCCAAGTCCCTACCCTGGGGCATGGCCCAGCAACAGAATAAAAATTCTGTTCAATATATTTTCTTTTATGTGTGAGAACACACACAAAGTTTGGTAGAAAAATCTTTGAAATTGACATGGTAACTGAAATTTAATGATATTTGACCTTTTGACCTCACCCCTAGGTCACCAGTTTGACCCTAGGATGTAAATTTTACTTGCATTCTGTTCTGCTCGTCATCCCCGTCAATTTGATATGCCACATGACCATGTTTGAAAAAAAAAAATTTTTTTTGACCCCCTGGGTACCCCAGCGCCCCTAAGTCCAACCCCTCAGGCATGACCCTGGCGACAGAATGATTATCCAGTCTGATATGTTTTGTATCTTTCATTTGTGAGAGCACACACAAAGTGTGTGAGTTACTCTCATGCTTGTGGTGCGCAACAGCAGATTTTTTGGGCCCTGCCCCCTGGGGCCCTGGGGAGGGGTCAAAAGGTCAAATATCATTTAATTTCAATTACAAAGTCAATTTCAAAGAATTTTTTGCCAAAATTTGCGTGTGTTCTCACAAATAAAAGATAAAAAACATATTGAACAGAATTTTCAATCTGTTACTAGGGTCATGCCCCGGGGTGGGACTTGGGGGTGCTTGGGGAGTCAAAAACTTAAGCGTGGGGATTTGTGATGGAGCCCCATCGACTGTGCGCTCTAGTATGAGTTTTGGCTGCCTAAATAATATACCTGCATAATTCATGGGATAAAGTTTTCAGGATTAATCCTGAAATCAGGATTTTGAGACTTTCCATAGAAAGTCAGACTCAAAATGCTGAATTAGGAAGATAGTAATAGCTTCTCTAATTAATTTTTAGATTCTTTAAGCTCAAATCGTCATTTAAATTTGAAACTAGAATGTGCAGTCGATGGGGGGCCATCGCAAATCCCCACGCTAAAGTTTTTGACCCCCAGCACCCCCAAGTCCCTACCCTGGGGCATGGCCCAGCAACAGAATAAAAATTCTGTTCAAAATATTTTTTTTTATGTGTGAGAACACACACAAAGTGTGGTAGAAAAATCTTTGAAATTGACATGGTAACTGAAACTTAATGATATTTGACCTTTTGACCTCACCCCAAGGTCACCAGTTTGACCCTAGGATGTAAATTTTACTTGCATTCTGTTCTGCTCGTCATCCCCATCAATTTGATATGCCACATGACCATGTTTGAAAAAACTATTTTTTTTTTGACCCCCTGGGTACCCCAGCGCCCCTAAGTCCAACCCCTCGGGCATGACCCAGGCGACAGAATGATTATCCAGTCTGATATGTTTTGTATCTTTCATTTGTGAGAACACACACAAAGTGTGTGAGTTACTCTCATGCATGTGGTGCGCAACAGCAGATTTTTGGGCCCTGCCCCCTGGGGCCCTGGGGAGGGGTCAAAAGGTCAAATATCATTTAATTTCAATTACAAAGTCAATTTCAAAGAATTTTTTACCAAAATTTGTGTGTGTTCTTACAAAAAAAGATACAAAAAATATCAGACGGGATTTTCAATCTGTTACCTAGGTCATGCCCCAAGGGTGGGACTTTAGGGCTCTAGAGGTGCCCAGGTGGTCAAAAACTTATTTTTTCAAACATGGTCATGTGGCATATCAAATTGACAAGAATGACGAGCAGAACAGAATGCAAGTAAAATTTTCATCCTATGGTAGAACTGGTGACCTTGGGGTGAGGTCAAAGGTCAAATATCATTAAATTTTGGTTATGTCAATTTCAAAGATTTTTATACCAAACTTTTTGTGTGTTCTCACAAATGAAAGTCTAAGATACAAAACATATCAGACGGGATTTTTATTCTGTCGCCTGGGTCATGCCCCAGGGGTGGGACCTTTGGGCACTGGGGGTGCCCAGGGGGTCAATTTTTTTTTTCAAAACTTGTCATGTGGCATATCAAATTGACAGGGATGACGAGCAGAACAGAATTATAAGTAACCTTTTCATCTTAGGGTCAAACTGGTGACCTTGGGGCAAGGTCAAAAGGTCAAATATCATTAACATGTCAATTTCAAAGATTTTTATACCAAACTTTGTGTGTTCTCACAAATAAAAGATAAAAAACATATTGAACAGAATTTTCAATCTGTTGCTAGGGTCATGCCCCGGGGTGGGACTTGGGGGTGCTGGGGGAGTCAAAAACTTAAGCGTGGGGATTTGTGATGGAGCCCCATTGACTGTGCGCTCTAGTATGAGTTTTGGCTGCCTAAGTAATATACCTGCATAATTCATGGGATAAAGTTTTCAGGATTAATCCTGAAATCAGGATTTTGAGACTTTCCATAGAAAGTCAGACTCAAAATGCTGAATTGGGAAGATAGTAATAGCTTCTCTTATTAATTTTTAGATTCTCTAAGCTCAAATCGTCATTTAAATTTGAAACTAGAATGTGCAGTCGATGGGGGGCCATCGCAAATCCCCACGCTAAAGTTTTTGACCCCCCAGCACCCCCAAGTCCCTACCCTGGGGCATGGCCCAGCAACAGAATAAAAATTCTGTTCAATATATTTTCTTTTATGTGTGAGTACACGCACAAAGTTTGGTAGAAAAATCTTTGAAATTGACATGGTAACTGAAATTTAATGATATTTGACCTTTTGACCTCACCCCAAGGTCACCAGTTTGACCCTAGGATGTAAATTTTACTTGCAATCTGTTCTGCTCGTCATCCCCGTCAATTTGATATGCCACATGACCATGTTTGAAAAAACTAATTTTTTTTTGACCCCCTGGGTACCCCAGCGCCCCTAAGTCCAACCCCTCGGGCATGACCCAGGCGACAGAATGATTATCCAGTCTGATATGTTTTGTATCTTTCATTTGTGAGAACACACACAAAGTGTGTGAGTTACTCTCATGCATGTGGTGCGCAACAGCAGATTTTTTGGGCCCTGCCCCCTGGGGCCCTGGGGAGGGGTCAAAAATCATTTAATTTCAATTACAAAGTCAATTTCAAAGAATTTTTTACCAAAATTTGTGTGTGTTCTTACAAAAAAAGATACAAAAAATATCAGACGGGATTTTCAATCTGTTACCTAGGTCATGCCCCAGCGGTGGGACTTTAGGGCTCTAGAGGTGCCCAGGTGGTCAAAAACTTATTTTTTCAAACATGGTCATGTGGCATATCAAATCGACAAGAATGACGAGCAGAACAGAATGCAAGTAAAATTTTCATCCTATGGTTGAACTGGTGACCTTGGGGTGAGGTCAAAGGTCAAATATCATTAAATTTTGGTTATCATGTCAATTTCAATGTCAACACACAAAGTTTGATATAAAAATCTTTGAAACTTACATCGTAACCAAATTTAATGATACTTTACCTTTGACCTCATCCCAAGGTCACCAGTTTGACCCTTGGATGAAAATTTTACTTGCATTCTGTTCTGCTCGTCATCCCTGTCAATTTGATATGCCACATGACCATGCTTGAAAAAAATAAATTTTTTACCACTTGGGCACCCCCAGCGCCCCTAAGTCCAACATATCAGGCATGACCCAGGCGACAGAATGATTATCCAGTCTGATATGTTTTTTATCTTTCATTTGTGAGAACACACACAAAGTGTGGTATACAAATCTTTGAGATTGACGTGGTAACTAAAATTTAATGATATTTGACCTTTTGACCTCACCTCAAGGTCACCAGGTTGACCCCAGGATGAAAATTTTACTTGCATTCTGTTCTGCTTGTCATCCCCGTCGATATGATATGCCACATGATCATGTTTGAAAAAAAACAACTTTTGACCCCCTGGGCACCCCCAGGGCCCCTAAGTCCGACCCCTTGGGCTTGACCCAGGCGACAAAATAAAAATCCCGTCTGATATGTTTTGTATCTTTCATTTGTGAGAACACACACAAAGTTTGGTATAAAAATCTTTGAAATTGACTTTCTAATTGAAATTAAATGATATTTGACCTTTTGACCCCTTCCCAGGGCCCCAGGGGGCGGGGCCAAAAAAAAAATTGCTGTTGCACACTCCATTCATGTGAGTAACTCACACACCAAATTTGGTTGAATTTCATCCAATGGTTTAGGAGGAGATAGCATAACAGACAGACGGACGGACGGAGGTGATTGCAATATCCCCTTCGCTTTTTTAAAAAAGCGTGGGGATAATGATTCGTTTTTGTAGACATCCGCAATTTTTTAACTTTAAATTTCTAAAGTTCAGGATTTAGGAATTTTGGAACTTCCACCCATGATAATATACTGTATGTTTTGATTTAGAAATAAGAAAATTGTGTTTCATTTCATACTATTGATTATCTAGGGACCTGATGATGAAACATCAGTAGGATCCATAGACAGAGGGTTCGATGATGGAAGAAGAGAATGACATACTGATTGATGATGATGAAAGTTTGGCCAGTCCTCATCAAAATGGTTGGGGTAATACAAGGTAATTGTCTTTCTTTTTTTAGGATAAAACATACATGTGGCTCTAGTTTCCTTGCCTAAGGTAAATGTTCTAAATCTTCCTCTTTTGTTCTCAACTAAAATGTTTGTGATCAGGGCTGGAATTCACAAGATGTCAGAATTGCAAACAGGGAAGACAATGATCACGGGGGTAATACCAATTTCGCTATTTTTGCTAGCGACCCGGACGGTACTGCGTAAAGCTGCTATCGACCGAGGAGTACGGCTTGCGACCGGTCGGTACGGCTGTCGGTATAGGGGGGTCTCGAGTTGAACGCTTCTGGAGGGGTCATAGCGTAAGTTTTATCGTCTTCACACGCTATAGAGTTTTTTCAAGAGGACGTGTGCTATTTGTCTGATTAATTATTTAGAGTTTGTGACTAAGAAAAACACTATAAATCACAGGTTCTCGCGAAAAATCCAGTTTTCATAGATTATCATTAATCTAACGTATTAAGAATGATGCAAAAACAACGAAACGCCCTATATATGTTATTTGTCATTTGAGCTTCTTCAATCAAGTGCGAATGGCATATTTTTTGCACTATGGGAGATTTTATGGACCCTAGAAAAATGCCATGATACGGCTGTCAACTACCAGTGATACGGCTGTCGAGAATTTCATATTCTGAATGATACGGCTGTCGACTAGATATGAAAAATAGCCATCATGCACTGGGCTTAAAAAACACGATTTATTCTATGGCTATAACTGAAATTTGTTTTTTCAGGCAATTTCCACTAGCAGCAATGAACAAAATTGTAGGTTTTATGCGGATTGGTATCTAAAAGGCGCAACATTCACAAATAATAACTACATTCCATCTCTCCCATATATCTAAATCCACACAGCAGGTCAGTGAAGCAAACTCATAGGTTAAGATAGACTTTGAGCGTAAAATTGTAAACATTTTCTAATACATCAGTTTTAACATACGTTTCGGTGCTCAAAAGAAGCGTCTCAATGAGACGGTTATTTTAGAGTACCAACAGCATATGAGCCGTGACATGTGATTTCCAATAATGTGGCATTTTGACAAGTATAGACTCAGACAATCCTGTGCAGCCTCCTTTTAAGCGTAGAAATTCCAAATGATGTTCGGTCTGTAGCTTAATAGTAATAGAATACTCAAGCGACCAGCAAAGGCTCTGATCAGTCTGCGCGTATGTACAGGCCGGTCAGAGCCTTTGCTGGTCGCACAAACCACATTGTTGGAAATCCCATGCCGCGGCTCAATTATGTTTTGGTTGAGAAATTAGAAAAAATATTTTGGTTACCCTTTATAAACTTAAAACATGGCCCAGAATTACAATGCCTCCTTATTGTTAAGGAAGACTTAAGTATTGATATTTCAACATGCTATATATTAAATGCTAAATAAATTGACAGGATCGGTGCATTACTTGTGGTCAAAGATATCTTTGTGAGCTACAGAAAAAGTGAAACTTTTTTGTTTTTACTCAGTTTGAAACGTTATTTTTGTCATCCTAAACAATCAATACTTAATAAAACTGCAAAGTCTTTGTTAGAGGAATAGGATTGCAAATATGTGTAGAAACTCTTGAAGAATAATGTTGGGAAAACATGGCACTTCAAGTTTAAATCGAAAAACGAAAGAAAACAAATATTAAGGCTAGGTGAGCCTTTTCGAAAAATTAACGTTGGCGTAAAGCATTTTTGAGGGGGCGGGATGAGCACAGAAGTTCAAGCCTTTGTGGAGTGAGCACATTTCTCAACAAATTATCTCCTGCACAACACGCTTATTTGAAAAAAGCGAGCATCCATTTACAAAATGTAAGGTTAAAATAATTGCATACGCGGATCCAGATTGTTGCTTCAAGGGGAGTGGACCAGGTGTTTCGCTGGCGGACGGAAGAATGCTGGTTGGACAGCTTTTTTAATTGTCGGGGGGTGCGGGGAGGGGGGAGGGGAGGGGGTCAATACCTGTATTCCTAAGCAAACCTACATCCCTGTGATCTGCCAAGACGCGCACGCGCGTGTGTGTGTGTTTGTCTGTGTATGTAGGGTGTCCGGAACCCCATTCCCCTCCTCTTGATCCGTATATATTGGACACATGTGATTTGTTTGTGCTACTATGTCACATGCTAGGGATGCCGTCTATAAGAGTGAAATTATCGGGGTTGCTGTACATTCATGCGCACTTCCAGAGGGGGAGGGGTGCGGACCCATGGGAAATCACAGTACTATAGGGTTCCTTAGCAATACTGGTTCGGAGCCCACTAAAACTCGCATAGCTACGAAGTCAGCATTTATTAATGTTGGGCCACAATCGGCCGGCCAGCAAAACGCCATTTCAATGGCGAAACCGCTGTAGGGCCGATAATAGCCCGCTCTCCAGACAAACGTTTCTGGATCCGCGCAATACATTTTAAGAGAAATTTCTTTTGCAGTATAACGGAACTTTTGATAAACCCACCTACAAGTTCCAGCTTTTACAAAAAAATGGCCTACGCAAAGCTTATACAAATTGTTATTGTCTTGAGCAAGGGCAACGTTGGTTTATGATAGACAGACATATATTCATCAATGCAGACAGGCTAGCCAGGACCTCTTAGAACCTGAACTATATCGATGGTCCAAAATCCCAACCACTTTCTTTTTTTGTATTCGACCATTCGGAACGTTTTGACATTGGAACGAGTTTGGCAAAATGGTTTGTGATAGACAGAAACACAGACAGACAGGCAGGGGCATGGTTAAGTGATTTAACCAGCTAAGCTTCTCTCCTAGCTACCCTGGTGGTCTCAATTGTAAGACTCCTTCCGCTGTTTACTCTGGCAGGGACTATAGGTATACCCACTCACTGTCCGTCCGTTCATCTGTCTGTCCGCTGTAATCTAGAACCTGAGATAACTAAAAAAACTATTCAAACTCGCTTCATGAAACTTGGTATGTGATTAAGTGGCAATATGCTAATTATGAACGTTATTTTTCGCCGTTGCAAGAACATTGCGTTTACTATGGTAACAGAAATAGTCAAATTGTTGCGAAAACAAACTTATCCCAGATAAAAGCTAGCTTGATGAAACTTGGTATGTGAACAGGTGCTGGTTATGCACGTCATTTTTGACGTCACATAAAATTGATTGTGGTGTGGTTGCTATGGTAACAAAAATTGCCAAAATGGTGTATCGGTAGGTGGTGACTCACGCGTTGGTGACAACACCTGCGCTTGTTGTTTTATTTTTTTTTTTTTTTTTTTTTTTTTTTTTTTTAAACCAACTCGGGCCAGTAAAGTAAATCAGAGGTCTAGGCTGATTTCAAAAGAAAAGTAGATGTCAAAAATCAAGATTAGCCTTTATTCACATTCATATTCATAGTGTTTTGACTAGAGGAGTCCCTATAAGCAGTCACAAATGTGGCAATACCACACGCGTCACACTTCCAGTTACATGCAAACGAGCCAAACTTCGATAGTATCCCAGCCACTGGGCGTAGACAACTATATCCTTGTAATAAATTAGGACTGATTAGATTGATTGATTGACGTTAAAATAATTCTCATTCCAAGACCATTGTTCATGTACATGTTTGTTATCCTTCTTCTCATTATAAAGCTTGACTGATTTGACATCTTCCCGTAAATTGTGTTTATTTAAGAAATGAATTCAATTTTTTGAAGGTTCATGGAATCATGAATACTTCGGTTCTCTTGCAAAGTTAACCTTTTGGAAGGTTCATGGAATCATGAATACTTCGGTTCTCTTGCAAAGTTAACGTTAACTTTGCAAGAGAACCGAAGTATTCATGATTCCATGAACCTTCCAAAAATTGAATTTATTACTTATATTTACATTTTGTATTATCAGTCAAGTATCAGTTTTCAATTTTCACCTTACTTGACTGGTTTTCCAGATATTTTGAATTAAATCAGACATAACGTAGGGTTTGGATTAGCCAAAACGCCAAATTTCCGCGCTTAACGTCATGGCGATACGTGTTCAACGTCACGCAAACGTCAGTAAACAAGCAACGTTATTGGATGGACTTGACGTTAGCCCGCTCAAATGGCGCGTATGTGGGTGTCGCTTAAAGCGATTCGTTCATGAAGGTATGAACCGCATCTCAAATGTAAAGGTTCATTTAAAGACTCGCAGTGGAAATGTAAATATTGCTAATATAATAGGCTAGGCTTGAAACTGTATAGTTTACGTCTAATTATATTTCGGTTCTGCTCTGTTCTGTGTCTCTTCAGGTTAAAGCACTAGTTGTGCACATCCCTGGATTTTCGGTGACTTACTTGGCTACTATGTATGTCAACCAGATGTAGGAATACTGGCCAACATGAAACAAATCAAGGTGCAAAATTACATTGAGAAAGAGCTAAAAATGTAATAGAAACAAATAAAACTTATCAAAATAAATCTACTTCAATAGTGTTCGAAGCTGTCTTAGTGAAGAAACTCTGTTCTGACGTCGCTCCAATAGCGAATAAAGAATATCTCCATGGCACGAGAAAATGTTAGTTTCACAAGGTATTATTATTAAGTGATTATCGGGGGGGGGGGGGGGGGGGGGGGGGGGGGGGGGGGGGGGGGGAATTGACGTGTACACCAAAAAGCACGGGCGTACAACTCGGGCAGCGTGGGACAGGATGCTCTACCAGGACCCTTGCATCTGCTGGTTCAAAATGTTGCGATACCACCAAAAATCCTAAAATGACCCGAAAAGAAGAAGCCCAATTTTTACCCCACCCCCCCACACACATACCTGGGCAGGCGCAAAACACAAAGGATCGGTATTTGAAAAATGCTTCCTATCAGAGGTAATCACCCCCATCACCCTAAAACAAAATTTGCCCCTTATCCCCCCCACACAAAAATATATCAGACCCCCTACGCCCTACCCCCCCCCCCCTCTGCGTGCTTTACCATAACATAGACTCGTCTGATCAATGGCGGGTCCAGGGGGATTCAGGGGGTTCGCTTTGAACCAAATTTATTTCATTTTCATGAAGAATTTTCAGAAAAACTATCAGGTAAAGGTACCAAATCCCCCCCCCCCCCCCTCTATGAAATTTGAACCCCTATCAAGAAATCCAGGATCCGCACTTGCTGATCTGCCTAGCAGGCACACATCGCTGACTCAACATATAATCAACATTGATTCAATCCCATACATTGAATCAATGTTGAGTCAAGGTTATGTGCCTGCTTGGTGATCACCGGTATATACTCAGATGGGATAACCGCGAGAATATTACGGTTTATAGAGGCTTTGCAGCATACATCAGGCACAAACCAAGAAAAGGGTCATTCAGCGTCTCTATTGTCGCATGTTCAGCCCGAACAGGCAGGTTTAGATTAATAATTTTTGGAGAGTAAAATATTATCTACCTGTTTAAACATACGTTGGTGCTCTAAATAACTGTCTCATTGAAACGGTTCTTTTGAGTACCCACAACAAATATTTCGATCGAGAAATAAGAAAATTAATTTTATGCTACGCAGTCTTAACAAAATGTCTGAACACTGGTCACATTGGCAGAAGTTTCTGTTTATTTGTTTGATTTGATTCAACACTTTTTCAGTTATGTCTGGACGGGTCTTCTTTGGTTGAACCAATACTAATCAGGATTAATGTGACTTGCTCAAGGACACAACGCCAGTGAGGCTCGAACCCGCAGCCCTTCAGTCTCTAGACATGCACATTACCACTGAGCCATTGCACTCCCAGCAATTTCGAATGAGAATGTGCAAATGCACACACGTCTAAGCAGTTGCTGTACCTATATGCAAAAACTGCCGTTTTCCGCTTTACATTTAACATGCAGGAGTAAGTGAGCATGGTCAGGAAATACCACAATCACACAATGCAGACTTACCCACAGCTACACGAGGAAGAGCCGCAGAACACAGTCACATGACATAGGGAAGACAATTAAACCAAAGCAACCATCTCTCTCTTCCTCGTCAATATAATTGCAAAGCTAGAAAACACATGACTGATTATGCATATTAATAGTTCCTTACAAGCTGTAGTCCAATATGTTAATCCAAACGGCTCGTACCAATCACAGTGGCGGCTCAGATTGGTACAGCGTTGGACTGGGGATCCAATGGTAGATAGTTCGAGAGTCGTCAGAGACAGCGAGCTATTTCCTTGAGCCAGACACTATTACCGCTGTTTAGTGCTAGTTCAACCCAGGAAGACCGGAAATGGTCCAAGTATGACTAAAAAACTGTTGACAGGGTCCTAAAACATGACCACAAACTAAATGACGTAGAAAGTTAGATTTTTCAGTGTTAAACTGTTAATTTTCCAGCAACGAAATCTGTTTATATTCTCGTTGAATCGTCGACATCCGTATCCAGTAAACGGCGACAACCGTACCCAGCAAATTTACTGTTGGTCGACAGCAGTATCACAAAAAATATAAAAATACCACAGAGGCATATAACAACATGCACATTCACAGATTAAAGGTAATCATGTAAGTTTATGATATATCTGCATCATATCGCCTCGATTTGCAAATTTTCTTGGGAATACTGATTTTATTTAGTTTTTGGTGAATATCCGTTGAAGTACGCCCAGCGTTAAAACAGGCTAATAGCCAGGCCTGCAAATCATTTAGAACAATAGCAAGCTATCCAAGAAACGGTTTAAACACCAAAATGTAGGAACACACACTAAATTAGCACACTTACCGTCGAATTTGATGGTTTGTTTATCTGTCGACAGCAGTACCGACCGGTCGCAAGCCGTACTCCTCGGTCGATAGCAGCTTTACGCAGTACCGTCCCGGTCGCCAGCAAAAATAGCGAAATTGGTATTACCCCCGTGATGATCTGGATCTCCGCTGTTTGTCTATGCCTTTTTGGCAAGCAACTAGTGTTCAAAATTTAAGGACATTAAAATTGAAAATCAATCGAAAATTCTGTTTCTAACTAATTTTGATCTACGCTCGTCGATAATATTAACCCATATCATATATCCTGTGTCTGAGATGCCAACTGATCAAGGCTACACTGTATTTCACTCTGCATGACATGTACATTGTAAACATTTGCTAATAACTGGACTCATGTAATGAGAGTTGAACATAAAAATGTACAGTATGATAAAGGTTAAAGAAGGGCTTCTTCAAAGATTACTTTTAGCTTTTTGTATAATTCATACTTACCCCAATATTTTTGGCATGTAATAGATACCACATATATGAGCCGCAACATGAGATTTCCAACAATGTGGTATGTGCGACCAGCAAAGCCTCAGATCAGCCTGCGCTTACGCGCAGACTGATCAGAGCCTTTGCTAGTTGCTTAGATATTCTATGACTGTTAAGCTACTGACCGAACACCATTTGGATTTAAGCTTAAAAGGAGATTGCACAGGCTTGTCTGAGTCTACACTTGTCAAAATGCCACATAATGTTGGAAATCACATGTCACTGCTCATATGTTTTATTTTGGCCTATTTTGATATCCAATTAAATCTTAGCATGAAGGAATGAAGAGATAATAACAATAAACTGTGATGTTTCTCCACAGGCATTTCTCCATATTGCCTTTTACTATTACAGATTGTACTAAACTCCAGCTGTTAAGTTTTTAGACCTAATTTTTCGCAATAACTTTTTTGTTTTCAATTTTAGCAAAATGTGTTCGGGATGAAAAATATTTAGGAACATCTCCGCCAACATCTCCAAATGGTTCCAACATCCTAGATGCTGCAGGCTCCTCTGTGCTTAGATGCACTATTTGAACATTTTAAGCAAAGCGCAAATAAACCAAGTCCAAGATGTCAGTCAAAAAGTTACATTGCACCGCCCTAATTCAATTATTAAAGCGATGGATGGCTTATTCAAATATAGTAGAAACAGCGCCTGATTCGCTCGTGCGTTAAGCTAGTAGGGTCATCTCAAAACCGTTTATTTCATAGCACGCGAATAAGCGAAAAATTGCACGTCATGCGATATCCCCGCCCTTGTTCCTACAAATGAGCCTTCTTTAAGTTGATTCTGCGTATGCACGGTTAATTCTGAGCATGTTTATAGCAGTTTTATGTTATGCACAGCCTTTGAAGAACGAGATATGCACCGCTTCCGAATATTTTTTGAAACTACCCCTTTCTGTCACGCCTATACGAATTTTACCTGTCAATAAAAGACTTAGAAATTTAGGACAAATTCAATTTATTGCAAAATCTCCATCTATATACACAACAATCT
Source organism: Loripinus fragilis (assembly GCA_964019695.1). Taxonomy (NCBI): domain Eukaryota; kingdom Metazoa; phylum Mollusca; class Bivalvia; order Lucinida; family Lucinidae; genus Loripinus; species Loripinus fragilis. The sequence goes on from OZ026516.1 coordinate 7,471,498, forward strand.
GTTTGCGCCACAAGCACAAGACCTTTTGGAGAAGTTGGCGGAAAGTCTCCTCTACAACTTTCATCGCGAACACATTTTGCTAAAATTGGAGATAAAAAAATTATTGCGAAAAATTAGGTCTAAAAACTTAACAGCTGGAGTTTAGTGGACACCCAATTATTATCTCATCTAACATTATATACTTGGTTTAATAAGCAAGTTGTACTGCTTATCATTAACTTTGGGTCGGGGATTTGCCATCTCCTCTGATGGATATTTTTAAATGATTGTCATAAGATAAACTGAAAATTAATCATAGAAGCTATTGTAATCTGCTCAATTCAGATTTTTAGGCTGACTTTCTATTAACCCCTTTTCATTCTGATGGCGTTTTTGGAAGAGCACATATGCGGATCCGTCAGGGGGGTCCAGGTCAGTCTGACAAAAAAGAAGCTCTGACGTTTTTTTGTTTTGTTTTTTTTTTGTGTTTTTTTGAGTCTTCAGCTTATTTTACAGAAGTCAAATGGTCATTTTCAAAGAAATCTATCATTTTTCAAGGTTCCAGAGGGGGTCCAACATTTTCCAAGGGTGGGGGTGTCCAACTTTTTCCAGGGGGGGGGGGGGGTCCAATTGCTTATTCCCTATAGAAACCCACATAACTTGTGATTTTCAAGGGGGGTCCGGACCCCATGTCCACCTCTCTGGATCCGCACTTGGTGCAGCCATTTTGTGTTTTAAAAGTTCACATGTCAAATTTTCTAAATCATGATGTATATATGTTCCTAAGGATTATTTTTATTTCAGCAAGCAGTGCAGACCCTGATGAAATGTCACCCTATGTGACATTTCATCTGGGTCTTCACTGTTTGCCAAAGTACTTGTTTAGCGGTATCCAGAATGAAAAGGGCTAATGCTAGGAATAATGCTGAAAACTTTCACCATGAATTCAATTTTTGGAATGTTCATGGAATCATGAATACTTCGGGTCTCTTGCAAAGTCAGTGAAGCCTGAAGGTCTTCACGCTTACTTTGCAAAAGACCTGAAGTATTCATGATTCCATGAACATTCCAAAAAATGAATTTATTGCTTATATTTACATTTTATTATAAATATTTAAAATATAAAAAAATTTTAAATTAAAAAATTAAAACAGTTTTGTATTTAAAATATATTGGTTTTAACGCTTTAGTCGGAGTGTAAAATGGAAAAGCTGAACAGCCAGCTTGAACACTGACAGCCAATGGAGCAAACATGAGGCTTGTCTTGCATGTGCGGCTCAGGTGTGACTCGCTGTCAATCACATCACCAGCATCACTTACGGCAAATGAGTTCGATGTTCGAAGGGTATTGCACGAGCAAGTGAGCTTGGCAGCTGTCAATCAAATTTGTGTAATTCATGAGGCTTTGATTTGATTTCTAAATTCCAAGTTGGACTTAAATCTCTCTTGCGCCAAGGACTTTCGGAACCTGATTTCTTAGGTGACTTGGTGTATAAATTGAAGAAGATTGTTGGCTCTAATAATTTTTCAGCGCAGTTCATTAAGTAATTTCCCATTATAAAAAGATTGGCTATAATATTAATGTATTGCAACAGACTGCATGCTTGGTAGTCAACCCAATCACTGTTAGCAACTTTGCTTTCCTCTTTAATTGCATGCCGGTGGGTCGGACTTCAGACTCTATGATGGTTCCGACTTAAAGACTTTTCTATTGATGAAATGGTAGGGGCCTGATGCTTTGGCTGTTTGTCGGGCCCACCGGGGTTTACCTGTTGGATTTCTTTTGCTCCGGTATTGCGTTTTATTTACTGTTGAGTCCTTATCTTTGCTTTATCTCCTTGTTATATCTTGATTTATATGTTTTAGGAGATGATGCATTGATAAGTTAGGGGTCTTTCATGCAAACCAAATATCTATGTGTCTTGATCCACATCTGAATTAAGGGCGAGGTTGGCGCCGTTAAACCGGTTTAACCCCTCCAGTAAAACATTTTACTGACCGTTCCAAGGCGGTACTTCTTTTGTGGATCTTTTATGTTTTTGTTCTGTCTTGTGTTTGCTATGTCTTTGTGCGCGTCTGTTTATATGTGCTTTGTGGTCACCTGCTGGGAAAGGGCTGACCTCTTGGCTCTTGTTTGTGGTGTCTGCTGTGAGTTTGTCACTTTCCCATTGGTATCCTGGGTCAAATATGGTACTTGATTGTATCAATTCCTGATCTTTGCACCCATACTTACTTTGAAGGGTTGCAAAAATCTGAAGATTCATTAAAGGATTGCGTCGAAAATGTAAATATATATGTTTATCTTCTCTAGTAAAATCTTCTCCTTGAGCTGCTATACTGAATATATTTAGTATAATTGCATCGTAACTTACATGTGATATTATTGTTTGTAGGGATGTGATGTCATTTCTTGATCTACCCTGGGAGGATGTTGTGTTTCCCATGATTCTACCATGTTTACCACTGAAAACTCTATTTACATTACGGAGGGTCAGTTCAAAAGGTAAGATCACAATTGACACTTTTTTGACAGATGAAATCTTCCACCCTGTTGGATACAATAATGGTTGGATAGTCCAGTTTAAAAACAGGTCAGTCCCACATGTGCTTTTCCCATAGACTTTAAACAGAGTTATAGTTAATCTATCTTAACCTTTACCAAGATCAACCTTTATCCTACTGAACTCAGATAAAACTGTGTATCATTATTTTGCTCTCCTCGTAAATTCATGCTAACCCTTAATGCGCCAATCGCAACAAAAGTCGTCTGCTTTTCTCATCTGCTGAAATGTTTAAGAAGCCTCTATGGCAAGCAGTGTGGACCCAGATCAGACTGCTCCTATGGGAACAGTCTGTTCTGGGTCCACCCTGATTGCTTCTATATTTCATTTGTCAGTAATGTTAGGCAATTATTTGCAGCAGACGACTTTAGCAGACAACATTTTCAGATGCATTTTTTTTCTTGGCTCTTAAAGGGCTAATAACTGGAATCCTGCAAGTTAACCTATTTCAGACTGATGTAATTTTCCATAAAGCTACATACAAACAATCAGGATGGTCCAGGTCCATTCTATATATAAGCCATGACATGAGATTCAGAACAATGTGGCATTTTGACAAGTGTAGACTCGGACGAGCCTGTGCAGCCTCCTTTGAAGCTTAGAAACTCTAAATGATGTTTGGTCAGCAGCTTAACAATCATAGAATAGTCAAGCGACTAGCAAAGGCTCTGATCAGACTGCGCGTATGCGCAGGCTGGTCTGAGCGTTTGCTGGTCGCACATACCACATTGTTGGAAATCTCATGTCTCGGCTCATATTTTGGGGCCACAGGTTATAATTTTAAAAGGTATGGTATTTTTTTTCTCTGAAGATCGATTTTGTCTTGATGAAATGCTGCATTATGTGTAATTTCATCTGGGTCTTTTCTGTTTGCCAAAGTACCCATTTAGGGGCTTCAAGTCTACAAAGGGATAATTGGATAGAAAAATTATGAGGAGCATAGGGCGTGAAAATATCCAGCAACACCATTTGAGCTGTGACACATGGTTTCCAACAATGTGGCATTTTGACATGTGAAGACTCAGAGGAGCCTGTGCCCCTTCCTTTTAAGCTTAGGAACGCAAAATGATGATCTGTCAGTAGCTCAACACTCATAGACTATTCAAGCAACTTGCAAAGGCTCTGATCAGACTGCATCTATGCGCAGGCTGATCTGAGGCTTTGCTGGTCGCACACACCTTATTGTTGAAAATCTCATGACACAGCTCATTTGTATTCACCTACAACCCCCTCCCCCTGCCACAATTATCTGAATTGTGTAAACCAGTCTTGTGTTATAAGTTAGGGGTTTCTGTTCCATAGACAATTCTCCTAAAATTGATCACAGATCATTGACCAGAAATCCCCCACACACATACAATGGGAGTAACAATAAACTAACAAAAACAGAATCACTGCCGTAGAATGGTCAGCAACCAAAGTCAACAGGGGCCTTAATCATATTTTACCTACTGAATCTTTGCCATAGGTTCTGTTGTCATCTATGGAAAAATTGACATGGATCAAGCTTACCTAAATTTCTTTTAACCAGTTTGTTTTAAGTGGTCCCAGGTTTACCATGTAGTATCCCTTCTTTGTAAACGTAGTGCACCACAGGTTTTTGTTACAGTACAAAATGGACTGTTATTTTATGATTTGGAATATGGAGAGTATGCTCAATATGTTTTATTTTTTGGGGAGAAAAACTTGTAATTAAGAAATAAATTTGATTTTGGTCTGTTCATGGAATAGTAAACACTTCAAGTCTCTTGCAAAGTAAGTCTCAATGAGACGGTTCTTTTGAGCACCCAAAAACATATGTTAAAACTGATGGATAAGAAAATATTTACAATTTTTTACTCTCATTTTTTTTTCTAAACCTATGATATAGTCTGTATTTCTTTCAGGAAAGGCACTTATCAAAGAGTACTTTAGGATCTCTCGGGATTTAAACATAGCAAGGATAGCTGGCAGAGTGACAGAAGGCACTTTCCGGATACTAACTCAAGACAGATGTAATTTACAGACATTAAATCTTAGAAATGCCAAAGACTGGTTAACTGATCCAATATTTATTCCATTGTTGAAGAACAATCCAAGATTGCAGTTGTTAGATTTAACTAATGTTACCAGTCTGACAAACTCCAGTATTCAGGTGTTAGCCATGAACTGCCTAGATTTACGGACTTTGATATTACGTGAGTGCCACTGGTTGAGTCCCGAGGGGCTCACTGTGGTAGCCCTTAATTGTACACAGTTAAAGAGTGTGGATATCACTGGATGTTGGAATGTGAATGATGAAGCTATTTCAGTGTTGGTCATGTCGTGTAAAAAGTAAGTACTCTACATAGATCCAATTAAGCAAAACTTTTGAGTTTTCTTATCCATCAATTTAAACACATGTTTTGGGTGCTCATTTTGAGTACCCAGAACATTGTTTTAGTTGAACATTGTTTTAGTTGAAAAATAAATTTTCAATTACACACTCTTACCTGAAGGTCTGATTATAGGAATGAATTGGAACTTGAAAGTTTAGGGAATTTACTAAAGAAGTGAACCCTAAGACTTAACCCTTAAAGCACCAAGAAAAAAATGCATCTGAAAATGCCGTCTGCTAAAGTTGTCTGCTGCAAATAATTGCCAAGCATTACTGACGAATATATTATAGAAGCAAACAGTGTGGACCCAGAACAGACTGCTCCTATAGGAGCAGTCTGTTCTGGGTCCACACTGTTTGCCATAGAGGCTTCTTAAACATTTCAGCAGACGAGAAAAGCAGACAACTTAATACTATTCCTTCCATGTCTGTGTAGTCTGGTAAGCTTGGCTGCCTCTAGAGGATGTCTTGCTTTCAGTCCAGTGGACTTTAGGCAATATCACACTGTTTAAGGGTGTATCTGGCCCCTAAAAAATGAACAGCCATACAAGCATCATGTAATTGGATCAAGAACGCAAAACTTTACCATTACAAGAACTAATTTTTGGATCAGATCTTTTTGTCCAGCTGATTAAAGAATTGAAGCACTGTATTTATTAGCAAAAATGAACCCTTTTCCAAAAAAAGATACTGTTTGCAGCAGCATCAACCATGCATTGTGATACAGGAGAGTAAATCCTACAGCAGCACAAAATCAAGACAAGACAATTTGCTGCAGACTAATAACATTATTCAACAGTATACTGTGCATTTCGGCAGTTGCTGATGGTATACTGTTGCAGTATAGTATGTCACAAAAGAAATGCATCACATTGTTTTAGTGAATATTAAATGCATCTGTTATTGTCTCCTTCTGTTCATATGAGATTAACATACCCCATGACACATCTGTCTAGCAGTTGCCAAAATTAAACTCTCTGATAGGCGTGCGACCGGATAATGGCATCTTGTCTGTAGGTGGCTATATCTAAAGTCTCCCCATCTGTGGCAGATGTTTTACGGCACCATTCTGTTGAAAGCAACCATTAAGCTTTGTAGTTAGTTTGTAATAGATTACAATTCAGGCTGCTGGCAACCTCCCTCTAAATGATTCCAGTAGCTAGCATCCCAAAAGCACAATTCAGTACAGATTCATCAAGCCTAGGAATTTAAAATTTGGTAATTTTTTTCATATCAGTGTTTTGTTTTTCTTTTTTTTTTGAGATACTGACTATCAATTAGGCCTCAACTCATATGTTTTTAGTGCACAAGTAAAAGCTGTTATTGCACACAGAGGCATTTCATCTATTGCTATTTAAGTATACAGGTGTAATATTTACATCACAGCATACAGAATGGATATTGTAGAACATGTTTACTTGTCATTTAAACCTCTGAATATTTTCAGTCTTAAGGAAAATATGTTTCTTTTTGTACTGATTGTATGTATTTGAGCCGTGAGTGTTTCACCAAAATCACATTTTTTTTGCATTTCTTTTCAAATAGGATACAGTATATATCATTAGCCAAAATCTATGGTTTGACAGATATTGCAATGAGTGTGTTAGCTAGAGAATGTACTAGTTTAAACCATCTGAATGTTCAGGGATGTTGGAGGATTTCTGACGACTCTGTCAGGTAAACATTGCCTTGAGTATGTAGCTAGAGAAGCTACTAATTTTAACCTTGCAAACACATGTTTATAGTGAGTTTATTCAATCAGCCTGTAGGTGGGCTGGTTGGTCAGTTTTGGTTGGTCTATGATGTCTGACCTGTACAATTTTCAACTTATTGAAATGAAGACTGGTACAATTAAGTCGTCATCATAACAATGGGATTTGCATCTATACATGTATTAGGCTATGTGTTTATGAGTTATTGCCCTTAGACTTAGGCATTATTTATGGAATGCTTTACATGGAAAACTTGTGTCAGAACCTTCTCTGCTTTAAGTCCTGGTCAACAATTTTTCAGTAATGTTGGGACTTTATCTGGGTTGAACTAGTACTAAGGAGAGGATTAAGTGTCTTGCTCAAGGGCACAACACAGTGCCTCCAGTGAGACTTAAACCCAAGACCCCTCAATCTCGAGTCAAGCACTACCACTGAATCACCACGCTCCTCAAGAAGCAGTATGAAATCTGGTACAAGGCCCTATCATGATACGAAGGTGTGGAAACAATTGAGTATGACCAGGAAATGGTACAATCATAGACCACAGACCAACTCATAGCACCAATAGGAAGCACAGACAAACAAAGGCAAGCACATAATTCATAGAAAGTAAACAATAAGAACAGGAACTATCTCTCTCTTCATCAGTGAGATGATTGCTTTACGTGAAAACAAGAAAAGACACAAAGAACTACACTCAAAGAATAGAGTAAATGGGACCCCATACACACACAAAGAATGGGAACAACTACAGCAAGACATAATTTTTGTCCAGATTGACCAAGATACTCAACAGTTGTATACCCTTAGTGCCTTGGTACCACTCGACATTCTACTTCATACTGACTGATAAGGAATGATTAGATAAACATGTGCTGATGCCTTTCTTTGAATGTATAATATACAGTAAACATTCAAAAATCAACTTATTGAATTTATTAAACTCTTTGCGTTAAAATGATAATATGCTTGGCAAGCCATGCATTTCATCTCTTCCTTAACTTGTTCAATAAATTAGATAAAACATGAGCACTCATGTAAGATGCTCTATTTCTTTGAAACAAATGGATATCATGTATAACCATAGTGGAACTATTAGAGATGGATTTCATTTTTCAGTGTTTAGCCTTAAGATGTCACTTACTTTGAACTGAACATATGGCATCCATACTTTCATATTTACATTTCCACTGCGAGTCTTTAAATGAACCTTTACAATTGAGATGTCATTCAGACCTTCATGAACGGATCAATTTAAGCCATGCCCACATTTGGAAGGACCAACGTCAACGTCATCCAATAACATTGTTTGTTTACTGACCTTTGCATGATGTTGAACACATATCCCCATGACGTTACTCGTTGAAATTTGGCGTTTTGGCTACTCTGAAACCTACGTTATGTCTGATTTAATTTAAAATATCCGGAAAACTAGCCAAGTTAGGTGAAAACAATAACTTTGCCAGAAATCGACCTCATGAGTTCGTAATTTCATGAAGCAGACCAAAAATTGAATTTATTTTTTGAATGATCATTCAAAAAATTTAATTAAAATTCTTTATTGCTGAATCAAGCAGGGCAGTACAAAATGATGTTAATCATTTTGGTGTAAGCCTTTCCAGGAAAAGTGTGGTTTATTAATCATTTTCACATGACCATCGTCTGGGAATGTTAAACATTAACACAAAATTGTTCTATGTTTTGACTCCTACATTTCAGATTACTAGCCGAATATGGGAAGAACTTGAGAGCTCTACAGATACGAGAATGTCGTGATGTGACAGAGACTGTGTTATCAAGACTAAGAGAGAAGAAAGTCAAAATAGATGTGCAGCCACCTCCCAGTATACACAATGCCAGGATGCACTTTCTTAGTAGCCACTTAAGGCACAGACTAAATGTACAAATATAGAAGCAATATTATTATATCCAAGCATTACTTATATGGGCCAGCCCTAGTATGAGAAAATGATACTTGAAGCATATGCATAAAACCATACAAGCCAGCACACAAAATTTAGTACATATAGCATATCGTCGGTCTGGATTCAAAACCTCGTAACTCTGATTTTTACCAATATGACTTTTTGTCAAGGCGGGAATACCAAACGCATGACGCACATTCTGTCAAATTCTCATAGCTCTAGACCAATTAGAACCCCCTTAAAAAGCATCAATCATTCTTCAAAATATTGTATCTATGAAAGATACCATTATTTTGGTGCTCATTTTACCAAGATACGATGTTTTGCCATGAAGATGCTCAAAATGTCGTAAATGGATTGTTTACCACCAAAATATGCTTAAAATGACATAACTCAAGTGAAACTTCATAAGGACCATGAAATCTTTATTGGAAGTTCAAAAGACCAATGACAGTGAATTTGGATGTTACTAAATATAATCCTGTCTGACTTTCAGCAATAAAGGACACTCCTAGCAAAAGTTATTCCGTTTTTTGTCTCTCCTGAAAAATGTGAAAATCAAAGATACAAGTTTTTGTCTCCCGACCGATGATATGCACAAAAGCCTCCATTAAATGCCTATGCTGACATATACAGCAGGGCTAGTGGTCATTCGAGAAGGGCCGTCACAATTCGAGAATCGAATCATGCCTCGGGTGTATATAAGGAGCATTACGCGTAGTACTGTGTACCATAAAGCTCCATTTTGGTAGGCGAAATTGGTGTATGGAAAATAAGTTCTGTAGCATGTGGGTTCAGCTCTATTAAAATTGATTATTCTGATTATCCGAAAAGTTTAATCAGCAGGATTAATGAAGTTTATGTATTTTTCAATAAAATAACGCTATAGCGATATTACATTGATAAAAACATAAACTTCTTTTATAACCATTTGTTTTGCTGCAATCACACTTGTTATTGTGTTAACATGGTTTCTGTGATGTCAGGGTCACGTTATATAACCTCAGCCTCACGTTATCACCCGCGTTATTAAAGTAGATCCTCAATGTACATCCTCGGTCTGATCCCACGGAATTTCTTGGAATTGGCCGAGGCAATTCCGATTGGGCTCAATTTTTGTCTTCATCCATAATTTTGGTATGGGAACAGTAAAGAGTAGGGAGACTGAGCAGATGTACAGTCTCTTCAGATTACTTTGTAACGGGTGGAGAATTCATTCAGTCAAGTCTGGTTTCATGCTTTGTGTGTGTGTGTGTGGGGGGGGGGGGGGGGGTAGGTAAGACTGTTAATTATGCAGGAGTGTACAGGTTGTCTGAACCTTCACAGGTCATCTTATGCAATAAGTTACAGAATCTCATGAGCTGGCTCATATAATTAACAAAATCAACGGGGAAATAAAATTTATTTATTTACCAAGATTATCGGATCAGTGAGATGATAGAATGAGGCAAACCTTGATGAGATGATGCCAAGTGTGACATCTCACCAAGGTCTGCACTCTTTGCTAAGATCAAACCAATCTTTACAATAAAACTTTGAAACTCACCCACCCCGCTAACAATAAATGATGCACCGTTCAAATCTCATGGTATAGATGGATGGAGGATTCATTCAGTCAAGTCTGGTCTCAATGTAAATTTACAGTTAATTGTAGGTTATTTTGTTAGGGGCTTCCTCTTGTTCTAGTCAACACATAACCATGCTCGACTGGTGAGGATTTTGCACAGAACTTATGTTGAATAGTCAGTATATATAATACCCAAATGATAAGATTTTTTTGTTGAAAAATAAAATACCTTCCCATAAAATGGGCCTACATGTGAGAAAACCTGTCTTCGGGGGTTTGCGGACAACACAGGCGCAGACCAGCTTGCACATATGCGCAGTCTGATCAGCGCCTTTGTTATTCACTTTTCGGAAAGTATCATACGTAAACTTGCTGCAGGTAAAATTTCAATTTTCTAGCTAGTCTCTGTAGGTGGAGAGACTGGCTTGAAACTCGCTTTGTCAGAAACCCGAAGACAGGTTTTCTCGCGATGAGGCCCAAATATCTTTTTACAACAGTTTATTTGGGTTACAAAATTCTCTATATAAATTCGACAAAATTGTCTTGTTCTAGTTAAAACCAGCTTCTAAGCTCCTGTTTTGCTTAACTGGACTTTATAAAGTCTACCATACAAGTACCCAAAGAGTTGTTTCATGTATAAAATCTTTCCAGTAAGAAATGAGAAAATCAACATGTTACAGCAATTTCAAGTTTGTTCAAATATATATGAAACATCTCGTATAGGCTACCAAAGTACATAAATGAGAGGGGGAGCAGACATCAATTGCTGTGAAGGGAAACGGACAAACTTACATGGATTTGTATAAATAAATGGGCCTTGATGCGAGAAAACCTGTCTTCCGGGGTTTGCGAACATTAAAGGTGCAGACCAGCCTGTGCATCCACAGAGTCTGATCAGCGCCTTTGTTATTCACATTTTAGCTCACCTGAGCTGAAGGCTCCGAGGTGAGCTAATAGTATACCAATGACTCCGGCGTCCGTCAACATTTTCAAACATCATCTCCTCTGAAACTATTGGGCCAATTGAACTCAAATTTCATATGGAGACTTCTATGTTCAAATAGTCCTGGTCACATGACCAAGATGGCCGCCACGCCCATATATGGTAAAAACCCTTTAAAAGTCTTCTTCTCCAGAACCAGATGGCTGATGATCTTGGGACTTTGTATGTAGCATTGGGGATGTGGGGCCTACCAAGTTTGTTCAAATGATGATCCTAGGTTGACCTTGACCTACTTAACGTCAAGGTCAAATTTGCTTCCTAATGCATTTAAATGGGAAATTTTTTTGAAAAGTTGATTTTTGGAAAACTGTTGAAGCCAAAGTCATCATAATCACTTGTTATGTTTAACCTAATGGGACAATGGCTATAAACAAGTCCCTTTCACTTGAGGTCACTCATATTAGATTCCCATCAATATGTTAAAACATAGTTTTCTAAGAAACCATTAGGCCAATTAAGCTCAAATTTCATATGAAGACTCCTTTTGATAAGTTAGCCAAAATATATGCAAATTGTTCTGGTGATGCCCAAGATGGCCGACATGTCCATATAAGGTAAAAGCCCTTTTAAAATCTTCTTCTCCAGAACCAGATAGTTGATTACTTTAGGACTTGGTATGTAACATTTGACCAAGGTCGCTCATTGGAGTCCCATCAATATATTAAAACCTAGTTTTCTCAGCAACCACTTGGCCAATCGAACTTAAATTTTAAATGGCGACTCCTTAAGTTGATGGGAGTAAATTTATAACAAATGTTCATGGTCTCATGACCAATATGGCCGCCATGCCCATATAAGGTAAAACCCCTTTAAATATCTTCTTCTCTAGAGCCAGAAGGCCAATGGGCCTGGGACTTGGTATATAGCATTGGGGATTTGGGCCCTACCAGGTTTTCACAAATGATGAATCTGGGTTGACCTTGACCTTTTTTACTGCAAGGCCAAATTTGATTCCTATTGCATTTATACTGGAAAAATCTTGAAATGTTCATTTTTCTATAACTAGTGGAAATTATAGTACTTGCGAGAAATGTTAAACCAAATAAGACACTGGTTTTATATAAGTACCAAAGGTCAAGCTGACCTTTGACCTTTCATCCAATGCAACTCATTTTGGACTGCCACATACATATCTAAACATCTTTTTCCAAGAAATGACTGAGAGCGTTTGAACTCAAATTTCATATGGAGTATTCAGTAGATAAAACAATATAAATATGATATTTGTTTTAGGTCACTTGACCAAAATAGCCACCATGCCCATATATGGTAAAACAAAATATGTATAAATAATAAGCCTAAGTTGACCTTGACCTATTTTAATATTATTAAGGAGATCAGGTGAGCGTGTCAGGACCTTCAGGTCCTCTAGTTGGAAAGTTATCACCTAAACTTGCTACAAGCAATTTTCTAGCTAATCTCTGTTGCTGATCAGGCTGGTTTAAATCTCATTTTATCGGAAACCCCGAAGACAGGTTTTCTCAGGTCAAGGCCTAAATATAATTGATACCAATATGAGGGAAGAAATGTGTTGAATATTGATCATTGTTTTGTCTGTGATAAAGTATACATGATTAAAAAGATATGAAATGAGAATTGAGTTGTGCTCTTTTAATCAACTGCTTTTGAAATCTACCACAATGATTTATGTTCCAATCGTTTTATACCACAATACATGGTAGCTGTTGGGTATTATGATATACCCTCCTGTATCCATACATCTATTTGTCTGTACCTTATTTCCCATCAATATATTTTCATGCAATTTTTTTAAAATGATTGGCAATCATATTAGTATGGCTGCCCTTGATTGATGTGAAAATTGATTGGTTCCAAATATTATAAATGCATTGTTTGTGGTGATATCTGACAGGATTATTGCCTGCCTTTTTTTCCCTGAAAATGTTGACCATGGACACCCCCATGTACTCATACTGTAACCAACAGTCCATTACATCTTGTTTACATTGGCACATGTGTTTTGGTGGAAAGTAAAAAAAGCTTAATTTTATTTACTTTCAATTGTTCTACTCCATCAAAACTTTGCAACATGTATTCCATTATACTTCACTAACATGAGTAACATCATTAACATGTGTATATGCAGATTTTATCCAAACATTGTCATTATTGAATATTTAAATTTTCCAAGCAATCCTTAAATGAATCTTTCGATTTTTGTAACCGTTCATAGCCTCATGAATTACCCAAAATTTGATTGACATCTGCCAAGCTCACTTGCCCGTGCAATATGCTTCGAACATCAAACTCATTCGCCAGAAGTGATACTGGTGTTGTGATCGACAGCGAGCCACACCTGAGTCGCACATGCAAAATAGCCTCTTGTTTGCCATATTGGCTCTCCGTGTTAAAGCTGGCTGTTTCCGCTTTTCCATTTTACACTCCAACTAAACCATAAATAGGGTTATATTTTAAATTAATTGCTAAAATAAAAATGTTTTTTATATTTTAGATATTTATAATAAAATGTAAATAAAAGCAATAAATTCATTTTTTTTAATGTTCATGGAATCATGAATACTTCGGGTCTCTTGCAAAGTAAACGCAAAGCCCTTCAGGCTTCACTTACTTTGCAAGAGACCCGAAGTATTCATGATTCCATGAACATTCCAAAAATTGAAATCATTTCTTAAATAAATTGTTAATATGTTTTGTGATTGTTTGCAACCATGGCTTCAGACTGCAAGTTATCGTAACAGACATTTGATTGAATTGGCTGTTATCTTCAATATTTTTTCGTTTATACCATTGTAAAACAAGCATGCTTGTCAAAGAATTGTATCTTATTAGACGGCTGACTATAACAAGATCATTTTGACCCTTTGATTTCCCATCCCGGATTCATGAAATGGCTGAAAAATGAATAAATTGAATTTCCCAAAGACGTTTGTGCCCAAGTAAACAATACTGTTGGTTATCATAGCAGACTATTTTATGATTCCATTACAGGGGGTAATGAAGTAACATCAAATATTACCCCCAGGGTAACACCAAAAATATCTTCACCCTTTTCCTGCTTAATAAATTAATATGGCACATACACTTCTGTTTTCAAGCAAGTTCAGTTGGATTGAATGGCAAACCCCCTGGGTGACAAAAGGTGCAGAAGCCAGCTGATCTTGATCTACACTGTTTTCTAAGGATGATATATCCAGGTTTAGCAGGACAAAAGTTTAAACCCTTAATGCACCAATCACAACAAAAATCGTCTGCTTTCTCATCTGCTGAAATGTTAGGAAGCCTCTATGGCAAACAGTGTTGACCCAGATCAGACTGCTCCTATAGGAGCAGTCTGTCCTGGGTCCACGCTGTTTGCTTCTATACTTAATTTGCCAGGAATGCTATGCAATTATTTGCTGCAGACGACATTTTCAGATGCATTTTTTTTCTTGGCGCTTTGAGGGTTAATAGAAGAGGGGCTCACCAATTTTTTTCATAGCTTGTGGTAAGATCTTGGTTACCATATTTATTTTAAATATTGACACATTCTCCACAGAATGCTTATACTTATCCTAAAATTGTAACAAGTCCATTTTACAATGTGATAAGATGATGGAATGGAAAAAGTACCGTACAGTAAAACATGTGTAAAATGGCTACTCTCAAAAAGACCAAAAAATGTTTTCAAGATCGATTATCGCTTAATGCAGGTCAAAAGTATTGCAGAATGCTACAAAGGGAGCATTCTGGGATACTTTTGACCTTCATTTAGCTACCAGCTGTCATTAAGGCCTTTGATTTGTCTATTTTTGAGTGGTCGTTTTATACAGGTTTGACTGTATATAAATTGCTGATTAGGCAGCTCTTTCAAGTACATTTGGATCTGGGTTTAGACTACTTACTCAGGTCTGTCTATCAGAATATCTTGGGTAAATATGATATTTGATCATTTGTTACTAAGTTACAAGGTACAAATGAGCCTCTTCGTGAGAAAGCCTGACTTGCATGTGAACAACAAAAGTACAGACCAAATGGCCTTTCTAGTTTTGCAATCATCTCGCTGAGGAAGAGAGACCTGGATGCTTTACTTTATTTGGCTTCTTGATGTCATGAGGCTGTTTAAGTGTTCTATGGCTTTTCTTTAAGGTGCCATCGGGGTTGGTCTGCAGTGTGTGAGTGTGGCATTTCCTGGACTTACTAACTTTTGGATAATCCCTAGATAAATGGTATGGTAATTTAACTATTTGCATGCTGGGTAATTTTTCATGTGTTTGTTGTTATATGCTGACTTATTTCAAATTTAAGAAAAAAAAATCTTTCAGAAACACTATCAGAGTGGATAGTTGGATTCAGATCAGGACCAAGATTTTGTCAGTCCTGATCTAAGTCCAAACTGTATACAAAGGTAATTAGCAGACAACAAAAGTCGCTCCTCAAAAAGAAAGACTTAAGCAGCCAAAAGTTTTTAACCCTTAATGCGCCAATTGCAACAAAAGTCGTCTGATTTTCTCATCTGCTGAAATGTTTAAGAAGCCTCTATGGCAAACATTGTGGACCCAGATCAGACTGCTCCTATTGGAGCAGTCTGTTCTGAGTCCAAGCTGTTTGCTTCTATACTTAATTGGTCAGTAATGTTCGACATTTATTTGCAGCAGACAACTTCAGCAGATGACATTTTCAGATGCATTTTTTTCTCGGCGCTTTAAGGGTTAATGTGTTTTACAGAACCAATTAGCTGCAATTTTGTAATTTAATTTTTAAAAGATAAGTGAAAGTGCAATTTATTAGTTCTTGTCAACGTAATCCGGCAAATCTGAAGCAGTTTCTGTTCCTGATTCTTTTTTCTCCTCAGTATAATCTGGTAACTCCTCAGAATGAACAGCCACATCATCATAATCAGGTAATTCCTTATCTGAGTCTTTATCCTCATCCTGATTTGTTTCAACATTTAGGTCTGACTTTCTTATCTTTCTCAGTTTAATATTGGGAAAGTATCTGATCTCTCCTGTCCAGCTCCTAAAATAGTTCAAACACTTGCCATTGATTAAGTCTGGTACTTCAATCCCCACTCCTTCAAATTCATAGTTTTCTCTTTCCTCTGTCCACCTTATTGCTGTTTCTCTAGCTACATGTTGTTTTGTCTGCCTGTTACCTACTGAGTTAATGATGCTGATTTGTTCAAGTTCATCTTTAAATCTGTTAAGGTAGTCAGTAATCATGACAGCTAGATCATGTTTCGTGAAAGAAGATTTCTCCGGGTCCATGTGATCCTGGAACCATTGTAGCCTCTGCCTTAGCTGTTCCTGCTTCGCTGTCGTGTCCAGTTTGGATTTCTGTTTCCTCACGTCATGATGAGACTGTCGTGCCATCTGAGAGGCATGTCTACTGTTGGGGTGAATCACAGCTTTACCCAGCTTGCCTTTTGGTGCTTTTGGCATTGTGACCTCAATCTGAAAGGCAACAAAAAATATTCATTCTATGAAATAAAAACCAACAAAAGTTCTGCTATACTACTATATGAGGGCCTGGAGGGGTGGGGTTTTGAAAATTGCTAATCATTAACATTTTGGCTACTTAGAATTGCTTGCGATAAAATGTACAACTAGAAATTGTGTTTATGAAACGCTGTGCCCCCAACTATTTGCTTGTCCATAAGGATGGTGCTCTGTTTGAAGAAAAAGGGTCATCTTAAGTTTGAAGCTTCTAGCTATACTACTCGCCATCCTGTATCAGCTGACCAAATTTGAAGCTCCAAGCTGGAATATATTTTTTTGAGATATCCAGATTACAAGTTTCCAATGACCAAATTTGCAAAGGGCAATAACTTTCAAAAATAAAATAACTTTTTTTTTTAAATTTCACCAGGTAATCTACACATCATCCTCTATTAGCTGACAAAGTTTGAAGCTCCTAGCTATAATAATTTTCGTAATAGCTTGATTACAAGTTTTCAGAGTCCAAATTTGCAAAGGGCAATAACTTTAAAGAAATCAATTTTTTTTTTTAGAAATTTCACCAGGTAATCTATTCATCATCTTCCATCAGCTGACCTAGTTTGAGGCTGCTAGCTGTACTAGTTTCTGAGATATCTTTATTACAAGTTCTCAATTGCCAAATTTGCAAAGGCCAATAACTCGAAAAAAAAATAACTTTTTTTTAAAAGTTTCACCAGTTAATCCACTCATTTAACGCTATCAGCTGACCAAGTTTGAAGTTTCTAGCTATAACAATTTTTGAGATATCTTGATTACAAAAAAAATTCAGTCTGACCCTTTTAAAAAAGGGGCATGTGGGTAAATATTTAACTATGGGACTTTTTGATATATATATATATTTTTCGTAAAACTCAACATCTTGAAACCAAACTTTTTGATGTGGCATATGAAAATAAGACACCTGAAGAACATTTCTTTGAATTGGCCAAAATATCTGACACTAAAAATGGTTTCTATGGCAATCGGAAGTACCTTGTAACGGTAAAATGTCCATTACGGGGTAGAAAGTTGTAACAAAATTGGTTTCCATCACTTAATTTGTAATAATGCTGAATAAAAAACATTTCCCAAAATAAATATTTCTGGGTAGAGATTAACATATGAAAATGGAATGAACGGTATGGACCAGTGCAAGATTAGTGTATTTAAATAAATTTATCTTCTGTGAGCATTCACAAAAGCTGGTAAGAGAATCACAATCACTGTGTTCAATATTTCATTTATAATAGGCATACTTTTGTTTTATCAGGACAGAAAGTACAGCAAAAACTTTTTCTGTTTGGAAAACACCATTTCACTCTTCATTTGTAATGGATAGGACAGTTGTAAAGGTAAATGGCAGCCGTATTAAACGGTAAAAATACCTACATAATGCAGGCTGTTTTGTAGCCATGTAAAACGTTTGTGCTTGAAACAGGTTAACATATTTCAATTGATAAGAGTTTCATGGAGTAATCTAAGCATTTTACAAGAAATATTTTACAAAAGATATCAGATATACACAATTACAACAGTGGTGGGGTCTGACTGAATTGACAATTATGGGAATAACATTGATAATTTACATGCTAATAAGACATAAATAATAAGAGGATAAAACATTCTTTTCCGCATATTAACGTTTGCCAAGCCCTCGTGTGATAATGTGTTGCAGCCCGAACCGCGAAGCGGTGAGGGCTGCAACACATTATCACACGAGGGCTTGGCAAACGTTAATATACGGAATAAAACATTCTTTTCCGTATATTAACGTTGGCCAAGCCCGAGTGTGATAATGTGTTGCAGCCCGAACCGCGAAGGGGTGAAGGCTGCAACACATTATCACACGAGGGCTTGGCAAACGTTAATATACGGAAAAGAATGTTATATCGTCATTATACATTCCTTTCAAGCACAAGCAGTTCCAAATAATTTTATTCAATTGTTTGCAGAAATGTCCACCGTAACATAATGAAGCGTACAACGAATTCACACCGGATTGGTGGCAATCGAAAACGTCAATATTATCGACGAATGTAGACCAAAAATAGTTAAAAACAGACTTTTCGATTGCCATAAGTCGCCCGACTGGCGACCATTGGCAATCGAAAACTCTGGTAGTAGTGATTTCTGATCGGCGTTCGTCGATAGTTAAGAGAGTTTTCGATTGTCGCATATCTCGTATGGAAACAAATTTCTTTTTTTCAACAGAAATATGAAAAATGTATTAAGTTATTCATAGTAACCCTTGTTTCGGATTGTTCTGGCTATGTATTCAGTAGGCCTATATTCAATAAAGACTTCAGATATGCGGCAATCGAAACCGTTTATACTATCGACAAACGTAGATCTAGGATCGTTAGAAACAGAGTTTTTGATTGCCGTTTGTAGCCCGACAGTAAATTATTCTTAGTAGCCGTTATTTTGGATTGGTTTGGCTACGTATTCAGTAGGCCTATATTCAATAAACCTTTCAGATATGCGGCAATCGAAAACGTTTATACTATCGACAACGTAGATCTAAGATCACTAGAAACAGAGTTTTTCATTGCCGTTTGTAGCCCGACAGTAAATTATTCCTAGTAGCCATTGTTTTGGATGGGTTTGGCTGCGTATTCAGTAGGCTTATATTCAATAAACACTTAAGATAGGCGGCAATCGAAAACGTTAATACTATCGACGAACATAGATCTAAGATCGTTAAAAACAGAGTTTTTGATTGCCGTTTATCATCCGACTAGCGACAAATGGCTATCGAAAACACTATTTTTAATGATCTTAGATCTACGTTCGTCGATAGTATTAACGTTTTCGATTGCCGCCTGTCCGATATGATAAAGGAGCGTATTTTATGGTAATTGAAATAGTTTGGTCATTTCTCCATAAAATATTAGCGACGATATATCTTAACTTGCAGACGATGTCCTTGAGCGGGCTGTAACGGCGTTGCAGCCCTCTGCTGCCATATTGTAATGGGATTGAAGCCCGCGCATAGTGATTTGTCGCATTGCGACACGTTAAATTTAGATGAAACGTACAACTGTCAGCGATTGAAACACGTCATGTTTCTATAGTAAACACTCATAAGGTATATAACAATGAGTATTGTGTGTAATTGTATACACATCAAAACTCCAACAACAATGTGCAAGAGCAAGGGTATGGACATGAATTTGGTAGTACTGACCAAGCCAGCATACCTCGGGGCATACCTACCTACCTACCCACAGACTCTATAAAACCGAGTCTGCTGATTCATATATTGTAGGTTCTCTCTATTTCTGAAGTATTCATTTTTCTGATTATTAAGAGGTCGCAACAGCTGTCCATGTTTCTGTTTGGAGTTGGTAAAACGTCTCCCTGTGCATCAATATAGCGTTGATATTTATTCATAATTTGGTCTTTCAGCTTTTAGAAGCATGTGCTAGGGGAAGTGAGAATTGTTGCACTTTCCATTAGTTCTCATGAACAGACTCAATAAAACCGAGTCTGCTGTTTTCTTATTTTGTAGGTTTTCTCTATTTCTGAAAGATGAGGGCCTGGATGGGGGGGGGGGGGGGGGGGGGGTCTGGTATTCACTATAAGTATTCATTAAAAATTTAGCCCATTATTCATCTCATTAAAATTTTGGGTTATTCATTTAAAATAAGACCAAGTATTCATTAAAAGCTGATTATTGACTATTAATTATTTTCTTCTTCTATTCATTAAAAATATAGGATTATTCATTATTTTTAGGCCCTCATTCACTATTCATTAATGTTTTGGCTCATTATTCACTAATCATTATACCCCATCTAGACCCTCACAGATCTTTTTTCCAGATTATTTAGATTATTTGTCAGTGCAAATTTGGTTGCTTCCCCTTGCTTCCTGTTTAAATCATCTCCTCTAAATGAACATTAAAGTGGAGAAAAAATAGTGAGTATGATCAGGAAATACCACAATCACAAACTGCAGACAAATCCATGGCACCGCGAGGAAGAGCCACACAACAATCAAGAGACGCCAGCTGAAATAAAAGATAATTAAAGTGGGTGGATTTTGTACAGTGTGATAAGAAGGTAAGTTTAGTTAAAAGATAAAAACAGATTATTGTGATATATTGGGACACATGTACCACCTGGCAGACATGACTAAATATACCAGGGTAGAAGCAGAACAATGCAAATTGGGAGGGCATTCCAGTGTATGATTGTTCTAGAGAAAACAACTGTATTTATAGTAGTTTATAGAGGGGGACTATGCCAGACGGTGGGTGAACTTAGGTCTGTGATTAGGTACTCATTATATAAAGTCAAGTCAGTGTGTCATATGCCAGATTCACTACCCACCCACCCACCCACCCATCCACCCATCCATCCATCCATCCATCCATCCATCTATCTATCTATCTTCTGATACTCAGGCGATCATATATGATCATTTTCTGAGGTGAGTGTTTTAGAATTTTGAAAAAAAAAAATAGCTTCTGGCTGAGTCATCTAAATAAGTGCCCTGAACTCCTCTGTGGTCTCAGCTGGGACCACAGATGGAGCCAGACTCCCGGCCAGACTATTCCGAGGAATAGTCCTTGGGAAAAAAGAATACTTCAGGGCATCACTATAAGTCTGGGGCCTGCAATACTGTGAGTTATGTGATGACCTGGTAGATCTTGTACTCTGAGACAGGGTCAAGTACTTGTCTTTGTCCCACAATGAATCTTGTGGAAGAAAAGCAGAGAGGACTGATCCCTCCGGGCCTCCAGAGTTGGCCATTGCAGCTCATCGAGCATTTCTCCAACACTACTAGTGTTGCGCCACCTCCTGCAGGTCCAGCGGGCTGCCTTCCTCTGTACCTTCTCCACTTGTTGAATCTGAGTTTTACAATAAGGGCTCCAAATGGGGCTGCATACTCCAATTTAGGGTGTACCAAAGTTTTGTATGCAACCGCCTTAGTACTCCTAGGTGCAAAAGCCAATTTCCTTCGAAGGAAACCTAAAGTCTTAGTTGCTTTAGACGAGATATCAGGGATATGATGACCCCAATCCATGTTCTCTGTGATTATTATACCAATTAAGATATTTCGCGGACTGAACGTTTTCCAAGGTTTGCTGATGCAGAGTGTAGTCATGAATGATTTGTTTGTGTGAGTAATGCCGAGTCACTCTCATACCTATCTATCTTCCAATACGTCTTAACCCCCGAATTCGAATGCGGGTCAAGTCGGCCCTGGGTCAAGTCGGCCTGAGTCAAGTCGGCCTGGGTCAACTCGGCCCGGTTATATCGGTCTGGTCCTATATTGCCTACTATTTTCATAAGGGATGCCAGTATGAGGTGTGTCTTATATATAAAAATGTTCAACAAAAGTTTGAGGGAATAATGTTTGGTTCTATCTATAGGCCTATTGTTGGTCTGTCAATCTTGTTTCACCCAACCACAGGGTCTGAGATACTGTAGCGGTAAGGGAGGCGGACAAGAAATGTAAGGCCATATTGCTTTGACCAATTGCCGTTTTCACTAATTCAATGGTCAGAAAATGATAATTGCCTTGCTTGTAAGATATGGGAAGGCAGTGCTTGAAAAAGTGTGAAAAATATCATTAGGTATTTCGATTTCGTTTCGGTAAGTCTAGGTACCGGTTCAAGACAGCCATTAATTAACTTTATTCAAATGACAAGTTCACCCCCAATTCGATCAATTAAGAGCTTAATTGCAATGTTTGTCCATAACTGTTTAAAATTTATCTTTGATTTAGTCTGAAAGATTATAAATGTACAAAACAAACCATATACCATATACGTAACTGAACGCTCTGAAAATACAACGGGCCGAGTTGACTCAGGCCGAGTTGACCCAGGGCCGAATTGACTCAGGGGCCGACTTGACCTCAGGCCGAGTTGACCCGCTACCCCGAATTCAGCTGCCCTTACTAATGCCGAGTCACTCTCATATCTATCTATCTTCCAATACGTCTTAACCCCCGAATTCAGCTGCCCTTACTGATCAGGCAATACAAATCCATCACATCTTGATTACCTCTAGACTGGTAAATGGCATGTGAAATGACAAAAAAATCACCAAGGTAATGGCCAGTCAATGTAATACTGTTTCTAACTAAACGAGCCGTTTCAAAAAAACTTTTTAAAAAGCTACCGTTTCTTTTCTTTTCGTCGATAGATTCCTCCTCTGTTAGGAGAACCGCCTCTCAGCGTTGTTTACTGGTGAATATATATGTACTACAGTATCAGTGAACCACTGAGGAATCCATGCAGAGGCACACGGTAACGTACTGTTGCAATAGACGAGTGCATGTGAATGTGAGTTACTTACCTAAATCCTCAAAGCAGGAGGCGAACGCTCAACTGGACTAGAAGATTGCAGATAGGTAACTGATGACCATACTCCAGGGCGGGCCCCATGACGTCATTATTGGCGGGAACAGTAGCTCATGGAGCCCGTGGAGGTAGAGGGATGAGCACATCTCACTAACGTCGTCGTGTATCTCCGGGACTCTCCGGAACTCCCTGGCATTCTCCGGAACTCCCCGGTAACGGCTCTCACAACACTCTACCCCATCTTTGAAAGTCCCTGGCGTATGGTCCTTAAGCCTTACTTAAAAACATGCTCTTATAACTTAACTAAAAAAATGCCTATAAATTTGGTTTGTTGTCCGAAAGATAATTGATTGAAGAGTTACTAAAAGATGATTAAAATAAGTGTTCCCTTAATTTGCCTTAATTTAAAAGTATAAGAATGTATATTTATGCAACATAAAAAACACACAAAACATGGACAATTACAGATAATGATTTAAAACTAAGATGACTAGCGGAATTTACAATTTGATGAGTTATGCTGATAAGGTTACAATTAAGATGAGATGGAATTTACAAATTTGATGAATGATGAATGATATAAGCAGAATTTACAAATATTTACAGAAGTATATGGACGGAATTCTTGCCACCTGAATAATTTACAATATGGACATTTATACAACAATACAAAAACAACACAACAGAGACAATCACAATATACGACAATACCTGTGTAGGGGAAACTGTCAGCTTGTGACCCTTTTCTCCACTAGTCCAGAGTAAGTCCTAGAGGCTCGATGGCTCCCAGGGCAATGAAACGCAAAAGCAACGAAAAAGCTAAGCGAAACGGAAAAGCAACTAAAGATAATAAGCAAATACTCTCCAGAGATCACTGCAATGTCAAGTGGCATGAATTTTACAAAATATAACATAATTTTTTACTATGCTGACAGATTAAAATATCACAGGTATTTTGAGATGTACATAATATATGCAATTGGTGTATCATAATTATATAGATATTTAAATATGTATATGCAATGATACACATGGAGTTTAGAAAATATCACAGAATGTTTTACAAAATGAATGGTGAATTTGAGACAAAAATATATAAATAGATCCCAGAGTTTTTATTACTAAAGGTGGTCAAAACGGTCAAAATGAAATAATTTATGCTGATTTTTGAATAAGGGGATAACCCAAACTAATACAAAAATATGCAAACTCTGTGATCAGTAATTCACGTTAGTTATCTCTGGAAAATATAAAAGCAAAGGAAAAATAAAAGCGACAAGGCACGGGGTAGCTACTTGCTACAAAGCAACACAGCACACTACACATAACAAAACTTACTTTTTTTTATTCCGAGGTCTGAAAAACCAGAAAATAAATGTATTAATAAATTAAATATGCAAATCCACTGGAAGAACTTACACCAACAAAACACGCGAAATATTCCGATGAACGCGTAATTCCTCCAGTGACGTGAACATACAAAATCCTTGCCATTGAAGCAATTTCGATAATCATAGCAAAATAATCGCGCCGCGGTAACAAAGCTATCGCTCCTATGACGTGAACATACAAGATCCTTGCCATAGAAACGATATATCCTGTCAAAGCAGTTTTCATATATAGCGAATATGAAAATGTATTTATCCAGGTAAAGGTGATTAATAAAAACCCAATAAGAGTGTCTTTACCAAGGCAAGCTATACATCTTGGCAGCATTCTTATTACACACTCTCACAAGCTCCATTGTCGGTATACCCATAATTTCGGCAGCTTTTACCCCATTTTCATATGCCATCCATGGTCTTTCATGTTTATCCAAATATGGGGAATCCGTCTCTAACAGAAAACGGTCAGGCCTTCCCGCAGACATCAGACAAGCTTGCGTCCTACTATCTGCAACAGATTTCCTAGAAAGGCTAAAGAAACAGTTTGGAAGTAGAGAGCTCCACTGATTGAACTCTTCCACTCCCCCTACAAAACAATGGCGATGTATCCACGCCTCTTGCAGACCTAAATCTAAAATAATTTCTAAGGCCTGCTGAGCAGCTTTAGCTTCCATATCATGGTTTTCACTCCGGATATGCAGGACAATCACCTTACCCAGTTGTTTTGCCAGTGATAAAGTGAGACGCAGAAACTGGCGTTGGGTTTCGATTTTCTCTGCTCGACAACGATCCTTGTCATGTAACTCGGAACAATTGCAATGAGCAGTGTGGTCGATACCAACTTCGCCAATACCTATCGCCTCAGGATATTCCTCCAGTTTCCTTTTCAGTTTTTGAAATTCCATCTCGGGTCTATTCTTGGCCAGCACATGGGGGTGAATTCCAAGAGTGAATCTCAGTTCGCCCGCCATCTGCCTACCAATCTTAAACCAACGAGATGGGAAGACAAAATTCTGAATCGCGAAACGCAACGTAGCAGAAAAAGGGATATTCATCGAGCGCTCCAGATCCGACAAAGTAGTGGAATGTTGATGGGAGAATCCATACCAATGAAAATGTGAATCAATGATTCCCACTGTCATTTGAGGATGTCCATAAGGAAGCGAGGAACCATCCGATCGAATATACTGATGTACCGAGAGAACTGCTAAACGAACTGCTGGACTAAGTCGCGCCAATAATCTGGTAAAAACAGAAAAGTTCGAAAGCACAATAAGTCTACTCGGTGGGATCTCCTTATAACCATCAGCAATAACCGGTTCCAGGCCACTGAAATCAAGCGTTCTACCAATAACTTTTACCAATAAGGAAAACAAGAAAGATAACTGCTACATGACCTCTATTTACACTAATTCCCGGTACTGTAAAATATGAGATAAATTATAAATTTGTAAACAATTATTGATGTTCTACAGATGTACCACGACCTCTGACCAATGACCTTTGGGTCTTTCTATTTCAAACGATTAATACAGAATGCGTAAAATGAGCCAGTCCGTCTGGAACATATGTGTATGTCAAAGCTTTTATAGCAAATGTAACTAAACGCTTGAAACCCTTTTCCCAGAACAACAAATCAGTATTGTAAATAGAGTCACGCTTCAAAGCTTTTGGTTTATCTTTAGATGCCCAAAACTGCCAGATTGACATAATATACTTTCTCGGCAGGCTATATCATAATTGCGCCTCTACGCGAGAAAACCTGTCTTCGGACTTTGCGAACAACAAAGGCGCAGACCAGCAGTCTGATCATCGCCTTTGTTATTTATGATATCTAGACTTGCTACTAGCGAAATTTCAATTTTCTAGCTAGTCAACATAGCTTAGCAGGGTGGTTTGAATCTCGATTTGTCAGAAACTCCGAAGACAGGGTTTCTCGCGGCGCGGCCCAATTATTATAATGTTTAATTCAGGGGCGTAGCCAGCCCAGAGGCTTTATCACGTTGAAGCCCACCAAAATATGGAGAATTAAAGATACTTTCTTTTTCATATAGCGAAACAAAGGCGCTGATCAGACTGCGCGGGCTGGTCTGTGCCTTTGTTGTTCGCTTGTATCTCGCATGGAGGCCCATAGTATGTTGAAGCCCAGGCTTCCTGGCCTCCGCCTGGTTACGCACATGTAGGCCTATATAGGGATATTGGGAGGGAGTGTGTGTGGGGGGGGGGGGGCGGGGTTACATGCAATCTCATTATGAATCTGACGGTACAAACACATTCTGGGGCAACGTGAATCATGAAATCATTAAATTAAGTTGACGGAACCGGTGTATCAAGATTTCAGGGGTAGGCTACAGATCATCGGCGGATTCAGAGAGAGGACAGTAGTCCTGACCCTCTCCACCCTCCTAGAAAATTATTTAAAAGTGCTATAGGTTTCCATAGGAATACTATACTGGTATGACCCCCTGTAAATCCACCCAGGTGAACCGCATGTCTAGATCTCGGAGGGTGTTGGCTATCGGAGGTAAACAAAGGATTTTTGGGTTGGACATGGTCTGTATTGAGACAATTTTATTTCATTTAGATTCGTTTTGAGGGATAAGAACAACATATAGGTCGATAGTATACAGAATGATGATAACTCTGAAAACATTACATGTTTTGGAACTTATCGATGTATACTACCTGGATTAGGCACATATCATTTTCACCAATATTATTGCCTACGCGTAAATCGGGTACAATCCGCCATCTTGAATATGGTGGAAATCAGAATTTTACAGAGGCATTTGTCACTTTAATTGTGACA
Source organism: Loripinus fragilis (assembly GCA_964019695.1). Classification (NCBI taxonomy): domain Eukaryota; kingdom Metazoa; phylum Mollusca; class Bivalvia; order Lucinida; family Lucinidae; genus Loripinus; species Loripinus fragilis. The sequence continues at coordinate 7,498,546 of OZ026516.1, forward strand.
ATGTAAAGAGTTCAATGAGTGTAATTCTTTAAATTTCTGAACGTTAATATAGTTGTCCTTAATTGGTTCTTGGTAGAATATCGTTATATTGCGAATTTAGGTTGCAGAGATGATATGAAAAAGAGGCAAAATGATAAACATCCGATTTTACCACCGAAATTGTCGGTTCTAAAGCTAATTAATGTGAATAATTTGGATATACTTGACACTTGATACATAAAGTGCACATATTTCCTAACTGGAATATCGAATTTTTTAGCAAAAACAAAATAAAACCATGCAGTTAAGATGCTGGCAAATTCGTCTTTTTTTTCGTATTTTCACAAAACAAAATGGCGGAAATGTCAAAAACCTAAACGTTGCCTGTAGAATTTAAACACAATGCTGAGTTTAGAAGCGTGAAAACATCTAATAAACGATGCTTTGTCAACCATAGATACACTTCATTTAATTCCCTTAAGCGTTTGTTTAACAATTAACTAGGGAGTTGCTAGGGTGTCTATGAGCAGTAATTATTTCCGCAACTGCGTTAAAATATCTCTTCAACCAAACCGTCTAATATTTAATTGAGACAATGAATTAATAGCCAATTAACAGATTTATGTCACAATAATTTAACAAAAGATACCAAATTCCTATTTAAATCACACTATTTAACCCATTTACGCACAATAGAATTTCCCACTCCAGTCAATTGGACCAGTCCATTTTCGTTTTAAGGAGTGTTAGGTGGCATTTTTCATTTTTATTTCGAATTTTTAAAGAACATTCTGAAAGCAAACAGTGGATACCCTGATCAGACGCCGTGTTCTGCTGTGTCTGATCTGGATCTGCACGGTTTGCCTATGTCTCACAAAAAGGACGCTAGACTTATATGAAAAGAGTTTTTGCCTTCTTCCTTACTTTGTTTTCCATGTCCGCGTAGTGTAGAAAAGCCTGTTGCGTGATATTTTTTTCTTGGGTATTTTTTCTCGAGAACACTAGCTTGTTTGGTATCAAATTGTAGCTGGAAGAATTCTCAGTTTATTGGCATTAAATTCACTGTACTACCGTTTCCCCTAAGTTGCTGGAACATTAGGAAAAAGTATCCCAACACGTATGGATCTCGATATTTGTAAAGTGGTCAGTCAAATTATCGGATTTACCTGTATTTCGATGCGGCAATCATAGGGAAACAATTACTAGCAAATCTATAGCAGTTTCCTATCCAGGTAGTATACATCCGTGGTTCGAGTTTAAATCACATTTGTATTCGGAAATGCAGTAATTTGGACGAATATTTCGAATTCATCAGTTAATATTCATATCTATCATTTTATTTTTACTTGATTCACAGCCACCGCTGGAATGTATGGCCTCTCTTTGGAATAAATCAGTCAAATACAATTCAAAAATACTTGTCAAACACTTATTTATTTGCAATTTTATGATGGTGGTATCATGTTTATCGCCGTTAACTTCCGGAGAACAACCGATTAGTTCTTCGGAAAGTTACCTAATAATCGATTGTCACCAGCTTAAAATAGTGAAGTACGAGTATTCTGTCAGACGAAAACATTTATTTATTTGCAATTTTATGATGGTGGTATCATGTTTATGGGTAGCTTTCCGTTCGGAGGTATGTTGGGTAGCCGTCGGAGGGAAGGCATGTGCATGTTAACATTGATTTCGGAGAAGGGCTAATTGAATATGCTCATTAAACAAGCTCTTGCATACGGAAACCAAAGTGTACCACTCAAACACTTTCAAAAACAAGTGGTTCGATTGGCGGGGAACATATCAAAGGAGAAGCAAGCTTAAATAAACCAATTTGTTAGAGTTTTTGTTTAACATTGAATGGGTGTTCTGGTGCATTTGTTTGTTTTGTTTGTTTTTGCCTACCATATCTATTTAGCCCTTTGCATCTCATTAAAGAAACGATCTGGCAGTAACATAACATGCCAAAGCATTATACTATGAAATAGACACATACTATAGTGCCAACAAAGAGTGACAGTCACGTGATATTTTGTTTACAATTGCCGAGTATATAGTACAATGCTAGCCATTAATTTTAACTTGTGTTCTTCACGTTAGAAGATACTGTAGTGTAGTGGCTATGTCTACGGCGTTGGACGCAGGCGTACCAGGATCGAACCTATTTAGAGGTTGTTGTTTTTTTTTCTTCATATTTTTACTAGGCCCAAAAGGAACAGGCGGCATTATTTCAGCTTACTGTAAATTCGGAAGTTTTCGCGAAGTTTTATTTTCGCGAAACTTCTCACATGCAAAATTTCGTGAAAATAAAATTATCGCGAAATGGCGAAATCACTCTGTTGTTTACTTGCCCTAGTCACAAATTTTGACGTCGCAAATATGTCTTTTAACGCTCACATTCGCGTGTATTTCATAATTAACAGTAGCTTGTGTTGTTACAGAATTTTTTATATATGTACCTTATACATGTTAAAGGGATAAAAAATAAAAAATAATAATAAAAATAAATGAAACGAAAAATAAATAAGACATGAAGAGAATAATAAAATCAGACCTCCACCCCCCCCCTCCCCCAATTTTTTTAAAAAAAAAAATGAATAAAAAATAGCAGCCAGTGAGATTCGAACCTAAAAATGTTCTTTGTGGTTTAGTAATCCTCCTCGGTACCACTTGAGCTACCACAATTCTATAGATCAATCGTGTATATATCCTGTCATGAAAGGTAAGTCCCATAACTTTGTAAACAAAACATGACGTCACTTCTACTCTTGGCTGGCAGAATAATACCTTTTTGTGAAGGTGACGGATCAAGTAGCAGTACAATTAGTATACCAGGTGTTTAGACGAGTACCTGTACCGTCTAAGATGCATTTTAACTAGGTGTTTTCGCATTTACACAACATAAGTTAAAGAACGGCCTTTGGGTTAAAACAAGTTTAAATGACCAGAAAATGCCACAATCCCAGACAGACACATGTCTCCAAGAGACAAGGACACTGGAAAACAGACAAATAAGGGATACGCTCAAAAGTCAGAATACAATAAGCAAAGCATTCAGCGTCCTTAATCTCAGTGAGAGTATTGCCAAACTAGAAATGACACAATATAAGCGTTTAACACGAAGTGCTAAACACGAACCCCCAAAAATAGTTAGTGAGTATGATCAGGCAATAACACAATCACAAACTTCAGACAAACCCATGGCACCGTGAGGAAGAGCCACACAACAATCACAAGACACTAGGAAGACAAACTAAGCAAAGCAACCAACTCTCTCTTCCCTACCTACTCTCTCTTTCTCTCTCTCTCTCTCTCTCTCTCTCTCTCTCTCTCTCTCTACTCGCTCTCCTCTCGGCTCTCTGCTCTCTGCTCTCTGCTCTCTGAATACTCTTTGTCTCTCTTCTCTCAATTCTCTTTCTTTCTCTCTCTCTCTTCACTCTCTCTCTCTCTCTCTCTCTCTCTCTCTCTCTCTCTCTCTACGTCTCTCTCTACGTCTCTCTCTAATCTGTCTGTCTATATTCTCTCTCTCTCTCTCTCTCTCTCTCTTCTCTCTCTCTCTCTCTCTCTCTCTCTCTCTCTCTCTCTCTCTCTCTCTCTATACTTTATAATCTACTCGCACTCCTTTCTACTCTCTCTTTCTCTACTCGCACTCCTTCTCTACTGGCACTCCTTCTCTACTCTTTATTTCTCTACTCACTCTCCTTCTCTACTCTAATCTCTCTTTCTCTTCTCTCGCTTTTTCTCTACTCGATCTTCTTCTCTATCTCTCTTTCTTTACTCGCACTCTTTCTCTACTCTCACTCTTTCTCTACTCGCACTCCTTCTCTACTCTCTCTTTCTCTACTCGCACTCATTCTCTGCTCTCTCTCTCTTTCTCTACTCGCACTCTTTCTCAACTCAGCCTCCTTCTCTTCTCTCTTTCTCTACTCGCACTCTTTCTCAACTCAGACTCCTTCTCAACTCTCTCTTTCTCTACTCTCATTCTTTCTCTACTCACACTCCTTCTCTACTCTCTCTTTCTCTACTCACACTTCTCCTCTTCTATCTACTCTCTACTCACACTTCTTCGTTACTCTCTCTTTCTCCTTTTGCACTCCTCCTCTACTCTCTATTCTCTACTCGCACTTCTTTTCTACCCGCATCCTTTCTCTACTCGCACCCCTTGTCTGCTCTCTCTTCTCCACTCGCACTCCTTTTCTACTCTCTATTCTCTACTCGTACCTCTTCTCTACTCACACACCTTCTCTCCTCGCACTCCTTCTCTCCCCACACTTCTTCTCTACTCGCACTTCTTCTCTACTCGTACTCCTTATCTACTCGCAATCCTATTCTACTCGCACTTCGTCTCTACTCGCACTCTTTCTCAACTCGCACTCCTTCTCTACTCTCTCTTTCTCTACTCGCACCCCTTCTCTACTCTCTCTTTCTCTACTCGCACTCTTTCTCAACTCAGACTCCTTCTCTACTCGCACTCTTTCTCTACTCTTACTATTTCTCTACTGACAGTCCTTCTCTACTCTCTCTTTCTCTACTCACACTCATTCTCTACTCTCTATTCTCTACTCGCACTCCTTCTCTACTCGCACTTCTTCTCTACTCGCACTCTTTCTCTACTCGCACTCCTTCTCTACTCTCTCTTCTCTACTCGCACTCCTTTTCTACTCTCTTTCTCTACTCATACCTCTTCTCTACTCGCACTCCTTCTCTACTCCAACCCTTCTCTACCCTCTCTTTCTCTACTTTCACTTTTTCTCTACTGGCACTTCTTCTCTACTCTCTCTTTATCTACTCGCACTCATTCCCTACTCTCTCTTTCTCTACTAGCACTCCTTCTCTACTCTCTCTTTCTCTACTCGCACCCCTTCTCTACTCTCTCTCTTTCTCTACTCGCACTCTTTCTCAACTCAGACTCCTTCTCTACTCTTTCTTTTCTACTCTCACTCTTTCTCTACTCACACTCCTTCTCTTCTCTCTATTTCTCTACTCACACTTCTTCTCTACTCTCTCCTTCTCTTATCTCTCTTTCTCTACTCACACTTCTTCTCCAATATCTCTTTCTCTACTCACACTCCTTTTCTACTCTCTTTCTCTACTCACACTCCTTCTCTACTATCTCTTTCTCTACTCACAATCCTTCTCTACTCTCTCTTTCTCTACTCACACTACTTCTCTACTCTCTCCTTCTCGACTCGCACTCCTTCTCTACTCTCTTTCTCTACTCACACTCCTTCTCTTCTCTCTTTCTCTACTCAAACTCCTTCTCTACTATCTCTTTCTCTACTCACCCTCCTTCTCTACTCTCTCTTTCTCTCCTCACACTCTTTCTCTACTCTCTCCTTCTCTACTCACACTCCCTATCTACTCTCTCTTTCTCTACTCACACTTTTTCTCTAATCACACTATTTCTCTACTCCCACTTCTCTACTCTCACTCTTTCTCTACTTACACTCCATCTCTACTCTCTCCTTCTCTAATCTCTCTTTCTCTACTCACACTTCTTCTCTACTATCTCTTTCTCTACTCACACTCCTTCTCTACTCTCTTTCTCTACTCACACTCTTTCTCTACTTGCACTCTTTCTCAACTCAGCCTCCTTCTCTACTCTCTTTTTCTCTACTCACACTACTTCTCTACTCTCTCCTTCTCTACTCACACTCCCTATCTACTCTCTCTTTCTTTACTAACACTTTTTCTCTATTCACATTTTTTCTCTACTCCCACTTCTCTACTCTCACTCTTTCTCTACTTACACTCCTTTTCTACTCTCTTCTTCTCTAATCTCTCTTTCTCTACCCACACGTCTTCTCAACTATCTCTTTCTCTACTCACACTCCTTCTCTACTATCTCTTTCTCTACTCACCCTCCTTCTCTACTCTCTCTCTTTCTTTACTCACACTACTTCTCTACTCTCTCCTTCTCTATTCACACTCCCTATCTATTCTCTCTTTCTCTACTCACACTTTTCTCTTTTCTCACTCTTTCTCTACTCCCACGTCTCTACTCTCTCTTTATCTACTAAGACTCCTACTCTTCTCTCTATTTCTCTACTCACACTTCTTCTCTACTCTCTCCCTCTCTTATCTCTCTTTCTCTACTCACACTTCTTCTCTACTATCTCTTTCTCTCCTCACACTCCTTCTCTACTCTCTTTCTCTACTCACACTCCTTCTCTACTTTCTCTTTCTCTACTCACCCTCCTTCTCTACTCTCTCTTTCTCTCCTCACACTCCTTCTCTAATCTCTTTCTCTCCTCACACTCCTTCTCTTCTCTCTTTCTCTACTCACACTCCTTCTCTACTATCTCTTTCTCTACTCAGTATCCTTCTCTAGTCTCTCTTTCTCTACTCACACTCTTTCTCTACTCTCTCCTCTACTCACACTCCCTATCTACTCTCTCTTTCTCTACTCACACTTTTTCTCTATTCACACTCTTTCTCTACTCCCACTTCTCTACTCTCACTCTTTCTCTACTTACACTCCTTCTCTACTCTCTCCTTCTCTTGTATCTCTTTCTCTACTCACACTTCTTCTCTACTATCTCTTTCTCTACTTACACTCCTTCTCTACTATCTCTTTCTCTACTCACCCTCCTTTTCTACTCTCTCTTTCTCTACTCACACTACTTCTCTACTCTCTCCTTCTCTACTCACACTCCCTATCTACTCTCTCTTTCTCTACTCACACTTTTTCTCTATTCACACTCTTTCTCTACTCCCACTTCTCTACTCTCACTCTTTCTCTACTTACACTCCTTTTCTACTCTCTCCTTCTCTAATCTCTCTTTCTCTACTCACGCTTCTTCTCTACTATCTCTTTCTCTACTCACACTCCTTCTCTACTCTCTTTCTCTACTCACACTCCTTCTCTACTATCTCTTTCTCTGCTCACCCTCCTTCTCTACTCTCTCTTTCTTTACTCACACTACTTCTCTACTCTCTCCTTCTCTAATCACACTCCCTATCTATTCTCTCTTTCTCTACTCACACTTTTCTCTATTCACACTCTTTCTCTACTCCCACTCCTCTACTCTCTCTTTATCTACTCACACTCCTTCTCTACTCTCTCCTTCGCTACACATACATCTACTATCTATTTCTCTACTCAGACTCTTTCTCTACTCAAATTCAGTCTCTACTCTCTTCCTCTACTCACACTCCTTCTCTACTCACTCCTTCTCTAATATCTCTTTCTCTACTCACACTCATTCTCTACTCTCTCTTTCTCTACTCACACTCCTCCTCTACTCTCTCTTTCTCTACTCACACCCCTTCTCTACGCTTGCTCCTTCTCTACTCTCTCTTTTTATACTTACACCGTTCTCTACTATCTATTTCTCTACTCGCACTCCTTCTCTACTATCTCTTTCTCTACTCACACTCCTACTCTACTATCTTTTTCTCTACTCACACCCCCTCTCTACCCTCTCTTTCTCAACTATCTTTCTCTCTACTCACACTCCTTCTCTTCTCGCACTCCTTCTCAACTAACACTCCTTCTCTACTCGCACTCCTCTACTCGCACTCCTTCTATACTCGCATTCTTTCTCTACTCACTCTTTTTCTCTATTCACACTCTTTATCTACTCACACTCCATCTCTACTCTCTCCTTCTCTACTCACACTCCTTCTCTACTATCTCTTTCTCTACTCACACTCCTTCTATACTCTCTCTTTCTCTACTCGCACTCCTTCTCTACTATCTCTTTCTCTACTCGCACTCTTTCTCAACTCAGACTCCTTGTCTACTCTCTCTTTCTCTACTCACACTCATTCTCTACTCTCTAATCTCTACTTGCACTCCTTCTCTACTCGCACTTCTTCTCTACTCGCACCCTTTCTCCACTCGCACTCCTTCTCTACTCTCTCTTCTCTATTCGCACTCCTTTTCTACTCTCTAATCTCTACTCGTACCTCTTCTCTACTCGCACTCCTTCTCTTCTCGCACTTCTTCTCTACTCGCACTTCTTCTCTACTCGTAGTCCTTATCTGCTCGCACTCCTTCTCTACTCGCACTCCTTCTAAACTCGTACTCATTCTCTACTCTCTCTTTCTCTACTCGCACCCCTTCTCTACTCTCTCTTTCTCTACTCACTTTTTCTCTACTCGCACTCCTTCTCTACTCTCTCTTTATCTTCTCACTCTCCTTCTCTACTCTCTCTTACTCTACTAGCACTCCTTCTCTACTCTCTCTTTCTCAACTTGCACTCCTTATCTACTCTCTCTTTTTAACTCGCACTCTTTCTCAACTCAGACTCCTTCTCTACTCTCTCTTTCTCTACTCTCACTCTTTCTCTACTTACACGCCTTCTCTACTCTCTCCTTCTCTACTCTCTCCTTCTCTAATCTCTCTTTCTCTACTCACACTTCTTCTCTACTATCTCTTTCTCTACTCACACTCCTTCTCTACTCTCTTTCTCTACTCATACTCCTTCTCTACTATTTCTTTTTCTACTCACCCTCCTTCTCTACTCTCTCTTTCTCTACTCACACTCCTTCTCTACTCTCTCCTTCTCTACTCACACTCATTCTCTACTCTCTCTTTCTCTACTCACACTTTTTCTCTATTCACCCGCTTTCTCTACTTTTACCTTCTCTACTCTTTCTTTATCTACTCACACTCCTTCTACCAGTGGTAGTACTTACATCTAATGACAGTCAATGGGACTATTAGTGGTAGTACTTAAATCAAATGGGACTACTAGTGATAGTAAGTACATCTAATGACAGATACCGGGACTACTAGTAGTATTTACATGTTGTGACAGCTACTTGGAATACTAGTGGTAGTACTTACATCCTATGACAGCTATTGGGGCTACTAGTGGTAGTACTTACATCTAATGACAGCTACATGGACTACTAGTGGTAGTACCTTCATCTAATGACAGCTACTGGGACTAATATTGGTAGTACTTACACCTAATATCAGCTACTGGGACTACTAGTGGTATTACTAACATCTAATGACAGCTACTGGGACTACAAGTAGTAGTACTTACATCTAATGACAGCTGCTAGGACTACTAGTGGTAGTATTTACATCTAATTACAGTCACTGGGACTACTGGTGGCAGTACCTACATCTAATGACAGCTGCTGGGGCTACTAATGGTAGTACTTAAATGTTGTGGCAGCTACTAGGACTACTAGAGGTAGTACTTACATCTAATGACAGCTACTGGGACTAATAGTTGTATTGCTTACATCTAATGACAGCTACTGGGAGTACTAGTAGAAGTACTTACATCTAGTTATAGCTACTGGAACTACTAGTGGTAGTACTTACATCTAATGACAGTTATTTGGACAACTAGTGGACTCTCAGGAGTTGTACTCACTCCTAGTGACAGCTAATGAGACTCTTAGTAGTAGTTCTTACATCTAGTGGCAGCTACATGGACTCTTAGTAGTAGATTTATCATCTAGTGACAGCTAATGTGACTCTTAGTAACAGTACTTACACCTTTGACAGCTAGTGTGACCTTTAGGAGTAGTATATACGTCTAGTGACAGCTACTGGGACACTTGGTAGTAGTTCTTACATCTAGCGACAACTACTGGAACACTTAATGGTAGCTCTTTCTTCTAGTCACAGCTACTTGAACTCTGAGTGGTTGTTCTTACATCTAGTGACAGCTACTGGAACTACTAGTGGTAGTATTTACATCTAATGACAGCTACTAGGTCTACTAGTGGACTCTTAGGAGTAGTACTTACACCTTTGACAACTAGTGTGACCTTAAGGAGTAGTATGCACATCTAGCGACAGCTACTGGGACAGTAGTAATGGAAGCCATTATGAGTACGCCGAAAACATAGAAAAAAAACATCGAAAAAAGATCGAAAAAACTTCGAAATAACAATACGACAACGATAACAATACGACAACGCCACATTTTTGGATATTTGAGGTAGGCCTAGCGATTATTGATTAATCAAGCGACCATTAAAGCCTAAAAATGCAGTAGATTCCATCACTGCACGTTTCGTTTTGATAAGCTATCACGTAACGTTGTGGGCCAAGCCCTCCAGGTACTCCATAAATGAATGTCCGTTATGGGTTCTTATCTCAAACTCGGACACAACTCTTTTCTCAGAGCTTGTTTCCTCGACTCAGTGTTGGATTGCTCTCCTTTGAGAAATTAAAAAAAATCCAAATATTTGAGTTAGCCTGGCCCAGAATTGAGCTTATTCGACTGTGCCAGTCTTCCTAACAGACCAAATAGATGGCGGTCAACCAATAGTTTTTCACGCTTATTGTTTTATTTTTGGTCGTTTTATTATTCAACGATCTATTTAATCGCTTCTATGTTTTGAAGCATCTATTAAATGTCGTTTCTCATGCCTTACTATGTTTTGTCGTACATTGGAATTTTAAGCCTGAAAAGAACCTAGGTTTTATTTTTTCAGGATAAAAATTCGGGTTACCCATAGATGGCTTTCCTGAAAAGTTTGAGTAACTTACGAATATTTTTTTTAGGGGGGGGTATGGTGGTTGGTCAATGATTGTGATAGTTTCTTGGACTGTAGAGAATTACTTATTTTTTTAAAGTTATTATAGTTGGTCTATTATTGTTATAATTTTCATAGGATTTATGATTGTGATAGTTTTCTGGTCATATCCACTGTTGAGAAACAACAATCCCTGATTGGATACATGACATTTGGTCGAAAACCATTTCGTCGAAACGACGTTTGGTCGAATGCGACATTTGGTCGATACGACGTTTCGCCGACTACGACACTTGGTCGACTACGACAATTGGTCGAAAATTCGTCGAATTACGTCGAAATTTAGTCGAAATTTGGTCGAGACTGATTTGTACAGAAAAAATAAAAATTGTTTACATTTACGGTTCTCACATCTCCAATTTATTTTTCACGCCAGTATCAGTATTAGTATCTCTGTCTTTCGTGTACTGAAAGCCCTTTATGCCACTTTTTGGGCCCGCCTATTCCTAGTGAAAAATGATGCTTTGGACCCATGCCCATTATAGAGTCATTTTAATAAATACATTTATACACTAATTAGCTTTGAAGCAACTTTATAAAATTAATCGAGAGTACCTTTATAAGCTGAACGTCATGTAAACACAGTGATTTCTTATGATTTTCTTTTTTTGATAATCAATAACATTTGGTAGATGCGACGTTCCGTTGAGTACGACGTTTGGTCGAAAAACAATGACTTGACAATTTCGACCGAATGTCGTACCTGACTATTTTTTTCGACCAAATGTCGTACTTGGCGAAATGTCGCATCGACCAAAAGTCGTATGCGACCAATTGTCGTATCGGCGAAATGGTTTTCGACGAATTGTCGTGCACCCCCCTGATTCAGGGTCTAAATTCATCATTTTTGGCGATATTATTACAAAAGTGAATTGGGATGAGGTTTGGTTAACATTATTTGAGTTTCCTCTGATCGGACTCTAAGAAATATATAGGTTAATTATCTTATTTACACCTCAACTTGATAACTACAGGTGGGAAGTGGTGTCGCATTCCCTTGTTGTTAGGGTGATTGAGGGGTCTAAAATTTTCATTTTCGACGATCATATTAGAAACGATAAATTCTAGCGAAGTTTAGGTCAACAAAGTTTCAGTTTCATACAATTAGGCCTTAAGAAATATATAGTTTAATTATCTCATTTATACATTAACTTGATACCTACATGGGATAAGTGGTGTCACATCCCCTGATTAAGGGTCATTTAGGGGTCGAAATTAGTCAATTTCGACGATATTATAGCAAAACGTTAATTCAGGCCAAGTTTGGTTAACATAATTTCCGTTTCCTTTGATTGGGCCCTAAGAAATATATAGTTTAACTATCTCATTGGCACCTCTTCTTGATAACTACATAGGATATGTGGTGTCACATTCCCTGATTAAGGGTCATTTAGGGGTCGAAAATCGTTATTTTCGGCGATATTATAGCAAAACGTGAATTCGGGCGAAGTTTGGTTAACATAATTTCAGTTTCCTTTGATTGGGCCCTAAGAAATATATAGTTTAATTATCTCATTGGCACCTCTTATTGATAACTACATATGATATGTGGTGTCACATTCCCTGATTAAGGGTCATTTAGGGGTTGAAAATAGTCAATTTCGACGATATTATAGCAAAACGTTAATTCAGGCGAAGTTTGGTTAACATAATTTCCGTTTCCTTTGATTGGGCCCTAAGAAATATATAGTTTAATTATCTCATTGGCACCTCTACTTGATAACTACATAGGGTATGTGGTGTCACATTCCCTTATTAAGGGTCATTTAGGGGTCGAAAATCGTTATTTTCGGCGATATTATAGCAAAACGTGAATTCGGGCGAAGTTTGGTTAACATAATTTCAGTTTCCATTGATTGGGCCCTAAGAAATATATAGTTTAATTATCTCATTGGCACCTCTTATTGATAACTACATAGGATATGTGGTGTCACATTCCCTGATTAAGGGTCATTTAGGGGTCGAAAATAGTCAATTAAGACGATATTATAGCAAAACGTTAATTCAGGCGAAGTTTGGTTAACATAATTTCCGTTTCCTTTGATTGGGCCCTAAGAAATATATAGTTTAATTATCTCATTGGCACCTCTACTTGATAACTACATAGGGTATGTGGTGTCACATTCCCTGATTAAGGGTCATTTAGGGGTCGAAAATAGTCATTTTTGGCGATTTATAACAAAACGTGAATTCAGGCGAAGTTTGGTTAACATAATTTCAGTTTCCCTTGATTGGGCCCTAAGAAATATATAGTTTAATTATCTCATTGGCACCTCTACTTGATAACTACATAGGATATGTGGTGTCACATTCCCTGATTAAGGGTCATTTAGGGGTCGAAAATCGTTATTTTCGGCGATATTATAGCAAAACGTGAATTCGGGCGAAGTTTGGTAAACGTAATTTCAGTTTCCTTTGATTGGGCCCTAAGAAATATATAGTTTAATTATCTCATTGGCACCTCTTATTGATAACTACATAGGATATGTGGTGTCACATTCCCTGATTAAGGGTCATTTAGGGGTCGAAAATAGTCAATTTCGACGATATTATAGCAAAACGTTAATTCAGGCGAAGTTTGGTTAACATAATTTCCGTTTCCTTTGATTGGGCCCTAAGAAATATATAGTTTAATTATCTCATTGGCACCTCTACTTGATAACTACATAGGGTATGTGGTGTCACATTCCCTTATTAAGGGTCATTTAGGGGTCGAAAATAGTCATTTTCGGCGATATTATAACAAAACGTGAATTCCGGCGAAGTTTGGTTAACATAATTTCAGTTTCCTTTGATTGGGCCTTAAGAAATATATAGTTTAATTATCTCATTGGCACCACTACTTGATAACTACATAGGGTATGTGGTGTCACATTCCCTGATTAAGGGTCATTTAGGGGTCGAAAATAGTCATTTTGGGCGATATTATAACAAAACGTGAATTCAGGCGAAGTTTGGTTAACATAATTTCAGTTTCCCTTGATTGGGCCCTAAGAAATATATAGTTTAATTATCTCATTGGCACCACTACTTGATAACTACATAGGATATGTGGTGTCACATTCCCTGATTAAGGGTCATTTAGGGGTCGAAAATCGTTATTTTCGGCGATATTATAGCAAAACGTGAATTCGGGCGAAGTTTGGTTAACGTAATTTCAGTTTCCTTTGATTGGGCCCTAAAAATTATATAGTTTAATTATCTCATTGGCACCTCTTATTGATAACTACATAGGATATGTGGTGTCACATTCCCTGATTAAGGGTCATTTAGGGGTCGAAAATAGTCAATTTCGACGATATTATAGCAAAACGTTAATTCAGGCGAAGTCTGGTTAACATAATTTCCGTTTCCTTTGATTGGGCCCTAAGAAATATATAGTTTAATTATCTCATTGGCACCTCTACTTGATAACTACATAGGGTATGTGGTGTCACATTCCCTTATTAAGGGTCATTTAGGGGTCGAAAATAGTCATTTTCGGCGATATTATAGCAAAACGTGAATTCGGCGAAGTTTGGTTAACATAATTTCCGTTTCCTTTGATTGGGCCCTCAGAAATATATAGTTTAATTATCTCATTGGCACCTCTACTTATTAACTACATAGGGTAAGTGGTGTCACATTCCCTGATTAAGGGTCATTCAGGGGTCGAAAATTGTTATTTTCGACGATATTATAGCAAAACGTTAATTCAGGCGAAGTTTGGTTAACATAATTTCAGTTTCCTTTGATTGGGCCCTAAGAAATATATAGTTCAATTATCTCATTGGCACCTCTACTTGATAACTACATAGGGTAAGTGGTGTCACATTCCCTGATTAAGGGTCATTTAGGGGTCAAAAATCGTTATTTTCGGTGATATTATAGCAAAACGTGAATTCAGGCGAAGTTTGGTTAACATAATTTCATTTTCCTTTGATTGGGCCCTAAGAAATATATAGTTTAATTATCACATTGGCACCTCTTCTTGATAACTACATGGGGTATGTGGTGTCACATTCCCTGATTATGGATCATTTAGGGGTCGAAAATAGTTATTTTCGGCGATATAACAACAAAACGTGAATTCAAGCGAAGTTTGGTTAACATAAATTCAGTTTCCTTTGATTGGGCCCTAGGAAATATATAGTTTAATTATCTCATTGGCACCTCTACTTGATTACTACATAGGGTATGTGGTGTCACATTCCCTGATTAAGGGTCATTTAGGGGTCGAAAATCGTTATTTTCGACGATATTATAGCAAAACGTGAATTCAGGCGAAGTTTGGTTAACATAATTTCAGTTTCCTTTGATTGGGCCCTAAGAAATTTATAGTTTAATTATCTCATTGGCACCTCTACTTGATAACTACATAGGATATGTTGTGTCACATACCCTGATTAAGGGTCATTTAGGGGTCGAAATCGTCATTTTCGGCAATATAACAAAACGTGAATTCGGGCGAAGTTTTGTTGACATAAGTTCATTTTCCTTTGATTGGGCCCTAAGAGGTATATAGTTTAATTATCTCATTGGCACCTATACTTGATAACTACATAGTGTATGTGGTGTCACATTCCCTGATTAAGGGTCAATTATGGGTCGAAAATAGTTATTTTCGGCGATATAACAACAAAACGTGAATTCGAGCAAAGGTTGGTTAACATAATTTCAGTTTCATTTGATTGGGCCCTAAGAAATATATACTTTAACTATCTCATTGGCACCTCTTCTTGATATCTATAAAGGGTATGTGGTGTCACATTCCCTGATTAAGGGTCATTTAGTAGTCGAAAATAGTCATTTTTGGCGATATTATAACAAAACGTGAATTCAGGCGAAGTTTGGTTAACATAATTTCAGTTTCCCTTGATTGGGCCCTCAGAAATATATAGTTTAATTATCTCATTGGCACCTCTACTTGATAATTACATAGGGTAAGTGGTGTCACATTCCCTGATTAAGGGTCACTAAGGGGTCGAAAATAGTCTTTTTCGGCGATATTATAACAAAACGTGAATTCAGGCGAAGTTTGGTTAACATAAATTCAGTTTCCTTTGATTGGGCCCTAAAAAATATATAGTTTAATTCTCTCATTGGCACCTCTTCTTGATAACTACATGGGGTATGTGGTGTCACATTCCCTTATTAAGGGTCATTTAGGGGTCGAAAATCGTCATTCTCAGCAATATAACAAAACGTGAATACAGGCGAAGTTTGGTTAACATAATTTCCGTTTCCTTTGATTGGGCCCTAAGAAATATATAGTTTAATTATCTCATTGGCATCTATACTTGATAACTACATATGGTATGTGGTGTCACATTCCCTGATTAAGGGTCATTTAGGGGTCGAAAATAGTTATTTTCGGCGATATAACAAAAAGTGAATTCGGGCGAAGTTTGGTTAACATAATTTCAGTTTCCCTTGATTGGGCCCTCAGAAATATATAGTTTAATTATCTCATTGGCACCTCTTTTTGATAACTACATAGGGTAAGTGGTGTCACATTCCCTGATTAAGGGTCATTTAGGGGTCGAAAATTGTTATTTTCGACGATATTATAGCAAAACGTGAATTCAGGCGAAGTTTGGTTAACATAATTTCAGTTTCCTTTGATTGGACCCTAAGAAATATATAGTTTAATTATCTCATTGGCACCTCTACTTGATACCTACATTGGGTATGTGGTGTCACATTCCCTGATTAAGGGTCATTTAGGGGTCGAAAATCGTTACTTTCGGCGATATTATAACAAAGCGTGAATTCAGGCGAAGTTTGGTTAACATAATTTCAGTTTCCTTTGATTGGGCCCTAAGAAATATATAGTTTAATTATCTCATTGGCACCTCTTATTGATAACTACATGGGGTATGTGGTGTCACATTCCCTGATTAAGGGTCATTTAGGTGTCGAAGATAGTTATTTTCGGCGATATTACAACAAAATGTGAATTCGAGCGAAGTTTGGTTAACATAATTTAAGTTTCCTTTGATTGGGCCCCAGGAAATATATAGTTTAATTATCTCATCTGCACCTCTACTTTATATCTACATAGAGTATGTGGTGTCACATTCCCTGATTAAGGGTCATTTAGTAGTCGAAAATAGTCATTTTCGGAGATATTATAACAAAACGTGAATTCAGGCGAAGTTTGGTTAACATAATTTCAGTCTCCCTTATTGGGCCCTCAGAAATATATAGTTTAATTATCTCATTGGCACCTCTTCTTGATAACTACATAGGGTAAGTGGTGTCACATTCCCCGATTAAGGGCCATTTAGGGGTCGAAAATAGTCATTTTCGGCATATTAGAACAAAACGTGTATTCAGGCGAAGTTGGGTTAACATAATTTCATTTTCCTTTGACTGGGCCCTAAGAAATATATACTTTGATTATCTCATTGGCACCTCTTCTTGATAACTACATAGGGTATGTGGTGTCACATTCCCTGATTAAGGGTCATTTAGGGGTCGAAAATCGTTATTTTCGACGATATTATAGCAAAACGTGAATTCAGGCGAAGTTTGGTTAACATAATTTCAGTTTCCTTTGATTGGGCCCTCATTAATATATAGTTTAATTATCTCATTGGCACCTCTTCTTGAAAACTACATAGGGTATGTGGTGTCACATTCCCTGATTAAGGGTCATTTAGGGGTCGAAAATAGTTATTTTCGGCGATATAACAACAAAACGTGAATTCGAGCAAAGCTAAGTTAACATCATTTCAGTTTCCTTTGATTGGGCCCTAAGAAATATATAGTTTAATTATCTCATTGGCACCTCTTATTGATATCTATAAAGGGTATGTGGTGTCACATTCCCTGATTAAGGGTCATTTAGGAGTCGAAAATAGTCATTTTCGGCAATTTAACAAAATGTGAATTCGGGCGAAGTTTGGTTAACATAATTTCAGTTTCCATTAATTGGGCCCTAAGAAATATATAGTTAAATTATCTCATTGGCACCTCTACTGGATAACTACATAGGGTATGTGGTGTCACATTCCCTGATTAAGGGTCATTTAGGGGTCGAAAATAGTCATTTTCGGCGATATTATAACAAAACATGAATTCAGGCGAAGTTTGGTTCACATAATTTCAGTTTCCTTTGATTGGACCCTAAGAAATATATACTTTTACTATCTCATTGGCACCTATACTTGATAACTACATATGGTATGTGGTGTCACACTCCCTGATTAAGGGTCATTTAGGGGTCGAAAATAGTCATTTTCGGCGATATTACAACAAAATGTGAATTCGAGCGAAGTTTGGTTAACATAATTTCAGTTTCCTTTGATTGGGCCCCAGGAAATATATAGTTTAATTATCTCATCTGCACCTCTACTTTATATCTACATAGAGTATGTGGTGTCACATTCCCTGATTAAGGGTCATTTAGTAGTCGAAAATAGTCATTTTCGGAGATATTATAACAAAACGTGAATTCAGGCGAAGTTTGGTTAACATAATTTCAGTCTCCCTTATTGGGCCCTCAGAAATATATAGTTTAATTATCTCATTGGCACCTCTTCTTGATAACTACATAGGGTAAGTGGTGTCACATTCCCCGATTAAGGGCCATTTAGGGGTCGAAAATAGTCATTTTCGGCATATTAGAACAAAACGTGTATTCAGGCGAAGTTTGGTTAACATAATTTCATTTTCCTTTGACTGGGCCCTAAGAAATATATACTTTGATTATCTCATTGGCACCTCTTCTTGATAACTACATAGGGTATGTGGTGTCACATTCCCTGATTAAGGGTCATTTAGGGGTCGAAAATCGTTATTTTCGACGATATTATAGCAAAACGTGAATTCAGGCGAAGTTTGGTTAACATAATTTCAGTTTCCTTTGATTGGGCCCTCATTAATATATAGTTTAATTATCTCATTGGCACCTCTTCTTGAAAACTACATAGGGTATGTGGTGTCACATTCCCTGATTAAGGGTCATTTAGGGGTCGAAAATAGTTATTTTCGGCGATATAACAACAAAACGTGAATTCGAGCAAAGCTAAGTTAACATCATTTCAGTTTCCTTTGATTGGGCCCTAAGAAATATATAGTTTAATTATCTCATTGGCACCTCTTATTGATATCTATAAAGGGTATGTGGTGTCACATTCCCTGATTAAGGGTCATTTAGGAGTCGAAAATAGTCATTTTCGGCAATTTAACAAAATGTGAATTCGGGCGAAGTTTGGTTAACATAATTTCAGTTTCCATTAATTGGGCCCTAAGAAATATATAGTTAAATTATCTCATTGGCACCTCTACTGGATAACTACATAGGGTATGTGGTGTCACATTCCCTGATTAAGGGTCATTTAGGGGTCGAAAATAGTCATTTTCGGCGATATTATAACAAAACATGAATTCAGGCGAAGTTTGGTTCACATAATTTCAGTTTCCTTTGATTGGACCCTAAGAAATATATACTTTTACTATCTCATTGGCACCTATACTTGATAACTACATAGGGTATGTGGTGTCACATTCCCTGATTAAGGGTCATTTAGGGGTCGAAAATAGTCATTTTCGGCGATATTATAACAAAACGTGAATTCAGGCGAAGTTTGGTTCACATAATTACAGTTTCCTTTGATTGGTCCCTAAGAAATATATAGTTTAATTATCTCATCGGCACCTCTACTTGATACCTACATATGGTAAGTGGTGTCACATTCCCTTATTATGGATCATTTAGGGGTCTAAAGTTGCCACTTTCGTCGATCATATCAGACACCGTAAATACTGATGAAGTTTGGTTAACGAAATTTCAGTTTCCTCTGATTGGACCCTTAGAAATGTAAAGTTCACTTATCTCATTTAAACCCCTATACTTGATAACTACATATATATGTAGTGTAAGTGGTAGCACATTCCCTGATTAGGGGTCGTTTAGGGGTATAAAGTTGTTATTTTTAGCGATCATATTAGAAATGTTTCATTCTTCACATAAGGACAGTCTCACCAGAACCGTGGCTTAACGCAGGGTCACATTGAATATCTTTTTGTACCGTCTTATCGCCTATGTGATTAGCAAATGCTCAGACTAGCCTGTGCATAAGCACAGTCTCACCAGAGCCTTAGCTGATCGTATACACAACTTAGGGACGTACGTAGCTGAAAGCTCCTCTAGTCATTTAGGGTCAAACTTCTAAGAAGATTCATTATTTTTTATATTTAATCGCATAAGTGATTAACGAATGCTCAGACTAACCTGCGCATTAGCAGTCTTACCAGGACCGTCGCCTATCGCATACACAAACTAGGGACGTAGCTGAAAGCTCCCTTAATCGCATATCCGAGTAGCGCCGGAATGATCTGACCAGCATGCGCATAAGTACATCGCGACTGGAGCTTATCTGACCGTGCAGACGCACAAGTCAAACAGTAACTTATTATTTTTTTTACGGAGTGGCTGCTGCCAGTTAACTGGTAGCAGCGATTTTACGTTAAAATGGCTGCTGCCAGTTGACTGGTAGCAGCGATTTTAACGTAAAATCGCTGCTGCCAGTTCGCTTCAGTATTTTTATTGTAGTGTGTATAGAAAGTTATTTTGCATCGACTGAAGTAGCAAAATGTTAGTGAATGCCTTACTTAATGAGTTGTTTAACGAGTTTCCGAATTTGTTTCATGTTAAAGTGTGAGTATGGGCTATGTTGAGCTTCCAAAAACGTAAAAGAGTGACTATATAACAAACAAACAAACAAATATGTTGTTGCTAGTTTTGATTAATTTTAAAAGCACACATCTTATTATTACCGAAAATAATAGTTTTGCTGTTTGAATCCCATGGCCTTTTTAATGGACCCAACAATGCAAGAATTTAAAATAAAACATCTTCTGCTGAAATTATTTGAAATTACAATCTCCTATCATTCTTCGGGAGTTAATACTTTGC
The DNA here is from genome assembly GCA_964019695.1 of Loripinus fragilis. NCBI lineage: Eukaryota > Metazoa > Mollusca > Bivalvia > Lucinida > Lucinidae > Loripinus > Loripinus fragilis. The sequence goes on from OZ026516.1 coordinate 7,518,938, forward strand.
AATGTCACTTCATGTACAAAAACCTAAAGAGTTTTGTTAGTCGCTGTGAGTGCGTAAGCTGCTTCGATAACATCCTGGTCGTAAACCCCGAAGAAAGGTTTACTCATGACGCGGCTCAAAAAAGTTGGGTTCTTGTTTTATCTAATGTCGCATACGAATATAAATTATATCCTGATCAGTATCATAATCATGTACGTTTAATAAAATCTTTACTGCTACAGTGCTATGGAAATTTATGTTTAGACATGATCTATATTTTTTCTAATGCGTGTTTAATTACACAATCGACATGAAATGAAATGGGTACACGTTAGAACCACCTCAAAAACATAGATTGTAGAATGTCCGGATCCGCAGTTCCCCCATTGGATCCGCGCATGTAATTATTCACAGAGGGTTTGGAAACAAAATGGGATTTTAAGTTGTATTGATTTTATTTTGCTTTTGAAGAACATATATATATATATCGTTGTTGTGCAACTTTGTCTGAACCACCCTGGTCTCCCAACTAGACACCCTCTCCCCTCCTGAGACACATTATTTCTGGATCCAGGTTTACATTATTGCATGTATAAACACTGGTTTGCACCATGCGTCACCGACTCAAACCTTCTTGTCAAAATAAAAATAAAAATTTAACTGGAAGCAGCGAATTTACGTTAAAATCGCTGCTACCAGTTAACTGGCAGCAGCGATTTTAACGTAAATTCGCTGCTGCCAGTTAACTGGTAGCAGCGATTTTAACGTAAATTCGCTGCTGCCAGTTAACTGGTAGCAGCGATTTTAACGTAAAATCGCTGCTGCCAGTTAACTGGTAGCAGACCTTGCCTTTTTTTTTATTATTATTAAAACCGTAAATTATTTTTTATCGAAACCCGCACAGACGCACAAACCATACAATAGCTTGCTTATTGCATGTGCATAAAAGATATATGGTATTTAACATATAGTTATATCTTTGGCGTGTGCAAAAATGAATAACAGTCCATTCCACTATAATAAAAACATCACTCATCTCGAACTACCTGATAATTCCGAGAGTACCGGCTTTTATCACCGACCGCGATGCGAAGTTATTGGTAGAAGAGTTATTGGTAGAACGCTTGATTTTATCTTCCAGGCCAGATCTCCGATCAAAATCTCTGAAGAAAAACAATTCATCTTCCGAGAAACGAAAAATGTTCGGGTAGAGGTTGTGCGCTACCACATACCCCAGCAGATCATGGATACCCCCGAGACCCAACTCTCTCGCCATGAATAGAAAAATTCCATTCATGAGGAGAAACCAGGCCTCCAGCAAGTAATCACCGATGATCCGCTGATGCATACGGTGGAAACGCTCAACGTCTCTCGAACACCCTTCGCCACGCTGGCAGTCTACACAGGCTGTCGAAGGATCCATATACCATGGCATATGGGTCCTCAGAGCATGCCGCCTTAAATTAATAAATATTCGCCACAGGACGAACAATTTCCCCTGTTAGCTGGCATAGTGGCTATCTACAATAAAAATATAAAAAATATTTTGAGAAGTTTTAAAATTATGAATGAAAAATGAATTTAATGAGAAAATGGATTTTAGCTTATAATACTTTTTATTTTTGTTTTCCATGAAAATGATGATTAGGTAAAACATAAAACCATAGTTATGTATATACTTTGTATAAAATGTACAATGCCATAAAATTTAAAAATCTACATGAATGGTGATAATAATGAATTATATGAATTTTTATAATATGTCATGAAATGGGGGAACGGACAAAAGCCCACTGGGACAAAAGCCCACTAGGACAAAAGCCCACTGGACAATATCCCACTGGACAAAAGCCCACTGCTTATTTTGGCAGGGTGGACAAAAGCCCACTTCTTTGGAAAAAAATAGGTTTAAGTCTTTTATAAAACTGTTAACCCTGATCAGACTGCTCCATAGGGTAAGGCACACCTGCAGTGTGTTTTCACTGACATTATCATTTCTCCTGTATGTTGTGACAAACAACTTAATTTAGGTGTTAAAAGCCATTGATATTTGAAGAAAATCAATTTACAGTTTGGGTCAAACATTCTATTATAATTGGGAAACATATGTCTAATTAATCCAAATGCCCTTTGATTTGTCAGTAACAATTAGCATGCACTTTTATGAGAGGTGCCAAACAAAAAAAGATGTTTGAAATTTCAGATTTGAGAAGGGAGATTCTTAATCTTAGGTCTGTCTGTCTGTCTGTTCCCCCCCCCCCCACCCCTGGGGGAGGGGGTACTCTTATATTTTCATGCATACCTAGGCTCAGGCTTTTTTGGGGGTTCAAAATTTTGAATTTCAATACTTTTGGGGGTTTGCAGAAAACTGAATATTTTTTTTTTTTGGGGGGGGGGGGGTGAAGATTTTGTGGATATTTTTTGGGGTCATCACATAATTGGACTATACGATGCATTTTAGGGTCTTTTCTGAAGGTCAAGGTACAAAATGGAAGATATTTTTTGGGTTGCTAAAATTTCAAATATTTATTTGGGGTGCTTAAAATTCTTTATATTTTTTGGGGGTGAACGGTAGATGCTGGGCCCGTGCCTATGTATGAAGAAAAAATGAGAGTAACCCCCTCAGTTTAAACCTATCCCTGTAAAATGCATATAAGTGGGCTTTTGTCCTAGTGGGCTTTTGTCCCAGTGGGCTTTTGTCCTAGTGGGCTTTTGTCCAGTGGGCTATTGTCCTAGTGGGCTTTTGTCCTACACTCCATGAAATGACTAGGTTTTTTAAAAATTATAATACTTTTTTATGACGAATGTATATGCCAATGAAAATTAAATGAAATTGACGCGTGCTAATTAAATTTAGCACTAATCGTTAAAAATATATATATGAAAATAAATATTTCAATTTACATGATAAAAATTAACTATACAAATTCCCTGATAAAAACATAACACAAATTATAGTGGCGGCGGACATGCTCGCAGTCCGCGAAAATAAAATGTGCCTGTCATTCTGGCGGAACCAACAGAGTGACAAATGCGGCAACCAGGATGGATGGTCAAATTGGCCATCCACACTAGCTGCCTCTGCACTTTCTATCCATATACTTTGAGTGCCCCAAAGTATATGCATAGGACTTATTTGAAAGGGGTCAGATGAGCCGTCCCGGTCCCTAGCTAATAAGTCATGTATAAAAACATGGAAAATTATTTACAAAGGTAAAAAATGCTTGTCTGGTAAATCCAGTGGCGATGATGGCCTTCGCCACTCAAAATACCGGATAAGGGGATAAAAAATAACTATGAGACGGCGCAACAGCAGTGTCGCCACTACCGTGCATGCCGTCTGAGTGACAAATATGTCGTTAGATGGAACCGTCACACCGCCCTGAACATACAAGATCCTTGTTCGGTGTGATCGGCCATCTGTATTAAAAACACTATAAAATTTAATTAAATGTGTGCCACGATGATACTCGGGTCTTTTGGTCAACACAGGTCAAAAGAAGCTCTGTGGCTACATGTATATTTTGGCTGGTGCTTCAACCAGAGAGGGCAGGTCATGTCCTCACCTGGTTTCAACCAGTAATGGTGAGCTACCATTACCTTTTTGCGGCCTTTGAGTTTGCTGTGGTGTTTAGGCTGCTTCTGTTTCAGCCAGAGAGAACTTGCGGAGTTCTCACCTGGTTTAAGCCTGTAATGGTGTGCAGCCATTATTTTTCTCCGACCTTTAAGTCTGTTGATGGGGCGCTTAACACTTTTCACAGACAGGTGAAAGCCCTTAAATGGAGGTCGAGGTCTAGGCCTAGCGCCTTTTTTGGCTTTCTTGCGCCTGACCCTACCTCTGGTCTTGGATCCCCCAATCCCAGGGACAGGGTCAGAACATACATCACACTCAGATGACACTGACTTTTTAGATGCAGCTTCATTTGTAGGTGATGGACTTGATATGCATCTGTTGGACAAAGCAGACTGCATATCCACATTAACAGGACCAATCATGTCTGCTGACTCTTGTCTGTCCCTACCTCTGGTCATGGGCTCATCATTTCCAGAGGAAGGGTCAGAACTTTCATCATCCCTAGAGGAGTAACCATCTAGGGACGATAAGGGAAATTCGGCACTGCTTGCCACCCCCATCTTTCCGAAACACTAGCAAGAGTTTCCTCAAAACTAGGGATCCGCCAGTGATGATATTTTGCACCATTATTTCCTACCACCTCTAGGCGGGATCCATAATCAGGAAGACAATTTGATATGGAGGAGAAATTAAGGCGGACCCCTTTCTCTTCCTTATCAAATCTTTCCATGCAGTCATATTTTTCAATGAGAAAATCCAATCTCCTATTCACCTCTTTCATTGCATCACTCGCTACAGGTTTCAGCTTAGGTCGGGAAGTGGATGGCAAGTCAGTAGTTTCCCTTTCTGTCGCTCGCCTGATCCTACCTCTGGTCATGAACTCATCATTCCCAGGGGTAGGGTCAGAGCTTTCATTACTCCAAAATGAAAATCGCGATAGTTTGGTTTCACCATATTTTTCCTCCCACATAGTTAGAGAGCGGGGTTTACAACGAAACAACAACAACCTATACTGTAGGGGTAATTATAATTGTCCATTGTAACGGGACAGGTGGTGAAAAATCACAATCTTTTCAGGAATGTGAGCACGAATTGCACGTGGAAAAAACGCATGCAAACTGAAAGTAGAACCGTCAACGGAATAACAAAAACAGTGGGTTTCGCCACAATCTCAGCTATGCCGCACTACTGACAATAAGAATTGTATCTGAATATTATAAGGATGAAATATACATAATACGAAACCAAAAGATCAACGCCCGAGAAAACTGGGATTGAAAAAATAACACGAAGATAATTTTGGCAATGTTTATTCGCACTGAAACGAGGAAAAACCGATTGAAAATATGAAATGTAAATATTCACGCTGGGGAAACCTATAGCCGATATCCTAACTAAATAAACGGAAAAAAAACGATGAAAAATGATGAAGAATTGCTAAATTTACCCGAAAAATCCGAACTCAAACGTACGATGTCCTAGAAAATGAAAATAGACACGTCCGTCAGCTGTAGAACTAGAAGGAGCTATGCGGTAATTTCGGGCCGGAATGAAAATATCTAACAAAAATAATAATTTCGAGACTGAAAAATAGATTGAAAAGACGTAAATTCCGAAAGTGGGGGCGAAAATTGAGAAAATATGCCTAAAATATGAAAAAGAAGAAAAAAAAATGTAAATTAATTTCACCTACCTCAAATCCAAAAAATCCGGTTCCGAACTCCAAATTTCCAAACTCCCCAGGAATGAATACACTATTAAATTTTCAAAATGACAATCCCGCGCGCCAATTTTTCACTCGCTGCGCCATTGTTGCAATAGACGAGTGCATGTGAATGTGAGTTACTTACCTAAATCCTCAAAGCAGGAGGCGAACGCTCAACTGGACTAGAAGATTGCAGATAGGTAACTGATGACCATACTCCAGGGCGGGCCCCATGACGTCATTATTGGCGGGAACAGTTGCTCATGGAGCCCGTGGAGGTAGAGGGATGAGCACATCTCACTAACGTCGTCGTGTAACTGTTTTGATGAAACATGCATGCCAGTTTTACTAGGCGAACACAGAATTAACTGCTTATTATATGCCGATGATCTTATTATTTTATCAGAGTCAGCATCGGGTCTACAGAATTGTCTTAATGTTGTCGGTAAATTTTGCTCTACATGGGGTCTCGATATAAATTATAATAAATCAAAAGTCATGGTTTTCAGTAAATCAAGTAAACTTTTTGATTTCCCTTTTACCTTAAACAACATTGCATTAGAATGTGTCAGAGAATACAAATATTTGGGTATTATCTTTAGCTTAAATGGCTCATTTACAAAAGCTTTAAATGACTTGTATCACAGGGGTCAAAAAGCCTTTTTTAAGCTAACTAGTTTGTTTAAACATGCTAAATGCAGTGCTGAGCAATTTCTTTTCTTGTTTGACCATACAGTGAAGCCTGTTTTGATGTACGGTACCGAAGTGGTCGGGTTCTTCAATAGTAATAAGTTATGTAAGTCGAAGGAGAAAACATTGCATGATATGTACGTTAGTTCACCCTTAGAAAAATTGAATATTCATATGTGTAAATATGTACTAGGAGTTGGCAAGAGGACCTCTAATATTGCAACATACGGTGAGCTCGGCCGGTATCCTTTGTATATAGATACAGTATTGGCCATTATTAAGTACTGGCTGCACATTAATAAAGATGCTGAATCTGATAAATTAATAAAAGATGCATTGCAGGACAATCACGTCATGTTTCAAAATAAGAAAGACTGTTGGTTAAGCTGTGTATACATGATATTGAAAGAGTGTAACCTCTTAAGATTTTTCAATAATCCTCAAGCTATGACAAGACGGCACTTAACTGATCTCAAAAAGTCATTGCAGTCAAAATTTGTTAAATACTGGTCTGTAGAGCTGCATAAAAGTGAAAAGTTGAGAACATACAGAAAATTTAAATCAATATTCATGTTTGAAAAGTATCTAACACATGTTTCCAATGATTCAGATCGCAGCAATTTGGCTCGTTTTAGAACCAGCTGTCATAAATTACTTATTGAGTATGGTAGATATACTACCCCAAAAACTCCTATTGCAGAGAGGCTTTGCAAACAATGTGTAATGAATGCAGTTGAAGACGAGAGTCATTTTTTATTGGTGTGTCCAAAGTATGCTAATCATAGAATTAAGATCACTAATCATTTGAACAACAATACAAATTTTGCATCTCAGTCTTATATGTCTAAATTCCAATGGCTTTTGAGTAATGAAAACGAATCTGTATGTAAAGATATTGCTAGTTTTGTCACAATATGTTTTTCCCTTAGGAATTGATGATTTTGCTTTTACTGCTTTGCTGACTGTAAAGCAAATATTTGCCCTTCATGTATCGTAGAATAATTATTATATATATTGATAAAAAGGAATTTGGTTGTCTCCAATGGATTACAAGACTAATCTAGTCTTGCATATTAGTTTTTCATTCTTTTTTCTCTTTCTTGTTCATTGTCTTTACTCTATTGTATTTCTGATATCCTTTATGGATTTTCTAATAAATAAATTGTATCTTGTATCTTGTATCTCCGGGACTCTCCGGAACTCCCTGGCATTCTCCGGAACTCCCCGGTAACGGCTCTCACAACAGTACTGAACCAAGAGAGAGAACTGAGTCTGGGGAAATATTTGAAACCATTTACAGGAATGAAATACATTTCAATATTTGATTTAGAGAACAAGATTGTACTAGATCTACCTACCTAACGTGTTTGCAAAAGCGGAAGTACAACAATCACAAAACGCTTATCAAACACAACATAAATGCAAGCGTTTGATGACCACAGACATTTTTGCTATTTTTAGAATTTGGATTTTCCAATTTTCCTTTTCAAAAATGGACGAGGTTCTCTCTGAGGTTCACGTTCATAATAAATTTGACCTTATTCCAAATGATAATATTGCCAGTAAGAGTATTTTTGGTATTTAAAGATATCTATTCTACATTTTCTATTTGGAAACGGCAAAGAAGACGTGCCGACTTCCTTTAATTTATTTATTATATATTTTATATAACAAGTATTGGCTTTAACAAAACACATTTATCACGTTTTAGGTGAAATTCGAGTGATTAGTTTCCTCTCTGTGGGAAGCAAATGGTTGGGTTAGTCACTTAATGCTGGACTTGGTTGTAACAGTTTCCTATTTATCATATGTAGTCTTCAAAGCCCCCACCTGGAATTATTTCCAGAAGAGCCCTCTAACACGTACCCAGTCTAGGCTGACACTGCTAGGCACCACCCAATTATGAAATCATCTAGCACTAGCACTAAATGTTAGTTGGAGACTCAGACGTCCTGAATCTGGTTTAACCCTCTCAACACTTGCAGACCTGAATAAAGTCTGGGCAAACAGTTTAATTGAGCCATATCATCTGGATCTACACTGTTTACTTTCTCATTTTGCTTTTTTTTCTCAATCTCAATTTTTGCATTGTTCAGGATTTGTCTTAACACCCCTTTTTAACACAATGGACTCTTCTACAACTAATTTATTGTGGAAGAGTTTACTTCAGAAACTAAGTATGAGCCATCTCATTTGGATCTACACTGTTTGTTTACTCATTTAGTGTTTTTAGCTCACCTGAGTTGAAGGCTCAAGGTGAGCTAATGTGATCGGTCTTTGTCCGTCATCCCTCTGTCCGTCCATCCGTAAATTTTTCTTTAAACGACATCTGAACCACTGGTCCAAATTTCATATAGCTTCACATGAATGTTCCCCATGATGCCCTTTTTCAAAATTGCATAAGGTCACAGACCTGTAATTGTAAAAAGGGCACTGATTGGCTCAAAAGCTGGGTGGAAGCTCAGCACAATATTGATATTGAAACTGTATCGTGATTGGTCAGTAATAAAATTATGGGAAAGTATTCATATTTACTAGTCAGGTATATATTTGCTGCACTTTTTGTTGATTAAGTTTACTGGTGTGGCTTAGAAAAAACGACTTTGCATTTTGGTATTTTTTCAATGAAATTTTCCTCTCATGTAGGCTCGGGCATGTAGGGTGCTAAAAAGTGGTGAAACATGCCCGAGGAAACATGGTGGTCACTATGGTATCTCATATTTGCTTATTGGTTGAACTCAATCCAATCAGTAATTCTAAATCAGCCTCTTTGTGCTTGAAGAGTTGTGAGGACCACAGCTTACTTAAAAGCTATAATGGGGGTCTATGGAAAAACAGTTACAGGTCTGGGCCCATAAACGGTAACAGGAGGGCTGCCAGAGTTCCAGATAAGAAATCTTTTAAATGACATCTTCTTAACCACTGGGACAAATTCAAAATAATTTCACAGAATTGTTCCTCATAATACCAAAATTGCACAAATGGTTACACTCCGCTGAACAAAAGGGCTGCCAGAGCTCCAGATAAGAAATACCTTTAAATGTCATTTCTTCCTGAACCACTGGTCAAAATTCAAAATAATTTCACAGAATTGTTCCTCATGATGCTTTCTACCAAAGTTGCACAAATTGTTCCTGTTCGCTGAACAAAGGGGCTGCCAGAGATCTAGATAAGAAATGTCTTTAAATGGCATCTCCTCCTGAACCACTGGTCCAAATTCAAAATGATTTCAAAGAATTGTTCCTCATGATGTACTCTACCAAAATTGCACAAATGTTTCCACTCCACTGATCAAAGGGGCTGCTAGAGCTCTAGATGAGAAATATCTTTAAATGAAATCTACAACTGAACCACTTAGTGCAAATTAAATTAAGTGCAGTCATTCTCAGGTGAGCGACCCAGGGCCCAGGGGCCCTTTTGTTTGAAAGCACTGTAGATCCACACTGTTTTTCATTCTCATTGAAAATATTGCAGATTTACAGGATAAAAATTGGGGAGAAGCTAGTGTAGTACTTTAAAAATAATTCAACATGACAATAGTTAACATTCTGGCTATAATCTGTGATATGTACAACCGGAGTAAAGTGTTCGGGAACTGACGCAATCATATATTGACACAGTGGAAGGAGGTGTAAAGTAAAACAAGACACATTACATAGAATAGAAATTCTAATGCACTTGATTTCGTAATGCGACCTCAGATGGGATAATGTCAAAAATTTGTGACAGTATATCCTGTGATATACTGTCAGAAATGAAATTGACGTCTAACGTGTGGGGTTTTGCAGCCTCCAATGCTCCAATTTGAGAGGAAACTGCAGAAATGCATTAGAATGGGGATAACCATATTCAAAATTTTCGTTTGGGGAGGTATATCGTTAGATATATGGTCGGTATATAGCTAAACATGCTGAAGCCTGAAGTGAAAATGTAATGGGCAAACTGTAAAAAATGTTATAACTATTATTTCAGTAACAAGATTTGAGTTCTATATTCCTTTATTGAAAGAGACTGATCCAGATGACTCAATTGATGATGATCTAGCTGAACCTTCCAGAAAGAAAACTAAACTATCTCAGGTATGTTATTCACGGCTTCAAAAGTTATGCATCACCTAAATTTTTGCTGAAACAAATTTCGAACTGAAATCTTCAAGAAGTAACCCCTAGCATCTTGAAAAATAATTTTGAGCCTTTTTCACCTAAAAGGGGCTCTTACATGGTATAGGAAATTAACATGATAGTATGCCCGCGCTTGGAATTTGATAATACATGTATTATGTTTATTAATTGTCTGGGGTATGACTTTTATATTTATGGTGCATTTGAGTTTTCATGCAATTCCATTGCTAATTTATGACCTCATGTATGATATCACTACAATACCTTAGGGTACCCAGTTATAATCATTTCTAAAGTAATTGACATATCATGTAACGGAGGCAGAACTGTTTTATTAAATAACTATATCATTGATAAGTTATGGCTTTGTATGTATTAGGATAGTGGGTGGGCATTCATTTTCATGACATGGTACCCCAATTTTCCACTGTATTTTTTGTATTCAGTCAAATTTGGAATTAAAAGTTTAACACGTTGCTGTCTTTGTCAAGATACCATTTCATCATATAAACTATCCATATATGTTAAGAATATGTAGACCAAATTTCATGAAATTCAAGGACCAGTAACATATTTTTTCAATTTGATTTAAACACATGGCCCTAATTCATCAAAATGTAAAAAATACAATAATTATGTTTCAGTGTAAAACATTCTTGAATACTTGCTTAGTTTGAATCACCATGCTAGTACGTTAATTGGTAGAAGTTGATATGTTCAGTGTTTTTCCCTATTATTGATTGGAAAAAGAATAAAAAAATAATATTCTTTGATATTAAGTGCCACGATTCTTATTTAATGAAGTGCTTACACAATAATATTACCCAAAATGATACAATATGGTGACACCTGTACTTACCACATTTAGTTTCTAACATTAAAACTACATCTAACCAATGTTACACTTAATATGTAATATTATTAAGAATTTTAATTCATACAGAAGAGAAACTTTATGACAAGTCAGTTCATAAAGGAGAAGAACCTTATATCTATGGTTTTATAATTGTAAGCCTCATTAATAAACCTGGTTCACAAAAATACCCCCCTGTCAAACCTATTGGTTAAAATTTATCATTTTGGTCACAGATCAAAGGTATTGCTAATTTAATGCTTAAATCTTCTCTGTTCGTTCTGTCTTGTAAACCTGATGCTGATTTCCATCAAATAGCAACATTTATACTTTAGCTGGCTGTATATTCTAGGCATACCATTTCTTAAACACATGGCCCTAATTCATCCACCTCACTTATTCATGTAGAGCACTATTCTATGATACCTTTGATAAGACTCTGTTACACTTTATCCTGGTCATGGCACCAAAATGTGGTTGCTCTAGTTCAGTTGGGATATAAGGGAAATATTTGGTCTTCTTGTTTTCACACATTTATTGTTAGGATATTATGTTTCTTAAACAATATCATGCAGGACTTGATGAAGTGATACACATTGTCTTGGCCCCATAGTGCCATGTCATGGGGCCATGACCTGCGGCATTTCCAACCATTGAATCTTTTGAAATTGTCTGAGCATGTCTTTCTTTAAGAAAAGTGGAAGTAGATTTAAAATCAACCTCCTTTTATCGGGTTATTAATTCATTTCAACTAAATAATTAATTTTGCTTAAACTGACCTATACCCATAAGAGGTAGGATATGACAAAGTTACCGGTTTTGGATTTTCATGAAATTTGGCTCAGATCAGCAGGATACATATGGTATGTTTTTATGATAATATGATATCTTGACAAAGACTAGAACATATCTATCTTTGGAATTGAATTTTGAATGTTTTGTAAATTTTTGAAAAAAAAATATTGAAATTTTATAATCACTTCTTCAGAAAACGTAATCCATAATTTATCCAAATGTTTTCTTGGTATTAATATAATGCCTATGGTATTTTGGATTCAGTCTAGGTGACAAATCATATAAATAAATGAAACTATAGATGTAGAACATGGAAATTTAGAGACAGGTACCACCTCAAAGGTGGAATACGTCAGGGATGCTTCCTAAGCCTTATTCTTAACTATCTAATTCGATAAATACATTTTCATAGTTTGTATATATAATGTGTTATTAATATGCAAAGTTTAAAGAAAATCCATGCGTGGGCACAATTTAAGTACCCCTTTTCAACATTTATTCATGTAGACAAAGTTGCAATGAAAAAAAGTTGACCCCTATGTGCTTTTTGTTGAACTCAACATCACATAATTTGGCAAAATAGCATTATTGGTTCACTATCGTATCCCTAATATGATGCATTTATCTTTATTTATAAGGTTTATTTGCATCACATAACCTTGTGCTGAAAAATTTAGATACTAAGTTTCCTGTGCTTAACTATTGACGCTGTGTTTATTAGGGCCTCGATGTGAGAAACCTGTCTTTGGGGTTTACGACAAAGTGAGATTCAAACCAGCCTGCTCAGCTACAGACACTAGCTAGACAATTGAAATTTTGACTGTAGTAAGTCTAAATATGATAATTTCCAATAAGGAAATAACAATGGCGCTGATCAGACTGCACGATGTTCAGGCTGGTCTTCATCTTTGTTCACAAACCCCCAAAGACAGGTTTTCTCGTGTCAAGACCCATATCTTCTTAAATTTTTTTAAAGTACATAGTTTTAAATTGAACAAATTCTCTTGTTATACAATAGATTAGGAGTTCTATAAAAATTGGCTGTATATAGTCAGAAAAATAACAAGCTATTTTCTGTCTTCTGATGCATTTATATTTGGATATTTACCCACCTACACCCACCTTCAAAAAGTATGTAAGCCAAATTGTGTGAAAATCAAGGTCAAAAGGGACATTAGACATGCATTAACCTGAATCTTGGATATGTTTAAAATACCACATCCCTTGTCTCAAAATATGACTCACCTAGGTTCATAAATTGCTCACTAAAATGTCTACCAACTTCTAGAGAAAATTTCCATTCTACTACAGTAAAACCTGTGTAAAACGGCCACTCTCAAAAAGACCAAAAACTGGTTTTCAAGACCAATTATCGCTTAATGCAGGTCAAAAGTATTGCAGAATGCTCCAATGGGAGCATATTCTGCTCCAATGGGAGCATTCTACAATACTTTTGACCTTCATTAAGCTACCATTTGTCATTGAGATCTTTGTTTTGTCTATTTTTGAGTGGCCGTTTTGCACCGGTTTTACTGTATTCCTTTACTCTTTGCATGCTGGGTAATTTTTCATTCATAAATGCTTAATGCAGGTCAAAAGTAGCTTGTCAAAAGTATTGCAGAATGCTCCCCTTGGACAAGCTACCATTTGTCATTAAGATATCTTTGTTTTGTCTACTTTTGAGCGGCCATTTTACACAGGTTTTACTGTACATTGAAATGAGTTTAACTTTTATCATTTAAGGGCTGAAACTTTTGAGCCAGGTCCTATATTATGGTAGTGTCTTTGACGTCTTCCACAGGGTTAAGTCCAGAAGTTTAACTGACTCTGCAACACAGTTGAAAGAATTGGTTCAGGTCAACTTGCTTTTCTGAAATGTGTGTGATTCTCATGTTTTGCCTCGCATATATTCCAGCTGAGATACGATGAAGATGGTGATCTGATTTTGAAACGCTCAAGAATTTCTCCTCACCACAACACTGACAACACTGATGATGCCACAGAGTATGGTGAAGAAGAGAAGGATTTAAGAGATTGCCTGAGTAGACACACTGAAGATGAAGAAAAACCAAGGAAATATGATCTGAATGTTATAACACTCAGTAGGTATTTTTTTTAACTCTGCCTGGCAGCGACGACTTTTGTCATCTGCTGATAATCTTCACAAACAGATTGATACATTGAATTTGTTCCAGCGGCATAGCCAGAACGCAGAAAAGTTACTCTTATCAAAGGGAAACTACTGGATCAGGCAGTAATTCTCCTCAATTGCGTCCCTTTTCGAATTGGGAACTTCTCTTAACAGAAAGAGTTGGCTCCCAGAGGGAGCGAATTCTTTCTTTTAAGAGCAGTTCCTTATGGTATGGAAAATCACTTTTACCACATTAGGTGACCTCCCCTTGAATGTTACTATTTCATTACGCACATGCCTACCTGCGTAATGGGAGCTACCCCAATGTGTTCCTGAAAAATGTTTTTGAAAAAGTTAATTTTGAAAAAATCAGCAGACGACAAAAAAAAATCATGAAATATTTACCAGCATGCAAAGAGTTAAAAACAGCATTTGTACCAGCAATGTTTTCGTGGTTTTAGCTTGAAATTACAGTAGAACCTGTGTAAAACGACTACTCTCAAAAGCACAGAAAATTGTTTTTCTAAGACCAATTATCACTTAATGCAGGTTACAAGCATTGCAGAATGCTCAAATGGGAGCATTCTGCAATACTTTTTACCTGCATTAAGCTTCCATTTGTCATAGACATCTTTGTTTTGTTTTTTTTTGAGTGGCTGTTTTACACAGGTTTTACTGTAGTACCTTAACTCTTTGCATGCTGGGTAATTTTTCATCCATTTGTTGTTATGGGGCTTGATGACTAGTTTTAGGTCTAAACCTTCATCTTTTTCCCAACTGAAAAGATTTTTGAGAGACTGCATGAATGAACAGGCTCAGCAGAGTCATTGCTAGCTGCCTATGCAAGTAGAAAACAGTCGCTGATTCATCATTCTGTCTCCCCGTCTTTTCGTCTGCCCATCCTGTAATGCCTTTGCTCACCAATATGTTCCCATATTTATGTACATCCATCCGAAATAAAATATTTATTTGGATTTTAAGCATTCATATGATTGTCTCTATAAATATATACAGTGCACAACTTGATTTTGTGATTTGTATCAACATTGAAGAATAATCATTCTGGCAAAATATAGCAGAGTCATTGTTTCCTTTTTTCAATCCATGGAATCTTAGACTAAGTGTGTTTGTGTGGGGAGTGGGGGGAGTACTAGGAAGTGTACTAGTTACAAATGGTCACAGTTCACATATGTTTTTTTTTCCATAAGTATATTGTTCAGTTAAAGAGTATCTTTTCAAAACTGTTATTAAGTCTTCCTTACATTCTTTGATGCTTTTGTAACTGTATACCTTTTAAGAATGTGCAAATTCAATCAGGGAGACTTTTCGAAATTTTGTTATGCCATGTATGTCATGTATACAGTAATAGTTGCAGTTTGTGTCTTATCTTTTAGGGCATAGTCTAGCTACTGAGCTTGATCAAGTGTGTCTTATCTTTTAGGGCATAGTCTAGCTACTGAGCTTGATCAAGTCGGAGAACAAGTAAGTTAATTTCTTAAAGGACCTCTGACACTGTGATAGGGTATCTGCCTATTTTTCAGATGCTTCCCAAAACTTCCCAATGCATAAGATATCACTGGTATCCTTTTGAATAGTACGCTTGATGTATTAGGAATGAATTAAGGTTATAATTAGACAGGCAGATTCCTACGACAAAAAAGGAGACTCTACCAAAGGGGGTAGGGGTTTCAAAATTTAACTTCACCAAAAACATTTAGAAATCAATTATTTTCACGTGTAAGGGTATTATATCATCAATACTCGATTACAAATCACAGTGAAAGTATATTAAAGTCCGAAATCATGAGCATTTTAATGATTATTTTTGTTGTTGTTTTTTTCTATCTGATTTGTTAAGAAATATTTTGAAGTGCAACTGTAGTCCATATTCAACCTTGATGACAATGTATTTACCTGGTGCAATATTATGCAGCAATGTTTATAACCATTCATCCATGCGTAAAGTACACCTAGTCGATGGCCAAGGAGTTTATGTGTATTGAAAAGATACAGTAAATGTGCAAAATAATCTACCAACTGAATTTAGTAAAGGGACATTTTTCATAATCTAAAGAAAAATATGCTAAAACGTTGTAATATTTCATGACTAAGGGGTTATGAAAAGGAAGCTAACTTGTACTAATTATTTCATTATACTGGAAAAAAGATTTTCAAGAGAGTGCACCAAAAATCCAAATGCTAATGTTCGGGCTCGCCCAGACGTCACATTTTGGGCTGTGGGATATCACTCCCCGCCCCCCCACCCCCCCACCCCCACCCCCCGAGTTCCAACTAGCTTTTCACATATACTATGTAAAATATGAGAACACACTTACCTGCAAAAGGATTAGTTGGAACTCGGGGGGGGGGGGGGGGGGGGGGGGGGGGATTGATGTTTTAAAAATATTTTTCTATTTCCTATATGTATAATACAAAAAGTGACCATTTTAGCCCCTAAATTAAGCCGTGCATTTATAGAAACAAGAAATAAAATGCAAAATCATAAAATAGAGACCAAAAATGAGCTTATATATGAAGATGGAAGCATTTAATCGACTTTAAATTTTATCAAAATTATAGGCAGCGATACACTGTGATTCCCATTACCACCGTCAGAGGTCCTTTGCCTACTGGATAATTTTGTACGCTTTTTTGTTGTCTGCTGATTTTTTTCAAAATCAACTTTTTCAAAAAATTCTTTCAGGAATACCATCAGAGTGTCAAACAGTTTGGATCCAGATCAGGTCCAATCTTCAGGGTACAAACTGTTTGCAAAGGTTATCAGCAGACACCAAATGTTGTTGCTAGCAAGGAAAAAGTTAAAGTATGAGCACTCAAAACATATGATATAGATTGCTGGGTAAGAAAATAATTGCATTTTTACTCTCAAAAACTGTAGGGAGCAGTCTGATATAGGTCTACGCTGTTTTATTCCATACTTAAATAAGTCAATAATGTTAGCCAATTATTTGCAACAGAGGACTATTTTTTTCTATGCTTTAAGAGTTAGTTTGCTGTTTATTTTAGGTGTGGTTAGGTTCACTTTTGCTGTGTGATTATATCCTTGACCAAGGTGCGACATTACAAGACAAAACTGTTGTTGATCTCGGAGCTGGCACAGGCATAACCAGCATTGTTGCCTCTTTGTTTGCCAAGTGTGTCTATTGCACAGGTAATACTCTCTTTTAGCAAAGTGTTTTAATTGTACAGTTCATCACACTGCATAAAGTAGGGTATGCGCAATTGATTCAAAGATGTCATAAAAACATGGCTGTCAATCAGTTAGTGAAAAACCTGTAGCTGTAACATTCATTGATTTAAGGATAGATCATTTACATACAGTTTTATTTTATTGTTTACATATTTATAATTTATCAGTTACCTCTCATATTAAAATAGTCTATCTCAAGGCATGTGCCTTTATCAGGTAATGATGACCTTGCACTTTTTGAATGACATCGCTAATGATGCTGAATCAACACAAAAATCGAAAATTACATCATAATTGCTAGTTTGAAGAGTGAAACAATGAGTAAACTGATAAATAGAATACCAGGTTCACGTCTTTTGATATCAAGTTTACCAGGCTTGGCTTCGAGAATGCATGTTGAATCGTTCGGCAAGCCTCGCGATGTCAACAAGCATTCTCAAAGCCTTGCCTGGTAAACTTGATATCAAAAGACACTCACCTAGTATTCTCTATATCTCGGCAAGCCTCGCAATGTCAGCAAGCGTTCTCAAAGCCTTGCCTGGTAAACTTGATATCAAAAGACACTCACCTGGTATTCTCTATATCTCGGCAAGCCTCGTGATGTCAACAAGCGTTCCCAAAGCCTTGCCTGGTAAACTTGATATCAAAAGACACCTAGTATTCTCTATTTATTGGACAATTGTTGCACTTCCAACAGAGCCTTGTCACAAGAAAAGTTTCCAACTGAGTAAGACTAAAACCAACCTGCTCAGCTACAGACACTAGCTAGAATATTGAAATTTGGGATGAAGCAAGTTTAGATATTATATTTTCCAGTGTTAAAGCAACTAACAAAGGCACTGATCAGACTGCCTGCTTACACAGCCTGGTCTGCACCTTTGTTGTTTGCATGATTTCCATAATGCCCTCATATTAAATTGCATAAATGATTCCACTCCGCTGAACAAAGGGGCCACCAGAGCTCTAGATAAGAAACCTTTAAAACGGCATCTACTCCTGAACCACTGGTCCAAATTCAAAATGATTTCACAGATTTGCTCCTCATGATACCCTCTACCAAATTGCACAAATGGTTCCACTCCAGGGAACAATAGCCACCAGAGGTCTAGATAAGAAATGCCTTTAAACAACATCTTCTGAAACACTGGTCCATATTCAAAATAATTTCACAGAAATGTTCCTCATATTGCCCTCAACCAAATTTACATAAAGGCTTTGGTAGCTCTGAACAAATAGGCCACCAGAGCTCTAGATGAGAAATATCTTTATATAACATCTCCTCCAGAACTACTGATCTAAATTAAAAAAAAATTCACAGAAATGTTCCTCATGAAGCCCTCTACAAAATTGATCATAAATGTTCAGCTCGGCTGAACAACATAGCCACCGGAGCTAAAAATAGAAATATTTTTAAATGATATCCCTTAAGCCACATGCCAATACATCATCTGATTCAGGTCCCTCTTAGTCAGGGCCCTGAGGGACAAAAAATATGTCCCATGCAAATTGTGTGTCGATTTATGGTGACCTATATCAAAACTTTCAATGAAGTCTTACCTTTAACTTGAAGGTGGTCATCCGTCTCAAATCCGCGTCTGAGGCTAGCTATGACATCATCAATATGGCGACCATGAATAGAAACTGTTCGTTAATGAAAGCCATAGTTTGTGTTGATATGGTTATAGTTAACCAATGCGAGCCTTTTTTTTACACAATAATCAATGTCATATGATGGTTAGGTCAAGGCTTTACATGACTTTGATCTATAAATTATTTCTCAATAACTATATTTAACTATAACTGATAACTATAGAGACTGAGTCTGACGCTCGCGACCTTCAACTTGACTTGGACAGACTTCAGCAGTGGGAGAAGGACTGGCTTATGGAATTCCACCCCCAGAAATGTCAAGTCCTTCACATTACCTCCAAATTAAAACCGGTCAAATTCTCATACAATATACACAGCCAGACACTAGAAGAAGCTAAAACAGCAAAATATCTTGGAGAGACTATACAAAATAACTTAAATTGGAACAAACATATTGATGCTACAACCAAAAAAGCCAACAACACCAGAGCATTTCTACAGAGAAACATAAAGCAGTGCCCAGGGAAGACCAAGGAGCTTTGTTACAAGACCCTGGTACTGCCGATCCTGGAATATGCCAGTGTCATCTGGGACCCGTTCACTGACGACAACATACGGAAACTGGAGATGGTGCAGCGTAGAGCAGCTCACATGGTCTTCTCAGAATATAGATCTACCAGCAGCGTCACACCTATGTTGCAACAACTCTAGTGGCCCACCCTTCAAGAGCACAGAGCCCAGGCAAAGGTGTACAGGATGTATCAAATTGTCTACAGCCTTTTAGATATCCCATCAAACCACCTGAGGCCAACATTATCAGTGAGAGGCCATAACATGAAGTTCCTGATACCATATGCCAGAACTTTCACCTACCAGAGGTCCTTCTTCCCAGACACCATCAGAATGTGGAATAGCCTTCCCCAGACAGTAGTTAGCTGCTCGACACTAGACAGCTTCAGGGAGAAAGTGCAACCCGTCAGACTCCGCTAGACTCATACTGAATGTTTTTAATTGCACTGTAAATAGATATTTTAGCCATCACCTTAATGATTGTTCCTGCACCACCTATGCACCAGTACGATGATACGCCAATGATGGTGTCAGTACTTTATTGGAAGAAGAAGAAGAAGAAGAAGAAGTTACCATAGATTTCCTATAAATACCCAGCTTATCAGTAGACCAAAAAAGGTGGGTATATTTCTGATGACCAAAACACATGATTGGTCAGTTCTCCGTAAAAAAATAAGCTTATGGTGTTCATTAGAATCGCCTGATTGAGAAATAATAAAAAATATGCCATAATTATCATCAAATAAGCATCTTATCTGTCCTGGTATTTGCGCTATCAACACAGTGACCTATATAACGCCTAATATACGTCACTGACATACAGAACGAACAATACGTTGATTCGTGATCATTTATATCAGGACAATACTCATATGAATCAATCCCTTTCACAATGAATTTGATTCCGCATTGATGTATGTTTATTACCCTGTTTGTATCACATGCGCAGATCTTAAGGTGGTGGGATCCAGACCTACCCTTAATTTTCGAGGGTATAATTTTTGAAATGTTTAACGGTGGGCCACCTTTAGACTGATGGCTAAGAATGTTTTTGCTCACCCTCGGGTATTTCACAAACTTATCCTATCTAAAAGAGAATTTCAAGCTGCATCTTTTAATAGATGTTTGCACTCTGTGTGCCGGAGCGTTAGTCTCTGACAGCCCGTTACATATGTTAGCATATTAAATTTAGAAAAAAAAGAAGAGTTAGAAGGCTAATTATTTCAATTACTCGAATAGCCTGCATGCTGGTTTCTTTATCTACTGTAACATATAGAAGCTTTTGGAGCAAAGTTACAGCTTCATACGGTGTTATGTGTGTTACTTTAATTAAATTAGCCTTTAAGTATGCAAATTTTGACCAATAACATTTACTTTAAATAGCTGATCTGTGCATTTTTCAAAATGTTTTGATTGATTTGTACAAACTCATTTGGCTTAGAGAAAACCCAAAGTTTGCTCTTATACTTTAAATATAGTTATCCAAGCAATTAAATAACCCTACACCCAGTTTAAGGAGCCAAATTTGTAATGTATTATTTAAGTAAAAATAAATGAAAACATTGCCTGTTGTTGAATATCTTGCGTATTTGAGATTGTCTTAATAAAGAATTATAGATTTTGCAGGTTTAACAACATGATTGAAGCACTCGTTAATCAATGGACATTCTAATAGTCTGCTTACTGGATGTCTTTACTACATATGACAGCTGTTTAACATTTATACGGCTACATGATGTATTATGTGCGTTACATGAACTTAATTATAATTTAAAAATGGTAATTGTAGCTATTGTCATTTAGTTTACAACTGCTCTGAGTTGGTTTCAAACCTTTTTAGATTAGGTTTAACAAACATATACTTAATTGACGAATACAAAAAACAAAGTTTGCTTTTCTATCTTAAATATTTTGTCTTATATGAGCTAATGCACAACCCTACCCCCAGTTTTACAGAGGAGCAAATTTTGCTTTTGCCGATTAAGTAAAACACATATAAAAATAATTGCGGAGCGTTGATATTTTACATTTTCTTAAATAGTCTTGTTTTTCAAGAGTGTGTTCTAATGTTGATGACTTCAACAACAGAAACTAATTTTAAACCGCTAAGTTATTAAAACAAGGTTATAGATATCATAAAATTCGAAAAACATTTTCTAAATTCTAGCACAGACACTCAGAGTTAATTGTGAAATACAACATTGGGTTAAAAACTCTTCTGCAACAAGGCATATCGGAACCTATATTTTAATGGTCAATTAGTTTATAAATTCAACCGAGTTGTTGGAAAACCTAATTTTAGTGATCAATTCAGAAAGCTTATCAAACGTTATTTAAATCCTGATTTCAATATGATGAGCTACCAAGTAATATGTAGCTACCCCCCCCCCCCCCCCCAGTGTTTCTCCTTGATGATACATTGCATTAGTTAGAAGGCTTCCATGTGTGCTGAACATTTCTTGTACTTAAACAACAGCAGAAACTATGGCAAAGATTTGGTACAAGTAAAATGCATTTAAGCCCCCCGATGGCTTAGGCTGCTGTTCGTTCTAAGGCGGTTCTGTTATTGTTGACTTTTTTGTTTATTGTTACACCCATTGTGGGAGTCCGTAATTGTTCTATGTTTTTTTTTTTATGTAACTTTATGTCCATTCTAGTTTTGCAATCATCTTGATGGGGAAGAGAGAGCTCGTTGTGTAGCTCTTCCTCGCGGTGCCATGGGTAAATTTGTCTGCGTATTGTGATTGTGGTATTTCCTGATCATACCCAATTGCTATTTTTGCTCATATATCATCAAGTTTCTAAGATCAGGATACTTATTTAAGATGTCAGTTTATCAGCCGTTCGCTTTGCCATTGGTGATATCACAACCAGGTCTCTGATCAAATTCCATGCACTTTCAGGTGCTGGTATTAACTAGTTCAATGTCAGGAAAGGGCAAGACATACACTTAGTGTATTGGCAAGCATTCAGCAATGCTGGAGACTCTATCCAAGAAGCATTCTGTCACCTCGGCCCAGTGCCTTTGAAGAGCACAGTGCCGGATGTACTAGAGTAATACATTTTTAAATTGTATTAGCCAGTCACCGATATTGTTCGACTCACTGAGTTGAGGTTGTGGTTGCTTTGGAGAAAAAAGGCTGAATTTCAAAACTACCACTTTCAAGAGCTATGTTTCTCGAAGGTGCCAGACATGCGCAATATCAGGGCATCGTTTGGAAATCCTCAACTGCTATTAATCCTGACTAAACAATGCCTGACAATTATGGTTAGAAGCGGGACTGTGATAAATATATTCCTGTTATGACAACATTGCCTCCTGCCCCGAAACCCCTCTGTAGCTGATACAATGTGGTTGTAGCAAGTCTGTATGCGAAACATCTTGGTGTAAGTGCAAACTAACCATTTATATTGTGCTGATTTGTGTTGCTGTGGAGCAAAAGAGGACTCATGTAAAATATTGCCAGTGATCAATATGCTTATGACTTTTGAACAACTATTTTCATGTGGATTCAGACATTTCTTAAGCTGTATCAACAAGAATGCCTTATTGTCCGATTTTGACCTCCTGGACGAATCTACCTAGTAGCATGCGAAAGACAAATCAAGCTGTAACAGTTTTCAATTGCCCGTGCTATCGAAGTAAATGGGTAACTTGTAGAGGTTTTTATCTTTATTTCCATATCATGAGCTACCAAGTAGACTCAACTAACTTTTGATCCTTCAGAGGTCAAAATCGGACTATAGTTGTGTTGATAGTGCGTTATTCATGCAAATGAGTTATTACTACTTTCTTTTCTTTGGGTGTAGGATAAGCAGCTATATATATATTTGGTCAGAGGTCGTGGTACATCTATATATATAAGCATAAGAGATTATATTTACTCTGTTTATTGTCAAAAACACTGTTTGTTTTTCGTTCACTCCACTGTTGTTGTTTTTTCCTAAATCGTGACTGCATTTTCGTCCCAGCCTCGAACTGACTTCGCCCTATCTGAATATATTTTGTATGTAACACTTTAAAAGAGTTTGCATTCAGTCACGATAAGGCTACCAGATCATTAAAGGAATGTTTCCATGCGTTGGCGGCAATGAACAAAATGCATATATATGGTATTTACATATTAGGCGTCATTTTGATGACGTCATCATTTTGTCCTGACGTGAAAACAATATGGGTGACACATTAATTTTAATTGTTTACCCCCTAAGATTAAATGGTGCAATGCAACTGAAATTAACACACAAAATGCAAGAGAGTCCTGATCGCCATAGACTACAATGGACATAACGTTAAAATTGCACTGACATAATATACGCTGTTTTGATGACGTCATAATGACGTCCAGACGTGAAACCCAGATGGGTGACCAGGTGATTTTCATTAGTTATCCCCTAAAGTTTGATTTGGTATAGGTCACCATAAATCGGCATCAAATTTGCGCGGGAGTCCCGATCACCCCTGACTATCTTGTTTAACCCTTAATGCGCCAATCGCAACAAAAGTCGTCTGTTTTTCTCGTCTGCTGAAATGTTTAATAAGCCTCTATGGCAAACATTGTGGATCCAGATCAGACTGCTCCTATAGGAGCAGTCTGTTCTTGGTCCACGCTGTTTGCCTCTATGCTTAATTCGTCAGCAATTATATGCAATTATTTGCAGCAGACGACTTCAGCAGATGACATTTTCAGATGCAATTTTTTCTTGGCGCTTTAAGGGTTAAAAAAAATAGTGGCAACAGATCAGAAGGCTTAATAGGATCAACACTGATTTTCATGCAGCCTGTGATGCTCATGAGATAGACTAAATCATTTCATTAGACTGATCGGAAAACAGACTAAGATATGGCCTGTAAGTTATATATTCCTAAGCCCGCTGGTAGCTGCTGTCCATTTTAGGGCAGTAATTCTGTTGTTATTTATTCATTGGTATTTGTTTCTCTCTTTGTGTTTTTTTTTTGTTTTTTTTGTTGGTTCCTTGTTTTGTACTTTAAAGTATTGTCTTGTAGTGCAGATGCTTCCTAAATTATTATCATGGCATATATAAAAGTGAGTGACCATGACCAGAAAAAGCCACAATCACCAACTGCCTGCAGACCTACCCACAGCACCATGAGGAAGAGACACAGACAGCCACAACACAACTAAAATAAAACAACCAGCTCTCTCTTCAGCAAGATGATTGCTAAACTAGTAATAACACAAAGCACCACACTGGCTAGCCTTAAGCTAGAATATAGCAACAATCATAAGGTTCACCAGTTTCAACTGTTCACAACATAATTGATATACTGTAAAACCTGTGTAAAATGGCCACTCAAAAATAGACAAAACAAAGATCTTAATAACCAATGCTAGCTTAATGCAGGTCGAAAGTAATGCAGAATGCTCCAAGTGGAGCATTCTGCAATATTTTTTACCTACATTATGCGATAATTGGTCTTGAAAACCAATTTTTGGTCTTTTTGAGAGTGGAGGTTTTACACAGGTTTTGCTGTAACCCATTTTAACATGATATAAAAGCCATCCCTATCACTTCTCCATACTGAAAGTACTCAGTATTTTTTTTGTTATCAATAAAAAAATTGTCTGCTGAATTTTTGATGAGATCATGCTATGACTGTTACATATATTACATGTATTCTAGATGTTGGTGTAAATGTTCTGAATATTTCCAAACAGAACTGTGACAACCAGACACTTTTGCCGGAATATAATCCATGTTGCATCAATGTTAGAGAGCTGGATTGGTTCAAACCAATAAAAGGTAATAGAAAAAAAGCATTGGTCTTTATTTAAAATAATCTGGAAAAACAGACTCTTCTGAAATAGAGAGAAACAATACTTGTAAACAAAATGTAGTCTGTTCATGAGCACTAATCAATTTAATGGGAAAGCGCAACAACTCTGTAGCATAGTTATCTGCACAAAGGCTCACATGAATGGACGCTCCACATAGTGCATATAATATTTAGTGCAATGACCCAAAGTTATCAGAACATTGATAAAGGTGTGCAAAATGGGCCAGACCCAAGTGACTTTAATTATGTTCAGAATGACTGTGTTGGAATTGGAAGGCTGAATTATGATAAGCAGAAGTTAAAGTAAGTAAAGGTGCAAAGATCAGGAATCGATACAATCAAGTACCACACCTGACCCAGGATACCAATGGGAAAGTGACAAACTCACAGAAGACACCACAAAGTATTGAAATCATTTCGGCTTAAACGTTTCACTATTGGATTTTATCAAACATAAAGAAATTGCTGGCACCTTACAAGAATTTTGTGATTTCTGGTGTAAACCAGAGCATGTTGAATCTAAAGCTTTGAATAGTTGGAAATTAAATATTTTTTGAATTATTCATAGAACAATTTCATTTTATTGCCATAATTTAGATCTTCTTCCACCTAAACCTAATTTCACTTTTAGAAATTTGAAGAAAAGAGTCCAGGAGTTCCATAGGAATAATCTGGAAAAACAGATCCTTCAGAAATAGAAAGAGCCTGCATTATTAGAAAACAGCCGACTCAGTTTTATTGAGCCTGTTCATGACAATTAATGGAAAGTGCAACAATTCTCACACCCACTAGCACCAGCTTAAGCGGTATTCTGCTTTCCATCAGGAGGGGGGGGGGGGGTAGACAACCACAGCTGTTGTGACCTATATAGTCTGGAAAAATATATCTTTCTGAAATAGAACCTACAATATTAGAAAACAGCAGTCTCAGACTTATTGAGACTGCTCATGTTTATTTTGGCACCCGAAGATAATGCTGCTAAAAACATTGTGGCCGTTTGAAAAATGTACTACTTTAACACCCTAAAGCAAGAACTTAGCACTGCTTAAACATATGAGCATAACAGGCTTGCTGAGACATCTGTCAATGATAGGCATCAATGCCATATGACGGCTAAGTTTGGTGTGTTTGTTGATGAGGATCACTGCAAGCTTCCTACATTATACTGGTTACCTAAACTTCATAAATGACCCTTTAATAGTCAACACAAAGAACAGTTTGGCTTTGATATTTAACTTTAATAAAATTGTAAATGATTTAGATATAGATTCCAATACTCCTGCCTCCTGAGATTGTAAAAATTCAAATTATTTATATCCCTCTGCAGGGCATGTTATTACAGGTAATCTAAATGTCATTCATGACGCTAGAGTTCGCAATACCATTTCTAAAGGTCCAAAATATAGATTTCCCTCTAATATTGATTTCTCTAAATGTCGTAGAGAGATCGCTGCTTCTTTAAATGACTTCAGTAATCGATGGTGCAAACGGGAAAATGTTGAACCTGATGCTTTGAAGGAATGGAAGATTAACATTTTTAAAATTATTGTTACTCGTATTTCATTTTACTCTCGTAATACACATCTTTTGCCCCCTAAACCTAAATCTTCTTTTCGTCATCTTAAACGAGGTATCCAGGATTTTCATATGAACTATGTTTTGGTTCCAGCAGATAAAGCTGCTAACAATGTTGTAGTTGTATGACGATTGTATTATATTAATACTCTTAAGCGTGAGCTTGTTGACACTAATGCCTATAAACTGCAGCCTTCTTTAAGTGAAAGGGTAATTGTTGATGGGCATGGTTGTCATACAGCCCTACATTTTGGTGTCAAAGCTAAAGAAAATCAAGACAAAGTTCCTACGTTGTACTGGTTACCTAAACTCCATAAAAAACCCTATAAAGCAAGATTTATTGCAAATTCTAGTTCTTGTACGACAACAGAACTTTCTAAATTGTTAACCTCGTGTCTTACAGCTGTTAAAAAACATGTTATCAAATATTGTGAAAAAGTATATGAGAGATCCGGTAAAAACCTATTTTGGTCGATTAAAAATTCAGGTGAAATTTTAGATAAACTTAAAGCTAGAGATTTCAATGCGACCAGTTTGTCTACTTATGATTTTTCTACTCTTTACACTACTTTACCTCATAATTTAATTAAAGATAAACTTATTGATCTTATTGAAAGAACCTTCGAGAGAGAAGGCTCTCCTTACCTTGCATGTAGTGACAGAAATGCATTTTTTACTTCAGAAAAACCTAAAAAATATCATGCATGGTCGTGTCAAAATGTATGTGATGCGCTGACCTTTTTGTTGGACAACATTTTTATTCGATTTGGCACCAAGCTCTATAGACAAGTTGTTGGGATTCCTATGGGCACTAATTGTGCTCCCCTGGTTGCAGATTTATTCCTGTTTTGTTATGAAAGGGACTTTATGATGTCTCTTTCTGATTATAAGCAGGCTGATGTTATTGATGCGTTTAACACTACTTCCAGATATTTGGACGATATTTTAAATATTAATAATGTTTATTTTGAAAATATGGTTAGTCAAATATACCCTTCAGAGCTCCAACTTAATAAAGCCAATGCCTCTGATACCGAAGCCGCATTTTTAGACTTGCATTTGTCAATTTCTAATGGTATTGTTTCTACCAAAATTTATGATAAACGTGACGACTTTGATTTTGAAATTGTCAATGTCCCATTTTTAGATGGTGATGTTCCTCGTTCTACATCCTATGGAGTCTATATCTCTCAACTCATTCGTTTTGCTAGAGCATCTAGCTATGTTACTGACTTCAACACTCGCAATAAATTGTTAACTCAGAAACTTCTTAAACAGGGCTATCGGTATCATAAACTTCGCAAAACATTTTCAAAATTTTATAGACGATACTTTGATTCGATTTCTAAATTCCAAGTTGGACTTAAATCTCTCTTGCGCCAAGGACTTTCGGAACCTGATTTCTATGGTGACTTGGTGTATAAGTTGAAGAAGATTGTTGGCTCTAATAATTTTTCAGCGCAGTTCATTAAAATAATTTCCCATTATAAAAAGATTGGCTATAACATTTATGTATTGCGACAGACTGCATGCTTGGTAGTCAACCCAATCACAGTTGGCAACTTTGCTTTCCTCTTTAATTGCACGCCGGTGGGTCGGACCAGACTCTATGATGGTTCCGACTTAAAGACTTATCTATTGATGAGATGGTAGGGGCCTGATGCTTTGGCTGTTTGTCGGGCCCACCGGGGTTTTATTTTTATTCGATTTGGCACCAAGCTCTATAGACAAGTTGTTGGGATTCCTATGGGCACTAATTGTGCTCCCCTGGTTGCAGATTTATTCCTGTTTTGTTATGAAAGGGACTTTATGATGTCTCTTTCTGATGATAAGCAGGCTGATGTTATTGATGCGTTTAACACTACTTCCAGATATTTGGACGATATTTTAAATATTAATAATGTTTATTTTGACAATATGGTTAGTCAAATATACCCTTCAGAGCTCCAACTTAATAAAGCCAATGCCTCTGATACCGAAGCCGCATTTTTAGACTTGCATTTGTCAATTTCTAATGATATTGTTTCTACCAAAATTTATGACAAACGTGACGACTTTGATTTTGAAATTGTCAATTTCCCATTTTTAGATGGTGATGTTCCTCGTTCTACATCCTATGGAGTCTATATCTCTCAACTCATTCGTTTTGCTAGAGCATCTAGCTATGTTGCTGACTTCAACACTCGCAATAAATTGTTAACTCAGAAACTTCTTAAACAAGGCTATCGGTATCATAAACTTCGCAAAACATTTTCAAAATTTTATAGACGATACTATGATTTGATTTCTAAATTCCAAGTTGGACTTAAATCTCTCTTGCGCCAAGGACTTTCGGAACCTGATTTCTATGGTGACTTGGTGTATAAGTTGAAGAAGATTGTTGGCTCTAATAATTTTTCAGCGCAGTTCATTAAAATAATTTCCCATTATAAAAAGATTGGCTATAACATTAATGTATTGCAACAGACTGCATGCTTGGTAGTCAACCCAATCACGGTTGGCAACTTTGCTTTCCTCTTTAATTGCACGCCGGTGGGTCGGAATTCAGACTCTATGATGGTTCCGACTTAGAGACTTATCTATTGATGAGATGGTAGGGGCCTGATGCTTTGGCTGTTTGTCGGGCCCACCGGGGTTTACCTGTTGGATTTCTTTTGCTCCGGTATTCAGTTTAATTTACTGTTGAGTCCTTATCCTTGCTTTATCTCCTTGTTATATCTTGATTTATATGTTTTAGGAGATGATGCATTGATAAGTTAGGGGTCTTTCATGCAAACCAAATATCTATGTGTCTTGATCCACATCTGAATTAAGGGTGAGGTTGGCGCCGTTAAACCGGTTTAAGCCCTCCAGTAAAATATTTTACTGACCGTTCCAAGGCGGTACTTCTTTTGTGGATCTTTTATGTTTTTGTTCTGTCTTGTGTTTGCTATGTTTTGTGCGCGTCTGTTTATATGTGCTTTGTGGTCACCTGCTGGGAAAGGGCTGACCTCTTGGCTCTCGTTTGTGGTGTCTTCTGTGAGTTTGTCACTTTCCCATTGGTATCCTGGGTCAGGTGTGGTACTTGATTGTATCAATTCCTGATCTTTGCACCATTACTTACTTTTACCTGTTGGATTTCTTTTGCTCCGGTGTTCAGTTTAATTTACTGTTGAGTCCTTATCCTTGCTTTATCTCCTTGTTATATCTTGATTTATATGTTTTAGGAGATGATGCATTGATAAGTTAGGGGTCTTTCATGCAAACCAAATATCTATGTGTCTTGATCCACATCTGAATTAAGGGTGAGGTTGGCGCCGTTAAACCGGTTTAAGCCCTCCAGTAAAATATTTACTGACCGTTCCAAGGCGGTACTTCTTTTGTGGATCTTTTATGTTTTTGTTCTGTCTTGTGTTTGCTATGTTTTGTGCGCGTCTGTTTATATGTGCTTCGTGGTCACCTGCTGGGAAAGGGCTGACCTCTTGGCTCTCGTTTGTTGTGTCTTCTGTGAGTTTGTAACTTTCCCATTGGTATCCTGGGTCAGGTGTGGTACTTGATTGTATCGATTCCTGATCTTTGCAACCTTACTTACTTTTTTTGTATTTATTTGTTATGATCATATTTTTTACCTAATAAGAAAACATCTTAAAGTAACATACAAAAAGGTTTTTTGGCTATCTTCGGGACTGTATACCATAATGACCATCGGAAATCCTTAGCTAAATAGCGCTAAAACAAAGCCTCAACAACATAACTTTGTATTTCCGTCAGTGACCAGTTCGTTTATGCTGGGTCCAAGCTTAAAAGGACCCTCTCATTGAGACGGTTCTTTTTAACACCAAATCGTATGTTTTCGCTTAGATAAAAGAAAAGTTACCAGCCCAAGAAGCACACAACGTCGGGCCACCAACGCCAGTGATATGTCATCTCAATGGTCTATCCCTGGTGGGCCGTTGATGGCCAGACGTTGTGTGCTAGCTTGGTGGAGACCTTATGACAGTAGAGCAATCAAAAGGAGACAATATCGCTTCAGTAAATATGGTTCCTCAATTTACATTTAACCTTTATTTTCAATGTTGTTACATGTATATAGTCATTCTCGCGAGACCTGACGATACCTCATCTAGATCTCTCGTATTTCGATCTTTGCATTATGGGTAACTAGCGACATTTGGCTAGTCCCGCTCAATTCTAGCACTCCTGTACTGACAGAATTTATTGTTAAAAATAGCAAAAAGGTTATATTTTTGACAGTTAATCATTTCTCTTTTAGTCAATGTTTTCTGAATGTAAAGCCCTGAGTCATGCAAGCAGTGATTGCATAATATATTTTTAATAAAAATGGCGGTTCATTCCCAGAGTGCATCCAGCCAAAGGCGACAGGTTAGTACTTGCTAGCGTGCTTCCTGTCTGGGACAATGTGTATACAGTGTGTAAGCTCTGATTTTCTTTTCTGCATTCTTAGACCTGCAAAGCATAAGAGACGATGAGGCCACATTCTCCAAGGAGCTCATTTTCTTTAATGTTTTGACAGATGTTCCGATTACTTCATGGAAGACACGAGTTGAAGTTGCAAACTTTGGCAAAACAATGACGTTCTATGAAAGCATCCAAGCTTTCTGAAAATATCCGAAAACTTCTGATTTCGATCATTCGAACTACCGATTATTCAAAAGGATTCCTGCAGTCCCTGGCACTTCGAATAATCGAGGTTTGACTGTATTTTGTATCTTCCTAATTGATAATTATTTTTCTTATTTTTCATCCAAAACATAGGTTGCGGCTAAAACTTATTCTTAA
The DNA here is from genome assembly GCA_964019695.1 of Loripinus fragilis. Classification (NCBI taxonomy): domain Eukaryota; kingdom Metazoa; phylum Mollusca; class Bivalvia; order Lucinida; family Lucinidae; genus Loripinus; species Loripinus fragilis. The sequence goes on from OZ026516.1 coordinate 7,550,311, forward strand.
ATTGATGGGTAAGAAAATAATTATAATTTTGCGCTCAAAATATTTTGCTTTACTGGACCTATGTAAATTATCTGTAGTTTGTTATTAATGATTGTAGACGGTACTTTTGAGCACCCAAAACATCTGTTTAAATTGATGAGTAAGAACATGTTATGTGGGCACCTGCATAAAGCAATGATTTATTGCATATCCTCTCTGTTTGTAGCAGCAGAGGAGACAAAGCCATATGGATTGAAATCAGAAGAGGTGTCAGAAGTCTGCCATGCAGAAATGATTGTTGCTGCTGATGGTATGTACACAATAAAAAGAAGAGACCATGAAAGTCCAGAACCATCTGTATAACTTGAATAGAATAATGTTGATTGCACAAATATACCCACTGTGTGAGTTATAGGCAAAATAACAATAACAACACACACAAATACTTAAAAAAAGTGATACAGAATTCAAAGACGCACACATTCACACCACTCTGACTCATGCACAAACTTCAATCAGAAGTTGGATATGCGGTTTGGAGCTCAATACGTTAGGGGAAATTTATCAGCTGTGTAACGGAACAATCTTGAATAACTTTACCAACAGCTTTCAATAGATATCCATCATGGCTTGTCAATAAATTGAAGAAGGTTACATAAGGATCAGAATATGATCTAAGGCTATTATTAACTTGTGACTAATTTTGGGAGCGTCAGTGGTAGAGTGCTTGACTCGAGGCCGGTTCGAGCCTCACCGGCATCACTGTGTTGTGTCCTTTAGCAAGACACTTTAATCCTACTTTATTGGTTCAAACCAGGAAGACCTGTCCCTTTATAACTGAAAGATTGTTGATGGCATGTTAAGAATCAAATCAAACAAACAAACAAAAGTGACTTTGATTTTGTATTTCTGGTGTTATTTTCTTATTGAAATTTTAATCAGCAGGAACTGAAATTAACTGCATAAAAGTATCTGTCAGTAAAAAACAGAGTTAGTATAACACAGGAAATAACACATATTAAAGACCAATCCATGCACTGTGAGAAAACGATACCAGAATACAGCCAAAGACACACACTCAAAAGGAAAGCAGTCAACTCCCTTCAAGGTAACTGGCTAGCTGCATGCATAGCAGATCTCACAACTGATCTCTAGGTGCTCCTTTCTTTCAACTGTTGTGAGCTTCCACTCACGGCAGTCTTTCTCCGCCAGTTTCTTCCATGTTAGCTTGGGCCTCCCTGCCTTTGCCTGCCATCGATTTGTATACCGCATGCTGTTCTGACTGCACGACTAGAACGCTCCACATGCCCAAACCAGCAAAGCCTTCTCTCTCTAAAAATGAGTTTGAGGTCCTCAAGCTCAAGCTTTGCCAGTAGCTCGCTAGACCTTACAGTGGCCACATCCTCTGGCTTGATACTGCAGATCTGTCTAATCATGGCCCTATCATTGCGCTGCAGGTTCATCTTGGTCAGTGGCCAAAGTTCACTGGCATGGAGCATGACGCTCTGCATGCAACAGCTGTATACATGGCCACGTGTCTTGTAAGAGAGGTAGCGGTATGTGAGAACTGGTAGTAGCTCCCTGAACTTCTTCCAGGCTGTTTTCCCACGAGTAGTGACCGTTATTTCACAGCCTTCACCAGCAGAAAGCATGTCACCCAGGTAGCAGAAGGAAGCTACCACCTCCAGCTTATCAGGTCTGACCTGGACTTCACTCTGTGATCTGCAGCCAAAAGTGCCGGCATTTATCATGCACTGTGCACACCTATAATCAGGATTTGGTGTCAGTCATTGTAGCCCACTGCATTTCTTATGCACCCGAAGTTTGCAGCCATTGCAGTAGACGCTGTTGTTGCCTAATCCTGTATGACAGACAGCGTAGGGTTATTCCCCTGAACTCTGCAAGAGGTCCAGGACTGTACCACAAATTATGTCTTTTGTCTTTCCTGCATTTACCCTCAATCCCTTCTTCTCCATGGCTTATTTCCATATCAAGAGCCTCCTGACACATTCCTCTAGGGAGTCAGAAATGATGACAAGATCATCTGCATATAGGTCCCCCCCAGGGAACACCAGCCCGAAACTCATGTGAAAAGGCCTTCAGCACAATGATGGAGAGCAAAGGACTGAGTACAGATCCCTGGTGGACCCTGACTTTCACCTCAAACTCTTTGCTGAAACCCTTGCCGACACAAACCCGGCTTCGCTCATTTGCGTACATTCCCTGGACTAACCACACAATCCATTCCTCAACACCTACTTTTCTCAGGGCCCACTAGATAACCTTTCGAGGGACACAGTCAAATGCTTTCTCTAGGTCCACGAAGGCCATATTAAGCCTCTTGTTTACTGCTAGGTATTTCTCCTGCATCTGCCGGACCACAAAGATTGCATCTGTAGTAAGTAAGGGTGCAAAGATCAGGAATCAATACATTCAAGAACCACACCCAACCCAGAATACCAATGGGAAATTGACAAACACAGTCAGACACCACAATCGACAGCCAAGAGGTCAGCCCCTTCCCAGCAGGTTCCCTCTTCCAGGGACAAAGCCAAACTGGGAGTCGGCAATAGACCAACCACCACAGAACACTAACAGTCACAATACATCAGAATGTATGAGGATGTTACAACAGTAAGTTCATTAACACTGTGATGTCATTTCTCTGTTTCAGTTGTATATGATGATGATATAACAGATGCTTTCATTAAGACTGTAATGTCACTTCTCTCCAAACCACCTAGTAAAGTGCTGCTTATTGCTCTAGAGAAAAGGTATAGTACCATTATTGTTTTATCCTTAGAATCATCATCATCACCATGATTATTTTACACAAGCCAGAACAAGCCAGAACAAATCTTAGCCAAAGGGTGTGGCTTGTCTGCCTTTTTGCGGATAATTCTAGAAAAGTAAGTGAGTATGATCAGCAAATACAAGAATCACAAACCTCAGACAACCCCATGGCACCGCGAGGAAGAGCCACTCAACCATCATGAGACACCAGGAAGACAAATTAAGCAAAGCCACCAGCTCTCTCTTCCCCATCAAGATGATTGCAATACTAGAATGGACATAAAGTAATGTACAACAAAACATAGAACAATTACAGACTCCCACAATGGGAGTAACAATAAACAAAAAGTCAGCAACAACAGAACAACCGCCTTAGAACGGACAGCAGTCTAAGCCACCGGGGGCCTTAAACACATTTTACTGGTACCAAATCTTCTCCCTAGATTCTGCTGTTGTTGAAGTACAAGAAATGTTCAGCTCGCATGGAGGCCTTCTAACTTATGCAATGTATCATCATGGAGAAACACTCCAATCAAATTAACACACCATGATGAAACAAAGAAAAGGGCTCATGACTTTCAGAAAGTCGGAGCTAAAGAAAACCTCAAGTTGAGCCATGATGGGTCCAGCTACAGATAAGCATCAGGTACCAACCCACCAAACTAGGGCTGAAGTGACTATCTTTTCCATGGAAAAAATATCATTTTTTTTAAACTTTTATCTGGCCATTTTTATGGACAATCCTCCATTAAGACTGTCGGATGTCCAGGGGCAGATCCAGGATTTCTTAATAGAGGGTTCAAATTTACAAACAGGGTTGGATTTGACAATTTTATCTGAATATTTGTTATTTTTTCCTGACTTTTCTGAAAATTCTCCACGAAAATAAAATAATTTTGTCTCATAAGGGGGTTCACTCAAACCCCCTCTCGATCCACCACTGACGTCCTTTGTGCTTCCAATAGCAATAAAGCTTATTCTAGGTTATTATGAAACTTGAATTAAGCTCCTTGCTTATAACTGGTAGCTAGCTGGTCTGGATCTACACTTATTTCAAAAGAAGGTTTGAATACTGAAATAAGTTTTCTGCACAGTACACTTATCAGGTCCAATACTGTATTCAATTTTTATAGTAAATACAACCAGGCAACCACCAATTTAGCATTCATTCCAATGAAACATCTCAGATAAGCTGTCAATAATATAAGTATGGCTATCTATTATTGTCATCCAGGTGCACCCCAAACAATACAAAAACTTGTTCATTTTGACATGCTCATTACACTGAAACATTAAAAAGGAGTTGAGAAGTTTGTGAAAAAAAAAAAGTTTATGATGAAAAACACTCATTTATTGAATTGACATTTGTTGTAGGTGCTTATTGTACCAACAACATATGTTACTGAAATTAAGAAATCCTATTTTGAAATATACACTAAACAAGTATCATGTCCATTGGCTTTGCATCTTTTAGACATCTCGAACTGCCACTCAGTATTAAAATAGCTGTCACTATATAGCAAATTGTTTATATTTACATGACAGCTACATCACCAAATTCGATTTCATGAACTGTAAATGCTTTTTACTAAGCTGGTAGTTGCATGGTTGTAAACAAATGCCTAATGGTTTGATATTTTCAGGCTTGTTTTCACTCTTGAGGATCTGGACATTGCCAGTCCTGGCTATGATTACTTTAGAAGAAAACTTGATGATCTTGTGAACTCATTGGAACTTATAGTAAGCTGTTGCAGAGTTCAACAAATCAGGACAGATTTCCCACAGTATTTCCAGTACAAGAGATCAAAGGAACTGGTAATTAAAGCATCATATCATTGGAGCAGTTTACACATGTCATAATTTCATACAAAATACATGATGCCTGTCTTTGGTGAGTTGGATTCTTAGAATCCATATAAAATGACAACAAATTTAAGACCCTTATTTCTGAAATTCGACACTGTCACACATTGTCATCAATCATCAACAATTTGCTTTAGAAAATTACAACTGATAGGAATTTGTTGTATATTGTTAAGCATGGGTGCAGTATAGAATTTGTCTCTTCCCCTTGTGACCAATGTTCCAGGGGGGAAATTAGATTCAATCTTGAAGTTCAGAACATAGTTCAGGAACTTTTTGCTAAATGACAACTCCTCCGATACTTGCCAATTTTAACTAAAATTCACTGGAGTGTTCCCTGGGTGACCCTCTACAAATGTAACTAAACCATTTTGATCCACCAAACAATGTGGCTACCATGAGGTGTGGATTATCATGCTATTTTAAAGGAAAACTATATAAATCTTCTACTCTAAAACCAATAATGATAATTTAAAATAATTTAGCAGAAATTGTCATTTGATAACCATCTACAACAATACCTAAAACGTATTTGATCTGACAAAAACATGACCTCCAGGGTGTGGCCAGTTTCCCTCATGTGCGTATATAAGAAACTTTAAACATCTTCTCTGAAATTAAATTGTCAGAATTAAATTAAATTGACAGAAATGGTCACCAGATGATCTTCTACAAAAATAGCTAAAACGAATTTGATGAGTCGAAAAACATAGCCGCCAGGAGATTTGACTTATCGTGGCTAAGGAAGCTTTTTAAAATCTCTACTGAAACAACTGATCAGAATTCAAAATGACTTTTAAGCCCTCCAGTAAAATATTTTTACTGACCGTTCCAAGGCGGTACTTCTTTTGTGGATCATTTGTGTTATTTATTTCTTGTGTTTTTCATGCTTTCACGTCTGTTCATTGCTGCCTTGTGGTCACCTGCTAGGAAAAGGCTGACTTTTTGGCTCTTGTTTGTGATGTTTAATTGTGTTTTTGTCAATTTTCCATATGGTATCCTGGGTCAGGTGTGGTACTTGATTGTAACGATTCCTGATCTTTGCCGCCTTTCTTACTTTAGAAGAAAATGTCATTTGGTTACCTTCTACAAAAAATCAAAAATGAATTTGATCCATCGAAAGACATGGCTACCAGGGGGTGTGGCATGAGTTCCCTTAAGCATCTCTATATAAAACTTAAAATAACTGCTTCAATGAAGCCAATGGTCAGAATTGAAAGTAATTTGGCAGAAATGCTATTGGGTGACCTACAATAGTAGCTAAAATCCATAAAAAAACATGAACTCCAGTGGGGTATGGACTGTGCAGTTTCCCTTTGTAGCTGCATATGAAAAATAGTGAGTATGATCAGGAAATACCACAATCACAAACTGCTGACAAACCCATGGCACCGCGAGGAAGAGCCGTACAACAATCACTAGACACCAGGAAGACAAACTAAGCAAAGCAACAAGCTCTCTCTTCCCCATCAAGATGATTGCAAAACTAAAGATAAGCCAAAAGCTTTGAAGCGTGACTCTTTTTACAATATTGATATAATGTTGTTCTAGACAAAAGGGTTTCAGGCGTTTATTTTACTATAAAAGCTTTGACATAAACATATGTTCCAGTAGGGCTGGCTCATTTTTTTACATTCGGCATCAATTGTTTGAAATAGAGAGACACAAAGGTCATTGGTCAGAGGTTGTGGTACATCTGTAGAAGGGACATAAAGTAACATACAACAAAACATAGAACAATTACAGACTCCCACAATGGGAGTAACAATAAACAACAAGTTGCTTTTGTGTGTTTTTGTCCTTGTACCTTGTTTAATGTCCCATGTTGTTGTGTCTCTCAATTGCTTAGCCAGAATGCTGAAAAAGTTACGCACACCAATGGGAGACTACTGGATCAAGCAGTGATCTCTTCAATTGCATCTCTTTTCAAAGTGGGAACTTCTTTTTTTCCTTTAAGAGCAGTTCCTTATGGTATGGAAAATCACTTTCACCACATTAGGTGACCTCCCTTGATTGTAACTATTTTTATTAAGCATGTGCGTAACTGCGTAATGAGAGCTACGCCAATGTCTCTTCCTGTTGTTTTCATACGTTGGTCAGTGATCTGTGATTGTTGCATTTCATCGTCATATCAGTTAGTGTTTAACCTTTTTCATTATGATGGATTTTCCTATACATATAGATACAATCCATTTTGTGCTTTAAGGGGTCACAGGTCAAAATTTCTAAATTTTAATGTATTCTTGTTCCTAAAGATTGTTTTTATCTTTATAGCAAAGAGTGCAGACTCTGTATCTAAACTGTTTACCAATGTACCTGTTTATAGATATCCAATATGAAAAGGGTTTAACAAAAAAGAAGGAGAAAATAAAAACATTGTGTTTATGTTTATGACTCATGATGATTGCTATTTATATCCTGCTTCATAATTTATTGTCAGCAAGTACATTAGATCTGGCATTTGTAATGTTGTGTTTAAATGTTTATAGTTTGTACTGTGTTTTGGCAGGAACTATGGTCAGTTTCAACTGTTTATAGTTTGTACTTTGTTTTTGGCAGGAACTATGGTCAGTTTCAACTGTTTATAGTTTGTACTGTGTTTTTGGCAGGAATCATGGTCAGTTTCGACTGTTTATAGATTGTACTGTATTTTTGGCAGGAACTATGGTCAGTTTCAACTGATTTCAAGGAAACACAGAATACAGCTACAGGGATTGGTTAAATTACAGCCAAATACACAGCTACGGGGTTCACATGGAAACAAGAAAGTAAAGAGCTCTTATGTGACAAGCTTTACACTGTCCATATTGAGAGTGATTGAGGTCCATCATGTATAGACCATTGGAATTTGGATGCTTAGTGGTAGAGTTTACTTATGGAATCATTCCTGATAACATAGTTCTGAGGAGAAGTGTCGGTTAATTGTCACTGCACTGGACAACTTTTAGGGTCAGAAAAAAATGGAATCTCAATTAGAAACCTAGCCTTTGAACAGTCACTCTGTGGTAGACATCTGATATATTGCACAGATTGTGACAAAAATGACAATATTTCTTTACAAGACACTCCATTGTTTACAATATTTAAGTTAATAATACAAAGCAACTTGTGTTATAGATTTTTATATTGTCTGCTTTAAAAATTTGAATTTACCATTCATGTTGTGATTTGAGTCACAAATGCACTCCACTCCAGTGAGATATATCACAACATTTTACCTGGAAATTTGGACGGTGGTATTTTTCAAGTCTTAGACTCTCTCTCTCTCTCTCTTTGTTGTGTGTTGCCACTTTTGTAGACTGCTTGTAATAAATCTCGAAATAAATCTGTCTTCTGGCCAGTTTAGAGAACATGCCTATTGTTGTAAGTTGTATGTTCTGCTCTGGCATGTGGGGGTTCCTTGTTTATTCCTGGTTTTGCTAAATCAATTCAGTTTAAAATATATACTTTTGGTGTTGTAAGCTATTTGTTAGGCAAGTGCATCACATGTAGTTAGTTGTGGTTGTGGCATTTCCTGGTCATACTCACTTGGTGATTTATTCCCGCTAATATTGTTGGGTAAGGGAGTGCAGTGGCTCAATGGTAAAGTGCTTGACTCGAGACAGAGAGGCCGCGGGTTCGAGCCTCACCTGCGTCACTGCGTTGTGGTCCTTGAGCAAGACACATTTACCCTAGCTTAGTACTGGTTCAACCAAGCCCTGTGTGACTGAAAGATTGTTCATGGGACGTAAAGAATCAAATCAAATCAAAAAATCAAAAATTGTTGGGTAATGTGTTGGTTTTTAAAAGAGGTAATCAATACTGAGCAACACTGCCAAAAAACCTTTAAGATACGTAAAATTAGTGCACACATTCAATTCATATGTTTCATTTTGTATTTTTCACCACTTATTCATAGCAAAAGAACTCCTAAGTACACTGGGCCCCGTAGCACAGTTGGTAGCAAGTCCGACTGCAGATCCAGGGGTCGCTAATTTGATCCCGGCTCAGTCCCATACTTTGGTGGAGATTAATAATAAAATAATTTTTACGGTCATTCTCCTCCTTCTGCTGATTCAAGAAGGGTTGTTGCTACTGTTAAACAAGTTTAAGTCTTCCAGTAATTTTTTTACTGAGCGTTCCAAGGTGGTGCTTCTTTTGAGGATCCTTTTTATGTCGCCTGGTAAGCATGGTCTACACATTCGGACCATGACTCTGTCAGCGGTGTCATCATTGGCATCACACTTTTGGTTTCAAATCAATAACTTTTGAAGGGATGAATCAATTTCCTTCAAAGTTTACAAAAGGGTAAAGCATCATAAAATAGAGGTCAAGTTAGAGTTTGCAGATCATCCGCAAAATTTTGACTGAGTTATGTCCCTTTTTTACTTATGTTTTGGCTATTGCAAAAACTAAATTGGCTTTTTTTGTGTAATGAACTTCACATTTCCCCAAAGCTATTATATCTGACAACTCCTCACTATAGGCCATGATTGCCCAGTGTTTGTAGATAAGCATGACAGTGACAAAATATTTACCCCCCTCCCCCCCCTCCCCCACTGAACCCATAGTCAGGGTCAATGGTCAAATATTCTAATTTCGCAATAACTAAGTCAATTGTCAATATTTTTACCGAAAGCCATAATTCACCTTTTTCAGAATATGGTAGCAAATATTTTGGCCATAGACACACCCTCGACCCTGAGGTGGGGTCAAAAGGTCAAAACATTTTTCTTTCTGAAAGTACAGTCAACCCTCTTTATAACGACACTGTTTGTTCCAAGCTATCTTTGACGTTAAAATGAATTGGCTGTTATAAAGAAATTCTGACCATTACCAGATTTCAACATAATAATCATTTGGTAAAAGAAAATTTTGTACTAATGAATTAAAATGCTATTGTTCCAAATGAATACATCAGTTCAATTTCAAATTGCATCAAAATGCACAAAGCTTCCCACTTATCATGTGAGACAGAAACCTGTTCATGCAAAAGACCCTGTTCTGATCACAAAATTGTCTGACACATGGTAACAATTCTGTTATAATGAATTTATTTTCTATAGAAATTGTATATCTGTTCTCAGAAGTTACTGTCAGTGTCGTTAAGTGAATATTCTGTTATAAAGAGGGAATTTTAATGGAAACAGATCCGTTCCCAGCAATTTTATGTCGGATATTGAATATTCTGTTATAACGAGTGACGTTATAAAGAGTTTTGACTGTAGTCAAGCTGCATATCAAATTAAAGGAGATTGAGCATAGCGCACCATGCATGCATTATTCTGTCCATAGACTCTTGGCCCCTGGGGCTAGGTCAAAGTTCGAAGCATTATTTTTTCTGAAAGTAATCATGCTACATATCAAATTAAAGGGAATGGAGTATAGAGCACATATTCTGTCCTTACATACACCCTCGGCCCCTGGGGGTAGGCCAAAAGGTCAAAATATTTTTTTTTCTGTAAGTAGTCATGAAGCATATCAAATTAAAGGGGATGTAGCGTAGAGCACCATGCAAGCACAAAATTTTTTTTATTCTGTCCTAAAATACACACTCGACCTGTGGGTCAGGTCAAAAGGTCAAAACTTTTTTTTTCTGAATGTGGTCATGTTGCATATCAAATTAAAGGGAAAGAAATATAGACCAACATAGAAACAAAAACTTAACCTTACACACATTTCTGACCTCTGGGTCAGGTTAAAAGCTCAGATAATGAAATTGTACAGAGAAGTATATTTTTATTGAACTAAGCACTAAAAATAGTTGACAGGCTTTTTAAAATTATTTTTCAAATTATTCCCCTTTTAACATAGTTAAGTGCATTTTTGTCTGCCCTGTAAGTTGAACACTGTTAAAGCTATTTGGTTGAAACTTGATACACTTCTAGACCACAATGAGACAATGTGCCATGCACAAGAACAATAACTCTGCTTTGGATATTTTTGGAGTTATTTCCCAATGCTATTTCGTGTCTGCTCTATAACTTGATAACTTGGTATTTCAACGAAACTTCATACATTTGTATTGCACATTCAGACGACATATCATGCACAAGAACCATAACTCTTGCATGCATTTTTCCAAATTATTCCCATTGTGATTTTTTTATCCCCCGACAAAGTCGGAGGGATATTGTTTTCGCGGCGTCCGTCCGTCATTCCGTCCGTTCGTCCACACTTTTTGTCTGTCTGGAAGCATATCTCAGTACCTATTGGTCAGATTTAATTCATTCTTAGTACAAATGATTAGTACTATGGACTCTCGATATCCTATAAGTTTGATCAAAATCGACCCCTTAACACTTGAGTTATTGCCCTTGTTTAAGTTTAGGCAATTATAAGGCAAAACCATAGTTACTTTTTTTGTGTTATGATCTTCACATTTCATCAAAGCTATAAAATTTAACAACGTCTCGCTATAGACCATGATTGCCAAGGCCTGTAGATAAGAATGGCAGTGTCAAAGTTTTACCCCACCCCCTTTGACCCCACCTAAGGGGTCAAAGGTCAAATACTTAAATTTCGCAATAACTAAGATAATTATTAATATTTTTTGCTGAAATTTTGCATGCAGGCAGAGCAGCAATAGATATGAAACATATCAAACGGGATTTTAGTTTGAAGGCCTGAATCCGAGCCCCTTGGGTGGACTTAGGGGGTGGGGCCCGAGGCCAAAATTAAACTTTTCCAGAATATGGTCATGTTGCATATCAAATAAAAGCTGATGACGCTGGCAGCAACATGGTAGCAAATATTTTGCCCACAGACACACCCTCGACCCAGGGGGTGGGGTCAAAAGGTCAAACTATATATTTTTCTGAAAGTAGTCATGTTGCATACCAAATTAAAGCTGACGACACTGGCAGCAACATGGTAGCAAATATTTTGCCCACAGACACACACTTGACCCAGGGGGGAGGGTCAAAAGGTCAAACTATATCTTTTACTGAAAGTAGTCATGTTGCATATCAAATTAAAGGGAATTGAGCACAGAGTACCATGAAAGCAAGTATGCTGTCATTACACACACCAACGACCCCTGGGGTGGGGTCAAAAGGCCATTTTTTGTTCTTTTCTAAAAGTGGTCATGTTGCATATCGTGTAAAGTGGAAGAAGTGTAGACCTACATGCAAGGTAACACTTTGAATATACACACAATCTTGACCTCTGAGGTTGGGCTAAAAGGTCAGATATTGAAATTGTGCAGATGTAAGTATATTTTTTATTGAACTAAGCACTAAAACATACTTGACAGGCGTTTGTTATGATCTGAATGATACTGTAGGTGAACTAAGGATTAGATAAATGGGATTTATGTTTTGTGATTTACATGTTTCTCTCTAATATTCCTTCGTCCGGGGATATAAATTCGTCGAATTTGCCTTGTTTTATTCCTAAAAGGGGGAGACATCTGTTTTTGTTGAAAAGAATTCTAGTACATTTTACTGGTACCAAATCTCAATCTGATTGAAACCCGATCTAGCCACAGCTAGATCTGACACCCACTCGTAGACGTTCGTCTTCTGGCGACCTTTGAATTGACCAATCACGTTGCAGCTTCCAAAAATCTGGAAGCGAAAAACCGATGTTCGTTCGCCTTCGGTTGTTTTCCATTCGATCTTGACGATAGGTAAACAAACATGGCGGCATCTTTAAAATCTATCTATCTATCTCTTCATAATCCCGAATCCTCTTTTGAGTATTATTGGGATGTGATGCCGGTGCATGACAACACACGCTCGCTTTGTTAGTGTTTCTGCATTTTATCAGGTAGAATTGAACTCAGAAGATGCGAAAAATATCAAGTAGCTAAACAAAATTGAAGGAGTGCACTTTACAGAGGAAATCAGACCTTTACAGCTCGGATTGCAGTAGATCGGGAATAAAATTTGGACAGTCAATGATGTTTCTTTCGAAGCAACAACTTTCCACTTCTCTTTATAATTGTTTACACCCTTGCGAGCTGAAAATTTCTTCAAAGCTGACAGAAAATGTCCCCTGCTCCCCCCCATACATGTAGGGTCAGTAAAGAAAAAGAAGCCCCCCACCTCTCGGACTCCCCCTCTTTCATCGTGAGAAATAAGCTTGCATTTCTTTCTCAAATGTTTTCCATATGTTCTAACATCTGGAGATATTCAAGCAAACAAAATAACATATTTTAGGTAAAAAATTGTAAGAATGTAAACGTTCCAGGGGATTGAAGTGGGCTTCTCTTTTTCATTACTGACCCCAAGTGTCTGTGCCCCGCCCCCCCCCCCCCCCCCCCCCCACACACACACACACACACACACACACACACACAAAGCAACAACAACAAACAGCTACAAAAGCTAGCAACAACAACAAAGCCACTAGTCTCAGACAAAGATTGGGTGATGCTTCCAAATCTAGTAACTGCTGTACTAAACTGATTGAAGCGTAATGGAATTTCTCACGCTTACAATTTTGTCCAGTCCATAATCTCCATTTCTATTTTAAGGGTAGTTGGATGGTATTTTTCTTTTTTATATTCAAATTTTTATGAAACATTCTTAGCCTTATCAGTTGAAATTCTGACCACTGCATCTGATCTGGCTCTGCACTGTTTGTCAATGTCCCACAAAAAGGACACCAGGTTTTAACTGTTTTTACAGTGGAAAACAAAACCAAATATTTTGAAGAAATTCCTTGTCTATATCAGTCAAGTAAGAAAAGTTTGTTGGGGATTTCATCAAAAGATGATCATGACAAGTGAAGTACCCCAAAGAGTGACAATTGAAATTTGGTACCAGTTACTTGGACCCATCCGAGCAATTACCAAGTCATCAACTACAAACTGATGTATTTTCTTGAAGAAATGATTTCTTAATATTTAAAGAAAACTTCAACAATTATTGTCTCGAAAATTAATATCTATCAATTTTAGCTTTTTTTGTTTTCATGTCAGACCGACCTTAAAAAATGTTCCGTGCTCCTACCTACCCACCCAAAACAGGCCCTACCCAAAAAATATCATTGTCTTTCTGAGAATTTTTTTTTAATTTTTTTTTTCTAATTCTGTTAACAAACCCTGCTGTATTTTGATTAAAGAAACTGTTACAGAGACTGTTATTATATGCATTCTTACCTTATTTACAGCATTTTTAGACCTCTTAAAGTGATAGCAAGAATGTCATAAAATTATGCTAAATTTCTAAAAAAAAAAAATACCTACCTACCTACCCAAACTGAAATTGATGGTTAGGAGCGCGGCAAACAAATATATTTTAAGGATGGCCTATTAAAAGTTGCATTTAAGAGTGTCTCTTTCAAAAAAATTCATTTGGGTGAAAATTTCCCTGTAAAATTCAAAATTGTAGAATAAAATACTATTTAATGTCTACCTTTGAGTATATGGTATGTATATGGTGTAAAAATTTTTTAGCTGACTGCAAGAAAAAAAATTAAGGTATGCCTGGAAATGATCCGAAAACTCCACAATCATATACCAACTCATTGCACCCACATGACCTTGTGACAGTGACAGCCCATTATAATTTCTGGCAGGACCAAGAACTGTCAGAACTTGCTACACCATACACAGGGGTTTCATTAAGAGGAGGGAGGCGGGGATTTTCCCCTTCTACTCAGTAGGGCTTCCACGTTTACGAAATTTTGTAAACGTTTACACGAATTCCAGAAATTGAAACGATTTAGTTTACACGCAATTACCGTACTGAAATTTTTCATTGTCGCAGATCGGTAAAAATCGCCAATATTTTGCATAAAAAAGAGCTCTTAAAATATTGTACCATGTGCAAACATGGTTTGGTGTTGCGATAGAACTCATTTCAAGTAATTGCAATCGAACTGCAACATGCACTCATGCAGGCTCATTGATAACAGACATTTCTTTAGTGTGTCTTCCCTTGTAAACAGTAGCAAATGTGTAATTGGTTGACACGCGCGTATGTAACTGCCAATCGTCACATAGGCAGCTGAAATTGACATCAATACACATGCCGATGGGAAGTGAAAAACGACAACACGGTTTGAAGCTGTATGCTTTCACGTTTGTGTCCACCTAATATTAAGGACATAAGGTGTGCATTTACATATCTGATGAAAATGCCTAGCACAGTGAGATAAATGCAGGTCATTTTCATCACAACGGACATCGGTCACTGTGTCCGTTGAGCATGTCCACCGTAGTTCTAATTTTATTAATTAATTATTGTCAGAAACTTTATCAAATACACCCGAATCTGAAAAAACAACACTATTTTTCATTAGAAGATGCTATTAATAAACCATGAAGGTCGTCACATGCTAAAGTTCGTTTAAACGGTAGGTCATTTTTGTAAACGTTTATTGCATAAACACGAAACGCTTCCGTTCACACGTGTAAACGTGGAAGCCCTACTACTCAGGCATGTTTCCCCTGCTACTTTTGATAAATTTGTATAGAGTCTATAGGCATATACTGTCAAATCACCCGCCTACTTTGCCTTGATACCCGGATGCCAAAAAAGTTAATGAAACCCCTGCATACATGGCCTTAGACAAATAAGGAAAATTTAAACCTTAAAAATTACTTTCTTTTAAAACATATTACCACATTTGTTTGTTCATCAGCAGATAACCTAGAAGTTAACTATACTGTACATTTTATATTAGGCCTAAATGATATATTTGTGTGGTTCCTGTTGCATACCAACAAAATTTAGGGTAGGTAGGTAGGGAAATTATTAAATTTTGTTATAACATTTAACAAAGAAAATAGGGACAAAATCTGAAAAAGTGCCCATTTTAGGTATTTTTTCTCCAAAGACCATTTTAATGTTTAGGGTAGGGTTAAAAAGATTAGGGTAGGTAGGCAACAGGAACCACACATATATTTCATTTAAGCCTTAATAAGTTATGTCTACACCTTTCATATTTTATCTAAAGAACAACACCCCAAATGCCAAATGACGGTTTTTAAAGTTAGTGGCCATGTCACTTTGATTTTGTTTACATTTATTTTGTACCTGTACATGCAAACATCTACATGTATCATGAAGCTGTGACAGTGTCTTAATGTAACCCAATGTGATGAATGGATTTAAAAGAATCAGGAAAGGTTATAATCCATTAAGTCTGTGGTATTCATATGGAAAGTGCTTACAAATTTTCCCCTTCAAAAATTTTCTGCAAATTTGGGATTTGGACATCCTCACCAATTTGCTTCAAACAGCATCATATGATTCACTGTTTGTTTGATTTAAACAAACTTTGCATAACTGGTCCTTATGTGGCTCTCATTGATTGATATTTGTCCACTCCACAGAGGACAGTTAGGTAAATTGCATTGCATATCAAAATCAGAGATAATCCTGGCCAAAAAATGATGATGGGCCCTTAAAATGGGCCAATGGCCCATATCTCATTCAAATACATGCAAATTTCCAAATTTTAACGGGCCTTTGGAAATTTTCAACGGCCCTTTGCAAAATTTGATGGGCCCAAGAAGCCTTAAAATCCCCATTAGAGCACAATTGACATGAGATTTGAATAGCTTATACATGGGGCCCAGCCAAAAATATATAAGTCAATTTTAGCAAAACAATAATAGTTTTCTCATAAAATGGATTGGGCCCATCCCAGGATTATCCCTGTGAAAATCTGACGAGATTATAATGTATTGACAGTACAGTATTCTCAAATTAAAACCCATTTAAAGATTCCGCCAT
Source organism: Loripinus fragilis (assembly GCA_964019695.1). NCBI lineage: Eukaryota > Metazoa > Mollusca > Bivalvia > Lucinida > Lucinidae > Loripinus > Loripinus fragilis. Next base: position 7,566,615 of record OZ026516.1, read on the forward strand.
ATGCACCCACTCTGATTATTTCAGCCCATTTCCCATTCAAATGCATGCAATGTTTTGAATTTATATGGGCCTTTTGAAATTGTAATGGCCCCAAAAATTTGCAGGGCAAGTTTAATAATAGGCTGGATAGCTTATAATTATAGGGAGCCAAGCCAAAAACGACGCACTTTAGCTTATTACAAATAGTTTTCTCAAAATATGGTTCTACTCTAGTCCCCAGGAGGGAGCGGGGGTACTCTCAATTTTCTTGCTACATAGGCTCGGCCCTAGCATCTACTGGTTACAAAAAAGTATCAGGCATATCAGATATACAAAGAAAATGTTTGAAAATTTAGCATGCCCAAAAAATATTCCCGGGCCATTCTGTTCCGCCAGAAACCACTAAAAAAGTTCTTTGACAAAACGTGACAACCCAGCTAGGGAAATGCCATATGATGCGACATTTCATCAGGGTCTGCATAGTTTGCTAAAAAAAAAATTATCTACAGGGAAAGAAATACATTTTTTGGGAAAGATAACCTTTGACCCCTTAATATATATAATGGACCATCCTGACTTAAATGTTTCAAACTTTATGGAAAATTCCATTGGTCTTTAATAAAAGGGTAAATAGGCAGAGTAAAGTTGCATGTGGCTTTTGATGAGAGAGATAAATTGCATTGCACATCAAAGTCTGACCAGCTTTTAGTGTATTCTCAAAACAATTCCCATTCAAAGGTTCTGACCTGCCCACCTACTCTGATTTTAGCCATTGCATGTAATTTTTATTTTATTTTATATGGGCCTTTTGAAATTTTGATGGACCAAATAGGTTCTACTCCCCATGAGGGGGTGGGGAGCTACTTTCAATTGTTCTTGCTACATAGGCTGAGCACCAGCATCAACTGTTTACAAAAACATATCGGGCATATCAGGCAAGCCAAGAAAATATTTGAAAATTTAGCATGTTTTTTTTTCACCAGAAACCACAAAACAGGTAATTCAGATGACAAACAGTGAAGACCCAGATGAAATGCCACATGATGTGACATTTCATCAAGGTCTGCACTGAAAGAAATAAACATTTTTTTAAAAAATATAATCTTTGACCCCTCAATATATACAATGGACCATATCCTGACTTAACCTGTTTTAAGGAAAATTCCATTGGTCTTTACAGATTTGATATGTGGCTTTTGATGAAAAAGTAGGAATATGTGGGAATCATTTCAAGAAAAAACGAAGGAAACTAAACTATAAAAGAAGAAAGAATCTGATGATAAAAGTAGGACTATTCCCTCTAAATGAGCATTTTTTTCTAAAATTAACCCCCAGTAGCGGAAAATGTGTATGTGGCAGCTGACAGCCATAACAAGATTAGAAGCAATGACTGGTGCATAAGGTAGTCAACAATATTTCATTCATGTTGGGACTTCTCCCAGAGAGAGAGGAAGAGAGAAAAGATGGGATAATCAGACTAAAAGGGCCTGGACCAGACCCCCTCCCAAAGTTGCCCCTTTTATCCTGTCAACAGGCCAAATATGTCAGTGCTACCTCTCTGAAAGCTGCATGATCAGAGACCATCACTTTTGTAAGTCTGCCAGAAAAAAAATCGGCCAAGCCTCAATGTTTTACATGTAATATAAGTATACCAGAGTGCTCCCCCCCCCCCCCCCCCGCCCCCGGGTTCAGACAGGTCACCATCCAACCTAGATTCTGAATCTTTCAGGTATAAATAACACCAACATCACAAGCTGTGTTACACGATGCATTACACAGTCACCGTGGGAAAAACAGAATGTCTCATTTTGTACACGGTAGATATGCATATCTGTGAAGCAGAAAAAATCTAACGTAAATCCAAATGAAAACAGTATAAAGATTGAAAAGCAACATTTTGAATAACAATTTAAGTGTAACCTCGGACCTTGGGTCCGAGGTGTAACAAACGCAAGTTATTTCCGATAAAATGGTTGACCCTTGTCCGCATAAATATCTCCCTTGAGAAATTATGGACAAGTCTAGATAAATTGAGGGGCTCTCTTTGGGAAAAAATACTTTGCGGGTTCTCTTTGGGACATAGTAAGCGTAGATCGGGTTTTAATCAGATTGACCAAATCTTTGCCCTAGATTCTATTGTTGTTAAAACACAAAAATTGTTTAGCTAACATGGTGGCTACCTAATTTATGCAATGTATCACTACAGTAAACAATCTAATCAAATTACACACTATGATGAATCATAGAGAAGGGATCGCGACTCACAGGTAGTAAGAGCTAAAGAAAACCTCATGATGGGCCCAGCCAAAGACAAGCATCAGGCACCAACCCATGGGTTAAAGCTTTATGTCAGGGCCGTCATGGAGTATGAGACCTGACCAACCATCGTGCATTTAAAGAGGAAACGATAGCTAATAAACTGTGATTGGGTTTACAACCAGAAATGCAGACTGTTACATGATATCCATGTTATATCCAACATTTTTCTTAATGTTGGATTATCTTTTTGAATTGATCACTAAAATAAGGCTTTGCAACCTAGATTATGTATGATATTAGCATAGTTAAATACCAAAAAACAACCTTTTAATATATTATATGTCATGGTAATAGATTTCATTTGTTAAAATATCTTTTTGGTATTTGCTTGTGTGCTATGTTAAATTCTTTGTCAAATGACTCAAACTTGGTCCAAAATGCAGACTATTTTCTGATTTTTTTTAGCTCAACTGAGCCATAGGCCCAAGATGGGCTATTGTGATCAAAGAATGTCCCTAGTCTGTCAAACAATATCTTCTCCTAAACCACTTAGGGGACTTTTACCAAACTTCACAGGAAAAATCCTTGGGTAGTCCCCTTTCAAAGTTGTATAAGATGTTCATTCCATGCAGGATTCTGGTTGCCATGGCAAACCAAAGGAAACAAAATTAAAAATCTTTTAGTTAAATACCATTGGCCTGATTTGAAAATGACTTGGTACAAATCATCCTTGGGTGACCCTCAACCAAGATAACTCAAATTAATTTGATCAGTTGAAAATATGGCTGCCAGAGTGAAGGTCCAGTTTTTCCAATGTCAGTATATGAGGAACCCCTTAAATATGTTCTTGTCAAAAACTGTTGAAGCCAAATACTATATACTCACTTAATATGTTTAAACTAATGAGACAATGACTTAATATGTCCCAAAGGTCAAGATTGGCCTTTAGCTGAGGTCACTCCTATTCCCTTCAATACATTAAAACATACTATTCTCAGAAACCATTAGGCCAATTGAAAGTAAGAAAGGTGACAAAGATTAGGAATTGATATAATCAAGTTCCACACCTGACCCAGGGTACCACATGGAAAAGTGACAAAAATACAATTGAACATCACAAACAAGAGCCAAGAGGTCAGCCCTTTCCCAGCAGGTGACCACAAGGCAGCAATGAACAGACGCGAAAGCATGACAAACACAATACATAAATAACACAAATGATCCACAAAAGAATTATCACCATGGAACGGGTAGTAAAAATGTTTTACTGGAGGGCTTAAACTGGTTTCACGGTGCCAACCTCACCCTTAGTTCAAATGTAGATCAAGACACATAGATGTTTGGTTTGCATGAAAGACCCCTAACTCACATTTCATATGGAGACTCCATAAGGAGAGGGAACAAATATCTATACATGGAGGAGAGGGAACAAATATTTATACATTCAAATGGTTTTGGTCACATGACCAAGTTGTGGTCCACATCCATATGTTGTAAAAAACCCTTCAAAGATCTTCTCCTTTGGAACCAAAATGTCAATAAATTTACTGTCCTTTCTAGTTTTGCAATCATCTTAATGAGCTGGTTGCTTTACTTAATTGTCTTCCTGATGTCTTGTGACTTAGTGTTCTGTGGCTCTTCGGCAGACAGGGACAAAGGTCAGATATTTAAATTTCGCAATAACTCAGTCAGTTGTCATTATTTTTTACTAAAATTTCACATGCAGACAGAGATACAATAGATATGAAACATTTCAAACTGGATTTTACTTCAAAAGCCTGGGTTGGGCCCCCAAGGTGGACTTAGGGTTCTGGACAGAGGCCAAAACTCAACTTTTTCAGAATAAGGTCATGTTGCATATCAAATTAAAGGGAATGACACATGAAGCAACATGATAGCAATTATTTTGCCTGTAGATCCCCCTGACCTGGGGTCAAAAGGTGAAAATTCAACTTTTTCAAAACATAGTCATGTTGCATATCAAATTAAAGGAAATGACAAATGCAACACTATGCAAGCTAATATTCTGACCTTACACACACCATTGACCCATGGGATGGGGTCAAAGGTCAAAACATGTTTTTTTTTTTCTGAAAGTATTCATGTTACATATCAACTTAATGGGAATGGAGCATAGGGCACCATGCAAGCACACACACACACCCTCGATCCCTGTGGTGGGGTCAAAAAGTCAAAACATTTTTTACTGAAATTAGTCATCCTGGGTTGACCTTGATCTACTTAAACTCAAATTCAAATTTGTTTCTAAATGTTTTCATATGGGAAAGTTGATTTTTCTATTTCTGTTGAAGTCAAAGTCATAATGCAGCATTGCTTTATACTTTTGGGTATATTTAATTTTATGAGACAATGACTATAGGTATAATTAATCTACCAAAGGAAGACAGCTTCAAACAACAGTTACTACAGTTCAGTTCCATGTACGAAGCATGAAAGATATTTTAGCAAGAAGAGTTGGAAGATAACTAAAAATCTGATCATTTGTAAAGAATTTACTTGCTGGCACCATTAAATGCAGAATTAATGTGGGTTCCTACAAAGTCAACGCACAATAGAGCCAACGATCTCAATAAGTCATTCAAGTCATAATCTACAGTGAAACATTCCATCAACATGCCAGACAGAGGCACCAGGTCCACCCAAAACATGAACAGATAAAGATATACATCAACAGTACTAGAGATGATCTCGTCAGCAGCTAAAGGAAAACAAGTTGGTGTCATCCTGCTTGACTTCGGGAATTAAGGGGGGGGGGGTTCTGCTGTTGTTTGTTGTTGCTCCCATTGTTTTTGGGGACCTTCATCTGACACCAAGCTGTTTGCAGATGATATGATTCAAAGGAGAACGGAAATGTAAGGGAGTTGTGCCAAAGAGATTTGGAAAGAACCTTGGCAAATGAGAGTCAACCCAACAAAGCGTATTATGTTGAGAATCTGAAAAGAAACAAGCTTAAGTATGACCAACCCACAGCACAGGGAAGAAGAGACACATAACACTGACAGCCACAAGACAGCAAGAGCATAAAGTAAAGCAACCTGCTCTCTCTTCCCCAACGAGATGACTGCAAGACCAGAAAGGACACCAAGTGCTTCACTAATAAACAAGGATAAAACACAAAACTCACACAAACACTGGGAGCAAGCAACAACAACAGAACCACCACCCTAGAACTGAATGGGATAACTCTCCCTGAAAACTGTTGATTGAGACGTTTTAATCTGTAAATATGGACCCTCCTTCCCCGGCCTCCTTCACACATCCACAGCTTTTATCAATAGTGTGAGGATGAAATTTGCTGAACCTTACCTAATTTTCAAGATCACTAGGGTCATAATAATTATGCTATATGAAAAAGCCTTGTCTGCACTCTATCTTCTTGGGAACGGGTCAACTTGACCTGAAGTCAAGTCGGCTGGCGAGTCGGGTAGGCCTTGGGTTAACTCGGCCTGGGTTAACTTGGCCTGGTGTACATTCTATTGTAACCTTTGAAACATAAATGTTTGGTCACTAATTAATGAAAACATATTTTCTAATTGACAACCATTGCAATTTAGCTCTTGATGGATTTAATTAAAGGTGAACGTCCTACATGATTAAAGGTAATGACTGCTTTTAGTCTAATGTAAGTTTTCGCACTTTTTGTCATGCCAGAGTTCCCATATCTTGCAAACAAGACAATTAATGTTTTCTGAACATTTAATTAGTAAAGTCAGTGTTTACAATTAAAAGTCTGATCAAAGCAATTAACATTAAAGGTGCCGATTGTTGTTTTTAAAAAAAGTAAGATTAGTGCAGTCAGGGACACTATATCAACTAACATCAGCTGATATTGAGTGTCACTGGTGCGATATAGAAAATGGAATAAGCTGTTCATAAAATTATGTTTCTTAGTATCAGACATTCTTCCTCCAACTTTTGTTGAAAAAAAACTCTTTTTTATTAAACACATTCCCATCAGGCTTGAGGTTGGCGCCGTTAAACGGGTTTAAGCCCTCCAGTAAAATATTTTACTAACCGTTCCAAGGCAGTACTTCTTTTGTGGATCTTTTGTGTTTTTTCTGTCTTATGTTTGTTATGCCTTTGTGAGCGTTTGTTTATAAGTGCCTTGTGGTCACCTGCTGGGAAAGGGCTGACCTCTTGGCTCTCGTTTGTGGTGTCCATCTGTGAGTTTGTCACTTTCCCATTGGTATCCTGGGTCAGGTGTGGTGCTTGACTGTATCGATTCCTGATCTTTGCACCCTTACTTACTTTTTTTATGGGACCAAGCTGAGATCTGACCAGGCCGACTTGACCCAGGCCGACTTGACTCAGGCCAACTTCATGCGTGGATTCAGAAATTTTCGTCAGAGGGGGTCAATGTCAATCTGAAAAAAAAAGCTCTGACAACGTTTTTTTTTTTTTTAAGTCCTCAGCTTACTATAGTCAAATGGTTAATTTCGAAGATAACTATCTTTTTTCAAGGTTCCAGAGGGGGTCCAACATTTTCGAGGGGGGTCCAATTGCTTATTCCCTATAGAAACCCATATAACTTGTGATTTTCCAGGGGGGGGTACGGACCCCCTGTCCTCCCCTCCCCTCTGGATCCGCACTTGAACTTGACCCAAGGCCGAATTGACCTGCATTCTTCTTAAACAATGGCCAGATTTTGACCAACCTGGCACATAGATATACACATATTGAGGACATTAATAAATGATTATATGTTTGGTACCTTAAATTGGTCTATTTTTTCAAGGCCACCTAGGTCATATAACTCTATGAAAAGTGAGGTCCTGTAAGGGTTTTTAGGGATACAGGGATATTGACCAAAAAAGTTCAGGGATACGGGATATTTTTGTAAATATTTAAAGGGATATGGGATACTTGGATCAATTTTAGGGATATGGGGATACAATGCTTTCATTATTTTGGGGATATTTGCCATATTTGCTTTAGGGTATGGGATATTTTTCAAAATAATTAAAGGGATACTGGGACCCCCCCCCCCCCCTTCAAGGGCATCAAAAGTGGGTGATGGGGGTCTAGTTCTATTCTGTTTCAAGCTGTTCTGGTCGACTATTTCCGTTAAGTTCCGTAAATCTTAAGGTCTTTTGATCATGTATATAAAAACGATTTTATGAGCTTTGTTTGGTGAATGAAATAAAAAAGAGTAGGAAAGATCACAATAGATTGTCGAAACTTAACCCCAAAACTGAATGTTCGCAAACTCAACGTCTGCAAAAAAATGTCGAAGATTTTTTAAATGTCACGTGACTATATTGTACAAAGCTTCATGTTGTCAGTGGCAACGATCAACGTGCACGAAAAATCAATCCGCTGTATAAAAAAGTGCACATTTGTTTATAATAAAAATGTGTTTTATACCTAAACTTACGACTAGAATATATTAGATGTAGCCATAATAAAACTTTTAATAGTTAATTAATTTGTAAAAAATAATACTTAGCTTTAAACCTGTAAAAGCAACGATTGTTTTTAAACCGGATGTGAGCGCATTGATCTTCAGTCAAATGGAAACACTCAAAATTCAAGATGGGATTGTGTAAAAGTTAGAAAAGCTTGTAATAAAGTGATAATAAAAATAGGAGAAGGTGGTATTTATTTTCGCTGAGTAGACCCCGGCCTAGGCAAGATGCCAACCGCAGTGTCATTAAGTCAGATGGTGGATTTGTCCCTTGGGACACCCGAAATCGGATCTGTCAACTTCAATGTTATGCACACACTCCTTCATGCTATCATCAGAAGACTGAACATCGGTGAATGCAAAGCAGATATAGACGAGCATGATCGTGACTTTCTTTCAACGTCAAAGTTACGAGCCAAATCCACTCTTAGTGATGCTGATAGTGGCAGAGGAGAGGAATCTGAGGATGGTTTTAGTGAAAAATCTGCTCCCCCTTTTCGCCCTTCTCCATATCACAGAATGGAAATTAAGGTTGAAAAGCTAGCACAGCAGCTCGAGCAACTGAACCAGCTTCCGTCCACTAATGAACTCTTTGACAGAACATCAAAGTTAAGAGAATCAGAAAGACCTGTTGCAGATATGTGGCAATATATGCAGTTAAAAAAGCGTGTTGATGCAAATGAAGAGGGCGTAGGAAAGGTAATAGTTTGGGGTAGTCTCTGGTTTACCGGGAGCATTCTATTCTATTTGTTGTTTAGGGGTTGTCCGAAACATTCGAAATAACAAGGCCTACAAATGATTAAATAGCCCTTGTTGTTGTTGTTAGCAGCCATCTGGCCGAAGTATCACTCTGGTAATTGGACTCTTCGGTATAACTTCATAGTAGAAACTCTCAGGTATATTGAAAAGGAAGCTGGGGTGTGGGGGCACAGCCCCCATCATTCAACAAGCAGAATGTTAAGCTTTAGTCTTGCATCATAAACTGCACCGGGTAAACCAGAGGTGTGCCATAGTTTGTAGTTGTTGTTGTAGTTTGTAACAACAAATACAGTGACATCCCCTAACATTGCGCGGATATACTTTAATATAGTGGACCTATGTGGAATCCTGCCTTATAAGGGGATGTATCTATCTATCTATCTATCTATCTTTACTGGTTCGCTCATATATGAGCATTACACCAGGGAGTGCGAATTTGGAAATTTTGATAAAATAAAAAACAAAAAACACAAAAAAAAACAAAACAACACAAAAAAAACACAAAAACTTTTGGCTGAATTTTTGTTTAAATAAGGAGTGCCCTAAACTCCTCTGTGGACTGGGCATTTGCCACAGAAGGAGGCAGACTATTCCAATGTGGAATAGTACGGGGGAAAAAAGAATTCTTCAGGGCATCACTGTATGTCTGGTGTCTGCGGTATTGTGCACTATGTGATGACCTGGTAGTTTTCAAACTATGAGCAGGGGTCATATACTTGTCTTTTTCAATAGACACTGCTCCACAATGAATCTTGTGAAAGAGAAGCAAGGAGGACTGGTCCCTACGGGCCTCAAGAGATGGCCAATCAAGCTCATCGAGCATTTCGCCGACGCTACTGGTGTTTCGCCATCTCCTGCAGGTCCAGCGGGCTGCTGTCCTCTGAACTTTCTCAATCTGATTAATCTGAAGTTTCAAGTGAGGGCTCCAAATGGGTGCTGCATACTCTAGTTTAGGCCGAACCAAAGTTTTGTATGCAACTTCCTTTGTACTCCTAGGTGCAAAAGCCAAATTCCTGCGAAGGAAACCAAGTGTCTTAGTTGCTTTGGAAGAGATTTCAGAGACATGCTGACCCCAATCCATGTTATCTGTAATAGTGATACCAAGGTATTTTGCCGACTGAACATTTTCCAAAGTTTGATTGTGTAGTGAGTAGTCGAAAAGAATTTGTTTGTGATACTGATGCCGAGTCACTCTCATTGAGTGACATTTGGCTACGTTAAATTTCATTTGCCAATCGGCTTCCCACTGTCCTAAGCTGGTGAGGTCTTCTTGCAAGGTCAAACAATCCTGAAGTGAATGTATATTCCTATACAGGACACAATCGTCTGCGAACAGGCGAACAGAAGACCTGATGTTATCCGGCAGATCATTTATGAAGAGGAGGAACAGGACCGGACCTAAGACCGATCCCTGGGGCACGCCGGATAGCACTGGGACTGGATCTGAGGCTTGGCCATCTAAAACAACTTGTTGAGTGCGCCCAGAGAGCCATGAGTTGATCCACTTGTGGGTGGATCCTCTAATCCCATAATATTCCAATTTGTGTAATAGCCTCCTGTGTGGAACCTTGTCAAAGGCCTTAGCAAAATCCATTATGATTAGATCTGTCTGTTTGTGCCCACGATTCACAGCCCCATCCAGGTTGCTGATGATATCGTGCACAAACTGGACCAACTGGGTTTAGCAAGACCTCTGACTTCGGAAACCATGCTGACAGTCAGCAAGTATGCTATCTAAGGCTATGTGTTTGTTGATGTTGCTGACTAAAATATGCTCTAGGGTTTTGCAGCAGATGCATGTGAGCGACACCGGCCTGTAGTTAGCAGCATCATATTTTTCACCCTTTTTAAAGACCGGAGAAACATTTGCTTGTCGCCACTCATCTGGTACCTCGCCCCGAGCTAAAGACTCATTGTAGATGAGTGCCAGTATTGGAGAGATCTCATTGCTACACTCTTTAAGTACTCTGGCATTCAGTCCATCCGGGCCAGAGGCTTTATGAACATTTAGTCCGTCCAACAGTTTGGTGACCCCTTTCGGGTCAACTGTTATGTCCCCCATGGAGGAGAACGGACTAGCCCCTTTCGAGGGCGGGTCAGAGTCGTCTTCACGTGTGAAGGCTGATTGGAATTGCCTATTACAAATGTTGGCTTTTTCCTTAGAATCTGTCTTAAGAATTCCGTTTTCTCTGAGTGATGTGATCCCATACGCGTCTTTTTTAAGTGATTTGACAAATACCATATCCATACAAATGTGGTATCAAAATAAACTTTGACATCTTATCTACACAGAAAGACCAATAATAATAGCTATATCCTCGTATAAAGTGAATATCGAGGCCTTTAAACTTCATAAGGGTCAACGCAACTTTCGCTTCATCGCGCATCAGTGTACATGATCATTTCCAACACTCGTGCAAGCCTCTAGGATTATGCACTTTGGAAATCAGATCTTGGAATGATTGGGCAATGATTATAAATGATACCCATTCCGTGTTTTCTGCAATAAAAAGGTTCTCACAGCATAAAATGCACAAATTCTTCACTCCTGTGAATCTTGTTGAAAAGTCGGCCATTTTGGTAGAAAAGTAGATAAAAAGCGCCTGGATGACACTTGCTATTGTCGCGAACTTACCAGTAGCTCTCACAAGATTAAAGGGTGCCGAGTCATAGAGGGGCATCGATAACAGAAATGCTGTTTATTCCGTATAAGTTACATTGACGGAAAAACGCATTTTGATATAAAAACATTGTATTCTTAAAATATGTGGAATCATTTCTATATAGAGATGCAACCAGATTTTTGGCAAAGACTGAATAATTGTTTTTTCAAGAAATGTGGATCCATTTCTATCTAGAGATGTGACCAGATTTTTGGCCCAGACTGAATTATTGTTTTCTTAAGAAATGTGGAATCGTTTCTATACAGGGATGTAACCAGATTTTGGCCAAGACTGAATAATTGTTTTCTGAAGAAATGTGGAAGCATCTCTATATAGAAATGATTCCACATTTCCTAAGAAAACAATTATTCAGTCTGGACCAAAAATCTGGTTGCATCTCTATATAGAGATGATTCCACATTTCTTAAGAAAACAATGTTTTCATATAAAATGCGTTTTATTCCGTTAATGTAACCAATACGAAATAAACAGCATTCCTGTTATAGATGCCTGTCTATGGATACATCTTCAAGATGGGGAGTTTTACAGCATAATTCATGATCCATGTTTGAAAGACGCTTGCATTTTCATTGAGAAATTGAAATGGCCGACATTAAACGTGAAAAAACACTGACCCTTGCCCGATTTAACTGATCATTACAAACGATATTTGGACCCAGGCGTATTGATTGTAGTATAAAAATGGAGATGAGATACAGTTGTATATAATTCGGCCACACAAGTGTGGACACATCCTCTTATATGGCAGGATTCCACATAGGTCCACTATATCAAAGTATTTCCCATTGCGCTGCCCTAACATTGGGCCCTAGCCCATTATAAGTGACTATGCAACATTTAATGGGGTCAAAACTTTTTTGTTATTTAATATAGGGTTGCTTTTGGAAAGAGAAAAAAAAGCAAAAAGTTTTCACTTTATGCTTTCACTGCTGAGCAGGAGTGGATTTTGGCAAAAATTGGAAAATGTTGTTAAAAACTTTAGAACTGACCGTTATTTCAAATGGCACAGGATTCAAATACTTAAATCAAGTTATTGATGAAGTAAATTGTTGAGAACAACCTGGTGTTACTTTCCCTGATATATTTTGTAAAAGTGTATCATCAAACAGGGTGCACGACAATTCGTCGAAAACCATTTCGCCGATACGACAATTGGTCGCATACGACTTTTGGTCGCTGCGACATTTCGCCAAGTACGACATTTGGTCGAAAAAAATAGTCAGGTACGACATTCGGTCGAAATTGTCAAGTCATTGTTTTTCGACCAAACGTCGTACTCAGTCTCAACGGAACATCGCATCTACCAAATGTTATTGATTATTAAAAAAAGAAAATCATAAGAAATCACTTTGTTTACCTGAGGTACAGCTTATAAAGGCATGCTCGATTAATTTTATAAAGTTGCTTCAAAGCTAATTAGTGTATAAAGGTAATTATTAAAATGACTATAATGGGCATTGATCTAAAGCATCATTTTTCACTAGCAATTGGCCGGCTCAAAAAGTGGCATAAAAGGGCTATCAGTATATATACCAAATCACAGATACTAATACTGATACTGGCGTGAAAATATATTGGAGATGTGAAAACCGTAAATGTAAACAATTTTTTTGTTAGGTACAAATCAGTTTCGACCAAATTTTGACTAAATTTCGACGTAATTCGACGAATTTTCGACCAATTGTCGTAGTCAACCAAATGTCGTAGTCAGCGAAATGTCGTATCGACAAAATGTCGCATTCGACCAAACGTCGTTTCAACGAAATGGTTTTTGACCAAATGTCATGGATACCATCAAAGAGAAGTTATTGAAAATTTTGCAAAAAGTGCGCAATGCTAGGGGACCATTTTTGTTATCCTAAAACAGGGGGTTTGGGGTGTCTAGATTTACCGGAAAGACTCAAATTACCGGAGGGGGGTGGGGGGGGGGGGGGCACTTCAAATCAAAGTTGCTAAAGATCAAGAAAATATTTTTAATTTCGAACTTTGTGTGAATAAGTATAATAATTACTTTATTTAGCTGTGAACAGTTGTTCAAGTTTGTTATCCAACGGAGGTTACAATGCTTAAGTGCGCAGTGTTAGGGGCCTTCACCGTAGTTTATATTTCTCCTGTTAAGACTTTCTTTACTGGGCTGCATTTTACCAATCTTGTATGTAAACTTTGGCTAATTTTGTAGTTAAGCCAATTGGCTGTAGCAATCCCTTGGTATTGATTCTCTCTTGTAGTTGTTCTCTCTGTACTGTTTATCTTCTTTCTTTCTATAGATACTGGCTTGCTCAATTCTGAAAATTATGCCAGGAATTGCGAATTTTGAAATTTGAGACAAAACCAACAAAAAAACAACAACTTTTAGCTGTGTTTTTGACTAAATGAGGAGTGCCTTAAACTCGTCTGTGGTCTGGGTATTGGCCACAGAAGGAGACAGACTATTCCAATGTGGAATAGTTCGAGGGAAAAAGGAATTCTTCAGGGCATCACTGTATGTCTGCTATCTACAATATTGAGCACTATGTGATGGTGTCTGAAAATTTTTTATGAAATTGTAATTCTTAAATTTGTATGCAGAGATACATTTACCATATTTGTCTGCTGGCGCAAATAAAAAATAAAAAAGAGGGGGCCCTTATTAGGCACAAAATCAGACGCCAAAAATGGCCACGCCCTGGGGTCACATGTTTTATACATAGGCTTATAGGGAAACATGGAAATATCTTTTTTTCTGAAACCTTAAGGCATAGAGCCTTGATATTTGGTAGGTAGCATCACCTAGTGGACCTCTACCAAGTTTGTTCGAGTTATATCCCTGGGGCCAAAAACGGCCAGCCCCGGGGTCACATATTTTACATAGGCCTATATAAGGAAGCACATGAAAAAATCTTCTTCAAATTGTATCCCTGGGGCCAAAAATGGCCCGTCCAGGGTTCACATGTTTTACATAGGCCTATATAAGGAAAAATATGAAAAAATCTTCTTGTCTGAAACCATAAGGCTTAAAGCCTTAATATTTGGTAGGTAGACCTCTACCAAGTTTGTTCAAGTTATATCCCTGGGGCCAAAAATGGCTTATATCCCTGGGGCCAAAAATGACCTGCCCCAGGGGTCACATATTTCACATTATGGCCTATATAAGGAAAAACATGAAAAAATCTTCTTGTCTGAAACCATAAGGCTTAGAACCTTGATATTTGGTATGTAGCATCACCTAGTGGGCCTCTACCAAGTTTGTTAAAATTATGCCCCTGAAGCCAAAATGGCCCCACGCCAGGTGTCGCCAGGGATATGGTCAACTTTCTACAGATACCTATATGTAAGCTTTAAGCAAAACTCAGGTGAGCGCTTTAGGGCCACTTGGCCCTCTTGTTTAAAATCCTTTACTTGCACATCATGCAAGTGATTTCTGAAAATATTTCGTCTTCCAACTGCGGAAGGGGTGCTTATTAATATATGATTTTTTAGTTTTCTTTGGAAAAGCATTAAGGGGACGCTTACTAAATGGGACAAAAACCTTATTTCCAAATGTCTGTACGCCTTTTTTTCCATTATTGTCTTAGTTTTATTTATAGTCAACACAACATTAATTATTCTATGCAGTGAGTGAGTACTCTGCTGTGCATTTTCCCATAAAAGGCGTGCATTTTCTGGTGAATTAGATATCATGTTGTTCGTTCCAGTTTGATTGAAAACCTGAATAACTTAATGTAAGTGATTGCAGTGGCATATCAATACCAGTATATAGCAGGTATAAATATGCCATGTTAGTGAACTTACATCAGGTTAGATTATTCAATTATTAATTTCTGTTTCTAGACATGCTGGGTTAGGCTGGCTTTTATCAAGAAATAGTCCCTGGTCTAATAATGTGGTGATGAAGTGCACCTTGACTCTGCTCATTATGTTTGGGTAAAGACTTGCCACTGGCAAACATTTCTGTTTGTTGTTTTAGGCATTGAACCTTCAATCTTTCATGAAAATACTGGAAACCCCTAAATGGGTTCCTTGCCATAAAGTGAAGACAGTGTTTCCAGGTAAAAATAATCCTCATGAACAGAAATACATCATAATAGGGAAATGCTGACCTGTGACCCCTTAAAATATATAATGGACAATGATATCATATCCTTTAATATTGCTGGAAAATCCATCAGAATACAAAGGGTTAATGGTGTAATTTGAATAAGATATAAACTCACATTAAAGCCCACAGTTTTTTTTAGTTTTTTGACTGTACGAGGGTCTCCGGTGTCTGTAGCAAATTCTTCCCCTGCCCTATGGCTTGCGGGAGTTGAGCCTTTTTAGGCTGGAGCCAAGATACAACAACAATAAGGCCTATTTAACTAGATTTAAACATCAAAAAGGCCCATTTGCAATAGAAAGTTATTGATTACTTCAGTGTGAAAGTTTAGAAATAGTTAAGTTTACATCAATATATTATGTACAATAAATTATGTTCAAGTAGCTTTCATATTGAATTTATGGGGAAAAAATATGCATGTTTATAAATATCTGCAAATGCATGTTGGTTGAATATTATATATATTTTGAATTTTTAAGCTTTCACACATAATTGTAGTTTGCTTCAGCTTATGGACCAGTCCACATTCAATAATCACCCTTGTTTCGGGAATGTCACATCCTCCTATATAATATCCATGACCATCATGATCATATATGGATTTGAATCCAGGAGTTTTAGGGCCCTACGTACAGCATCTCTATCAACTCTTAACATTCTGGGTTATTTTTCATGATTTTTTTTCCAGATATACTCTTCAACATTTCTGATTAGCTCACCTGAGCTGAGGCTCAAGGTGAGGTATTGTGATGGGTCTTCGTCCACTCTGCGTCTGTCGGCTGTAAATTTTCTCTTTAAACGACATCTCGTCCTGAATCACTGGTCCAAATTTAAAATAACTTCACATGAATGTTTCCCATGATGCCTTGTTTCAACACTGCATAAATGGTTCTGTTCCACTGAACAGGAGGGCCACCAGAGCTCAAGATAAGAAATCTTTATAAACAACATCTCCTGAACCACTGGCTTAATTCAAAATAAATTCACAGAATTGTTCCTCATAATGCCTTCTACCAAAATTGCACAAATGGTTCTGCTCTGCTGACCGAAAGAACCGCCAGAGATCCAAATCAGAAATATCTTTAAAAACAAGTAAGCAGGGGTGTGGAAATAGTAAAATTTTCTACTTGTCCAGGGACAAGTAAATGGCCATAATGAAATTGTCCATAGAAAATTTTACTTGTCCGAAAGAACAGATAAGCTTATACTGTTTTGTGCTATAAAAATTTACTCTTTGGAAAAGAGTATGAAAATAACCAGATATCAACTCTCTTGTAAACAGTGTAGATCCAGATCAGCTGGCTTCTTAAGAAGCCAGCTGATCAGGATACACAATGTTTTCAATGCAACATGTGAACTCGTAATGATTAATCAAAATTTTATTTACTTTGTACATTTGTACTTGTCCAAGGACAAGTAAATAGAAATTTTCAACTTGTCCTGAATGAAATTGGACCAGGTCGGACAAGTCGGGCATGGTATTTCCACAGCCCTGAAGTAAGGGGGCAAAGATCAGGAATCGATACAATCAAGTACCACACCTGACCCAGGATACCAATGGGAAAGTGACAAACTCACAATTAGACACCACAAACGAGAGCTTAGATGTCAGCCCTTTCCCAGCAGGTGAGCACACAAAGCACATATAAACAGACGTGCACAAAGACATAGCAAACACAAGACAGTTCTAAAAGATCCACAAAAGAAGAACCGCCTTGGAACGGTAAGTAAAATATTTTTAACATCTCCTGAACCACTGGTCTGAATTCAAAATAATTTCACAGAATTGTTCCTTTTGATACCCTCTACCAAATATTGCACAAATGGTTCCACTCCACTGAACAAAAGGGCAGCCAGAGCTCTAGATAGGAAATATCTTTAAAAAGCATCTCCTGAACCACTGGTCCAAATTCAAAATCATTTCACTGAATTGTTCCTCATAATACCCTCTACCAACATTGCACAAATGGTTCCGCTCTCCTGAACAAAAAGGACACCAGAGCTCCAGATAAGAAATATCTTTAAACTGGTCCCAATTCAAAATTATTTCACAGAATTGTTCCTCATGATGCCTTCTACCATAATTGCACAAATGGTTCTGCTTCACCGAACAGTTCTAGATAAGAAATGTCTTTTAATGACATTTCCTCCTGAATCACTGACTCAATTCAAAATCATTTCACAGAATTGTTTCTCATGATTCCCTTTGCCAAAATTGAACAAATGGTTCAGCTCCACTAAACAAAAGGGCTGCCAGAGCTCCAGATAAGAAATATCTTTAAGCGACATCTCCTCATGAACCACTGGTCCAAATTCAAAATAATTTCACAGAATTGTTCCCCATGATGCCTCTTATAAATTGCACAAATGGTCAAATGGGCTGCCAGAGCTCTAGATAAGAAATGTCTTTTAATGACATTTCCTCCTGAACCACTGGTTCAAAGTCAAAATAATTTCACAGAATTATTCCTCATGATGGCTTCTGTCAAAACTGCACAAACAGTTTGGCTTGGCTTAATACAGGGGTTCCCTGAGCTCTACATGAGAAATGTCATTAAATGACATCTGAACCACTGGTCCAAATTTAAAATAAAATCTCAGAAAAGTTCCTCATGATGCCTTTATCAAAATTGCACAAATGGTTTCGCTCCACTGAAAAAGTGGTTGGCAGAGCTCTAAGAGACAATGTATCATGCACAAGAGCCATAACTCTGCTTTGGATATTTTTTTCAGTTATTTTCCTTTGATCATTTGCAATGCTATTTCGTGTCCGCTCTATAACTTAATAACGGTTAGAGGTAAATCAACAAAACTTCATACATTTGAAAAGCACATTCAGATGAAGTGTCATGTGCAAGAACCATAGCTCTTGCATGTATTTTTTCCAAATTATTCCCCTTGTGATTTTTTTTATTTCTAAAAAGGGGAGACATCTGTTTTTTGTTGAAAAACAATTCTAGTTATTATAATTATTATTATAATTAATTTTGAACATTTCTAATCAAATAAGCTTGTTATCAGGTACCTGAGCTAGAACAGTAAACATTTAAGGCACACATACACAGGCATATCTGTCTTCACTGTTTGTCTATGTCCCATCATGCTAATTGCATAAATTTGAAATTCTCAGATTCTTGTTTTAGGAACACACATGGCTGTGGTATGCATTTCATTGATATGAGATGTTGATACTTATCGCGCATGCGAAAAGTCATCCTTTAACCATGTATGTAAAGCTATATAGTGGACCTGGATTTTAGCCTGAGCCTTCATCTTCGCCCCTTTTTTGTGTTTGCATGTCCTATAGGCGCTGGCAAGACTGCACATATGCATAGTATCATCTGAGCCCCGCTTATTGGTCTACGGGATGAATACCGAAATTCTCATGAGCTGAATCAAAGAAATATTTTGCTGAGCAACTGACTCTCTTCTGTTTTCATTGGGTTTTACCTTTTGTATATATACTCATGATACTGGTGACTCCTAAATGATTGTTTTGACAAATAGTGAAGAACCATGTCACATGCTGCATTTCATCAGGGTCTACACTTTTTTCTAAGACAAAAACAATCTGCGGAGAAAAACATACAATATTATTTGGAAATTCATTATTAATAATATAACCTGTTGCCCCTAAATATATACAATGGACTGTCCCATGTTTTTTTTTTTGTATCAAACCAGAAGGAAGAATCCAATAGTACATAAAGGGTTAATTGAGGGTTAAATATGGATAGAAATGTCTGGTGCTCCTCTTTAGGTTTGTTGCAAATTTGGAATGTCATGTCCCAGGTATCTCGGAGGCTAGAAATAATTAAAATTGTGTTTAAACTTAACAAAATTGTTAAAGGGAAATAGTTGATTCCTTTGATAAAAGAGGACTCCTTAGTTCTTATGTCGTCTGTAAATACATATTGTGTGTCTTTTTTGGAAGCATTAAAAAAAGACTTCAGCTGAGATATCTCTAAACACAATCACCTTGGAGAAATAAGAAAAAAAAAAAAAAAAAAAGCATCTTATCAAGGCCTATGTTATTTGTTATTTACTGTAATTGGCTTAAATTACCAGATTGAAAGCGTTTTTCCATTTCACAGAGGTACATGTTCTTTAACAATGCTTTCACTTTTTTTGTGTTTTATTTGCACTTTAATCCCTGTCTAGTCATTAAATATCGTGACCCGCAAATATTGAATTATCTATCAGTTTAAACAATTTCGTGATAGGAATTATAATCTGATTTAACATGTAACCGTAAAGACTATTATGTGGAGTTCACACATGCTGTCCCATAGAGAGTCATTAGTGCATGTCACTATGACGATAACCGATACCCATATAGGGCATGAACGAACAATACAATATCCATAATCCCATTGTAAATTGGTTGAGTAAATGGTTTAATACCTTAAGTT
Source organism: Loripinus fragilis (assembly GCA_964019695.1). NCBI lineage: Eukaryota > Metazoa > Mollusca > Bivalvia > Lucinida > Lucinidae > Loripinus > Loripinus fragilis. The sequence goes on from OZ026516.1 coordinate 7,586,208, forward strand.
CGGGTAATAAAGATTTAATAGGAAACTATACTAGAGTAATTTTCATTGCTGTATCAAAATTTGACCACTTCTGTTTTCTCTAGTCATCCTAAATATACGGACACCTCAACTCCATATCATACCTATCCTAAATAAAGAAGTTTTTCCGACATCTAAAGGTTTATGATGGTGATTAAAGTTTGACAGTCAACAAAGGGTTAATATATTCATCAGCACATTTATCATATATATGCAAGCAGCAATGGCTTGGACAAGCTTGTACATCCAAGCTCATCAATGGCTACACACTTCAAAGGGAGACTACTGGACAAAGCAGTGATTCTCTTCAATTGCGTCCCTTTTCAAAATGGGAACTTCTCTTAAAGGAAAGAATTTGCTCCTAGAGCGAGCGAATTCTTTCCTTTAAGAGCAGTTCCTTGTGGTATGGAAAATCACTTTTACAACATTAGATGACCTCCCTTGAATGTTACTATTTTGATACACACATGCGTAGCTGCGTAATGGGAGCTACACCAATGCTCATTGCATCGCTAGAGTCTTTGCTGCTCACAAAGTGGGAACATAGATGAAGGCTCGAGCCAAAATTTAGGCCCCTAGCCCCACTAGGTAGCTGTGCATGCATGTTTAAAGTGATTAATGGCATAAGAACCAAACTTGTGAAGCGGCTCATTTATTGTGATCAATGTAGAAAATGATAAATGGCTTGTTAGCATGTGATAAACAAGAAGTCTGATTAGCACTTTCATTACTATTGTAACCCTTAGCCTGTTGACCTTTCCTGGTAGCCGCTTCTTGTATGAGGTAGCTACAATTCTAATAAGACATGCTCATTTTTTTTAAAACATCTCTCATTCACATAATTGTTAAGGCCAACAAATATGAGACAGCACATTGGATTTTGGTTCCTATCACATTGAAAATCAACCACAGTTGAGATAAGCCAGCACATCTGGGCAGTCTTGCTATATTAGGCACATCTGGGCAGCCTTGCTATATTAGGCACATCTGGGCAGCCTTGCTATATATGGCACATCTGGGCAGTCTTGCTATATATGGCACATCTGGGCAGCCTTGCTATATTAGGCACATCTGGGCAGCCTTGCAATATTAGGCACATCTGGGCAGCCTTGCTGTATTAGGCACATCTGGGCAGTCTTGCTATATTGGGCACATCTGGGCAGCCTTGCTATATTAGGCACATCTGGGCAGCCTTGCTATATATGGCACATCTGGGCAGTCTTGCTATATATGGCACATCTGGGCAGCCTTGCTATATTAGGCACATCTGGGCAGCCTTGCAATATTAGGCACATCTGGGCAGCCTTGCTATATATGGCACATCTGGACAGTCTTGCTATATTAGGCACATCTGGGCAGCCTTGCTATATTGGGCACATCTGGGCAGTCTTGCTATATTAGGTACATCTGGGCAGTCTTGCTATATTAGCCTTGCTATATTAGGCACATCTGGGCACGCCTACTATACTTACACTTTGTGTGATTTTTGATATAAACCAAGGGGGCATCAAACCTCGGTCACCAGAACCAAATAAGTCACTCCGTGTTTAAGGCAACACCATATCACATGCAACTAAACCCATAATGGTTTAACCCTTGTCCTGGGAACCCAGCTATATCATATTTAGAAAAAAGTGTAGATCGTAATCAGCTGACTTCTGATGAAGCCCTTTGATCAGGATCTACACTGTTTGTTATTCTGATTGAAAATACATACTTACAACTGGAATGCTGCAGGTTAATAGGATTAAATTGGTTATGAGTGCAGTACATAAAAGTATTAAGCATGACAAGGGCTATCCATTGAATCCAACAGTAGCATGGTTTTGACTACATTGACTAGCTAAGTAATTTCTACCTTTATTGCCCGGTTGTGCATGCAGGTACCAAGCAACGAGGATGTAAATAAATATTCCCTTGAGACCCTATGTTTGACTTCATTTAAAATTTGCATGTAGATGGCTGGTAAATTAGCAGTGATTTATTTTAGTAGGAGTAAATCAGAGAACATTAATATTCATGAATTTCAAATGTTATTCATAGCTCTGTTGTTAGTCATTGGGTGTGGTGGTCCCTGATTTAATACATCACACTTTAGATCCATTAACTGAATGATTTCTAGATCAATACTTTATATCATTCAATATACTTTATGTCTGTTTACTGTCTGTCTGTCTCATACCAATTAATGCATTTCAACGGCTTATGTTTGAGATCATATTTTAATCCTTCCATCATCTGACTGCCATCGATCTGTCAACTTAATCTCTTCTGAAGCTGACCAAAGTTTATATGGGCCTCATCGCGAGGGCCGCAAAGTTTATATGGGCCTCATCGTTTATATGGGCCTCATCGGGGGGTTTGCGAACAACAAAGGTGCAGACCAGCCTGCACATCCATGCAGTCTGATCAGCACCTTTGTTATTGCTTATTCGAAAGCAACATATCTAAGCTTACTTTAAGCGAAAACTCAATTGTCTAGCTAGTCTCTGTAGCTGAGGAGACTGGTTTGAGTCTCACTTTGTTGCAAACCCCTGAAGGCAGGTTTTCTCGCGACGAGGCCCATATATAGCATCTATATAACATGTAGGCAAGGGAAACAAATATCCCTCCCCCACCACATCCGCACACTCGCCTCAGATAAAAAGTAATGTTCGCTATTTGAGTTGTTTTCCTGACAGCAATAGGCAGGACTTCAGTTAAGAGTGTAGGGCTGCAACGATACAGTTACCTCACGATACATATCACGATATTTGCCTCACGATACGATACGTATCGCGATACATTTTTGACAACTTTAGAACCTTAGAAATAATATAGATTTATGACATTAGGAGTATAGTCAAGGGCGCTCGGGACTCCCGTGCGACTTTGATGCCGATTTATGGTGACCTATACCAAATCAAACTTTAGGGAATAACTAATGAAAATCACCCGGTCACCCATCTGGGTTTCACGTCTGGACATCATTATGACGTCATCAAAATAGCGTATATTGTATTAGTGCAATTTAAACGGTATGTTCATTGTAGTATATGGGAATCAGGGCGTTCTTGCATTTTGTGTGCCAAATTCAGTCGAAATGCACCAAATTTAATCTTAGGGGGTAAATAATTAAAATTAACATGTCGCCCATATTGTCTTCGCATCAGAAGAAAAAGATGACGTCATTAAAATGACGCCTAATATGGAAATACCACATATATATGCATTTTGTCCATTTCTAACGCTTGGAAATATTCCTTTAATGAACTGGTAATCTTAGCATGACTGAATGCAAACTCTTTTTAATCGTAACATACAAAATATATTCAGATTTGGTGAAGTCAGTTTGAGGGTGGGACGTAAATGCCGTCACGATTTACGAATAAAAAGACAGTGGAGTGAATGAAAAACAAACAGTGTTTTTGATGTTAAACGGAGTAAATATAATCTCTTATGCTTATATATATATATAGATGTACTATGACCTTTGACCAATGACCTTTGGGTCTTTCTATTTCAAACGATTGATGCAAAATACGTAAAATGAGCCAGCCTGAAACCCTTTTTTCTAGAACAACATATCAATATTGTAAATAGAAGCACGCTTCAAAGCTTTTGGTTTAACTGTAGCTGCTTATCCTACACCCAAATAAAAGATTGTAGTAATAATCATTTGCATACACTATCAACCAAACTCATTATAGTCCGATTTTGACCACTGAAGGATCAAAAGTTAGAAGAGTCTACTTAGTAGTTCATGATATGGAAATAAGGATAAACCCCTCTACAAGTTACCCATTGTACTGCGATAGCACGGGCAATAGAAAACTGTTACAATCTGATTTATCTTTCGCATGCTACTACTTGTCTTCAAAGGTCGAAATCAGACAATAAGGCATTCTTGTTGATACGGCTAAAGAAATATCTGAATCCACATGAAAATAGTTGTTCAAAAGTTATAAGCATATTGATCACTGGCAATATTTTACATGAGTCCTCTTCTGCTCCACAGCAATACAAATCAGTACAATATAAATGGTTTGCTTTGTACTTACACCGAGATGTTTCGCATACAGACATGCTGCCACCACATTTTATCAGCTGCAGAGGGGTTTCGGGGGGCAGGAGGCAACATGCGCGGATCCAGGAATTTTTGTCAGTTTTATTTAGTCCTCAGCTTATTTTAAAGTTTAAAGAGGGGTTCCAATGGTTTTATTGCTGAGAAAACTATACTTATACTTTACAAAGGATCCAGAGGCCGTCCATTAAAATCTGGGGGGGTGTCCAACTTTTTTCCAGGGGGGGGGGTCCAAATGCTAATTTTTTATAGAAACACATATATGTACTTGTTATTTTCCAGGGGGAGTGTCCGGACCCCCTATCCCCCTCTGGATCCACACGTGGGCAATGTCATCATAACGGGACAATATTTATCACAGTCCGGCCTCTAACCATAATTGTCAGGCCTTGATTTGTCAGGATTAATGACAGGTGAGGTTTTCCAAATGATTCACTGATACTGCGCACGTTTGACACCTTCGAGAAACACTACTCTTGGAAGTGGTAGTTCTTGCAATTCAGCTTTTTTTTTTCTCCAAAACATCCACCACCTCAACGCAGTGAGTCAAACAATATCGGTGACTGGCTAAAGCAAAGTAAGAAAGACGGCAAAGATCAGGAATCGATACAATCAAGTACCACACCTGGCCCAGGATACCAATGGGAAAGTAACAAACTCACAGTTAGACATCACAAACGAGAGCCAAGAGGTCAGGACAATTTACAAATATATTACTCTAGTGCATCCGCCACAGTGCTTTCTAAGGGCACTGAGCCGAGGTGAAAGAATGCTTCGTGGATAGAGTCTCCAGCATAGCTAAATGCCTGCCAATATGATCTCTTGCTCTGTCCTGACATTGAACTTGTTAATACTAGCACCTGAAAGTTCATGGAATTCGATCAGAGCCCTTGTTATGGCATCATGACACATTGACATCTTTGATAAGTGTCCTGATCTTAGAAACTTGATGATATATGCGCAAGACTGATAAGAAAATGAAAAATATCAACACTCTGCAATTGTTTTTATATTTTTTTTAAGCGGCGAAAACAAAATTTGCTCCTCTGCAAAACTGGGGGTAGGGTTGTGCATTAGCTCATATAAGACAAAATATTTAAGATAGAAAAGCAAACTTTGGGTTTGTACTCGTCAATTGAGTATATGTTTGTTAAACCTAATCTAAAACAGTTTGAAACCAATTCAGAGCAGTCGTTAAACTAAATGACGATAGCCAAAATTACCACTTTTAAATTATGATTAAGCTCATGTAACGCACATAATACAACATGTAGCGTATTAATGTTAAACAGCTGTCATATGTAGTAGAGACATCCAGTAATATGCAGACTATTAGAATGTTCATTGATAAGCTAGTTTTAATGTCTGCTTTCTGTACCTCAAACTTTCAATTTTCTTTTTCTCAAATTGATAAAATAACATATGTAACAAGCAGATACAGGCTAACACCCATGCTTACAGTGTGCAAACATCTCCTATTCGATGCGCCTTAAATCGGTACATACGATAGAATATGTCTTAAAGGGTTTGGGATGGAGCAGGTCATTACTCAGCTTGCAGTCAAAATCTTGTTTGATGATTATTCTGGTTTTTATGATATGAGGAGAACAATTATTTTACCAGAGAAGCAGAAATAATAAACGATATTGTACATGTATATGACTTGGATAAGGATTGGTTTAGAATATTTACATTAGAAAGGGATATTTACTTAATTGTACTGTTTAAATGTGAAAAGATTATTTCCTATGTTCCTTTAGGGTGTATCTTTATTTTAGAATTATTCATATTAAGAAATATTGAAAACAAATATTCATAACATCTGTAACAAAGGTACAGCGGCTTTATAATCATCAATACCTAAGATTTAGGCACCAGAGGCTAGAGATTTTAGCTAGGAAAACATGCGAAATATATTCATTTTTTCCTGAAACATCATTTCTTACATCAAGTCAATGTCCTTGCTCATTTATTATGTCATGTAACATATGTTACAGCCTTTAACAAGTGCTTCAATCTTGTTGTTTAACCTGCAAAATCTATAGTTCTTTATGATATGAGCAAGACAATCCCAAAAAATGCAAGATATCCAACAGCAGCAAATGTTTTCATATATTTTTACTTAAATGATGCCTACCAAATTCGGCTCCTTAAAATTGAGTGTAGCATTGGGTTGTTTTTAAAATTGCTCGTATAAGGCACTTTATTTAAAGTATAAAAGCAGACTTTGGATTTTCTCTAACCCAAATGAGTTTGTTAGTATAAAATAATCAAAACATTTTAGAAAATGCACATATCAGCTAAAAAGTAAATGATATTGGTCACACTTTTCATGTTTAAAGGGTAATCTAATTAAAGTAACGCACATAACACCTTAGGAAGCTGTAATTTTGCTCCAAAAGAATTTATATGTAGTTAAAGTAGTCAATATGCAGACCATATGAGTAATTTAAATAATTAGCCTTCTTTCTGTAGCTCAAACTTTTTATTTCTTTTTTTTCTAAATTCAATATGGTAACATATGTAACAGGCTGCTAGAGACTTACGCCCCGGCGAACATAGTGCAAACATCTATTAAAAGACACAGCTGGATATCTTCTTTTAGATAGGATAAGTTTGCGAAATTCCGGAGGGGTAGCAATAACATTCTCAGCCATCAGTCTAAAGATGGCCCGATAAGCTGGGTATTTATAGGAAATCTACGGTATTTTGGATGCAAAATATTGTTATCGAGAAATAATTCATTGTCAAAGTCAGGTAAAGCATTGATGTAACTATCATGTGACTAAAATAATTGATATTATGTTAAAAAAGCGTTCGTGTTGGATAAATATGACCATACCAACACAAACCATAGCTTTTATTAACGAGCAGTTTCTTATTATGGTCGCCTTTTTTTGACGTCATAACTAGCCTCAGACGCGGATTTGAGATGGGTGACCACCTTTAAATCAAAGGTAAGACTCCATTGAAGGTTTTGATATAGGTCACCATAAATCGGCACACAAATCGCACGGGACCTATTTTTTGTCCCTAAGGGCCCTGACTAGTAGTGAATACTCAAATATTAACCTTTGTCATGCTGGATGTTTTTATGTAGTACACTCTTCCCCAGTTTTTATCAAATTCTTTTAAATTATTTCAATTATTAGCATGTATTTACAAGCAGAGCCGTAAACTGTATAGATTAAGATCAGCTGGATTCTCAAAAGTCAGCTGATCTTGTTCTACACTGTTTCAAAACAGGATATATCAAGTGTTATGCATGGGAAAGGGTTTACTGATTAAAGCAGAACAATTAAAAGGGAAAATGGTAACATTCCTTTTGTACAAAAACATATATTTTTAAAATTCATTTATAATATATAACACCAAGTGCTGTATCGTAAGCGTATCGTGAGATGACCTCACGATACGATACGCGTATCGTCAGAAAGCGTATCGCGATACGATACAATTTCAGTGTATCGTTGCAGCTCTATAAGAGTGCGTAACAAAAATTTGCTTTTCTCATTTCTCAACCAAAACATATGTTGTGGGCACTCAAAAGAACCGTCTCAATGAGACGGTTCTTTTGAGCACCCAAAACATATGTTAAAATTGATGGGTAAGAAAATATTTACAATTTTACGCTGAAAAGTTTTGTTTATCTAAACCTATGAATATGTTTTTATTTGTTTCAGTTGTTTTCCTTGATTGAAGACATGATGAAAGAGATGAAGGAACTTAAAGATGCTAACAAAGAATTACAGGAGAAAATTAAAGGAGTAAGTAGTCAATGAATAGTTATGTTTTAATGACACTGAAAACTACCTATGATACCAGGAGGAAGCAAAACAAGAACACAGTTAAACTAACAAGTTATATATAAACACATAAATGTAAGAACAAATGAATTAACTCTTTCATTGCTAATGGGTACTTTTTTCTCCTGCTGATAACATTTGCAAACAGTATGACATTCTGATAATGTTTCTGATAGAATATTTTGATAGAATATTTTGAAAAAAAGTCAGCATTATCCAGCATTCAAAGAATAAAGCCAAAAAGGGAAGGCGTTCCTTCATTAATTAAGGACCAAGCATCGCATCAAAATCTCAGGACAAAGCAATATATCACATTCTCAGGACCAAGCATCACATCAAAATCTCAGGACCAAACATCATGTACCTCACAGTCAAAGGACCAAGCATCACATCACATTCTAAGGACCAAGCACATCACATTTTCAGGACCAAGCATCACAGTCTCAGACCAAGGCATCACATCACATTCTGAGGACCAAACATCACTAAGACCTCACATCAAAATATCAGGCCATGGCAGCAATTCACATTCTCAGGACCAACCATCCCATCTCAGTCAAAGGACCAAGCATCAAACAGTTTCATCATATCACATTCTCAGGACCAAGCTTCACATCACATTCTAAGGACCAAGCACATCCATTCTCAAGACCAAACATCACAGCACAGTCAAAGGACCAAGCATCAAACAGTTTCAGGACAAGGCATCATATCATATTCTCAGGACCAAGCATCACATCACATTCTAAGCACGAAGTACATCCATTCTCAAGACCAAACATCACATCACAACCAAAGGACCAAGCATTGATCAGTTTCAGGCCAAGTCATCATATCACATTTTCAAGACCAAGCACCACATCACATTCTAAGGAACAAGCACATCACATCACAGTCAAAGGACCAAGCTTCACATCACACAGTCTATAAGACTAAGGCATCATATCACATTCTCAGAACCAAGCATCCCATTCTAAAGACCAAGCACATAACATTTTCCAAGTACCACATCACAGTCAAAAGACCATGCATCACATCACAGTCTCAGACCAAGCATCACATCACATTCATAGGATCAAGCATAACATCCCAATCTAAGGACCAAGCACATCACATTCCCAGGACCAAGCATCACATCACAATCTCAGGCCAAGACATCACATCACAATATCACGCCAAGGCATCATTTCACAATCCTAAGGACCAAGCACATCACATTCTTGGGACAAAGCATCACAGTCTCAGACCAAGGCATCACAGTCGCAGACCAAGGCATCACATCACAATCTCAGGCCAAGGCATCACATCACAATCTCAGGCCAGCCATCCAGGCATCATTTAGCATTTCAGGTCCAAGCATCACATCTCAGTCAAATGACCAATCATCACATCACACAGACCGAGCCATGTAGCACAGTTGATAACATGTCTGATGGCAGATCAAGGGGTCGTGAGATCGATCCCGGCCCCGTCCTGTATGTTCGCAGAGACTGATCATGAAATAATTTCTTTGGCCATTCTCCTCCCTTTTGCTGATTCAAGAAGGGTTGTCAGTTGCAAGCAAAAATATATGCACGAAGTACTGGTTAGCCGCTGAGTCAAGCTTGCTCAGGAAAAAAGTGTGGTTAGGTGAACTGACCGTCACAGCATGACGATTACTGTTGACTGGAACTTAAAGCATCAAACCAAACAAAACAAAGTCTCTGGACGAGGCATCACATCACATTCTCAGGACCAAGTATCACATCACATTTGCAGGACCAAGCATCACATCACAGTCAAAGGACCAAGCATCATCTCACAGTCAAAGGACCAAGACATCACATTCTCAGGCCAAGGCATCAATTCACATTTGCAGGACCAAACATCAAATCACAGTCAAAGAACCGAACATCACATCACACAGTCTCAGAACAAGGCATCATATTACATTCTCAGGAACAAGCATAAAATCACATCCTTACAACCAAGAATCACATCACATTTTCAGGCCCAGACATCCCAACACAATATAAGGCCAAAGCATCATTTCATATTTCAGGACAAAGCATCACATCACAGCCAAAACTCCAATCATCACATCACAGCCAAAACTCCAATCATCACATCACAGCCAAAACTCCAATCATCACATCACAGCCAAAACTCCAATCATCACATCACAGCCAAAACTCCAATCATCACATCACAGCCAAAACTCCAATCATCACATCACAGCCAAAACTCCAATCATCACATCACAGCCAAAACTCCAATCATCACATCACACAGTCTCTGACCAAGGCATCAAGTCATATCCTCAGAACCAAGCATCACATCACATTCTCAGGGCCAAGGTATCACATCACATTCTCAGGACCAAGCATCACATTACATACTCGAAACTAAGAATCACATCACAGCCTCAGGCCAATGCATCACACCACTTGACTGACAAGCCTGCACTTTCACCCAGTCTCACAAGAGCCATTGCTGGTCCCCTGTCTGTAAAGTACCAATATCTTATGAGCTGACTCATATCTTTGTACTTATAAGGCAGCTAGACGCTACTGCATTTGACAAATGTATAACACCATTCACGAAAATAATTATATTGATACCTAAGCATGTAGTAAGAGAACTCTATTTTTTCTTTCAGATAAATCTTGATGATCTTAATAATCGGCTCAATGATTTGGAAAAAATAACTGTAAGTATCATTGGGATTTTGTGTTTTGTGCAAGTTTGACTACAATACTCTCTAGATAGAGCATAAAAAAGGTGCTGATCAGACTGCACAGATGCACAGGCTGGTCTGAGCCTCCGTTGTTCAACAATGTCAGGTTTTCTAGAGTCGAGGCCAAAATTTTTTTCCATCGAAAAGAAAGTAGACTCAACCCTCGAGTTATTTACAAAAATGCATTTCTCATAGGTCAAGTACCGATTAAAAAAGGTTTTTGCTATTCAATATATAGGAAATAGAAAAGTTTTTTTGAAGTATTGCCCCCCACACACCCCCCCACCCCCCCAACTAATCCGTTTGCATACAGATGTAGTTTTACATTACACACTTCATATAAAAATGGCATGATTGGTCAGAGTGGAGAAGGCTGTCAAAATGCTCAAAAAATTATTATAAAAGCCCATTAGGCACTCATTTTGTACAAACCTGTAGCTTAATATCAATTTACAATATGGCATGTATACAGTATATAGTTATGATAAACCTCAGTGAACAGGTCAGACTGATTGAATTTGAAACAGAACAGGTATAAGCTGTGTATAAGACATTAACAGATAATAGTTAAAAATCGATGAATACCTGACGAAACTTTGGCTTTCTGCGGAAAAAAAAAGTCGGTCACAAAAATACACCCTACTCCCTACCCTAAACCCTAAGGTCCTGGAATTAATATGCAATATTTTCTAAATATTCTTATTTTGTTAATCCTAACATACAGATGTCAACTATATTATCCTAGCCATAGGCTCTCAAAATTTGGGCAGATTGAATAGGAGACTGGAAATATACAAATTACAGTCTTACCCAAAGTAGGATCTGCTCTGTGCCAGTTACCTGAAGAGGGGCCCACTGATGTGGAAAATGCTCCTACGCCTGCATATTAATCAAAACTTGATGATGATGATGACTGTCTCGAGATCCATAGAATAGAGCACCTACATGAAATTATATTGTTTAGCCATCTCTGTCAGGATGCCAATAGGGCAGCTCTCTCCAGCTGGTGACCCGAAGACCATCCTAAACCATGCAAAAACATTTATAGATGACAAACAGAACATTGAAGAACAATGACAATGGTATAGAATAAGAAAAGCCATCTTTGAATGGTCAGTTATAAGAGCAGATTAATATATTGCTTATTCCTTACAAAAAATATTTTGTGTATATCATTGAGATACTTCTAATGAGCACCATAGCTAATGAGCTAGTTCATGAGATTTTGGTACTTAACTCATATCGGCCTCGTCGGAGAAAACCTGTCTTCGGGGTATCCTACAAAGCAAGTTTCAAACCAGTCTCCTCAGCTACAGAGACTAGCTAGAACATTGAAATTTTGCTTGAAGCATGCTTAGATATGGTACTTTCCAAAAAGCGAACAACAAAGGCCCTGATCAGTCTGTGCGGATGCACAGGCTGGTCTGCACCTTTGTTGTTCCCAAACCTATGAAGACAGGGCTGACCTCTTGGCTCTCATCTGTGGTGTCTACCTGTGAATTTGTCACTTTCCCATTGGTATCCACTCCTGGGTCAGGTGTGGTATTTGATTGTATCCATTCCTGATCTTTGCACCCTTACTTACTTTTCTTGTGTGCGCTGGGAAGGCTTGTACAGTCTCTCCAGTCTTCCCTGTTCACACACACAAAATGAAGGCTTGGACCAAAATTTAGGCCTCTAACCCCCACTAGATAGCTAAGTGTCCATGTTTAAAGAATTACTTAATTATACATGTATGGGATAAGTATCAAATTTTTATAAAGTAGTTCAAATGTTTCTATGGAGAGATCATATATCATATCATAATCAGATTTTTGATTAACATGCAGGTGCAGGGGCATCATCCACATCAGTGGGCCCCTTTCCAGGTAGCTGGCTAGCTGCACGCATAGCAGATCTCTCACCTGATCTCCAGGTGCTCCTTTCTTGAGGGTCAACGGCAGTCTCTCTTCATCAGTTTCTTCCATAGCAGAAGGAAGCTACCACCTCCAGCTTATCAGGTACCACCTGGACTTCATTCTGTGGCCTGCTGATAAGAAAAGTATTTCCACATTTGGGATTGAAAACAATGTTTAATTTTTAGCTGTTGTCTTGTGACAAGTTTTTACTTTAGGAGGTAATTGGGTAATACTTGTATTATAATTTCAGACGGAGCTCAATGATAAGTTTAGTGGTCTTCCTACTCCTGAAGAAATAGCTCAATTTGTCACATGGCCCGACCTTGAATCTGCTCTTAAAGGTTTACGTGGTGAACTTCAGCCTCCAGAGAGAGTCGTTATAGAAATGTCCAGTCAAACAGAAGCTGTAAGTATTCCCATTATCAGTACCCCAATTCTGAGTTAATAGATATTTGACAAAGTTTTATCTTTTCACATGAAGTAAATATTATTCAGTGAATAACGTCATGTCGTAAATAATGTTATGACCACATGTAACATAATACTTTTGGTGGGAACAAGTGAGCATGACATCGTTCAAGACAGCATGCAAATTTTCATTGAAATAAACAAACTTTGAAGGGGATAAAATCACATTTTAAAGGTCATATGATGAACAGAATCTTAAACTCGTGATATTTCATATTAGATTCATTAAAATTGCCAAGGCTCCTTTAATAAATTTCATAGAAAATGATCACTTGTGTAAGATCCTCTATGTACGTAGTATAAATTTCATAGGAAATGATCACTTTGAAGGCAATAAAATTAAAAGGTAATATGATAAACAGAATATTACACTTGTGATCATTTCATATTAAATTCATTAAAATCGCTGAAGGCTCCTTTAATAAATTTCATAGAAAATGATCACTTGTGTAAGATCCTCTATGTACATAGTATAAATTTTATAGGAAATGATCATTTGTGTAAGATCCCATTATGTATGTAGTGTAAATTTCATATGAAATGATCATTTGTGTAAGATCCTCTATGTAGCTAGTGATTTTAGTTATTGAACATGATTGTACCCGTATCTCTAATCAAGGACAAGATGGATTTAACTCTTTGCCTGCTAGTGACACTTCTTGTTGTGACCTTCACAGTTTGTACCTAGATAAGGCCAGACAAAACATCTGACCTGATATGTGTCCAATCTGTCTGACACTGAAAGAATTTCTTTTAAAAATGTAAATTTTGAAAAAAGATCAGCAAACGCCAAAAAGCATGTACAATTTCCAAGCGTGCAAAGAGTTAAGTTGTGTAGGATGACAAGATGATAATCCAGAAAGATGAAACTATTTCGAGCACTTCTGTTATCCATTGTTTATGGAACACTTAACTTTAATTATTTAAAAGATTGCAATGACTCCTCATTGTTCTTCTCTGGCATATAAAGACAGTCTATACCTTTTTTGGACAACTAGAAAATTATCAGGTCCGGATACTTGAAAACTGATTTAATATCAGAAGAAGAATAATAATTTTCAAAAGTAAAAAAAATAACTGAACTGTCATTTGGTATAATTCAGCGCAGATTGGATTGTATCAAAATTATATCAAAGTCATAAATTATTCCAGTTTTTATTTCATCTATCTATGTAATAAGTATCCTTTTCATCTCTGAGATACATTTTATTGTATGAGCCATGCCATGAGAAAACCTCTATTTGATGTTTGTGACCTCGCAAGCCTTAATCCTGGCTGTTAGATTACAGAGTGACTCACTCACTCTACCAGCTTGAATAAAGAAAATTTGGATGTAGCAAGGATTGGTTTTATGTTATCTAACCAGCAAACAACAATGTCGCTGATCAGAATGTGGGGATGCACATACATTGTGCATCCCCACATTCTGATCAGTGGCATTGTAGCTATGTTGTTTGTTTATGACACTGAGAAATCTTCTTATCAGGTGGCTCCTTTTATCTTGTGTTTATTATTGTAGAAAATATTGGCTAGTATAAACTTTTATATATTGTTTATTTAATCAGCCAAAAAGCCCTCAGCCAGTATGTATACATATAATAGAACAGTTTTACTTTATTATTATTTTTCTAATATTCATTTTCTCACAATAAATGTCTTGCACATTGATTTTACAATATATGTAGTTGCTAAATTATTATACCTGAGCTTTCTGTATGATGATGGGAACTGTTAGAAACTCTTTCTCTGGGAAAATTATGTTCGTGGCAAAAAATGCCAGAATATTTTACTTATATTGTCTTGCTTGAGTGAGGAGTTATCTACAACAGTAATTTTGAATGTAAACTTAAAGATAATTTTCTTATCTCTAGTCTAAACAATTTTAGTTGAGACATAAGACCATAAATTGAGCTGGTGTCCAGCAAAATTTCTTGCACACCCGATATCTGAGATTTTACCCTGGGATAGAAAATCTGATCTTACCCATGCTATCTTACCCAGGCTATCATGTGAGGGCTACATACATTGGTTGTATTGGAACTCACGCACATGGTCCCCAAGTGATGTCATTGCTATGTTAAAATGATGTCATCACAACATGTCACATCTTGACGTATTCAGGAACTTCTGGGAGTCCTTTTTAAGAATAAAATGCGGTATCCAATGGTGAGCAAGAAAAAGAATCCATTATTCGGGTGAGAGTAGGATAGATAAATCCGTCCCTGGGGATCACCTTTTGATATCACTCGGCAAGCCTTGTGATGCCAAACGATGATCCTCGGGACAGATTTTTCTATCCTATCCTCACACTCATGATAGATTCTTATACCATTGAGCTGGTGCCCAGCAAAAGGTACAAGTTGGCATGTGTGCCCATCAAAGACTCATTCGCACAGACTAATCAAAGCCTTCAATGTGCGCTCTATGGGTAGCCAAGGGTTAAATGTTTCTTCGGGCACAAAGCTAAGATTCTGATTAGAATGTGTGGGTGTGCAGATTGATTTCAATGTTTGCTGTACCCACATGCAAACTTGTACCTTATGCTGGATTCCGGCTCTATTTAGAATTTACCCTCTTCTCTAACAGGGTTCCACTAATTGTTTTGGACTCCCAGTATTAAGACAAATTAGATGATTTGAAAGTTGTTGTTCATAAATGCTATTAGACTTCGAGCTAAAAAAGGTCCTGCTCCCCCCCCCTAGGGAATTTTGCAGACATATCCTATCTTGAAGAAAATTTCAAGCCGCATCTTTTAAGAGATGTTTGCACTCTGTGCTCCGGGGCGTTAGTCTCTGACAGCCTGTTACATATGTTACTGTAACAAACTAAGGAAAAAATCAAAATGAAAGTTTGAGCTACAGAAAGAAGACATTAAACCATCTAATTATTCAAATTTCTTATGTAGTTTGCAAGCTGGATGCCTAAGCTACATAAAAGCAGCATTTTAAACAAAATTACAGCCTTCAATGGTGTTATATGCGTTACATAGATTAAATTTCCCTTTGAAAGCTGAAATCGTGACTAACATCATTCATTTTACAGACGATTTGTGCATTTTTACAAGCGTTTTTAATCTTCGTTTATTAAAGTACTCATTTGACTAATAGAAAAAACAAAGTTTGCTTTTCTATCTCAAATACATTGTTTTATATGAGCTATTAAACAACCCTACCCACAATTTTAAGTATCCAATTTTGGTATCTATTATTGAAGAAAAATATATGAAAATAGTTGACGCTCATGGATATCTTACATTTTTGGCACTGTCTTGCTAATGCAAAAAAGAATCATACATTTGCAAGTTTGACATCAGGATCAGAGCACTTATTAAAGTATGTAACGTATGTTACATGGCATAATGAATAAGCTAGGAAATTTTCTTGGAAGTAAGAGATGATATTTCAGAAAAATACCAGTTTTCACATGTTTTCCTATTATTCTCTAGCCTCTGGTGCCTTAGTCTTAGTAATTACAGTCATTGCTGATAACAAGCCCTTGGAATTGTGTTACCTATGTTATATATAACCTTTTTAATCACATATTTCCTAATGCCTATAATATTAAAATAGTTAGACATATAGATAGAAAATAATAGTTCTCATTTAAATGACACAATTTGATAAATATTCCTATTAAATAAAATTATTCAAAAACAATCTTTATTCAAGTCACCCTCACAATGTCTATCATTGTGTCTGCTTCTATTGCAAAATAATCACCCATTTCATCACAACCAGTAGAATCATGGCATTGTATTAGGACTGCAAACTGAGCACAACCCTGTTCCTCTCCACCCCTTTGGGTATTGTGCAGACATATCCTACCTTAAGAAACAATTCAAGCTGCATCAAATAAGAGATGTTTGCACTCTATTAACTAGGGGGTTAGCCTGTAATGGTATGATACATATGTTACCATATCAATTTAAGAATAAATGAATTGAAAGTCTGAGAAACAGAAAGAAGACATAAAACCTATCTATTTATTTGAATTATTCATGTAGTTTGCATGCTGAATACCTTTGATACATAAGAAAATATTTTTTAACAAATATACAGCTTCCTATGATGTAATATGTGTTACATTAATTAAGATTACTTTTTAAAATTGGTAATTGTGACAAACATCACTTATAAGCATTTCGTGTGATCCTCCTCTTTAGCCATCAAAAGACTTCATTTTCTTTGTATGTGTGGCCAGTGCCAGCGTCAAACAACTTGACTCAGCCAAACTTGAATCCTTTTAGCATTCTTCAAAAGCAGAAACAGCATGTCAGTGTTATGGGATCAAACACCTGATTAAATATGGGTTTAATGCCATTTGACATATATGCATACAATGGAGTATGACTCTGGTATATATCTCTTCCTGTGAAGTGGCAAGAGCAATCTAACTGCGGCTGCCTCTGCATCCGTGCTAGACAAATGATAACCTTGCTCTTATTTTGCAAAATCTATGTCTCTACCGTGTACCTCTAAGAATACTTTAAGATTTCTGACATTGGTCAAACAAATATTTGATAGGCTGCTTTTTTGCATCATTTGCCATGGAACCTATCCAGTCTTTTGGTGCTTAAGTCCTCAGGTCTTAGATCAATAGTATTTTGCTGCGCCCAAAGAAATTTATAAGTTTTCTTTGGTTACAATGTTGACTCTTAATGGTTTTGGCAGACCGTCTGAAACAATTTCTGTTACACATTGAAAGTTATCTGGTATAAGAGAAAGAATATGAAGTTGGACATTGCCATCAATTATGTTTGTAGTTGGTTGTTTTTTGATGTCAGTTCATTGAAGCATGTCTTCAAATAAAAAAAACCCTATGATTTCTCAGTTTTTGCAGCCATATCATTAGCTGTTGCATTCAAAAGAAGGAAAGTGGACTATAGGTAGAATGGGATAACCAGTAGTTCTTTATTATGCTCTTAGGAAGATTTATACAGAGTAAACAAGTTGATAAGGTGCCTCATTTCATAATCCATTGAAAACACTGAAATTGAAAACACTTGCCTCTGACTGTATAATCAAAAAGGATGTCACGACAGTGCCCTTGCCCATTTATTATGACGAGTTATATATGTTACATCCTTTAATAAGTGCTCTTATCTTAGAAACTTAGTGAATCATTGAATTGAAAGGGTCTAATTTGCGCTCTGTTCATCCTGCATTTCATTGCTTTACCTGCTGTGATACATCTCGTTCATTTATCTGAAGAGAAAGAGTTACCTCGGTTTCAGCACTTCAGAAGTACTAAGACTTCAAATAAGTTTTTGAATGCTTGGGGAAAGATAATAAGTGCAGAGACATTATTAGATGAAAATATGTGGGTTGCATGTATGGAAAGGCTACATTTATAAAAGTTTACCAGCTAAGATATGATTCTTTATCACAGAAATACCAAGGTACATCAGTCCAGGTTCTTATTGCTCTTAATGGCATAGTCTTTCTCCTACTTGCAAAGTATCACTTGAAACACATGCTCAAAGAGCCAACTATAAGGAATTCATATCAGTTTCTGTATGTTCCAAGCCATAAATGGCAAAATAGGAAAGTTGATAATGGCTCATCAATTTTGAGTGGACTGGTGGTAAAATTGAATAACAGTAAATGATTGAAATATTGTGTGATGATTCTACTAGTTGCAAGGAGGCATGTGATAATAATGATTACCACAGAAGCAGACAACGACAAACGTTTAACATGAGTGTTAAATCGATGAGAAATAGTTTGGACCATTTCATTTATTGTATTTTCTTGTAAAAATGTAAAACTATCTTTTCTATTTGTGGCTCTATATTTAGCATTATATGCACAGTATTAGGAAATGTGTCCAAAAGGTCATTGATAACATCTGTAACACCAGTCCATGGGCTTGATAATCAGAAATGAATATAATTTCTAGTGTTTTGGCACCAAATACTTATAAGTACACATTAAGTGTCCTGATTTTTAACTAAATGACACCTTGTAGATATATGAGCAAGACAGACTAAGAAAATGAAAAATATCCACACGCTGTAATCGCTTTCATGTGTTTTACTTAAACGGTAATAACAAAATTCGCTATTCTATCAAACTGGGAGTAGGGCTGTGTATTAGCTCCTATAAGACAATGTATTTAAGATAGAAAAACAAACTTGGTTTTTCCTATTCATCAATTGAGTATTTGTTTGTAAAATCTAATAAAACAGTTTGAAACCAAGTCATAGTAGTTGTTTAACTACATGACGATAGCCACAATCATAACTTTTAAATTATAATTAGGGTCATGTAACGCACATAACACCACAGTTAGCCGTATTAATGTTAAACAGCTTCGATATGTAGTAAAGACATTCAGTATAAAGACTATTAGAATGTCAATTTATTAGATAATTTTAATGTCTTTTTTTGGTAGCTCAAACATTCAAATTTCTTATTCTCAAATTGATATAGTAACATATGTAACAAGCTGTAACAGGCTAACGCCCCGACTTACAGAGTGCAAACATTTCTTATTAAATGCACCTTGAATGGTTACATAAGATGTAATCTGTCTGCAGAATTCCAAAGGGGATTAGGATGGAGCAGGCCCTTACTCAGCTTGATGTCAAAATACTGTTTGATGATTTTACTTATCCGCTAACATATGTAACGCTAACTGATCTTTAAAACTTGATGACAACTAGCAGATCTATAAGTCTTTATCATAGAGGCCAGTTTAAAATCCCTAAACAATGTAAGATGTCCAACAGCTGCGAGTTTTTTTCACAGTTTTAGCTCAAACTTACAAACTACATTTTCTTTTTTGATATAGTAACGCATGTAACATGCTGTTTCAGACTAACGCCCCAAAATAGAGAGTGCAAACATCCTTTTTTCGATGCAGCTTGAGTTGTACTATAAGAAGGAATATGTCTGCAAAATTCCCTCGAGGAGATTAAAACATGTTAGGCATATCTTACGTAAAGACTATGAGCTTGCCCATTTATTACATCAGGTAACATATGTTACAGCCTCTGATATTAAAAAAATTGCAACAAACTTGCAGATTTATGAGTCTTTTCATATAAGCAAATAAATCCCAAACAATGAAACATATTCATCAACTGCAAATATTTTTTAACTATTTTTACTTTAGTTTTAATAATAAATATTTCACCTTAAAACTGGGTAGGGGTAGGGTTGTTTAATTGTTTATTTCAGAAAAAATATTTAAGCTAGGGAAACAAACTTTAATTTTTCTGTTAGCCAATTGCATAAGCTAGTCAGACATGGTTAAAAACATTTTGCAAAACACACAGAGAGATTGTGAATGTAAATGATGTTAGCCACACTTGCAAATTTTAATGGGTTATCTGATTTATGTAACGCATATGACACCTTAGGAAGCCGCAATTTTGTTCAAATGGCTGTCATGAGTAGTTAAGATATCCAGTATGCAGACTATATGAATGATTTAAAAAAATAAATATTTTAATGTCTTTAATTTGTAGCCCAAACTTTCAATTTACTTTTTCTTAGTTTGATTAAGTAACGTATGTTACAGGCTCTTACAGACTAACGCCCCGGAGCACAGAGTGCAAACATCTCTTAAAAGACTCGGCTTTCAATTCTCTACAAGATAGGATATGTCTGCAAAATTCCCTAGGGGGGGGGGAGCAAACCCATTCTCAGCCATCCGTCTATATGCAATTTTTTCAAAGTACAAGTAGCTGGGTAAACATGCCAGAGATAAAGAGTAAACCCCCCACTCCTGCCTATAGTCTAGGGGCCTGAATTCCAAACTTTGATCCTCAAACATTGAGCAATAAGCTGTATGGTACTATTACTCTGGAAAATATAGGAAATGATTTTCAAAAAGATTTAGGTGACAAAATGTGCAAGACATTAGCTTTTGTTATTCTTCTCATTATGTTTGCTTCCATTTCTTCACCTTTAATCTGCTAGAAAGCTTTACACAGCATCTGAATTGCTCACAGAGATCAGGGCAACAAAGGGAGGTGAATTAGAGATCACATGTGAAATAGAGATCACATGTGGATAAATGAATACATTGTAGTTGCTTTACTTATGATGGCAATGAAGACTTAATGAAAATGGTCCATCATTTCATCAAATTATGACAATTTTGATGTAAAATATAGTATTTATATAGAAAGTTTACTTTTAGAAGCCAGTTTTAAAGCAATGAGAAGTTTCAGTACTAAAAGGGAGGGGGACATGTTGTTTTTGGTGCAGATGATCCCATTGGTGTCTGTCTTTTAAATATTGGCATTGGCGCTGTTGTCAGTCTAACTTGTGTGCAAGATATATCATGAACTACTGTCCTGCCAGCCAAGAGTGACAGTGATGTTATGTTTTGTTTACAAAGTTATCAGGGACAAATACTCGATAGATCACTTGTGTATTAATCCTATCTGCAGGATAGGATTAATACACAAGTAATCTATCGATTCGTGTTAGATCAAGTGGTGTGTACAAGTTAAATTTTACTAAACAGTTGTAAAAAAAAATATTATGTCACTGTCACTCTTGGTTGGCACGAATGGAACCAAATTTGCATGGATATTACATTGAAGCATGATGAAGAATTGATTACACCATAATTTTCAAGGACACAATAGGTCAATTTAAACGAAAAAGAGCTCGTGTGCAAGATTTATGGATGGGGGGACATCTCTTTTCTCTGAAGACAATACTACCAGTAGTTGACCATGAACATTGCAATGAGCTAATGATGTATTCATTTCTCCAGTATGTGAGTCAGACCGACTCAGTCAGAATGTCTAGTGTCAGGTCTCATCTGTGCCCAGACTTTGTTTATGTACAGCAAAGGCCCTGACAAGGCTGTGGGTATGCACAGACTCACCTGAACTTTTGCTGGTCACCCATGGTATAAGTATCATTTTCAGATGGCTTGTATTATCTCCAGTTTATTGAAACAAATTGCTATATAAGCATGACTCTCATTTGCTTCCAATTTTCCCATCAAATTTGAACAATTAGATGCTGTCATACTTATAGTTACACTTTTCTTTATGATAATCTTCAAGCCAAGTTTGAGCACAACACATGAAAGGATGGTTCATGAACATATATGTACAACAAAGACTCAATGGCTAGTTCTGTCAATATCATCATAGTGTCAAAATAAAGTAGTATGTTAGCCCAAATAAAGCTGCTATCCATGTCAATATAATGTTGAAGGGTTCTTTGGAACGACCTATGATGTTCCTGAATGGACAGTTTTACAAAATATTATAAGAATTGCACCCGATTTCATGTATTTTTCTTGAATTTTTTTTTAGGAATTAGAATAAGACTGTGTTGATTGCTTTAGATCATTTTTTTCTTATTTCTCAACAATAACATATATGCTATAGCATAGCATCATCATAAGGGTTTGCCCTGTACATGGTTTGACAGATGAATTATAACATTGTTTACACAGGTATGCTCATGGGGCCTTTCTTCATGTGTTGTGGCTTAAAATTTAATTATAATTTATAATTTACTTCCATTTAATTTCACATTGATTTTGTTTATTGCACTACAGGAATTTCTCAAATCTTTTTAAAAATTTTGACATCTTTAAAATGAGTGGGTCTGTAGTAAAGACTAAAGCACTTTCATTTTTGACTGGCTTTTTAACACAGTTTAATATAATAGAAAACTATGAGAAGTTCCTGTACTGGTTTTAATTGTTGTAGCAACTCTCTACCTGCTAGTGCAGTCATCTGTTGATCATCTTTGCAAACAGTTTGGACCCAGAACAGGCCCTACAAAATGTCAGGCCTGACCTGGATCCAAACTGTTAGACGTTCTGATGTGTTTCTGATTTTTTTGTGGAAAAGGTCAGCATATGACAAAAAGCATGCAATAATTCCGAGCATGCAAAGATTTGGTAATGTTGTATTTTATGCTCTTAGATGTTATGCTAGTAAAATATTTCTCAAGTTTCTGTTAATTTCATCCACTATTAATGATGCTTCTAGGCTAGACGAAAACATCTGTTGGTAAGCTACAGCAAGGGTTATACACTTTGTTGACAAGATTGGGGTGTACTGGTCAAAAGCTTTAGATAAGACTGCTTTATAGGCTCTAGAAAGTTTCTACATGCAAAATTACAATATTCTAGTCTGTAGCTGAGCAGGCTAACTTAGTTGGAAACCTTAAGACTATAAGAATCTATCATGAGTGTGAGGGTAGGATAGAAAAATCCATCCTGAGGACCACCGTTTGGCATCACGAGGATTGTCGAGTGATGACAAATGGTGATTCTTCTATTCTATCCTCACATGAATAATGGATTCTTTTTCTAGCTCACCACTGTTTTTTTTTTTACTTTCAAATTAGCTTCCAGAAGTCTCTGAATAAGCTGTGATGCAATTTCACAATGTCGTGAAGATGTCACTTTAACATAACAATGATGTCACTTGACAACCATGTGCTTGAGTTCCAATACAACCAATGTATGTAGCTCAAATGTGACAGCCTGGGTAAGATAGCATGGTAAGATAAGATTTTCTATCCCAGGGTAAAATCTCAGATATCTTTATCTGGTGTGCAAGAAAGATGGCTCTGATCAGACTGCATGGATGCGTAGGTTTTGTTGTTCGCTTGGAACAAAATCAGGTTTTCTTGCGCCAACTGACAACTGACCTAAATATTTTCATGAAATTGTAAAAATGAATTTATAATTGAAAGTAAGTCTTATCTAAAGCTGTGGTACAATGAACAACTTTTATTTTGTCTTCTTGTCATGTTGCATGGGAATGAAAACTGTGATGTCTTTGTACAAATATAGTAGTTCAAACACAATATCACGTATATGGAGTGAAGAAGGTGCTAAAGAAAAGGGAACATTGATGCCCAGTAAGATATTTCTACCGCCGAAGTAACTGATAAAGACTTTTTGACAAACATATATTGAAATCGTGGAGGTGAATTACCTGGGAATCAGGCAAGGATATATCAGACCTTTAGTTAAGAGTGTGTACAAAAAATAAAAATTCTTATTACATGCTCGATAGAAAAATACCATGATTATCAAGCAAATAAAATCTGTGATTTTGTTTTTGTCTAGAAAGATTTATCTTCTCTAGGGAGATAAATCTCTTTAGACGGAAAACATTTAGACACAAATGCTGTCATATATTTATGTGATGGCATTGCATAATATTTCTGTCTTTTCAAAACTCAAACCAGATGTTTCTTACATTCTAATTAAGATAATGAGTACCCACACTTTATGTTTTCCTTCATTAATAAGAAAAAACTTTACACACGTTTGAAATTCTAAAGTTGACTCAAGGAAGAAGATTTTCAAAATGGCAGTCTTCCAATTTTTTCAGCAGGGAACAGCTGATGTATAACTACTCTGGTTAAATCCGTGTCATCTCCACATCGCACACCATAGTATTCATTTTCTTAAAATTTGTGCAATCAGTTCAAGCAGAATGCGTTTATTGAATCGCTCTATTTAAAATTACATGATTTTTTATCAGATTTTCCACCTCCCTCCGCTTATAAATCCCATATTTTAAATAGAACTGTTGATAATCTCTATATATACTGAAGGACTTTAGAAACGTACCAATTATATATTCACTGTCTCTTCACCATGGTTGATTTGAGGATGTTTTCCTTATAACTTTTTATTCGCTTACACAATGGACCATGATTTGCCATAGTTTCGATTTGCTCATGTGGTTCATTCTGACGTAACACTGACATTAGTGTTTTTCAACAATTGTCGTCTGACAATTGTGAGATTAGTTTAATTTAAAAGCAAACACTTTGAGCTGGTAGCCAGATGCCTTAACCAATCTAAAAACAAGAAAAAATTCGGAAATAATCAGAATTAATTACACTCCCAGTCGCAGCGTTTCTTTGCTAACGTCAGTCTTAATGTTTGTCAAAAAGTCTTTATCAGTCTTAATTTTTCAAACAGCAATAACAAGCGGATGACGTTGGCGCATGTCACGATACTTTTGTCTTCTTCTACGCAACTGGTCACATAATTAAAATATCACATTTTGACAATAAATTAGCATTTTAGCTGGTGGTGTGTTTCTAAAGCCCTTCAGTATATTAAGCATATTCCAAGATTTTTTGTGTCCACTTGTGAATTCCTACCTCTACAGTGGTGCAATTTCATTATCAACATGGATTCATCATATTGTTGAAAAACAGTGTGTATCCTAATTAGCTTGCTTCATCAGAAGCCAAGTTATGTACACAGTGTGCTTATTAGGCTGAATATGGTAGTAAAATGCTTAATATTTGAACACAGGTTTAGAATAACACACATTTTAAACGTAAAGTTGTGAATATCTTCTTACCTATCAGTTTTAACATATGTTTTGGGTGCTCATAAGAACCGTCTCATTGAGGCAGTTCTTTTGAGTACCCACAACAAATATTTTGGTTGAGAAGTAAGAAAAATAGTTTTTTGTTACACACTCTAGGGTGCCAGTGGCTCAGTGGTAGTGTACTTGACTGGAGACCAAGGCGTTGCGTGTTCGATCCTCAGCGACATCACTGCGTTGTGTTTTTGAGCAAGACACATTAAACCTTGCTTAGTACTGGTTCAACCCAGGAAGACCCGTCCTGACATAACTGAAAAATTGTTGACTGGGATGTAAAGAACCAAATCAAACAAAATTACCCATTCTTAACTAAATGCCTGTTTGAGACATATGATAAGAGGAGTACTATAGCTTACATAAAGGAATTAGAGATCAGTATCGGCCTGCATACCATAATGGTCTGATCATTTAGCATATTGGTCAGTATGACCAGGTTGTGCACAATCAAGAATCTGATCTTAATAATTGACTCTGGCATATTGAATAGATACTTTTTCTCATACTACAGACAATCTGTGTTTGCGCAAGAGGGCAGACTATATATACAGCACTTAACGTGTTTGAATTTTTATTGACATAAGTCCCCCACATCATAAAAAAACCCTGTTTTTGCTGTATGCAGACAACAAAGACACAGATTATACTGCACTTTCTGGCAGTCTGACTATTAGCATGGTTGTTTTTTACATAAAAAATTTTGAGATTCTAGCAGGTCCATAGGTTTAGATAAACAAAAATTTTGAGCGTAAAATTGTAAATATTTTCTTACCCATCAGTTTTAACATTTTGTTGTGGGTGCTTAAAAGAACTGTCTCATTGAGACGGTTCTTTTGAGTACCCACAACATATGTTTTGGTTGAGAAACAAGAAAAATAATTTTATTGTACGCACTCTTAACTAAAGGCCTGAGGTCTGTGGCTCAGCAGGCAGATTTGAGTGTCACTTGAGAACAGATTTTCTTGTGATATGGTCTGTAGTTATTTTGGCTGGCCTTATAAGACCTTTAGAGGAATACATAGGTGTATTATCTGCTGACCTCATTGACCTTAATCACTAACCCTTTGTATATTGGATACCCTGAGGCAAACAGTGAAGACCCAGTGTCCTTCAGAGACTGATATCAATCATAATTTGGAAATTCTGACCTGTGACACTTAAAATATTGAGGTCTGCCTACTACTACTGGATTTCTTCCAAGTTTCATACATATGCATTACTTTCATCAATCTCTCGCCCAAGTACAAAATTGTGTTTTGTCTGATGTAACCTCATGAAGAAGGCCACCAAAATGGCTACAGCCTGTCCACTTGCACTTGTGGACATTTTTAAAAGTCATTTCTCACCCAATTTCCTCAAATTTCATGGAAAGCTGGTGCACTCTCTGCTGCAGCTTTCGGAGAGATGGCCCTGTTATATTTGGCCTGTTGGCAGGATGAAATTTGCTTCACTTGAGGCAAATTTGGTTTGGGGTCAGGGCTTTTAGTCTAATCCATTCTTCTTTTCTCTCTCCCTCTCTCTAGGAGTCCCAACATGCCTGAAATATTGGTGACTGGGACTTGAAGCCTTAACTGAAAAAATCTCTAGCCTATGTGCAAAAATGTGTTTTGTCCAATGAATGCTTACCAAGATGGCCACCAAAATGGCCGCCATCTGTACATTTGCACTGAAGGGAATTATGCATGGCACTTTGTAGAGTCAGACAGCTCTAGTTGACATCCTTATTGTATTTAAAAAAAATCTGTATAGAAGAATCCAGTAGAATACAAAGACTTAAAGTGCCAAAGATGCCAAATTTTGCGAAATCTGAATAACACATGACATTTCAATCAAGCTTATTTGGTATCTTAAAAGAACCAACAAAATGAAAAAGGTCATCTGTTTCTAATTTAGGGTGGTTTTTAAGGTTTAATTTCTTTAAAAAATGACATTTTATTGAGTTTTAGTCCTGGTAATTACGGTAAGAAAACCGAAGACAGTTGTAAGAGTTGTGAGAATGTGTACAGTGTTTGGGAGATTTTCCCCATTTTTTTTAAAAGTCTGCCCCTATTTTTTTAGAAGGAGGGGATATTTTTATATAGACCAAGAAGGAAAAATATCGAAGTTAAATGTTTGCTTTTTATTTAAAACCCATCCTGGCTTTCGACTCCTAGTATAGAAATTGGTGTAGCGGCCACAGAAATACAAAATAATCACTGATCCATGTATCATGGCCTCAGTAGTACCATATAACCATGGAACCGGGGTTATCATTGTCGTTTCCCCGTACATGAATGTGGTTATATAACTATGGTGGATATCAAAGCAACTGTGGTTGACTGTGCTGCCAATTATACTAAAAACTGATGTCTTTAAGGGATTATATTTAATTTTAGAACACTTATTAGAAAGAGGACATTTATGAGAATAGATACAGTATTAATTGTAATGCACTTGATTTTGTAACACGACATCTGATTAGGTAACATCAAAATTTGCGACCATATATCCGGCGATATACCTCCTCAACTGAAAATTTTGAATACAGTTATCCCCTAAATAATTGCAAGACAAGTCTTATTTATGCTACATGTAAAAACTGACTAGATTGGTGATTGGTGCATGCAAAGTCACATTTAATGCATGGGTTACACTTTGTATTCTTGCAATAATGTTAGATAAATTGGCTTGCTATTCCAGCCCAGGTATCTCTCCAAAACAGCATGTTGCACTTTTCAAATCCAACTTTCTGTGTATCAGTTGAGTGTTTAGGCCCATTAACATCAATGTGATGCAGAGTGCCAGGATGAAAGTAAGTAAGGGTGCAAAAATCAGGAGTCCATACAATCAAGTACCACACCCGACCCAGGATACCAATGGGAAAGTTACAAACTCACAGATAGACACCACAAACGAGAGCCAAGAGGCCAGCCCTTTCCCAGCAGGTGACCACAAAGCACATATAAACTGACGCGCACAAAGACATAGCAAACATAAGACAGAACAAAAACGTAAAAGATCCACAAAAGAAGTACCGCCTTGGAACGGTCAGTAAAATATTTTACTGGAGGGCTTTAACCGGTTTAACGGTGGGCCAACCTCACCCTTAATTCAGATGTGGATTAAGACACATAGATATTTGGTTTGCATGAAAGACCATGTAACAAGAACACACATGATTGACTGCACTGCTTTCTTGAGAGAATCCAAGTTAAAATGTATGTGTATACTGGCTTGTAAATAAACTTTCTTAACCATGAAATCCAGAATTCTCATTGTTCAAATCTTTTACATTAAATGTGATGTGCTGTCAAATTAGAAACATGTGGTTTCTGAGCCATAATTGACATGATAGGCAATTATGACTTGTGTTGGTGCAAATGCTACATTGAAATGTGATGTGCTGTCAAATTAGAAACATGTGATTTCTGAGCCATAATTGACATGAAAGGCAATTATGACTTGTGTTGGTGCGAATGCTACATTGAAATATATAGGGTTATATTTTTTTAATTAGACGCAGCAAGAAAAGCATGGCATGACTCTTTAAGGCATCACGCTGATGTGAATGGGCCTTTAGAAATACTCAGTCTTTACCTATGAAATGCATGTTGAAACAATATCATACTTTGCACATAATATATAGTCAGGTCGGGGCTATAAGTTTTATAAAATTGGGAATTTGTATCATCTTGATGTGCAATTTGTTTGATCACTGCAGGTTTTAACCCATAAAGCGCCACCTATAAGCAGCAGACGACAATTTCAAATTTTGCCGCTTTTTCAAAAATAACAAATAAGGCATGACGTTTCATGAGAATCGTCTGCTGGCAGACGATTCTCATGAAATATCATACCTTATTTTTTTCGAAAATTCGGAAAGATGTTGAAAAATTTGTCGTCTGCTGCAGTTGTGATTGGTGCTTTTAAGGGTTAACACAAAACAGTCTTTCATATATAGTATTGCCAATTAATTATAATACACATAATATGTACCCTTAAAAGCTTTAATACAAAATACTGCTTATATCTTTTCATTTGAAACTTCACTACACTTTCAACTGAACTATCAAATCTCTCGGTCTTTAAATTGTTTAGTTTACAATATAATGCTGGAATTAAGAGAATATTGGTTCATTGTACTTCTAAATCCCTATGAACTCTATGTTCACCTGGGTACAATTGGAGAAACTATGTCACAGGTGCTTGCTAAGACTCTTGTATTTAAATTCCTATTAACCATTTCAGCATACATAATGAAACAAATACTGTTATAAATTGTGGGAGCGCAGTGGCTCATTAGTTGAGTGCTTGACTCGAGACTGAGGGGCCGTGGGTTCGAGCCTCACCGGCGTCACTGTGTTGTGGTCCTTAAGCAAGACACATTTATCCTAGCTTAGTACTGGTTCAACCCAGGAAGAACCGTCTCTGTTTAACTGAAAGATTGTTGATGGGACGTAAAGAATCAAATCAAACAAAATGTTATAAATTGTTTTGAAACAGATAAGTCTGCTTATAAATAAGAACTTTAACATCAAGAGATACACTGTTTGCTTATTTTTTCTATGATGCTTTTTTTCATATATGGAAAGAAGCTTTTACATAAATTGCAAAGTCTCTAAAGAATACATTTCTGGTTCATTATTTACTGGTTACTTTAAAACATGCATGATAAATGCAGCAGAAAAAAGTTGGGCAAGCAATGACATTTGTTACTACAGTAAAACCTGTCTTAAGCGGCCACCCAAAAAGAAGACCAAATATTGGTTTTCAAGACCAACTATCGCATAATGCAGGTCAAAAGAATTGCAGAATGCTCCAAGGGGAGCATTCTGCAAAACTTTGGACCTTCATTAATCCACCATTTGCCATTAAGACCTTTGTTTTGTCTATTTTAGAGTGGCCGCTTAAGACAGGTTTTGCTGTACTATTTTCTGATTTTTCTGCTAAACACCCTGCTCTCCTTGATAACAAAAATACACCAATTGTGCAAGATGGTGTGTGCAAGACGGTGTGTGCAAGATGGTGTGTGCAAGATGGTGTGTGCTTTTAATGATTTGCCTACCAGTGTTGTCTGCTGATGACCTTTGAAGTCAAACAGTTTGGATCCAGATC
Source organism: Loripinus fragilis (assembly GCA_964019695.1). NCBI lineage: Eukaryota > Metazoa > Mollusca > Bivalvia > Lucinida > Lucinidae > Loripinus > Loripinus fragilis. The sequence goes on from OZ026516.1 coordinate 7,616,617, forward strand.
AAAATCCAAACTGTTGACACTCTGATGATATTCCTGAAAGAAGTTATTGAAAAAGTTAATTTTGAAAAAAAATCTGATGAAGACAAAAAAGCATGCAAGATTACCCAGCATGCAGAGTTAAGATTTTAACCCTTAAAGCCCCAATCAAGACTGCAACAGACGACAAATTTTGTAATGTCTTTCCTAGTTTTCAACAAATATAAGGTATGATTTTTCATGAGAATCGTCTGCCAGCAGACGATTCTCATGAAATATCATGCCTTATTTGTTAATTTTGAAAAAGCAGCAAAATTTGAAATTATCGCCTGCTGCAAATTATAGGAGGTGCTTTAAGGGTTAAAAACCTTGTACTCTGAAACTGTACAATTATCACTTTGTGTTGTTTCAGCCTTCAAGGCCAGGCTCTTCCCGTCCATTATCAAGGATCAGCTCGAGCAGTACTGCAGGACCATCAGAACAGCTGCTTGACATTCTAGAGAGACTTGGTAAACTTGACTCGGATCATAATACACTGAAGGGAAGAGTTGATGATATAGAAGTAAGTATCAGACTAACTCAAGGTTTTCATTATAGCAGTATATATAATAGCCCTTAAAATGAGAGTGAATACACAGGTTTAGATAAACAAAATTTTTGAGCGTAAAATTGTAAATATTTTCTTACTCATCAGTTTTAACATATGTTTTGGGTGCTCAAAAGAACCGTCTCATTGAGACGGTTCTTTTGAGTACCCACAACATATGTTTTGGTTGAGAAATAAGAAAATTAGTTTTTCGATACACACTCTTAGGTAAAGTCCAAGAATATGTCGAGGAAATGCCACAATAAACTATGATAGACCTCTGATAGATTAACCTTTGATACCAAGAGGAAGAGACACAAGTACAGGTTAACTAAAAAAACACATTTACCAGTTGGAGCACATCAAGCAAAGCAACCAACTCTCTCTTCCTCAGCAAGATGATCAAAGAACTAGAAAGAATGCAGATCACTTCATCACATAGTCAAGTCCAGATTAAACATGAACATTAAGTCACACATGAGAAACATGTACGAGACCTGTTTCATGTTTATTTGAACAGATTGAAATTTCACTTTTTGAGGTTGCATATAAATAAAACAAACAAATTTTGCTTTCTTATAAATAATGGCAGTGTCCCTGGTATGGCCAAATAGATAGAATGACAATTTAAAGCTTAACCATAACAATACATCCCCACCCCCTTTAAATGACTTAAAGAGCTAAGACGAGCTATAAAAGGTTTGAGGAGAAAAACTTTATCTCTTTAAGGGAAATAGTTAGAGAATGATTTGTTGTACCTATCAGTCGAAAATGTTATTCAACTCATCTGAAGAAGAGTTCTATGTAACAGTTTGTATTTATTTTTATCGAAAGACTTTATGTCTGAAACACAAATGCATTATAGGCTAAAATAGGCCCTGTTCAACAGTTTGATGTATGGAGGGAAAATAAAATCTACTTGATGGTTTCTGATTGTTTCTTGCACACGTAATAAGGATATCTGAGATTTTACCCTGGGATAGAAAATGTTAGCTTACCCATGCTATCTTACCTAGGATGTCAACTAAAGTCTTCAGATGATTTGCAGCTTAGCGTATTCAGGGACCTATGGAAGCTTATTTTAAAATAAATAAAAACAGTGGTGAGCAAGAAAAAGAATCCATTATTCTTGTGAGGGTAGGATAGAAAAATCCATCCCTTGGAATCACCGTTTGTCATCACTCGACAAGCCTCGTGATGCCAAATAGCGATCCTCTGGACAGATTTTTCTATCCTGTCCTCTTACTCGTGATATATTCTTATAATGCATTCCTGCATGTTGTTCCCAGTGCTACATTTTCAGTCAAAAGTAAGTCATCAGGAAATGCCACAATCTTCCATGAGGAAGAGACACAGAACACTATCAGCCACATGACAGCAATGAAAGTAAAGCAACCAGCTCTGTCTTCCTCAGCAGGATGATTGCAAAACTAGAAATGACACTATGAATGTATAACAAAACTACAAACAAACACCCCCCCCCCCCCTCTACAAACAATGGAAGCTACAATATACAAATAATCAGCAACAACAGCACCACTGCCTTAGAATGGAAGCAGCTGAAGCCACTGGGGGACTTAAATGTATTTTACTGCCGTATATTTTTGTCATGTGTACATAACTGTAATGATAAGCTTAACTTCTGACAAACATTCAGAATCAGATAAGCCAGAATATACACCACCGCTTCCCATGACCCACCTTCAGCACATATTTTTCCTGTCAATATTCCCAAAGTAGATGATCTCTTATTAACTTAACAAATGTAGATACCAATGTGCTCATGAATAACATTCTTGAATTTGCAAATTTTAGATTAATAACAGAACAAGACTGGGGGAAAGAAGTTTTTATATACATATACAGTAAAACCTGTCTTAAGCGGCCACTCAAAAATAGACAAAACAAAGACATAATGACAAATGGTAGCTTAATGTAGGTCGAAAGTATTGCAGAATGCTCCCATTGGAGCATTCTGCAATACTTCTGACCTGCATTAAGCGATAATCGGTCTTAAAAACCAATTTTGGTCTTTTTTTGAGTGGCCGTCTATGACAGGTTTTACTGTATGTAATTTAATGATTTGACAACATCCTAATATGATTACATTTTGAACTGTTTTATTTCAGGAAGAGTTGAAGAACAAATTAGACAAGTCAGCACTAGAAGGTCTGGGTAAGTACACAATTGACTGGGTTAATTTTAGACAAAAAACAAACAAACTAGGTCCTGCTAAGGACACAGTTGCCAAGAATGATTTGAGGCAAATTCAAAAAGTCATGGCTAGATGGTCCGGGTAAGTTGACATATGTCTTCAGTTAATTTGGGACAAATTAGAAAAGTCAGCACTATGTCTTGCTAAATAAAACAGTTATCTGGGTTAATTTGAAACTAGTTAGCAAGATCTTGCTAAGCTCACAGATATCTAGGTTAATTTGAGGCTAATTAGAAAAGTCAGTACTACAAAGTCTTGCTAAGTTCACAGTTGTCTGGGTTAATTTTAGACAAATAAGAAAAGTCAGGGATAGAAGGTCTTGATAAGTATACAGCTGTCTGGGTGAATTTCAAACTAATTAAAAAAGTCAGCACCAGAAGGTTTTGCTAAATTCATAGTTTTGGGGTTTGAGACTAAAAATTAAGCATTAGGCCTGGGTAAGTACACAGTTGTTGTGGTAAATTTGAGACAAATTAGAAGTCAGTGCTATAAGGTCCTGCCAAAAGCACAGTTGTCGGGGTTAATTTGAGACCAATTAGAGAAGTCAGCACTATAAGGTACAAATTAGAAAAGTCAGTGCTACGAGGGATGATCAAAAAGTTCTCTGCCCCTTGTACTTCAGGCTTCCAGGTAATGAAAATTTGACCATTACTTTTCAATATAATCTCCCTTCAAGGCAATGCACTTAGCCCATCTCTGTTCAAGCTTTCTTATTCCTTCAAAATAGAAGGCCTTTTCCTGGTCCCCCAAGTCATCGTTTACTGCCTATATGACGCCTTCAATGCTTCCATACTGTGAACCATGAAGATTGGATTTCAGTTTTGGGAACAGATAGAAGTCAGAAGGAGCCATATCAGGTGAATATGAGGGATGAGGAAGGATTTCAAATCCACATTCAGTCACAACAGTCATGGCAACTTGTGACGTGTGGGCAGGGGCGTTGTCCTGCAAGAGCAGAACACCACAAGTCAGTTTTCCTCGACTCATTCTTGTGATTTCCTGGTGTAGCTGCCTCAATTTGCCTGCATAATATGCAACCTTGCTCAAGATAATCAATCATGATCACCCCTTGACTATCCCAAAAGATTGAGGCTATCACCTAATTCACCTTCCCTGCTGAATGAACCCTCTTAAATTTCTTAGGAGGGGGGTGAGCCAGGATGCTTCCATTGTTTGCTCTGCATTTTTGACTCTGGGTCAAAGTGGTGAACCCATGTCTCATCTTGGGTTACAACCTGCTCGATAAAATCGGTGGGATCATCTTCATAGCGAGACAGGAGATACCTAGAAATACAGAGCAGAGTCCTTTTCTGATCATCGGTCAATACTCGCGGCACCCATCTTATCGAAACCATTGACATACCTAAGATGTTAGTTAAGATTGATTGTACTGCCCCAAAACTTATGCCCACTTCGCTAGCTATGCTTCGCAGGTCTCGCCTCCTATCACACATAACCAGGGTGTGCATGACCATGACATTTTCATCAGTGGTGGCATGTTTGGGGTGGTCAGACTGTCCATCATCCTCAATGCTTTCTCTCCCCCTCTTAAACTCAGCTGCCCACTTTTTCACTATGCTATAAGAAGGAGACTCCTTCCCAAGGGTTCTCATGAATTCTTCATGAATTTCCTTGGAAGGCATTCCTTTCTTACAGAAGTACTTGATACGTGGGTTATCCAATAAGTTCTGACAATGGTCTCATATCTCAGAAACTGTTATTGAAATCAGAATTATATTACCCATTGTATGTGGCCATGGGTGTTGCCTACTCATGTTTGAAATATGGAGTGTTTATCATAATCTGATTCGATGCTATACAAATTTGTAAACAACCCTGTTAGAGCCCATGGCTGCCAAAATTCAAGTTTTTAACTGTTTTTGCTGGGGGTAGAGTTAGTTAAAGATGCAGTATGCATCTTTGGAAAGATATATTAGTGGTTGGTGATGTTGTCTGAATACACAATTGACCCATTAAAGGAAATACCACAATGACATTAACGTAGTTGCTCTGAACGTTCTTGGCTGCTAGGCAACAACAGAAAATTAGATTTTTGCCTCACTTTAAGCGCCAATTATAAAATAGCATATTTTGAACGCTCATATAAGCAATTACGACAAATTGACATATGAATAGACACATGTTTCGATAAATCTGTTCTATAGTCTTCTTAAACACATAGAAAATAATAACTTCCAATTAATATTTTATACCAAATATAATACACTATTAGTACAACCCATTTTCTAGGAAAATATTTCGTGCAAAATCGTTGATATATCATAATCAAAACCCTGCTGACACCATAGTTGCAACCTAAATCATTATCAATGACGTTCAAAATCAACACTTATATATGTCTTTATTTATCTAAAATAGATTGTTTTAAAAACCAGTCTGTAATTTCTTAGAAATTTGGGCATGTGTACCGCACAAAGTGTCCCGTCCATGACCCTTTACCTTGTGTTCTTTAGTTGTCTAGCAACCGTTGCGATTTCAACATGGAAATTATTTGAACTTGTGATTTAATTCCCTATATTCTAAATAATATGTGAAGATTAATGAAACACAACCTAGAGAAAAAGGTTTTGTTTTATTGGGTCATTGTCAGAACATTTTGGATGAGCCTCGTAACCGCTCTGATCTCAAGGTTCTCCATTTTGCAAATGTGTCTCACCTTCCTCTCTTAAAAGTGCTTTACATAAGCAACCAAGCATGACCACATGCTTTTCACACTTCCAATGTCCTTCAATTAGATCAAATGACCGGCTGACAAAGATTTAAATTAAATGAATCTCACCGAAGCATACTGGGCCGAGAACTTTTTGATCACACCTCGTATAAGGACCTGTCAAGTACACAGTTGCCTGGCTTAATTTCAGACTAATTAGAAAAGTTAGCACTATAAAGTCCTGCCAAGCACACATTTGTCTGAATTACTTTGAGACTAATTAGAAAAGTAAGCACTATAAGGTCCTGCCAAGTACACATTTTTCTGTGTTGATTTGAGTCTAATCAGAAAAATTCAGCTCTATAAGTTCCTGCCCATCTGGCTTAATTTGAGACTAATTAGAAAAGTAAGCACTATAAGGTCCTGCCAAGTACACATTTTTCTGTGTTGATTTGAGACTAATCAGAAAAATTCAGCTCTATAAGTTCCTGCCCATCTGGCTTAATTTGAGACTAATTAGAAAAGTCATCTCTATAAAGTCATGCCCGCCTGGCTTAATTTGAGACTAGTTAGAAAAGTCATCTCTATAAAGTCATGCCCGTCTGGCTTAATTTGAGACTAATTAGAAAAGTCATCTCTATAAAGTCATGCCCGTCTGGCTTAATTTGAGACTAGTTAGAAAAGTCAGCACTATGAGGTCCTGCCTAGTACACAGTTGTCTGGGTTTTAATTTGTGACTAATTAAGATTTTTCTTGCTTTAAAACTCAGATGCTCTATTTATCCTGCTTATGTGAATCTGAAATGCAAGCCCATATTAAACTATTCAATCTGCATCAAAACTGATAGAAAATTGAATAAGTAATAAGAAAGTTACAGATGTTTGTATAGTAGAGAATTGAAAGCTATGGAGGGTAGCCATTTTTAGGCTGTGTAACGTCACACAGACCTAATTAAATATGCATACACAGAATAACTAGTTTCTTGCTATACAGTTTAACTTTGTTTGCATAATTAATGATTTTCTGTGAAAAGAGTTAATTTTGAAAAAAATCTGAACAGTTTGCGATAAAATTGGGGCTTTCCAAAATTTTCTAAAGTTAATTTAGGGAACAACTGTATTCAAAATTTTAACTTGGGGAGGTATCGGATATACGGTTGGAAATTTAGTTTTACAGCAACGCGCGAGTGGAGCCGTAAAACGTAATTTCCGAACGTATATCCGACGATGTACCCCCCCAAATTAAAATTTTGAATAAGGTTATCCCCATTCTAATTCGTCTCGAATTGGAGTGTTGCAAGCTGCATGTCATCCTATGAAATGTGACGTAATTAGTGATGTCGAACTATCTCAGACAGTATATCGCAGGATATAATGTAGCAAATTTTTGATATTATCCAATCAGACACCGTGTTACATTTGCAAGTGCATTAGAATAAATATTCAAAATGGAAGTCATGATTAAGATTTCCGGATTGCTATAGTTTTCTTATTTTACATCCCATTTTGATTGGGTTTGTGGCAGATTGCATGGTTTAATAAGGGCTTGCATTTAAGATCCACTTGCTTTTAGTGTTGCCATCCCCTTTAACACTTATCAGCATGATGAATTTCATGCTCAGCTGAGTTAAGCATGAAAAAAGTTTGATAACCTCTGGGCCAGTATCAAACAGAGATGACAGATTTATCCATCACATAGCTCGTATGCATGGGTGAAAGCTTTCAGGATTATTTCTTAATTCAGGATTTTGAGGCTGACTTTCCACAGAAAGCTAGCCTCAAAATGCTGAATTAGGGAGATTATAATAGGTTCTCTGATTTATAGTCAGTCTGTCTAAAGACAATTGACCATATAAACTTGAAATTGTGAGTAGATAGTGGGCATACCACAAGTTTTAAGATTGTAATTTTGAAAGTTCAGGATTTTGGATTTTTTTAACTTTCACCCATGGGTATGATATGTTGTCCTATTGCAGGTGTTCCACCTGAGTTGCTTGAGCAGATTGGGAAACTTAAAGAAGAGCTTGATGCATTGGCCTCCCAGAGAGACAAGGTAAGCTGTCTACTTCTGCACCCTCTATATTCACACCGGCTAGGCGGCAATCGAAAACATTATTACTGTAGACGAATGTAGATTAAAATTAATTAGAAACAGAGTTTTTGATTGCCATTTGTCGCCCAACTGGCGACAAATGCCAATCGAAAGCTCTGTTTCTGACAATAAACAGAGTTTTTGATTGCCATTTGTCGCCCGACTGGCGGCAAATGGCAATCAAAAACTCTGTTTCTGACGATTTTTGATCTGCGTTTGTTGATTGTTTAGAGCGTTTTGGATTGCCTCCTATCCGGTGTGATATTGGTGTGAGTTTTACCACTAATAATCCCTGTGTTCTACTCTACAGATCCTACTTGAAATCTATTGGTGTTTTTGGTGTTTCTTATATATGGGCCTCATCATGAGAAAATCAGATTTTCTTGTATGTGATTATCTATGCAGTCTGATCAGCACCTTTGGTAATTGCTTTCTGGGATGCATAATTACTGTACTTGCTACATGCAAAATTTCAATAATCTGGCTAGTCTCTGTAGCTGATAAGGCTGCATAGGGTTTTACCTGGTAGTAAGGCCTGAAGACAGGTTACTGGTGATGAGACCCATTTATATCTGAGTGAATTATATATGGGCCACTGCACAACAAAACCTGTCTTCAGGGCTTCTGACAAAGTGAGATTCAAACCAGCCTGCTCAGCCTCAGAGACTAGCTAGAAAATTAAATTTTGCTTGTAGCAAGTCTAGATATGATACTTTCTAATAAGCGAATAACTAAGGCGCTGATCAGACTGCGCGGATGCGCAGGCTGGTCTGCGCCTTTGTTGTTCGAAGATCACCGAAGACAGGTTTTCTCGCATCAAGGCCCATATTGAGAGTGTAATTTAAACTAATACTGGTGCTCTACTCATTCATTATCTCTTACTGGAAGTCTCTTGGTGTGTTGGTGTCTCTTATATATCTGAGTGAATTTTATATTGATGCTGTGAGCCATGTCATAAGAAAGTCTGTACCAAAAAGTTGTCAAAATATGGAACATTTTTCCTTGCGTTTTTCACTGAAAATCGGTAGGCACATGAGATTTTGCAGTAGTTTTCAAATACAGTAATACCTGTCTTAAGCGGCCACACAAAAGAAGATTAAAGATTGTCTTTCAAGACCGATTATTGCTTAATGCAGGTCAAAAGTATTGTAGGAGCAATCTGCAATACTTTCGACCTGCATTAAGCTACCATCTCCTCTTTAAGTGCCATGTTTTGTCCGCTTAAGACAGGTTTTACTGTATATGCAAAACCACTTTTGAACGCACATGCTGATGTATCCAGCAGGGCCAGAGGTCTGGACTTTGATCTGAGTCTTCATCTTTCTTATGTATGGGAGCATTAAAGGCACTGGAGAGACTTATAGATGCACAGGCTTGTTTGAGTCTTCACTGCTCGCCAATATTATAAGTAGTAAAATCTCATGTCTTGCCCAAATATTGATACCAAGTATATCTGACTTGTATGTTTATCAGACACCAAACAGTAAAGGCCCTGATCAGATAACTCCCAATGTGAGGAGTCTGGTATGTATCTGCACTGTCTGCTCAGGTCATTCTTCAGCAACTAACAAGAATTTACAGAACATTTAGCAGTTAAAATTATACCGCAAGAACTTACCGACCTTTTTGCATTATCTTAATATAATGAGCCAGATCATGATATTTGGTACTAAAGACATTCTTTTATCATATGAAGTCCTGTCTGGGAGTGATATAATGCCATGCATTAAAATTGGTAAACCACTGGTGGTAATGTTATGAAATGATGCCCATAACAATGTTGTTCATTTCTAGCAAAATCTAGACTTTTTCACACCAAAAAACATGATTACAAAAATTGTTTTTTAAAGTCATATGATAAATAGAATCTAACATTCATACTCCTGTATTATTGAATTTATTAAATGAGTTGGGGGGAAAAGAGATAAAATGCGAGGCTTTTGGCAAGCCTATCATTTTATCTCTTTTCCCCAACTCGTTTAATAAATTCAATAAAACATGAGCACTCATGTAAGATCCTCTATTAAAAATGCATGCACAGCTATCTAGTGCACAATAGGTCTTAATATTGGCCTGAGTTTTCATCTCTTTCTCATTTGGTGTGTGGCAGAAGCAAAGGTTCTGGTGAGACTGGGCAGATGCACATGCTCTTCTGAGCCTTTGCTGCTTGTATAATGAAAAGTACTTAATTCATATGAACTGGCTCTATTGATTCATTTGCTTAAATTAACATGGAGTCTCTGAAGACAGAATATATACGGCTGTCACTTGGGTGCAACTCGGGGCAGACTTTTTCGAGACGTGTTTATTTGAGTGGCATTTTGTAATAGTGCATGTAAGAAAAATAACTGTAGTTTAGAGTATAATGACCAAATTCTTATTTACTAATTTAACCATTTTACTTATGTAGAAATAGGGAATATGTTGTTGTTTGGCAATTAAGAACTGCCTTATATAGACAGTTTATAAAATAAGTCACATGTCACTAATTTTTCAGTATTTTTTCCCCTAAAAAGCAGCTAGACTTAAAGATGGTAGTTCGTTTACTGGCATTTAATCTTTTATATAAATGTTTATTTATAAGCCAATTATTCTTGAATGGAGAAGGCTGGTAACTGATTTTATACTCCTTGCTTCACTTGATTTTTTTTCTTTTTAGCGTATATGTCTGTAATGTTTATTGCTTTTAACATTTATGTAGGCATTGAGATTGTTGAATTACAAAACAAAGCATGAGGGATCAAAATGTCTAGCAATGCTTCTGATATCATCAATTTGGATTATATATTTGGATGTTAATGGCTGCATAAAAATGATTAAAGGGATGCTATGAGTATAGAGATGTCTTGTATTTAGGCACATATTTCAACATTACCAGATAGTTTATGATTTGTATACTAGAAACATGTTAAATGGGTACTTTGGCAAACAGTGAAGGCCCTTATGAAACACCACAAAATATATTTCATCAAGGTCTGAACTGTTTGTCTTGATAAAAATCATCAGCATGCACTTAAGTACATCCTAACCTGTGACCCCTTGAAATGCACAATAAGAAGAATTGGTATACAACTTAAGGATTAAATTATGCATGATAATACATTGTCTTCTAGGAGCTGCTGTTGTGCACTTATAAACTCACACACTTTGTAAACCAGAGATTGTGGGTTCGATCCCCTGCTTCTCCAGTCTGTCAGATGAGACTTTACGCCATGGCCCATTCCCCATATGACCTTAGATGTTGATGGGACATTAAACACAAACCAAACCAAACCATTGTCTTGTTAATTCACACCCAAAAAAAAGTCAGCATCTTTTTTATTCAAAGAAGATAAAAGGCATCAATAAAGTTGTGTGAACATTGTTCAAAAGTACTTCTATTTGATCTGTTCTGGATGTTTAACTCTAAAATCTTGGTTGAGCAATTTAATGATAAGCATAGGCCTGTTCATTTAAATTTTCAGTCTTTTATTTGTATATGTATTGTCTGTTCATTTAAATTTTCCGTCTGTTATTTGTATATGTATTGTGATTCACTTTTGTTTTGGTTTCAGCTGCCTGACATAGACACTAGGCCTGATATAGACACTAGGCCTGATATAGACACTAGAACTGTTGGCACTGACACAAAACCACGTGACAGTGTCTCTAGCTCTAGTTCTAGTTCTAGCTCTAGGACAGTTCTGGTAATGCTTTCTTTGTTCACTTCCAGTTCTTTCTCATTGTATTTTCTGTTTCCAAATCTTATTTCTCTTCTAAATTGATAAATTCTACATCAGTTACTATTTTCATCTTGACAAACTCCAGAGAAATGGCCAGTGATTTCACGAGGTTTGCCTTTCTATCTTTTCGCAACAATTATTGATCAACAGATTGAATGGGTTCATCTTTGAAATTTTTTCATATTCAGAGATTTGCCTTTCTGAAAATTATCTGTGCCATAGGTGATAGCTCTACTATCAATCACCGACAGACACTGTTTATATTATGAAATAGTGTTTGCTTAAAATGTTATAGCAAAATCATATCTATTTGCTTTGCTGTAATCAAACGGAATGAAATGTGATACTCTTCAACCAACAATGTACCCAGATTATTTAATCATTATTCTGCTACACATGTTCCATCTGTATACATTATAGAATCCTGTTTCTATTTTCTTGATCCTTGTAATCACTTTATGATATTTATCCTATTTCTATTCTGTCAGTTTACCCACTGTCCTGCTGAATCTGGATATATCTAGATTTGAAAATAATGTAGATCCAGATCAGTTGGCTTTTGAAGAAGCTAAACGATCTGGATCTACTCTGTTTTTCTTGCAGCATGTGAATCTAATCTATTAAATGGAATCCTGCCACTGAATTGGCTGGATAACAAACCTGACCTCGAGGTTATAAAACTCAAGTTCATTCTCAAACTCAAAATAAAGTGTAATGATTGGCTGCTTGCGGACATGTGTCCACAAGCAGCCAATCATTGAGCTTTATTTTGAGCTTGAGACTGTACTCAAGTTTTATAACCTCGGGGCCAGTATATAGTACATTGGTTTATTCAGCATGACAAGGGTTAATCATTTCTCTCTATCTCTATCTTTCCTGTTCTCTCTAGAATCCTTCTCAAAGTGGTACTCTCTCTTTCTTGGCATCTATTGTTGCTCTGCTGTCCAAGATTAGGCGGTCAAGAGGTTACACAACAGATTCTTCAACCACTGACACTGACACAGCAATAGAGTCTTCTAGTGAAGAACTTCTTTCTGCTTATCAGGATTCTCAGCAGGGTGGTTTTGCAGCTTATGATGAATTAGCAAAGAAGGTTGCAGCTTTGGAAGAACGGTTTAGATCATTGCAAGAATTGCTTGCTGATGACAGTGCCTATTCTAGTGATGTCACTGATTTAGCAAGTTGGCTGGGACAGATGGAAACCAAGATTGCTGGGCATATTGCTGAACCTACTGAAGAGGAGGTAGACAGTGGGAAAGATGAAAGTATTAAGACAGAGAAAACAGAAGAAAAGAAAGAACTGCCACCGAAGAGAGTAGAAACAAAAGAAAAGGTTGTAGAAGAAAGACTGGGTGAGGAACATGATATAAAGGAAGAGATAGATGAAATACTCGGAGGTATCAGCGCTGTCAACTCGCAGATGATGCTCTCAGCACCAGAACTACAGGCCACTAATGATCGCTTGAAGAAGTTGGCACATAATCTCAATGATCAACTACACGGTCTGCGAGACAAAGTATTCCTTCTCGACCATGAGCTGAAACGTATGGCAAAAGGTGTAGAATTTGCACTCATGAGAGCTAAGTTTGCGGGGGCTAATGAAATGGTTAGTGTTTATATTTTATTTTGTTATATTTTCTTTGATTTTATTTATTATAGTTTTCTTTATTTCATTATTGCCACTACTAGGTTCTAATTATATACATTGTATGATGCCTGTTGGCATTAAATTCCATGGGTAGTTATGTTACTGTTATTGTTCTTGTTTTATCTTTAATAAAGTTTTGTCTGATTGTTTTGTGATGTTATGCAGTATTAGTCTAATTTAATTGCATGCTCAAAGAAAATAAACAATTTGTATCTTGAGTTTGCAATGTATCATATGATAATGGTATTTATCATTTTGTCATAAAGCAGGCCTTTAGTTAAGAGTGTGTAACAGGAAAACAATTTTCTTATTTCTCAACCAAAACATATGTTGTGGGTACTTAAAAGAACCGTCTCAATGAGACGGTTCTTTTGATCACCCAAAACATATGCTATAATTATGGGTAAGAAAATATTTACAATGTTATGCAGACAATTAATGTTTATGTAAACCTGTGCATAAAGTCACTCTTAATTTAAGTTTTTGATTCAAACCTTTATCTTCTTACAAACTCTGGCAAGACTGTGTGGATTTGCAGGTTCATCTAGGCTTTGCTGATTGTCTGTGTGGAAAATTCCATTTGCATATGGGCTTTGTCACAAGAAAACGTATCTGTGGGGTTTGAGACAGAGTTAGGTTTAATCTGCCCTTTTCAGCTACACATACTAGAATATGGAAAGTTTGTTTGAAGCAAGTTTAGTCATAAAACTTTCCAGAAAGCGAAGAACAAAGGCGCTGATCAGAGTGTGCGGATGCACAGGCTGATTTGTGCCTTTGTTGTTTGCATGCATGCAACAGTCAGGTTATTTTGAGACAAGGTCCATAATATTATGATCTAGTTCATGTATGTTTTGAGAATATATTTACATAGAACAGTCTGTTGAATACCAGCAATAGGATTAATATACCTGTACTCTTATTCTGAACAATATGTGATAAACTTACGTGATTAGTCTTCTATAATAGATACTTGGGAAGCAACAAAAACAAGCCAAAAAATGGGAAATGATTCTCTTGGTTTAATTAGTAAGTATGAAGCAGAAGCTCATCCATGTAATATGTGCCATCATATCTTGACCATTTTACTTATGTAAAAAATATGCCTTTCGACTTGCTTAAAAATGAACTTTATAGAAAGCATTATGATTTTTTGGGCCAAAATCAAAATTTACCTCTGGACAAAATGACTAACAATCTGACACACTTGGAACCTCAAATCCATACTTGTCATTATCAAGCATGCCAGACTCTTTTCTTAAAATATTTTAAATAAAATGGATATCTAGAAATAGACTGAACCTACAACATTAGAAAACAGCAGTTTCAGTTAAATTGAGTATGTTCATAAGAGTTTATGAAAATTACAACAACCCTCAGACCCCTAGCACTATCTTAAGTGGCATTCCTTTTATTTGTCAAAACCCATGATCAGCGGACAACAAAGGATGTCACTGGCAGTTAAAAGCCAACCACTCTGTTCAGTTTTACAGATGAAAATTAATTTCACTCAATGTTTATTGATATCTCCTAACTCACGTTTGCTACCAGGATAATTACACCGGGTAGGGGGCAATAGAAAACGTTATCAACAATCGACAAACGCAGATCAAAAATTGATAGAAACAGTGTTTTCAATTGCCATTTGTCGCCAGTGGCAATCAAAAATACTGTTTCTACTGATTTTTTATCTACGTTCCTCGATAATATTGGCATTTTCAATTGCTGCCTACCCGGTGTGATAATGTATTATTGGAAATCAGAGTTAGGTAAACGTGTGAGAATACAACAATATTATTTGTAGTGAACATTTATATATTTAGCTAAAGCTATCGATCTAGTTTTAGTATAATGCAATGTTTACTCCTAATATTTGATTAAAATTTAAATCTCAGTCATTAGAAGTTAAAATATTTGTCATGCAGCATTAAGCAAACACTTTTTATATGAAAAACTGAAACCCTGCCCAGACATAAGTACCTTATTTCTGTTCAAAACAAACAATCAGCTTTAATTTTATTGTATCATATGTTATGTGATTTATAAGTTTCTAACTTTTAATGGCCCTCTTTGTTCATTTTATTTATATTTTATCCTAGCTAGGCCATAAAATGTTCATTATGAAGTGAAAAGCTTTAAACTTAATCACATTGTTGAAATATATCATAATTAGAAAAAGACTTGTCATGAATCTAGATAAGGAGGGATGGGGGTTACAGATGGTTAGTGTTCTTATTTCTCTATGAAAGCAAGCATGTGAGATTTTTGTATTTATCACATATGCATAAAAGCATCATTTGAAAAAGCCCATACTGATTAGGGCTAGAGGTCTAAATCTTATCTGATTCTTCATCTATATCCATAATTTGTGTATGCCATCAGCGAAAGGCTCTAGCGAGTCTGCCTATTTGGGCAGCTTAGCCTGAGCCTTTGTTGCCAGACAATGTACCAAAATCTTATGTGCTGGCTTATTTGTTGTGGACATCATTGACCCAAATCATTGGTAGTTTGTAGAAATAAGAAATAAAAATGCTATTTGACAGCTGTGTTTTATCTTGGGGCCAAATGCAAATAAAATAGCCACAGATCGGACTGTTCCTAACAAAGTAGTCTTATCAGAGTATATGTTCGCTTTCTAAGCAAACTATTTATTGTTAGTGAGATCATCAACTCATTTATACCATTTTTAGAATTGAGAACTTAGGGTGTTAATGAATTTGCAAAAAAGTGGGACCAAGTTTAGTCAGGGCGTTCATGCAGTGAGAATCTAAACTGTTTTCTTAATTTGTATGCACCATAAAATGATATAGCCCACCTGAGAATACTAGAGATTTGCTTCAATCTGGAAAATTTGGATGTTGCAATTCTTTTCTGACAGTGAATGATATCAATCTCTGCAGATTATGAGTCAGGCTGATGTAAATATGAATGAGCTGTTATGAAAGTGGCACTGAATTTGATGCTTAAATATTAATGTAGACCATTAGTCATTCTTTAAATGTGTGTACAAAGCTGTCAAAATTGTCTCTTGTTTGGTCTTAAACTGATCACATATGGTATAAAAAAGTACTAAAATCTTAAAGATTGTCTCATATAAGCAAGAGTTGCTCTCTATAAAAGTGCACAAAATGACCTCTCATGTTTACACTATGGTACGTTTTTGCATGCTTAAATGAACACACATTCAAATTAACATATTTGAGAACAAGGCACACAATATTTATGACTGTTTAAACTCTATTGATTTACTTTTTTCTTGTTTGTGCAGTGAGCTTTAAGATTCATTTTACTGAACAGACATTTAATCGTCCAGTATCTGATTTTTTTTATGTGAGATGTGCACATATCCTATCAACAACCATTGCGCTGATGTCTTTCTGTTAGTCAATATACTTCTGAATTCTTTAACCATTGTTTACATTTGGACAATGTTATTTGAATCATTCAGGGCCTTTTCCAGCAATTTTGGGAAAAGGCCCCTGGCCAAAATTGGGAAAAAATGATCGACTTAACATCAAAATTGGGAGAAATTAACGAAATAGAACATTACAAGGGTAGCAAAATATAAAATATATCCTCAAAATCAAGTTATTTTAGATTGTATTATGCCAAGCATACCACTTAAGCACAAGTATTTAAGTATCATTCTGATATGGGTCATTGTTTCTCATAAGTAGAAGGGGTCTTTAAAAAGAAAGTACGAAAAAAAAAATTTCTTTTTTTTTTTTTTTACTTTTCTTAATTGGGAAAATCAGACATGGTATTGGGGAAAAGGTGACTATTTTTGATTGGGAATGGGGCCGAAATTCGGCCCCTAGAGATGGGTAGAAAAGGCCCTGTCATTGCATCTGGACTTGATAGAAAAAGGAAGGTTTTGCAATATTTGTTTTGTTAGTGTGATAGATGAAATCACAATCTTAAACTTATTTTGAAATTCAGATAACACTTTCTTGTTTGTGCATCACTCTGAGGTGTGTGCATCACACATATCACTTCTGTTGTTTTCCCTGCCTCAATATGGAACAGTACTTCCAATCTGTAGACAGGCTTTTCAAACAACATATTTCTAAGCCTACGTTGAATGCAATACAACTGAAATGGATTTTTGCATTGTTCAGAAACCATGAAACATGCCTCATAATACAGCATCAGTTTGCCTTACCCCATAGCTCACAGTTATATTTACTTGTGCATGGAAAGAGATACGAGCTGCAACATTAGATTTCCAACAATGTGGTATGTGCAACCAACAAAGCCTCAGACCAGCCTGCGCATTCGCGCAGTATGATCAGAGCCTTTGCTAGTCGCTTGAATATTCTATGACTGTTAAGCTACTGACTGAACACTATTTCAAGTTTCTACACATAATAGGATGATGCACAGGCTCGTCTGAGTCTAAATTAGTCAAAATGCCACATTGTTGGAAATCATGTCACAGCTCATATTCAATAATATCTGTGGTCTTGTCAACCATTTATTAAGCATTGTTATAAGAACTAACATGTGTTGGTAGTTAAGATAGTATCACTTAAAACTCTCAGCTGTTTAATCATTTCAATGGCTATTTGCATGCTTGAAATTCATGCCACCCTTCTTGTGACTTAGATTAAAACATGCCACAAGATTAAAGAGCCATTTACTTTTTTTTACTGTAACACTACCAAAAATAAAATAATTGTAAAAAAAAATAAAATAAAAAAAATAGCCATTTAAGATTTGTTCAAGAAAACAGGAAGCAGGTCTTTTACTTCAAAGTACATTTGATAGTGTATAAATCACAATCTAGCAAACATTTCACTCAATTTTAAAACATTAGGAGGTAAAAGATTGTTGGAACTCTCAGATAAACAGACACAATTTGTTTTGTTTCATGCTATACAGGATCAAGAGTACCACCCAGATGTGGGCAAAAGGAGCTCAGTTGATGAACAGTTTAAAATGGTAGTCTACTTGTTAGGAAGGATTATTTTGATTTTCTGTATTCTCTTATGTTCTTTCAGAGTTAAGCTTTTTGTGTTTGAATGCTGTATTTGTTATCATTGTATCTTCATTGTTAATTAATGGGTCAGTTAATGAGATAGTGATACTTCGGATCTGCATAAAGTCACTCCTTAACCATGCATGTACAGCTATACAAGAGGTGTTTCATGTTCATTTGAACAAATATGTTCTTAAAAGGGTATCCTTTGGAAGCAAAGACTGCACCAAAGAACTGAAACTAGTGTCGCCCGGTGCAATTTAAGTTCATAATTTACTAATTTGTTTCGTCATGTTTATACTCGCTTGGCTGTGAAGGGAAAAATGAAACTAAAGACTGAGTTCTATTTCCAAACTTATAATTTGTTTTCTTTTCTTCTTCATCATAATGTCCACCTGGCAGTACTAATATTTAAAAACTATTTACAAGTGGCAAACTCTCTTAGTCCTAAATCTACATTTTTCAAACTCAATATTTTGGCGCCTAATTTATATTCTTCTCTCAGTAAAACACAGTCTTTCCTTCTCAATCTCTAAAACCTGTCTGCCCCCAAGAATTCAAAATCCTGCACCCTCTGCATCTTAATTACTTCCCAGCATTCTCTCTTTCCCTCTCTTTCTGTATCAACCAATCAACATCTCTCTTACCACTCCATCTGAATAAACATCCTTAGAGACAGCCTAATATGGAAGACCCCTCACTGCTGATAAGCTCATCCAGGTGCCAATTTCTTCAAGAGTGTCTAGACTCCAGGGCCACTAATTAGGAAGACTCTTAGGGTGTAATTTGATCTGGCCAGTCTGCTGCCACTACCAAGCACTTTACACAGATATTAATTAAGAAATGCTGATTTCTTCATTTTAAACAAAATAAGATTATAAGATAAAAATAAGAGTTAAACTTAAACAGTTATTGATTTAAACCTTTAAACTTATGTCTTGAGTGAATATATTTAAATTTTAATAAATTTAATTGAAATTCTAATTAAAGAATTTTAAACTTTAATTAGCCTGGTGATAGATGCTCCTTCTCCAACCAAATTTGCTCCTGCAAATTCAAGAATAAATTTGATGTATATATATTGATATTTTATATTACCAAACCATTACCAATCAAACTGATTTTCTCTATCACAAGCTGCCTCCATCAGACATGTGACAAATTAAGTTAGATTTGATTTATTTGCTGGAGAAGAATCATCTAACATCTTTAAAACACTATTTTCCTCAATGTAAAAACAAATTTACTGCCAGGTGGAATCAAACATAGTTATATATAATCAAAAACATGAAAAATAAACAGAAACAATATGAATCAGAGCTCCAGATAAGCAACTTTAGAGTGCAGAATTTTCATAACTTATGCACATCTTATAGATTTGTCTCACTGAGACAACTCTTTTGAGTACACATATTAACTTCTTATAAAACACTAGAAAATCAAATATTTCATAACACACTCTAATATCTGGAGACCTGAAAGATGGATAAATTTCAGAGTCACTTCTCTGGATGTTCAGAGTTTGTAAATTTTGATATGGTGGTAACATTTTGGCTCACAGTTCTTTTACCACAATACACTTCTGTTTATGCTGCAGAGTCACATTACTATCAAGTTGTCACAAACACTATATTTTTCACTTATTGTAAGTGTGATCTTCATTTTTGGAGAATCAGGTACCAGAATATGTCTTGCTTTCCATAGTTTTGTGAAGTGAAACAACTAGCTTATGCCGTCAATTGTTGGTTACTCACATACAATATCTATGCTATGCTTATACCCCATAATATCAAATACTGTAGAGAAATGACAGAGGAATTATGCATAAATTATAAAATTTTACCCACACCTTGCACTAAGTACATCCTTTAGTGACCATAATTACCCTTCTTTTCCTTCAACCCCTTAAGTTTCACCTAAAATTTAGTGCTAATAAGACAAGTTCTTATTATTATGCTCGCCACTGCGGCTGCAGCTACCAACCCAAGATTGTATATGTCAAAGTCAAATGTAAATTAAGACTGACTAAAATCAATTGGTTTAACTCTTACTCATTAGCATTGTAGATAATCTCTGTATAAAGTTTTATATCAGGATATCTCCCATGAACTATATCAGTCATATTGCACAGTCTGATCAATAGGTTTTACTTATGCACAGCTATATTACACATAAATCATAATTACAAGGTAGGTCAAGGTCAAGATCACCATACTTAGTATTTCCCACCCCCAGGTTCAGAACATACCTAAACGTACCTATAGGATTTAATTTGAATTTTACATACAAAGGGTTAAACTATCTTTTAACCTAGCTTCGAAATTAACTATTTAATGCGTAGAGTTATGCGTAAAGAAACTTAAGTGGTGTATATGTTTAAATGATTGCCTGTGGATGAGTACTTGTGTGCATGTGTATGTCTGTTATATAAATTCCAGTCTTATCTTTATTAAAGCTAAACATTATTCTGGTATATTCTCAGTCTGTTTACTGAGTAGCTACTGGTTTGTGTTGTGACCTTTTGCGTGCTTTTCCTGAGTAAGTGTATTTGATGTGAAACTCTTTGCGGATATTTGCAGGAAGTTTATGTTCATCCCAAAAGTTTATTAGTATAATCCACCTCAAATTAAATTTTTTTTTTATACCCCGAAGATGTGCTTGATGTATGTTCCCCCCAAATTTAGATTCCTTATTTGTCATGCCTGAACCAGCAATCTCGGGACCAAATGAAATTTCTCATGATCTTAGTAGCCATGTCTATTCTGGTACCAGTTTATCTCAAAATACTGAAAATCACACTTACCAGTCTGTGTGTTTCCCTGTCCCTGAATTTTATTAGTATCCATTTCACAAGAAATCACATAATGTTCCCGAGATTGTCCCATTCTAGGCTCTAGAGCATATCCACACATCACATCAGCTTCTGAGGATCCAGCATTCGGAAGACATCTTTGCATGCTATAAACTCATTTAATTGTTCCACATATATTATTTTGTCCACAAACTGTGTGGCAAAGTGTCTCACACAGATAATCTTCTCCACATAATTGTTAGTTTTGGGTCTTGTCCCACTGAATTTTAGGATCTGAATCCCTAAACTTGAAATGTCCCACGGTCCCATGGTAAATTTAGCTTTTAGCAACACAGTACAGTTATTCCTCTTCTCTTGATCGTTTTAGCAGCATTTAGATGTTGCCGTAAACGGATTCCTTCCACCATTTGTCGCCCGGTGCAATTTAAGTTCATAATTTACTAATTTGTTTCGTCATGTTTATACTCGCTTGGCTGTGAAGGGAAAAATGAAACTAAAGACTGAGTTCTATTTCCAAACTTATAATTTGTTTTCTTTTCTTCTTCATCATAATGTCCACCTGGCAGTACTAATATTTAAAAACTATTTACAAGTGGCAAACTCTCTTAGTCCTAAATCTACATTTTTCAAACTCAATATTTTGGCGCCTAATTTATATTCTTCTCTCAGTAAAACACAGTCTTTCCTTCTCAATCTCTAAAACCTGTCTGCCCCCAAGAATTCAAAATCCTGCACCCTCTGCATCTTAATTACTTCCCAGCATTCTCTCTTTCCCTCTCTTTCTGTATCAACCAATCAACATCTCTCTTACCACTCCATCTGAATAAACATCCTTAGAGACAGCCTAATATGGAAGACCCCTCACTGCTGATAAGCTCATCCAGGTGCCAATTTCTTCAAGAGTGTCTAGACTCCAGGGCCACTAATTAGGAAGACTCTTAGGGTGTAATTTGATCTGGCCAGTCTGCTGCCACTACCAAGCACTTTACACAGATATTAATTAAGAAATGCTGATTTCTTCATTTTAAACAAAATAAGATTATAAGATAAAAATAAGAGTTAAACTTAAACAGTTATTGATTTAAACCTTTAAACTTATGTCTTGAGTGAATATATTTAAATTTTAATAAATTTAATTGAAATTCTAATTAAAGAATTTTAAACTTTAATTAGCCTGGTGATAGATGCTCCTTCTCCAACCAAATTTGCTCCTGCAAATTCAAGAATAAATTTGATGTATATATATTGATATTTTATATTACCAAACCATTACCAATCAAACTGATTTTCTCTATCACAAGCTGCCTCCATCAGACATGTGACAAATTAAGTTAGATTTGATTTATTTGCTGGAGAAGAATCATCTAACATCTTTAAAACACTATTTTCCTCAATGTAAAAACAAATTTACTGCCAGGTGGAATCAAACATAGTTATATATAATCAAAAACATGAAAAATAAACAGAAACAATATGAATCAGAGCTCCAGATAAGCAACTTTAGAGTGCAGAATTTTCATAACTTATGCACATCTTATAGATTTGTCTCACTGAGACAACTCTTTTGAGTACACATATTAACTTCTTATAAAACACTAGAAAATCAAATATTTCATAACACACTCTAATATCTGGAGACCTGAAAGATGGATAAATTTCAGAGTCACTTCTCTGGATGTTCAGAGTTTGTAAATTTTGATATGGTGGTAACATTTTGGCTCACAGTTCTTTTACCACAATACACTTCTGTTTATGCTGCAGAGTCACATTACTATCAAGTTGTCACAAACACTATATTTTTCACTTATTGTAAGTGTGATCTTCATTTTTGGAGAATCAGGTACCAGAATATGTCTTGCTTTCCATAGTTTTGTGAAGTGAAACAACTAGCTTATGCCGTCAATTGTTGGTTACTCACATACAATATCTATGCTATGCTTATACCCCATAATATCAAATACTGTAGAGAAATGACAGAGGAATTATGCATAAATTATAAAATTTTACCCACACCTTGCACTAAGTACATCCTTTAGTTACCATAATTACCCTTCTTTTCCTTCAACCCCTTAAGTTTCACCTAAAATCTAGTGCTAATAAGACAAGTTCTTATTATTATGCTCGCCACTGCGGCTGCAGCTACCAACCCAAGATTGTATATGTCAAAGTCAAATGTAAATTAAGACTGACTAAAATCAATTGGTTTAACTCTTACTCATTAGCATTGTAGATAATCTCTGTATAAAGTTTTATATCAGGATATCTCCCATGAACTATATCAGTCATATTGCACAGTCTGATCAATAGGTTTTACTTATGCACAGCTATATTACACATAAATCATAATTACAAGGTAGGTCAAGGTCAAGATCACCATACTTAGTATTTCCCACCCCCAGGTTCAGAACATACCTAAACGTACCTATAGGATTTAATTTGAATTTTACATACTAAGGGTTAAACTATCTTTTAACCTAGCTTCGAAATTAACTATTTAATGCGTAGAGTAAGGCGTAAAGAAACTTAAGTGGTGTATATGTTTAAATGATTGCCTGTGGATGAGTACTTGTGTGCATGTGTATGTCTGTTATATAAATTCCAGTCTTATCTTTATTAAAGCTAAACATTATTCTGGTATATTCTCAGTCTGTTTACTGAGTAGCTACTGGTTTGTGTTGTGACCTTTTGCGTGCTTTTCCTGAGTAAGTGTATTTGATGTGAAACTCTTTGCGGATATTTGCAGGAAGTTTATGTTCATCCCAAAAGTTTATTAGTATAATCCACCTCAAATTAAATTTTTTTTTTATACCCCGATGATGTGCTTGATGTATGTTCCCCCCAAATTTAGATTCCTTATTTGTCATGCCTGAACCAGCAATCTCGGGACCAAATGAAATTTCTCATGATCTTAGTAGCCATGTCTATTCTGGTACCAGTTTATCTCAAAATACTGAAAATCACACTTACCAGTCTGTGTGTTTCCCTGTCCCTGAATTTTATTAGTATCCATTTCACAAGAAATCACATAATGTTCCCGAGATTGTCCCATTCTAGGCTCTAGAGCATATCCACACATCACATCAGCTTCTGAGGATCCAGCATTCGGAAGACATCTTTGCATGCTATAAACTCATTTAATTGTTCCACATATATTATTTTGTCCACAAACTGTGTGGCAAAGTGTCTCACACAGATAATCTTCTCCACATAATTGTTAGTTTTGGGTCTTGTCCCACTGAATTTTAGGATCTGAATCCCTAAACTTGAAATGTCCCACGGTCCCATGGTAAATTTAGCTTTTAGCAACACAGTACAGTTATTCCTCTTCTCTTGATCGTTTTAGCGGCATTTAGATGTTGCCATAAACTGATTCCTTCCACCATTTGTCGCCCGGTGCAATTTAAGTTCATAATTTACTAATTTGTTTCGTCATGTTTATACTCGCTTGGCTGTGAAGGGAAAAATGAAACTAAAGACTGAGTTCTATTTCCAAACTTATAATTTGTTTTCTTTTCTTCTTCATCATAATGTCCACCTGGCAGTACTAATATTTAAAAACTATTTACAAGTGGCAAACTCTCTTAGTCCTAAATCTACATTTTTCAAACTCAATATTTTGGCGCCTAATTTATATTCTTCTCTCAGTAAAACACAGTCTTTCCTTCTCAATCTCTAAAACCTGTCTGCCCCCAAGAATTCAAAATCCTGCACCCTCTGCATCTTAATTACTTCCCAGCATTCTCTCTTTCCCTCTCTTTCTGTATCAACCAATCAACATCTCTCTTACCACTCCATCTGAATAAACATCCTTAGAGACAGCCTAATATGGAAGACCCCTCACTGCTGATAAGCTCATCCAGGTGCCAATTTCTTCAAGAGTGTCTAGACTCCAGGGCCACTAATTAGGAAGACTCTTAGGGTGTAATTTGATCTGGCCAGTCTGCTGCCACTACCAAGCACTTTACACAGATATTAATTAAGAAATGCTGATTTCTTCATTTTAAACAAAATAAGATTATAAGATAAAAATAAGAGTTAAACTTAAACAGTTATTGATTTAAACCTTTAAACTTATGTCTTGAGTGAATATATTTAAATTTTAATAAATTTAATTGAAATTCTAATTAAAGAATTTTAAACTTTAATTAGCCTGGTGATAGACTAATTAAAGTTTAATTAGCCTGGTGATACTAGAGTGTGCACATTTCCTGGGCCAGACTAGCTAGTTTCTGCCATTTAGACGTCATCAGTGACCCTCTAATAGTTTCAAAGTTCCACAATGAAACCCATGATCCCAAAGGACAAGAAAATAAAATCTACACTATAGTGAAGGGCAGGGAGACGTTCTACTGTCGCCACACAGTCCCAGTCACCAGCTATAGTGAAGTCAGATATGTTCTTAAAAGGGTATCCTTTGGAAGCAAAGACTGCACCAAAGAACTGAAACTAGAGTGCACATCTCCTAGGCCAGACTAGCTAGTTTCTGCCATTTAGGTATCATCAGTGACCCTCTAATAGTTTCAAATTTGAAATTGTTGTATCTCATTTATTTCTTATTATATTGGGTACTAATAAATTTATGTTGGTTAATCTGATCTCCAGGAATGCACAGCTACCAAGAAAATATCTCTTAACTTTATTAGCTGGATTAAAACAGTCTCTGAAGAGGAGTAGTCAAAATTTAAGCGTTTAAAATTGCTGTCTGAAACAAAATGTTTAAAATTGTTCTCCAATGATTTCTCTTAAAGGGATGAAGTTTTTTTTCTTGAAACTTATTATAAATTGTACATAAATGATTAAAGTGTGTTCTGCTAAGAAAGAAAGCATTTCGGTTGGATATTTACTTTTTTGAATCAACATAAACATCAAATTTTACAATTTCCAAAGCAACACTAAATTGTAAGCAAAATACATGAATACAATATTTAGTGATATATTCTTGAACTATTTATGAACTTGTGTCAGCTGTGAGTTTTGAGAATTTGTTTTCACAGTTCTTCCAGGAATTATTTTATATGGTAGAACTTATCAAGCCCAGTTGTCAAGCAAAAGCAGGCGCACAGAAGCTGTTTTTCATTTGAATAATAGACTGAATGCTCCTCTAAACTTAAAAGAAATTTGAACATGTTTATATGCATTTTCATTAGAAATTCACCCGTTTTAGCTCTTAAAATCAGTTAAAGGGGGTGGGCATGTATTTTGGGACCCTGTGTTATGGTTATGCTTTAAGTTGCCTCTTTGTCTATTTGGTCATACATGGGACACGCCCGTTATTTAAGAAGAAAGCAAAAGTTTTTTTGTTTTTTTTTTGCATGCAACCTCGAAAAATGAAATTCTCATTTGTTCAAATAAACATGGAACAGGTCTCGTATAGTGGGGCTAGAAATCTTGGCATGAGTCTTAATCTACTCCCATACTCTGTGTATGTGCCCAGCAATGGCTCTGGCACAACTGCAAGATTGTGCAGGCTTATCTGAGCAATGGCTGCTTGCAAATATGGTAAATTCTCATGTGCTGGCTCTAAATGTAGTATGTTTACATTTCACCATTGCTCGTTTTATTTTACTAGTTTACTTATTTAAAGGAAGCTTTTTTAAAGAATCTTTTATGAATGTACTGAACAAAAGTTTAACAGAGCTTGTTTGACTGCGAAATCAGATCACAGTAGTTGGGCTTGAACTCATTGCTTAATGTTTATTCTTAGTAAATGATTTTAAAAAACTATATAGCATCATTCCAAAGAAAGTACTTTCTTTTATTA
This sequence comes from Loripinus fragilis, assembly GCA_964019695.1. Lineage (NCBI taxonomy): Eukaryota > Metazoa > Mollusca > Bivalvia > Lucinida > Lucinidae > Loripinus > Loripinus fragilis. The sequence goes on from OZ026516.1 coordinate 7,643,074, forward strand.
CTACAGTATCCAACATAAATCATAACTGTTAAGAGAAAATACTGTTTTTGCAAATTATGAAAATCAACATGGTAAAATATTTTTGCAAATTATGTACATTTTATTCTTAGAATAGATTTTTTTTAAATGAGTTGTAAATTTGATGAAACCAAATCCATGATTGATGACTGTGCTATTTGACAAATTAATTTTGTGAATGCCCTTTATGGCATTTTAATTACTATTTTTGGCATTTCTAACATATTCTGTTTAGAATTTTTCATAATTTCCCTGTTTTTTAAACCCTGGACTATGTTACTAACCTACCACTCAACCTTTTTAAAACAAAAAAGGCTGACTTAGCCCAGATACAGATACTAGGATTCTGATTGTAGTATATGTTTGCTTCCTTTATGCATTTTCAGGTTCTTATTTTCAGTTTTTGTAATTTTCAGGTGTTGTCTGTTTATTATTGTTACACCCTATATGGTTTGTGAATACCAATCTTTAGACTTTATATATTATCAACTGAATATGAAAAGGGTCATATGGAAGCATTAAAACATTTTGGTCATAAAAATAAATTGTAGGTTTTAATTGTTCATTAACTCAAAATTGTTTCAAAAGTACATCCATGATAATACAGAACATTATCACTGTAAGAATCATTTATGTATTAGAAATATGTCTCTAACTTACCGTAATTCTACATCAACTGAGGAGACAGGATTCAATGTTTTTGAGAAATTTTAATGACAAATTAAAAAAACTATTAAGTTTAATTTTAATTATAAAGGGAATATTTTAAATTCAATGTAAGGAAGCTTTAGGAAGAATAATTTAATCAGAAACTTTTTGTCCGAAGACTAAATGATGTTCAACTTGTTTTTGTAGGATAGTGATGCATTGAGTCGTGCCCAGCAGGCCATTCTACAGCTACAGGCTGAGGTGGAGAAACTCCATAAAACAACATCGAATATAATTGACGAGAATAACAGCAGAACTAAACAGATACAGGTAATGGTTGTGATTTGTTAAATTGTATTTACCTGAAATATTCAGACATTTGATTTCCTCTTTTATCCTTAAATTAGAACAAGTCCATTATACTTCTTGACCAGGTGGCAGAATTGCAAATAGTTTAAGAGTACTTCATTGTCTCTGATGTTTACAAGAGGGCCCACTGAAGCAATAAGTAAGGATGGATGGCATATGCTATAGCTGTCATGATTGTATACTATGCTTCACACCAATTTACAGTTTAGCACTAACTCACTGAAAGTAAAAAGGAAAGACTTGTACTTTTGTTCAAAATAAAGTATTTCCTATCAACATTGATTTTACATTGTTTACTGCTATTTTCTAATTCTGATGCCAATGCTATGAAGGGGAATGCGTGGCATTAAATATGCTTTTAAACTGTTCTACTTTTAATGCCCTCTCATTCGATATGTTAAATGAAAATAAAAGAAAAGAAGAAGGCAAAGATCAGGAATCGATACAATCAAGTCCCACACCTGATCCAAGATACCATATGGGAAAGTGATAAAAAACACAAGGAAACATTACACACAAGTGAGCCAAGAGGTCAGCCCTATCCCAGCGTGAAACATAAATAACAAAAAGGATCCACAAAAGAAGCACCACCTTGAAATGGTCAGTAAAATATTCACTGGAGGGCTTAAACATGTTTAATGGTACCCCCCCCCCCCCCCTTAATTCTGATGTGGATGTTTGGGTTGCATGAAAGATCCCTAACTTAATGATGCATCATCTCTAAGTACAGACAAATCAAGATGTAAAATGGAGACAAAACAAAGAAAAGGACCCAACAGTGCATGCAGCTGAATACCGGAGCAAAAGAAATCCAACAGTTAAACCCCAGTGGGCCTGACCAAACACACAACATCAGAGTAAGAATGCAGTGTTTGTTGTAATTAATGTAAAACTGCTCTAGATATTTAATATTTTCACTGGATTAATCTTTTGACTCCACCCAAAGACCCCATTGTGAGGGGCCAACAAATGACTGTGCTCTGCGCTCTGGTACACTAACAGGGCAGCTTTGTACAAAATTTGGTTGAAATTTGTACTGCAGTTTAAGAGTAGATGGAGGGACAGAGGCAATTTTAATATCCCATTGGCTTTTATTAAAACATTAAAACTGTTGACCACCTAAATACTTTTTGATTGAAATGAAATAGTTCAGGATTAACTTAGTTTTATAATATGAGCCAGTGCATGAGATTTCCAACAATGTGGTATGTGCGACCAGCAAAGCGCATGTGCGCAGTCTGATCAGAGCCCTTTCTTGTCGCTTGGATATTCTGACTGTTAAGCTACTGACTGAACACCATTTGGAGTTTCTAAGCTTAAAAGGAGGCTGCAGAGGCTCAACCGTGTCTACACATGTCAAAATGCCACATTGTTGGAAATCTCATGCCACGGCTCATATCCTTGTTTCTGTTGTCTTTTAGGATCTGCTGGCATACTGTGATAGACTTCAAGAACAGAAGGCAGACAAAGACTATGTTCAAATGGAAGTGGATGTGGTAAGTTAGTTTCAGCCCATATCCAGCATAAGGTACAAGTTGGCATGTGCATATTGCACAGATTCGAATCAGTTTGGGTTTCCACATTGTCTCATCAGAGTCTTAGTTTTCCACCTGAAGAAGCATTGGACTCTTGGCTACTCATAGAGCACCCATCAAAGACACCGATCAGACTGCCTCTCTGATCAGACTGCCTGGCTGATCTGAATCTTTGATGAGCCAACATGCCAACTTTCTTTCACTGTAAATGTTTTGTGGCTCTTCCTCTGGTTGCCTAGGGTTGGTCTGCAGTGTATGATTGTGGTATTTCCTGATAATACTCACTTACTTTTTGTCCTTTTTTTTGCTGGACACTGGCTCAATTTTCACAGGGATGCTAACCATGCCTATTTTTGCGGAATCATACTGATTTTCAAAAATAGTGAGTATGATCAGCAAATACCATGAATCATTCAAGAAGGTTTGTTGTCAGTTACAAGCGAAAGTATGTGCAGGAAGTACTGGTTAACTGCTTGTTCAAGCTTGCCCAGGAAAAAAGTGTGGATAGGTGAACTGACCGTCCGACCATAGCTGTTGACTTGGGAGGTAAAGCAACAAAACAAAACAATCACAAACTGCAGACAAACCCGTGACACTGCGAGGAAGAGCCACACAACAATCACAAGACAACATGAAGTTTCTCCCATAACAAAACAAAAACAAATCTGCAACAAGAGGAGCACAATTACAAAGCAAAGCTACCAGCTCTCTCTTCTGCTTCAAGATGATTGAAAACTAGTGATTTGGACACAAAGTAATGCAAAACAAAACATAGAACAATTACAGAATCGCACGATTGGAGCAACAATCAACAATGAATCAACAACAACTGAACCACGGCCTTAGAAGGGACAGTAGCCTAAGCCACTTGGGGGGCTTAAATGCATTTAACTTGTACCAGATCTTTGCCCTAGATTCTGTTGTTGTAAAGCACAAAACATGTTAAGCTCGCATGGAGGCTTCCTTACTATTGCATTGTATCAAAAGAGAAATTAGCACACTATGATGAAACAAAGAACAGGGCTCACGACTCACAGATAGTTAGAGCTAAAGAAAACTTCAAGTTGAGCCACAGTGGGCCAGCCACAGACAAACATCAGACACCAACCCTCCAATTAAGCTTCAAGTCAGAGCCATCATTGAGTCTGAGGCCTGACCCACCATCATGCAATTAAAGAGGAAACCATAGCTATAAATCAAGATTAAGTTTAACTCAGAAAGTTCTGAAACAAGGCTATCGGTATCATAAACTTCGCAAAACCTTTTCTAAATTTTATAGACGATGTTATGATTTGATATCAAAATTCCAAGTTGAACTTTAATCTCTCTTGCGCCAAGGACTTTAGGAACCTGAATTCTATGGAGACTTGGTGTATAAATTGAAGAAGATTGTTGGCTCTAATAATTTTTCAGCTCAGTTCATTAAAATAATTTCCCATTATAAAAAGACTGTCTATAACATTATTGTATTGCAACTGACTGCATGCTTGGTGGTCAACCCAATCATGGTTGGCAACTTTGCTTTCCTTTTTAATTGCACGCCGGTGGGTGGAAAATCAGACTCTATGACGGTTCCGACTTAAAGACTTATCTATTGATGAGATGGTAGGGGCCTGATGCTTTGGCTGTTTGTCGGGCCAACAGCGGTTTACCTATTTCTTTAGTTATTTATAGGTTGTTTCATTTCCCGTTCATACTCACTTGATTTCTGTTTGTTTTCAATTTCAGAAAGCTGACAAGCGTGCTCTAGAGAACAAGGTGAATCACAAGTTGTTTGATCAGACAACAGATGAAATTAACAAGATGATTAAAGAAATCTTAGACAAGCTAGCTGGACATGTAAGTCAGTTACCACTAGAACGTCATCATCAGCAACAATTCAGTGCTGGTCGTGTCTTCAAAAATTGTTAGATCCATATCAAAAATAGACTAAGCATATCTACCTATTTGTATAGCTGTTTTAACCCATTGTCAAATGAACAAAAATCCATGTTCAAATCTGGAGATTCACATGCTGTTTGATCATGGGTTTATACTTGAAAATACTTAAAATGAGCCCCTAGTTATTTTCATGACATTATATGTGGAAAGGGTTGCAGACCAGACTGATCATTTTGCTGATGCTTTTGTTCACAAAAACATTGTGTACAGCTATGACGAAGTTGTGACATTGGGAAGTTTCTAGCTGACGCCATTTTGTTTAGAGAAATCCAGTGTAAGAAAAGGGATATTTTAATGGTTCAGCATTGTTTTCAGTGTTAATTTGGTGAGAATAAGATAAACTATGCAAGAATACTGATCACACATGTTTGTTCCATTGCATTAACACTTGCTGGATCCCCTATTGCCTCGTGTGTTCAAACAGCTTCCTCGAGAATTGGCAAATGTTAATGCATGAAAAAACATGTGTGATTCCTATATTATACAAGCCTGCATGATGTTTTAGTCAGTTAGTTACTCATGTGAAATTACTCAAAATGATCAAGAATGTGCATCACAAGCTCGCTGGACATTAATGTCAATAAGTTGTTATTGTGAAACCAGGAAATTAAGGAAAAATAATACAAGTTAGTTTTTTAAAAATCAGCTTTTGTTGCAGATTTTAAGCTAATTGAATTAAGCCCATTCACTGGTTAGCAGCCCGTTTCTAACAGTAAATGTAGACATTTGTCAAATCAAGAAGTGTAATAGAGAACAGTTGTCATTCAGGAATAGAAACATAACTTATAAGTTATATATATAGTTTATATAAAGGCTAAGAAATAAAAGTTGTTCTATTATAAGTGACATAGAAATACACATTGAATCTTTTGTTGATGATGATGAGCTTGCTGTCAATAGCTACTTCCAAATTTATAAGAGCACTGGGTGCTCCAGATGAAATATCAAGAAAGGCTGCATCTCATCAGGCCTACATTGTTTGCTAGGATCAAAACAATTTTCACGAACTGAACTAAGATAGAAATTTTGATTTTTAACTTCAAATTTTGACCCCTTAAATTTGCACTGGCTTGAAAAGTACTTGAATATACATGACTGTCTTGAAAGTCGTTGAAAATAAAATTTGCCTTGAAAAGTACTTGAAAAAACTCAAAGGCCTTGAAAAGTCCATGAATTTTACCGTTTGCAAAACACTGTTTTCAGAGGCCTAAATCAGTATAAAATTGTGGTGCTTTTATTTGGTGCAGCATATGCTGCACCAAATAAAGGCACCATAATGTTATACTGATTTACTAAAACTAATATTTTAAGTAATGGACGTTAGCCTTTCAGAAGTAGAATTTTAACATGTAAATCAGTATTTTTCATATGTTTTCAATCCTTGAAATCAGTAGGAATGTCTTTTAAAAGTCCTTGAAAGGTCCTTGAATTTTACTTAAAATTGCCTGTATGAACCCTGTAAGACTTATCAAGGACCATTTAAACCATTTTGTGTCAAATTAGCTGAATTATTACAGTTTAGAAAAAGTAAATCATAATGCAACTACATGTACAGGACGGTTAATATGAAAAGTAGTAAGTGAGTATGATCAGGAAATAGTCACAATCACAAACTGCAGACAAACCTGTGGCACCGCGAGGAAGAGCCCCTCAACCATCACGAGACACCAGGAAGACAAACTAAGCAAAGCAGCCAGCTCTCTTTTCCCCATCAAGATGATTGCAAAACTAGAATGTACACAAAGTAACGCACAACAAAACATAGAACAATTACAGAATCCCACAATGGGAGAAACAATCCACAATGAATCAACAACAACAGAACCACAACCTTAGAACGGACAGCAGCCTAACCTAAGCGACTGGGAGGCTTAAATGGATTTTACTGGTACCAAATCTTCGCCCTAGATTCTGCTGTTGTTGAAGCACAAAAAATGTTAAGCTCGCATGGGCGCTTGCTAACTATTGCAATGTATCATCATAGAGAAACAATCTAATCAAATTAACACACTATGATGAAACAAGGAAAAAGGCTCATGACTCACAGATAGTCAAAGCTAAAGAAAACCTCAAGTTGAGCCGTGGTGGGCCCAACTACAGACAAGCACCAATCCACCCACTAACGCTTTACGTCAGAGCTGTCATTGAGTCTGAGGCCTGGCCAACAGTCATGCAATTAAAGAGGAATCCATAGCTATAAACCATGATTGAGTTTACAACCAGGCATGCAGACTGTCACCTGATATTTAAGTTATACATTTTTTATAATTTTTGATTATCTTTTTTAATTGATCACTAATATTAGGTTTTCCACCAATTCTTTTGAATTTATAAACTAAACCACCATAAAATATAGGTTCTGATATGCCCTGTTGCAGAAGAGTTTTTAAACCAATGTTGTATTTAACAATTAACTCTGAGTGTCTGTGTTAGAATTTAGAAAATGCTTTTTGAATTTTATGATATCAATTACCTTGTTTTAATAACTTAGCAGTCAAAAATAGGTTTCTGTTGTTGAAGTGATCAACATAAGAAGGCACTCTAGCAAAAAAAATAAGCTGCGAAATATATACACCGTAGAAAGGGGAGCGAGGAACATCTCCATCAAGAAATGGGAAATTTACTATTTCAAAATTAAAATCATCCTGTTTATCATAAATCTTGAATGAAACTATTCCATTCGTTATGGCAAAATCCAAGTAAAAAAATGGGGCTTCAGTTTCAGAAGAATTTGTCTTACTTAACTGAAGTTCAGTGGGATATATCTGACCTACCATTTTTTTAAAATAAGGATTATCAATTTTAAGTAGGTCATCTAAATATCTGGAGGTGGAGTTAAAAGCTTCAATAATATCAATTTGATATTGTCTGACAGACAACATTAAGTCTCTCTCATAACAAAACAAAAACAAATCTGCAACAAGAGGAACACAATTAGTACCCATTGGAGTACCTGAAATTTGTCTATATAATTTTGAGCCAAATCTTATAAATGTATTGTCCAAAAGATAATGGAGAGCATCACACATTTTCTGACATGACTGCAACTTATATCGTTTAGGTTGTTCAGAAGTAAAAAAACAGCACGGTTCTCATTGAATATTGTCTATGTGAATTGTAGGAAGAAGATTGGAAGACAGCGTATGGTAAACTAACAGAAGATATAGATGGTAAACTGGACCGACTGGAGCTAGATCCACTGAAAGAGTGGTTAGAGAACCGACTTAAAGCACTCAATGAGAAGTTGAAGAAATACCAGAACCAAATGGACTGGTCAGAAGATGATGCTGCTGGTATCAGAAAGTGGGTAGCTTGTATAATTATTATATAATAATTAAAATTGAGCCAGTGCATGAGATTTCCAACAATGTGGCATTTTGACAAGTGTAGACTCGGACGAGTCTCTGCAGCCTCCTTTTAAGCTTAGAAACTCCAAATGGTGTTTAGTCCGTAGCTTAACAATCATAGAATACTAAAGCGACTAACAAAGGCTCTGATCAGGCTGCGAGTATGTGCAGGCTGATCTGAGGCTTTGCTGGTTGCACATACCACATTGTTGGAAATCTCATGCACTGGCGCTAATAATTGTTGGTTTTATAGAGATTGCATTGATGTATAGTAACTTAAGTTCCCCTCAAAAGAACTGCAAAGTTCATGAAGAATCGATTAGTTCACAATGTGGGGTTATCTTGCTTTCAATGATAGCATTGAGCTGTTTTCTTTGATTTATGACAGCAGTTTGAAAGGTCAAAATATTTTAAGCAATTTAAACAGTAACAGTCAACTAAAAAGCAAGTGACTATGACCAGAAAATGCCACAATCACAGACCAAAGACTGTCCTAGGGCACCGCAAGGAAAAACCTGAGCATCTTGAAGTAAGAACTCGGAAATTTAAAGTTGAGGTCCGATGAAGATCCATGTGATTTATTTCTGTACATTTTAATGTGAAGCTTGTATTGCATCAGAGCCCTTGTACTTCTGTTTCAGATATGCCCCTTTTTTAAACAGCCTATATTCAGATCCATGTGATTTTTGTAAACACCCTGTAAATGGAAGCATGCAACTGCAAGGTTCGCACAGGCTTGAAAAGTACTTGAATATACAGGACTATCTTGAAAAGTCCTTGAAAATTAAATATGCCTTGAAAAGTACTTGAAAAAACACTCAAAGGCCTTGAAAGTCCTTGAATTTTACCATTTACAGAGGATTTAACACTGTCTTTGGATACCCTAATCAGTATTAATTTGTGTGCCTTTATTTGGTGCAGCATATGCTACACCAAATAAAGGCACCACAATTTTATACTAATTTTCTAAAACTAATATCTTTAGATAGGCAGTCTTGCCATTTCCTAAGTAGAATTTTCAGTCCTTAAAAACAGTAGGAAAGTCTTTTAGAAGTCCTTGAAAAGTCCTTGAATTTTACACAAACTTGCCTGTATGAACCTTGAACTGACCTGGTGTGCTAATAGCAATGGATATGGCATGTTGATTTAGTAGCAGGATAGGGATTAAACCTTTTCATTCTGATGGTTTTTCCTGTGCATAGGATAAGTACGGAATGTCCATTTAAAGGTTCCCAGGTAGAAATTTCTAAATTAAGATGCATTTCTATCATGAAAAAGTGAGTATGACCAGGAAATACCACAATCACAGACTACAGACCATCACACGGCACAGCAAGGAAGAGACACAGAGCACTAATAGCCACACAATCAAAGCAAAACAACCAACTCTCTCTTACTCAGCCAGATGACTGAAAAAAAAAGGACACAAAGTACTGCATTAACAAACACATAAAAAAAAAAACACAAACACTGGGAACCACAACAAACAATGAACATGTTGCTTTTTGCAATATTTCATCTGGGTCTTCACAGACTGCCAAAATTCATTTTTGCAGGTATCCCAAATGAAAATAGCTTATGCATTATTTAACTCTTTGTATGCTGGCTAATTCTGCATGCTTTTCTAGTTGTTTGCTGATTTTTTAAAAACAAAATTAATTAAATTTATAAAAAAAAAATCTGTCAGGAACATTTTCAGTGCGTCAGTTTTGGTCCAAATCATACCTGTTTGAATTGCTGACAGATTACATGGTTGCCACTAGCAGACAAGAGTTAAGCCTCATGGATTTACCTGCTCACATTTTCAATTCAATTATTGCACATTGGTCAAGGTTTTCAGGATTATTTCTGAATTTTGGATTTTGAGGCTGACTTTCCATAGAAAGTCAGCCTCAAAATGCTGAATTAGGGAGATTAAAATAGGTTTTTCTATTTATATACAGTCTGTTTAAAGACAGCAGACCATTAAAATTGAAATTGTGAATATTTAGTGGGCATACTGCAAGTTTGAAGATTGGAGTTTCAAAAGTTCAGGATTTTGGAAATTTTGAACTTTCACAGATGTTATTGCCAGACTTATTTCCATTCTCAAAAACAGACAGAAATCAGGAGAGTAGGGAGAAATCAGAAACAGATAGAGTTGGTATACTTGCATATTTTCACAGACACATCATACTGCATTAACCTTTGAAGCGCCAAGAAAAATGCATCTGATAATGTCGTCTGCTGAAGACGTCTGCTGCAAATAATTGCCTAACATTACTGACGAAAAAAGTATAGAAGCAAACAGTGTGGACCCAGAACAGACTGCTCCTATAGGAGCAGTCTGATCTGGGTCCTCACTGGTTGCCATAGAGGCTCCTTAAACATTTCAGCAGATGAGAAAAGCAGACGACTTTTGTTGGGATTGGCACATTAAGGGTTAAATGTTTCTTTTTTTTATTTATTTCAGGCAACTGATCCAAAGGTTCCACTGTATTTCCTGTGATAGACCAGTTGATATGTTACCAACAGGGTAGGTGTTTCATGAGTGTTTCAGGTTCATAGGGGTAGATAAAAGAGAGTTCAGTCATTGATGGTAAATGCTAAAATCATACAACAAGGGTTAATCAGAAAAGTCTTGTAATTTTCTTTTGATTGATAGGTTCAGAACTTATTTATGAGTAATTGAAACATTAAAATGAAAAAAAAAATGATGGAACTTCTACAAAACTGGCATTACTTTGTGGTGTGGTGTGGATACTTCATGCCAGATGTGATTCACAAGTAACATTCTTTTCATAAAAAAACAGTTAACTGTATATGATACTGCTAAGCAGTACAAACTATTCATATTATAATAAATTCAAATTATGAAAGAGTAAGCGAGTATGATTAAGAAATGCCACAATCACAGACCGACCCTAGGCATTATAATTGAGTCGTGACATGAGATTTCCAAAAATGTGGTTTGTGCGACCAGCAATGCCTCAGACCAGCCTGAGCATATGCGCAGTCTGATCAGAGCCTTTGCTGGTCCCTTGAATATTCTATGAGTGTAAAGCTACTGACTGAACATCATTTGGAGTTTCTAAGCTTAAAAGGAGGCTGCACAGGCTCGTCTGAGTCTACACTTGTCAAAATGCAACATTGTTGGAAATCACATGTCATGGCTCATATTTATATGACATTGCATAATGTGTCTTTCTTTTGAAACTGCTGCAGCTGGAGTAAAGAAGTAAAGAAAATGAATATTACAGCAAATCTCACTATTTATTTACCAAGATGTTCCTTACAATCCAATTAAGAACATTTATACTCACAATTTGTGTTTTTGTCCACTAATAAGAAAGTTACAGACGTTTGAAAATCTGAAGTGGGCTCAGGGAAGCCATCGGAGAGAGAGCAGAGGGATCCCATTTCAATATTGAAATAAATATAACTCTTTTTTTCAAATATGCATTATATTCAATCACTATTTTCCTGTGTATGATAAACATCTTTATACTATTTGTGCCTTTAAGACACTTGGTAAAAAAAGTCTTGATTGCTGTATTTGTAATGTAGCAGTCTGATCATGCAGTGTTTACGCTATTTGTTACCTTTTGAGTACATCATAAGTTAGTTGAATGGGTCTGTTTGAATATGAAGACAAATACAATGAGGAGTTAAGGTATTCAACTATTTAGAGTAAATTCAGTATGTTTGTTCTAGTTTGTAGAACCCAAAAGTACGATGAGTTTATACATTTTCACAGGTATTTGGATGTCATGTCTATGTAAGATTGATCTCTAATACTGGGAAATGGGAATATTTTTGTTATAAATTTTATTTTAGGTGTTGTGAAAGGAGTCTTATGTCATGTTTAGTTTACATTATAGTTTTTCTCTAAAACCTAATTTTTTGAAATGTTGGTCAAATATAAGCCTCTCAAAGGCATCATGTGATTATTTATTTTGTCTCTATAGATACATTAAAGATGATGTTTTCATGTATAGTACAAAAGGAAATGGCAACCGATATAGGATTGTCTGCCTTGCTATGAAAATTGCTGCAAATCTAGACTGGCTCCACTCCTTAAAACAATTTTTCATCAATGTGTCATATCATATACTTGTAGCCAGTCTAACTCTGATGGCTCTGTTTTAAAACAGAGCCATCAGAGTTAGACTGGCTACAAGTATATGATAATGACACATTGATGAAAAATTGTTTTAAGGACTGGGGCCAGTCTACTGCAAATTTAGCAGAACAAGAACATCCTGATCAAGCTCTTGTGAGCGAAACTGGTTGATCATTACACCTACATTCCTAACCCAACCCAGTGGTCGTTTATTTTTTATCTTCTCCCTTATATAGAACAAGAATTGGTAATTACTGATACAGTTTGTTTGTCCGTGTTGTTAATGTTCACTTAGAACATGGCACCTTGCTTAATGTATCAAATGCTCTCATGTATTTGCCAAAGTGTTTAACTTAAAATATTACTGTCCACAACAGGACCATTTCATCTATGGAAGGGTAATTAGCCATTTGTCTTCTAAATGTGCTTAATTTAGTTTTTCTTTTTTTTCTTTGTGGGTATGATTCTAATTTCAATGTGCTGTATATATACTAATATTCCATTAACACTGTTTATAGAAAGTAAGTATTCGATAAAAGTTAGATCAGTAACAGCAAAAAATAAAAGGAAAATGGATCACCATTTACATACAAATAGAAAGTGCAACAACCACCCCTGCACCCCCTTTAGCAATATTCTGCTTTCTGCCTGAATCATAACCAGTGAATAATAACCTAAGGGCTGCACACCCCCAAAATAAAACTGATCAGAATTTGATATTAGAGTAGATCTGGCAGTCATAAAAAATGGACCAAATAGCTCTGTGAGCTGTAATACAGAGATTTGGCCCTTGTTGGCATTCCTAATGAATGGATATGAGAAGGACCTTATATTTGCATAGCTTTGAGATTGAGGTCATCTTTAAACTGAAGTCCTCAAGTAAAATATGAAAGTTAGATTTTGTCTTTAAATTCATTTTGGATGATATTTTTGTCAGTTTATAGATATTTTTAATTCAAGTCTATAATATCATTTTTATGGTGACTGATTTATAAGTTTTGTTAGCGGATAATAAAGGGAGACAACTGCAATAATATGAATGATTTCCCTGGTTTCAGGACAAACGCTCAGTAAGTTGTTTAGTTTGGTTGAAAATGCCATGAGAAATACTGTCTTGTATGCCTCTGTTTAATAGTAATTGTCTAGCAAGATTCTCTTCTTGTAGTTCAGATTTAAAAAAACAAAACCTTTTTAACCCTTAATGCGCAACAAAAGTTGTCTGCTTTTCTCGTCTGCAGAAATGTTTAAGAAGCCTCTTTGGCAAACAGTGTGGACCCAGATCAGACTGCTCCTATAGGAGCAGTCTGTTCTGGGTCCACACTGTTTGCTTTTATACTTAGTTCATCAGTAATGTTAGGCAATTATTTGCAGCAGACGACTTCAGCAGACAACATTTTCAGATGCATTTTTTTCTTGGCGCTTTAAGGGTTAAACTGGGTACTTGTAAATGAGCACACATCAGAGAAAGAATCACCTCATGACAAAAGTAACACAATGACATGTGCACTAAGGGAAGACTCAATCAGGACATAGGCTCAGTCTGATCAGCCTTTGCTGCTAGTCTGAAAATAGCTCTAAGCTGATAGAGTGCACAGGAATGACTCCCATGTGACCATGTCCCTAACCATGTTGGTTTTGTCAAGGGCAAGTGATATGAAACTCAAAACAAGACAGGGTTCCCAAGAGGTCTGGAAATCATGGAAAACCTGGAAAATCACTAAAAAAGTTCCATGCATGGAAAAATCATGGAATTTAAAAAAAACTGAATAATCATGGAAAAATCATGGAATTTTGTGAAATAATATGACAAAACCACCAGTAGGCAGAAAACTAGCTACCATCCGACAGCTAGTTTTCTGCCTACTGGTGGTTTCAAGTTTTAATTATTTCAAAATGCATGCATGGTCTACAAGCATGCTGTTGTTGCTGCATTCCACATTTCGGCTCAGCGTGGTGAAGCTGCTGCTAAACCGGTAGGTGGGAGTCTGTGCATTAAATAGTCATGGAAATTACATTGTTGATCATGGAAAAATCATGGAATTGTGTTTTTGAGTTTCTGTTGGAACCTTGCAAAGATTCAATCGCTTGATCTACAAGAAGCAAAGAATATATCTGCCTATATGGGCTTTGCCGGGAGAAAACCTGTCTTCGGGGTTCCGGACAAAGTGAGATTCAAGCCAGCCTGCTCAGCTACAGAGACTAGCTAGAAAATTGAAATTTCACTCATAGCACGCCTAGATATGATACTTTCTTATACTCCAGAAAACAGGTTTTCTCACGTCGGGAAGTGAATCAAACCTGGTCACAACTTCACTGGATAGCTGAGCATGTAATCTGGCTCATATCATCAGATAAAACTATAGTTGTACCAAGAATGCACAGATGATATGGCATACAATATCAGAATTTGTCATGGCACCACTTATATTTAAATGTTTGAAAAAGAAATGTTATAGAAGTTTAGTATTTTAAAAAGTAAACTCAGTATATGAAAGCACTAATATGTATATATATGCTTTGTCTAACAACTAGGCTTTACTGTGTCAGTTTGTAAAAATGAAAACAACCACAAAATGAAATTCTAGTTTATTTATAACTTGATTGTTTCAAATTGATTTTATTGCCTTTAAAATTTAGTTTCACTAGAAAAAATAACATAGTCATTAATGGTGTCATGATGTCAATTGCCAGTAAACAAGTGTTTTAAAAATGATCTTCGAGTCACATCACACAAGGACCTATTTTAAGGGTTAGTGATTAGGTAAGACTCAAATGAACTTGCTCATGTGATATCCAATTGAAGCTAAACCTGGTATGAAGCATGGGGGAGACAGATTCAGAAAAACTCAAATTATTACATTCCAAAATCCAAGATAGACGCCATATGGCAACCATTTTGAAATTCTTAAAACAATATTTCCCCAACCACATGTCCGATGGGGCATCATGGAGATTCAGAACTGCAAGATTTGTTCCATTCCAATTACCAAAGTATCTCGATATTCTTAAAATGACATCTCCTCCTGAACTGTATGTCTGATTAGACTGAAACTTTGTAAGAAGCATCAGAGTAATAGGAGATTTAGAATTATATAGTTATTAGAAATTATGACCTTGTACGCACACTGTGCACATTACTTTTTCTCAAATTTCTATGTTTTGTTTTGAAAATAGTGTAGATCCAGATCATGATCTGGCCACAAGGTTGTAAAACTTTTTTTCATGCTCAACTCAACTAATCGTGGAATTTATCATGCTCTTAAATGTTAAAATGCAAACAATAGTTGGCATTTTAACATTTATTAGCATGATAAATACAACACCTGAGAGTCTGAAAGCAGGAAAAGTCTCTATTTTTCAGCATTTTAGTTTTATGAGCTGTTTAAATTTCATACACAGTTGAGTTCAGCATAAAAAAGTTTTATAACCCTGGGGCCTGATCATGGTCCACACTGTTTTCTAACAACAAGATGAATCCATATGAATCCTGCAATAGCATCATTGAATTTTGACTGGAAATTAGAATTTTATACATAGTGCACTGGATAAAATACTGAGTGCATGCTTATACGAGCATGTGTGCATATTAGGTCAAATATGGTTTGCTTTGTCTAACAATTAGGCATAACTGAGTCTTCTTTAGTCTTGTTGAAAGTTGCATTTTTGTATTTACTATAACTTTTTGTGAATTCTACTAATTTAGACGCAGTATCAAAAACTCAGTAAATAAACACAGTATAAAAAAATTAGCTCATTTTAGGTATATTAAACTCTTTTTAATACCATTTGTCTTGTGTTTCTTAGCCTCAGTGTGTGCTTTGTCCATTATACCAAAGAGAAATTCATTTTTAAAGTTGTTGTATAATACATTCGGTGCCAATTTTAGGCCATGTGCCAGAAGTCATTTAAATATATCTTCATCCATGGTTTGAGCCAGTTACCATTAATTACATGCTATTTGGTCTTACCACTAAGCATATGAACCAATTGGTCATAAGAATCCAAAATTTTATTGATAGACCAAATATCTTGAATAATTTTTAAAAAGTTGGCCGAATTTTGGTGAAAATCAATCAGTCTCAAAGCGAAATTGTGTGTTTATGAAATGAGTTTGTTGTTGCCTATATTTTGATACTGTGTATATGCAAAGTTTTAATGCCAATAAGAGTGATGAAAATTATAAATTACACAAAAAACTAGAATTCTTTTCAGATATATCTTTTTTATATCTTTCTGTCGCTACTTTGAAGACTGATATTTGCAAGTCTGTCTTTCACCAATTGATTCTGATAAGTAAAGTTGTATGACACCAGTTTTCTTGATGTTCTAAAATAGGCTATACTAACTAATATTTACAATTTCACTGCGAGTCTTTACATTTAAGTGGTTGTTCATATCTTCATAACCGGATCAATTTAGCCATGCCCACATACATGCCATTTGGGTGGACCAATGTCAACGCCAACCAATAATGTTGTTTGCTTATGCCTCGGTTACATTTGCCTTACGACGAGTATACGATGCCCGTACGATGTCCAAATCACCGGCTCCGTGCTGCCTCCGCAGGGAGACCTTGGGATCATCGTACGGATTTACGGGCATCGTGGCCTCTACGATTTTGTTTAACTCCGCACAATAACAAGTTTGAAAAAATTGTAAGCCCGTAGCCCGTAGACACGTCGCAGCAACATCGTACGATCCCCGTACGGGCACCGCACGGTGATCGTGAGGACCACACACGATTTTAGATTGACATTTTGGGCCAAAAATGATCATAGACTCTTGCGATAGTCGTAGGGAGCCCGCAAGGTCGCCGCACGATGCCCTTGCAGGGCCCATAAAATCGTACGGACATCGGACGGTCATCCTGCGACAACCCCAAGGCGATGGTACAATGATGGTGCGGTCGTCTTGCGACCTATTAACAATTTTAAGACGGTTATATATTGGTTATCATAAGCTGTTTGTTTCATTTCAATATGTGTCTTCAGGCCACCACTCAGAGTGACTCATTATGGACCCAGATCAGTTTTCTGATGGGCGCAGTTTAATCAGGGCACATAGAGTATGCTTCCATGATAACATTGTCTGAAGTACAATTAAAAATATGCCCCTAAAGTGAAATGCATACATAAAATGCTAGTTGGATAAGGGGTTTAATAAATTAGATTAGATTAATAAAAAGTCAAGATTTTTTTGTAATTTATAACTCTGGGATTTGAATTTAAACATTACTACAAGGGAAAATATATATGAGTCTCGTCGTGAGAACATATGCCTAGGTCGAACATTGAAATTTGATTGTATGAATGAAATACAAATGTACTTTACTGAAAACGAATGACAAATTTGCTGACCAGGCTGGGTGGATGGAAGCGCAGTCTGGTCAGTACCTTTGTTGTTCGCATGCAACAACTTCAGTTTTGCACATGACGAAGATTTTATGTGTTGCTGGCCCGAGGTTGCTGGCTGTATAGTGCCTTTGGATGATAAATCTTAATAAAACCATAATAAGTGTTTTAGTCCACACTAAGTCTACGAGGAGATACAGTTAAAGCACCTTTGTATTTTTAATTAAAGTGATACTTTTCGAATTATAAAGTGTACTATAATTAAGGGGCTGTTACTGTTCGTTTATATATCAGTTATATATGTCTAGATGGGCCTTATGGTAGACTGGCCGTCGAGCTAAATAGGTCACCCTCTTGAAATATTGTATAAATAAATAAATAAATAAATAATCTGTGATTTAAACATTATGAAAACTGCAGAACTGAAAATTGACATTAACATATACACAAAGTAACACGCTGTAAGGTATCATCAATGCCATACATTGGGACCATGTTCAACAAAAAACACTAGCCTCTTCATAGCATGATTTGACATCACATGACTTTGAAGCATGGTTCAAAAGTGCATCAAAAAAGAACATGGATGGCCGTTTAAATCCATGCACATACACAACAATTGCGCAGTCAGAGTACCGACTCCTTGCGACTTCCGCAAGGTCATCGTACGGGCATCGTGCGATTTGTGTAGGGAGGTCGTGAAGATAACACGATGACTGCACGACAACCTTGCGGTCGTCCTACGATGTCCGCAAGGTCTCTGTAGGGTTTTGTCCTAGTTTGTCGCCGAAAGAAATCGTAAGGTGATCGTAAGCAATGTAACCACAACGTCGTAGCTTATAGCCGCCTACGATGCCGAAAAAATCTTAGGGAAAATCGTAGACAAAGAAATCGTACGATGACCGTAGCAAATGTAACCGTGGCATTACTGACATTTGCGTGATGTTGAACATGTATTGCCATGACGTTAAGCGTGGAATTTTGGCGTTTTGGCTGTTCCGAAACTTCCGGTATGCCTGATTTTAATTCAAATTATCAAGAGAACCAGCCAAGTTAGGTGAAAATTGATACTTAACTGATAATATAAAAGGTAAATATAAGTAATAAATTCAACATTTGGTCTGTTCATGTAATCATGAACACACCAGGTCTCATGCAAAGTTATAGTGAAGCCCGAGACCTAATGTGTAGATGATTCCATGAACAGACCCAAAATTGAATTTATTTCTTATAGTTTTTTTGTAACAACCATAATAAAGAAAGATCACATTTACCAAAAACTCCACATATTCCTTTATATGTACTTTTTAGAATTACCTATATTAGAACACACCATGTTTAGGCTAGAAGACAGTGGTTTTGACCAGAATGAGATGTCTCATAAAAAAATGATTACATTGGAATTCTTAATGTTTTAACTAGGATGATATTATTTTTTTGATTTACCAGAGTTAGGACACATTGTGTTTTGACCATATCTTTTGATTCTTTTTTATGTTTAACACCCCTGGTCCCAGTCAACCACTATGGTTATGGCAAGACTATCACTTTTACCTAACAACATATTTCCTACGCATGTAATTCCAAAGCAATGCTTTGATCCTGGGACCTCGTGAATTTCAGTCTGAAACTGCTCTACTGGATCTGGCTTGTCCCCTACATCTGCCTATATGATGGAACACACCATGTTATCTTTAGATTTACATATATTGAAACACACTTTGTTTTGATGAGATGTCAGAAAATTATATAACATAACTTCAGTATTCATTATAACATAATCAGAACTTTGGCCAAGACAAGAAATTAGAACATAACCAAAAGTCCTGGCCTGACCCTAGAAACAAGCTAAACACACCTTTTTTGTTTAGTATCTTCACAGACTATCCTATGGTGACCATCTTTGAAAATTTTAGGACCATCAGGCATCATTGAACTGGTTATTGACAGCTCTGTAAATGAAAAGTGACATCATGTAACAGAGTCATGTACTGAATGGAATTTTTTATATCCAGTTGAATGTTTAGCATGTATTACCCACAAGTGTATTATAATGTTGTTATCGCTTAGACACGAGAAAACCTGTCATCGGGGGTTTGGGAATAAC
Organism: Loripinus fragilis; assembly: GCA_964019695.1. NCBI lineage: Eukaryota > Metazoa > Mollusca > Bivalvia > Lucinida > Lucinidae > Loripinus > Loripinus fragilis. The sequence continues at coordinate 7,662,492 of OZ026516.1, forward strand.
ACAGGCGCAGACCGGCCTGCACATCTGCGCAGTCTGATCAGCGCCTTTGTTATTCGCTTTTTGGAAAGTATCATACGTAATCTTGCTACAGGTGAAGTTTCAATTTTCTAGCTAGTCTCTGTAGCTGATGAGATTAGTTTGAAACTTGCTTTTTCGGAAACACCGAAGACACGTTTTCTCGCGATGAGGCCCATACTTTAGCATCATTACTAAGAAGAGCACTTCTGTATTTTCAGGCCTGTTCCTTCCTTACCTGCTCAAGCAGGCTTACCACCAACCCGCTCTCCAAGGCCGTATACAACTTTTGAGCTCGAGCAAATAAGACAACATGCTAAAAGGTATGTATATTGAACAGGTAGACAGAATTGAGACTGAATGTTTCAACAAAGCCAATTTTTAGTTAACTCTTTTATCACATTCTATAGAGCAGTTTCTTGTTTGAAAGCAATATACTTGCTCTTAAACTTTTTACACTATGTCTTATAGAGCTTACATTTATTATTTTGTTTATGTGCAGTATTTAGTAAGTTGGGCTCACTATTTGATATATATCCTTATCATTATTTAGAAACTTAATCAAAAACATCTTATCATTTTTCCAAGTATAATGAATTCAATAATTATTAAGCATGAAATTAATGTTCAATTCTACTCATCATATTAGACTAAAGTTACTTTGAATTCACATTTTTGTGAGAAAATGCCAAGATCTTGCCAAAAGTAAAAGCCAAATTTTTTATGGATGTCATAACATAATGTTACATAACTAATTTATACATTTAATAAGCTAGTTTGTTATCATTTTAATACATGTCATTATTACACTCCTATACATGACATCTTATTACAAGATAAATATATATCTAACTGCATAAGAATATGTTTTTATTCACTAATATATGAGCCATGGCATGAGATTTACAACAATGTGGTATGTGCGACCAGCAAAGCCTCAGACCAGCCTGCGCATATGCGCAGTCTGATCAGAGCCTTGGTTAGTCGCATGAATATTCTATGAGTGTTAACCTACTGACTGAACACCATTTGGAGTTTCTAAGCCTAAAAGGAGGCTACACCGGCTCGTCTTAGTCTACACTTGTTAAAAAGCCACATTGTTGGAAATCACATGTCACGGCTCAATTATCTAATCTGTTGGCTATGGTAACTTTTGTCTTTATCACTGTCTAAATTAAATGTAGAGTACAAAGTGGAAAAACCAGAACTGGTATTAGGTAAAACGATTTATGATGTCCAGTTAGATGTATTTTTCTACCATTAAATCACACAGTTTGTTACAACTTATCACATAACTTATCCTTATGAATAAATAATAGAATGAGATAATCCAATTTTCCAGATTTTTTGTGTCCTTTGTGAAGCTATTCTTTAACCCTTATCCTGCCAAAATTTTGTTCTCCTGAAAATTATTTTTGCTTTTTATGTCTGCCGCATATATTCAAGGAGCACAGTGGCTCAGTGCTTGACTCAAGATCGAGGGGTTGCAAGTTAGAGCCTCACCAGAAGCACTGCATTGTGTCATTGAGCAAAGCACATTATCCTCTGCTTATTACTGGTTAAAACCATTACTGAAAAAATTGTTGACTGGGACGTAAAGAATCAAACTGAACAAAAAAAATCATATATATATTCAAGGGCACTTCAGACTAGATTTTATCATGTGAGCAAACACTTTGAACCCTTTGGGAGCAGTCTGATCTGGGTTCATATTGTTTGCAATATAGACTACCTAGGAACCTAAGCAGATGAGAGAGCAGACTAAAAGTTGTGACGGGCAGGAAAGGGGTTAGATGTGCTTGCTCAGCTATCCAGCTGTGCTGGCTATATAGGGTTTACTTCAACCTTGGTTATTTACTTTTATGTATTTGTGTGTGTATATTTGAGGGTTCAGAGGCTTGGGCCTCTGTTTTAAGTACCATGTTTTTGGGGGTTTGAGACCAGGTAAGGCTCAATCAAAACTGCCTACTTAGCTGCAAAGAAAAGCTAGAATATTGAAATTTAGCATGTGATATGGTTGGCTATTTCAGAGAGGAAATAACAGCACTGATCAGATTTGCCTGGTGCGCTGTCTGGTTTCTGCCTTTGTTGTTGGCATGCAACAAAATCAGGTTATGCCAACTAATGGCTACATTTATGATCTTCAATTGTAGGAACCCTCACATTATTTGCAATAACCTTTGAAAAGACATCTTTTTCAACCAAAATACAGGGATATTTATCATATTTCTCCTTCAACATTTTTGCTGTGATGTAGTGCTTATTAATGAAACTTGAGAACCTTTATTAAGATTATCCTTTATCTAGCTACTTTGCCTCTTTAGTAACGAAAAGTAAAGTAGTTTTCTGACCCCCCCCCCCCCCCCCCCCCCCCCTCCCCCCATCGTTTACATGGGTAAGTTTTCAGAGCAAGCTCTGTGTTGACATATAACTAGCAGTACAGGATTTGATTATGGTTTAGATATTTCTATATTGTGTGATAAATGTTTCATTTGTAAACTCAGCAATACCCTGCACAAGTACTACCGTTATCCGTAAGTAACATGTAACCAGCACAAGTTGACTTAAGCATATCCCATATTTACATTTTCAAAGCATGGTTTGAATTATTATACAATTTGAATGCTTTTGCCTAAGATACCAGTTTCCAAAATAATTGATAACTGAAGGATATTTCTATTACAGGATGTGCATGTTGTCATGTACACACCAGATAGGCGGCAATCCAAAAGGTTAATACTATTGACATACATAGATAAAAATTCGTTAGAAACAGAGTTTTCGATTGCCATTTGTTGCCAAACTGGTGACAAATGGCATTTGAAATCACTGTTTCTAGCAATTTTTGATCCATGCTAGTCGATTGTTAAGAGCGTTTTCGATTGCCACCTATCCGCTGTGATTTAGTCAGCTTGAATTGAGAGCTCTATGGCCATAATATCTTGACTTCATTAAGATCGTAGTACCACTAGCAATTCTATGGTTTTACGTTTATAATGCTGTGCTATATGCATATCAGTGGAAACGAAATATCAAATATAGTTCAAGTTAAATAAGAAAGCTATCCCAACTGGCAACAAATGTGTTGGCTAGGAAAGGTTTATAACAGAAGTGGCAGTTTATAAATAATCTGTTCAGTCATCTATCAGTCCATTTATCCAAATAGAAATATGTATCCTTTAGTAACAAAAATCAAGTTGGACAAAAAATGCTCAACACAGCAAGTAGATGGAACAATGTTATTTTGTAATTACAAGGCAAATGGAATGAATCTAAAATAGTATCTGATAGTTTTCTTGTCATGTACACCATTTTTCTTGAAGGCCTATGAAGAGCACTTCAGCTCCACCAATACTCATTCATAGGTATCACCTAGTGTTGTAGTGTTTGTAAGGTAATAAGAATGTTAAGACAATATTGTGTTTGTCCTTGATTGTACTCATTCATAGGTATCATCTAGTGTTGTAGTGTTTGTAAGGTAATAAGAATATTGAGAATATATTGTAAAAAAGTATTGTATTTGGGCCTCCATGAGAAAAACTGTTTTTGTTGTTTGTTGGTAATTTATATCTGGCTTTTAGTTATAGAATGATTAGGTTTATTGCTTTAATGTATATCTATTGAAAATTGATGCAAATTGATGTCTTAATGGGATATATCAAAATTGTATGTTTCTATGGTGAATATATTGCTCAGTTATAAGAGTGTTTTCATCAAGTGTTGCTAAACCCATTATAACCAAGTATCACCATAATTCAATTTTTGATAAAAAGTCTGTCCAAGAAAAAGAAAAGGAAAATTTAACATCTCTTGTGCCTTCTTGTCATATGTCTGAGCTTAGTAGTACCTCTAAATATCTAACAATGAATATATAAGTACCATTTGGACACAATGTAGGTGAAAAAAACCTTTTTCTTATCCCACATACTATTATACACAAACCAGAGCTGGTTATTGTAAAACTTTGACAAGAATCAAATATAACTGTAGTCAATTTGAAAAACAGTGTTAAGACTCATTTATTTGTATAATTATACATTGTACATTATACTTCATTGTGTTTTAGTCTCACAGTTAAATACACCTTAATATACATATAATATATACTGAACAAAAAAATAAACTTTACACTTATATAGGTAATATCTCTCTAATACCTATCCTATGTAAAAACAAATAATATCAAATTAATGGGTGTTCAATTCTCAGTAGAGCTGTGTAATTGAAACACAGCTGCAACATCGTGTGTTTGACTGGTAGTGTTGAGAATGAGTAAGGGGTCAAAATAAAAAAAATCACACATCAAAAATAATTTGTTCCGATTCTTGTTTTTATTGTCTTTTTGAAGCGTTGAAGTGTGTAGCATCTACAGTTGCCGACTAGAACTGCCTACGTCAATGCGAGAGCGTAAATTAATGGTCTTGACTTGACGTTGTTTTCTTATGTCCTAACGCGAGAGCAACCAAACATCTTTGACGAGCATAATACTCTTGGTACGGCGGCGACCTGCCAAAAGCCTTCTTACACCCATTTTAACATACACATAGGATTAGTACAGTATGCTTCATGGTCGTTATTTGTTGATTTTTGATGTTCTGACTCGAAAGTCTCCCGCATAGTGTCTTTACATATTCAAAATATTGTTATAAAAATGCAGTTTGACATTTTTTCAATGTTATTCATGAACGCCTCATCAAGTTTGAAACTTTTTTACATCAGTGTCTTGTCAGGCGTGTGGCCTTTATATATGCATACTTTTTGAAGTAGTGATTTTGCCTTATATTGGTTAAATTCCTATTTTAAAAAAGTGTAAAGTTTCTACTTTTGTTTAGTATATATACTCAGAAGAAAAAGTTTAGTCAGTACAGACACTGTGTGCAATAATTTTGTAAGACAGTATTAATGTTGACAAAAACCTTACTTACAATAAAATTCATGTAACGTCTTACAAATGTGAACATTTTCAACAAAACATTCTGAAAATATACCCATTTTCTTCATCAATATTACACAAAGTGGTCAATATTAAAATTCAAATTTCATAACTCAAAAATCAGTCTAGCACCCCTCAGACGATTTCTGGCAGTAGAGACGGGAATTCTCGTGCCTGTTGCATGACAAAGGAATTTAAGAAGTTTCCAAGCGGCCATGAAGCGATTACGTCATGTTGACGTCACTATGACCCTAACTTTAAATGGCGTCGTTATCCGTGCTCTCCCCAACGGAGGCTTGTTATTTTTACTGCCAGACCGTTGAAAACGTGTTTACAGATGATAAATTGTTTGTTCATTGCATCCAAAACTGTGTGCTACATCAGCAACACGTGTACCTGTTTCAAGACGTCAAAACGCGGTATTTCTGTAATTTGTTGATAGCCTGGAGGGCGAATTAAGCTTGGTAGCACTGAATTTTCTTCGGATTATTGCAATAGGAACAACTTTCTTTCAATATCGAACAGTATATGAGAAAATAAACCTGCCGGTTTACCGCAGCACGTGCACATCGTGCATTTTGAAATTTGGTTGATACAGTCTAACAGAGGCATTATTTGTCACGCAATAACAGGTACATGTAAAGTTACGATAATACAACTCATGTATTAAATTTGACAATGATGTATGCAGTATTGTTGATTTTATGAGAAAACATAAATACTGACTAAACTTTTTCTTCTGAGTATATATGCCACTCTTTAAACATGCATGCACAGCTATCCAGTGGACCAAGATGTCTAGAGTTTTGTCTGAGCCTTTATCTATATCCATACTTTATATATTTAAGCAGCTGAAGCTTTTTATGAGACTGGGCTTATGCACAGCCTTATCTAAGCCTTCACAGCTGGCATATACATTGAGTATATAATATACTGGCTCACATACTTTTCTTTTGTATGTAATTTTGCATGTTGTTTGAAACATGTATCAGTCACAGCGTTTTAAAGGACCCTTTGAGCATATGCACCTATCAAGGTCATTCCCAGTAGCCCAATAGACAATTTAGTTATGGATGGTCATTTTGTGCATATTCCCCCAAAAAAAACTGTGTAGCTGAAAGTTTCCATTCAGTTTGATGCAACAAAGTTTGGATTTTCCATTGTATATATGGGCCAGCACATGAGATTTTGGTACAAATGTACTTATCACTTATGGGTAAATGCCTCTAATATTCGCCCAATCAAAAAGTCTAAATTTTGGTCTGCATCTAAGTCTGCATCCATATTTTGTGTATGCAAGCTCAAAGCCTTGGCTGCTGGCCGATGTGATTAAGTACCAAAATCTCATGCACTGTGGTTCATTATTGTAAACTTTCTAAATATTCTAAAACGTGGATCCTTTGGAAATGGAGTGAAAGTGCATTCAAAATATAGAAAATTGAAAACTCTTGCAGACCCTAATAGAATTGTCACATTTAATCTCAGTCTTCACTGTTTGTCTAAAACCCTATATTATGAGTTTCCAGATTCACAATAATGGATGCACAAGGGCTTTAATTTTTAGACCTTATGTCTGCATTTGCTGAAAGGTGTTATACTTCTTATGTTAGTGCTTATCTAGATTCCTTCTCTATATACCCTGTATTAACACTTGTCAAACTGGGAAGTTTGTTATGCATTCATGGAAACAACTCTTTAGAAAAGTATTCTAGCATTTAGCATGTTTTGGTAATATGCAATACTTAAATGGAAGCCGATCTTTCTTACATGTAGGATTTTTTTTCTGAAAGGATATAAATTCAAATCTTGTTAATTTAAAGCTGCCTAGTCTGTAACTTTTGATATTTTTCGAAATTTTTTCTTTTCTTTTTAAATCATTTGTAAAAGTAGAATGAAGTTATGTTTTCACAATAAATCTGTTCACTATAGCTGAAAACTGCACGGAAAAGTGAATTATCTTTATAAAACAGGTGTGTTTTTCTCTTGTTGGTAATTATTTGCGTCCCTCCAATAATTATAGACAGTTAATTTTAACATAAATGCTGTTGTTTTGATACTGTTTACGAAATTGGTAAAATTTTTACCTGGATTTTAGTTATTTTACTGTGCTCTTGAAAAATAGAAACATTAGTTCTAAAATTAAAAGATCAAAAGTTACAGACTATGCAGCTTTAATGTTCTCTAGACATTTCTTTTAAGCGCCAAAATCTTGTGTTTTGATAGAAAATTATTAAAATAGTGCATTAATATACCCTATTACCAATATATCTCAAATTTGATTTGAATTCAAGCGGGTACTTAGAACTATCGGAGTTCAAGCTATTAAGTTTTCATTGTACATGATAGTTGAAATAAGAGTAAGAAATGAGTAGTTATTCCAGGAAAGATTATTAAACTTCCCAGTTTGATATCATTATTCATGTGTTCTTCTTACTAACATTCTTTGCCTCTGTATTTCTTCTTAGTTGCCTGAGTGGCAAAAATGCTATGAACTATGAACGAGCCCTAGCTATGAAACAATTGGCAAGTTTGAAAAAGTCTGACCTGAGAGCTTATCTAGTTCATTTTAAACAAGACTTAGCAGCTCTAGCTCAGACAAAAGAGAAGTAAGTGGATGGTTCAAAACTACATTTCATGGTTTTGTTACCTCGATAAATTTATTACATTCTGTGTATTATTTATTGTTCATTCAGGCCAATGTGACTAGAATAGGACATGATAAATTATATTCGCACAACAGAGAATAGCCAGAACACATGTATATGTCAGTGCTCCAAAGAACTATCTTTGGAGATATTTATTTTTAGTACTGTAAACCGGTTTTGCTTGAAGGAAGCAAACCCTCTTCTGCTAATATATCTGTGATGCAATGTTTTAAAACTTCTGTGTAATACAAAAAAGATTATAATTCTATCAATCAATTTAGTTTGTGTATTAGTCACATTGGCTAGGGTTTTCTGTATTAGTCAAAATTATATCTCGGCCATGTTGTATTGGCCTATTTTAAGTCATTTGATGTTACAAGTTTATTTGTTGTTAAGTTGCTTGTTTGATGTTGAGAATACCTTGAGATTTATTAGAATGAAAAAATGAGCAAAACTTTATAAAAACACACAAGTAGTTGGCTCTACATTTTGACAGGGAAGAACAATTTAAGTCCATGTGATGCTCAGGTACTCTGTAAATAACATTTCTTAGAATTGTGTTTCATTCTCCTTGGGATTTCATACATGCTTTGATGCTAGTTTTGGGTTCTGTTTTTCAGCACGCTTAAAGTAGATATTACAAATTTGAGTAGTTAAGCATTTTTATTTGAATAAATTTAATTTTAACAAATGATTACATTTTACATTGTAATTCTCACATTGTTTTATGTAGTCTGCTAGAGGGTAGTCTATATTTAGATGCTCTATCACTAGTTTTCCCAAACATTTCCTTTAGCTCTTTGCCTGATGGGTAATGTTTCATCATTTTTTAGTCATTTGAAGTTTTTTTCAAAAATATTTTTTTTGAAAATTCTTTCGTAAATACCATCAGAGTGTCTAATTGCTTGGATCAAGATGAGGCCTGGTATTTTGTTGGGCCTGATCTGGGTCCAAACTGTTTGCAAAGTTTATCAGCAGACAACACTTGCAGGGAAAGAGTTAAAGCTGCATTTGATTTCTAATTACTATATATTATTGCAGCATTTATGGACTAGCATCAAATATGGAACTTTTTTTTATCAGATGTTGTTATTTTATTGCAGTTTTGCTAATGCCGAGACAACAGATTATTACGCAACTCCACGTCCATGTGGTGGTTCACACACATTGACCTATCCACATAAACGTAATACCAAGTTGACCCACTTGAGTCATCTATTCAGAGAGGAAGAAGTTATTATACCTACTGTTAACAAGTGAGTATACTTCTTGATTCTTATATAATGCAGGACATTTATTATTTAATGAAATACACTCCTATCCAACTTTTATCCAATTAACTTAAAGGATCCCAGTGTCTGGATTTACACTGTTTAAATGTGGTAAGGGTTAATATTTAAGTGTTCACTCCTATACACACACCATGTTTTGAAAGAGAATCACTTTTAAATGAGCGGACAGTCCTCAAATGTGATATCAGTAGAATCACAACTGCTGATTGGCATACATTAGTACTTGATATACCCTTGTTAGTTCAAATCTTGATCTGAATCTTAATATTAGTAAATGCTTATTTGGCAGGGCTGGAAAAATCCATTCCTCCGCTTGTCATGATGAATAAATTGTGCAGCAGGGCAGTGACCTATATAAGAGTGACTGGACACTTCATTTTTCAGCCATATAGGTATGTCGTGGCATGTGTCACGTGACTAATGCCTGGTGGGCCTTTTATCGTACACACGTAAAATGGCGATGCAGCTTGTGAGACCGCTGCATTTATAGATACTTTAAAGAGCGTACTTCGTCGAAAATATCGCTTATTGGTAAATATTGTTAATAACAATCGAAAAAACATATATGAAATATTGCTAAATGCTTTGTTTCTGCAATGAAAAACTAATCTGATTGAGTTATGACCGTGTAAATATCGGCCGATTTTAAGAAAGTTACGGAAATCGGCAAAAATGGCTTCAAAAATACCTCTTTCACTCTGACGAATAAAGCTTCAAACATGGCTATATCTGGTTCTCGATTTATCAATATTCATAAACTAAGATGTCCAATGATTCATAATTATCGTCATTATATAATTTTGGTGTTTATAAAGGTGTTAAAAGTTTAGGTACCCAATAGAGAAATGATGCTGTGTATTCCAAAACAGCGGTAAAGGCCAATAGTGTAGATAAATGATATCGAGTTTCCCTCATTTACCTGTGTAAGATACACGACAGTGATATTTGAGTTGAGTATTGGTATTTTATTGGAGTTTCTAGTCACTCTTATATAGGTCACTGAGCAGGGCGAGTAGAAATTATGACTGTTTCCAATGTAAATGATTGTATTTAATAACACATATGGGCATGTTGGATGAGTAGAAATCTTAAGTATTGTCCACCCTGTTTGGGATACATAGCATTCAAATTAGGTTAAGTATCCATAGCATATGTTTCTGTGGAGAAATACTAAAAAAAATATTTTCACTCACTGTTGTTAACTAATAGTGATAACCTTGAATCCATGGACTTGAGTTAAAGAGTCAGTATACTGTGTTTGGTTATTGCTACCTGCAACTCTGTGTACCAACCATAACCGCTTCAAGGGGAGCTTCTATATATGTAGGTGGACAAGCGCAGGGACTAAGCTAGGGGGCGACTAGGGCAAAATGGTCGCCCTAGGGGCCGAAATCTCGCCTGAAATGGGACCCAGGGAGAAGTGGGAGTCTCCCTAAAAAAAAAAAAAAAAAAAAAAAAAAAATTTTTTTTTTTTTTTTTTTTTTTTTTAGGGAGACTCTTTTTCATTCTGTCACCACACAAACGCAAGCTGTGGTGACAATCTACTACCACTGCATCGTTTTTCTCCTTCCATGGCGATAGTATGTGTAATAGTCAATTTGCCTCTAAACTGACAGAAAATGCCGTAATTTTACACTACACTATAACTTCTCCCTATCTGACTGTCACTTCCTCCCTAATATAACTGGAGGGAGAAGTCACTTCTCCCTACTGTCAGGGCCCAGCTTGATTTGTTTGTTTGATTTGATTCTTTACGTCCACTCAACAATCTTTCAGTTATGTGGGACGGTCTTCCTGGGTTGAACCAGTACTAAGCTAGGATAAATGTGTCTTGCTCAAGGACCACAACGCAGTGACGCCGGTGAGGCTCGAACCCGTGGCCCTTCGGTCTCGAGTCAAGCACTCTACCACTGAGCCACTGCGCTCCCTATGGGCCCAGCTTGAACCCTGTAAGCGTTGATTTATTGTTACAGAGAAGAGGTAGATGTACAAGGAGTGGATGGCCACATATACAAGGGAAGATCAGACATGATGGGTAGGCCACAAAAGCTAGAAGCCAGACTCCCAACCACACTAGGAACTAACAACAATAATCCAGTATGTACTTGGCTGCACTATTATATGCACTTGAAATTTTCTAAAAGAATGAGCAGGTTTTTTGTAGATACACTACCAGAAATTATGATGATACTGTTGACAATCATTAGATACATCTTACATTCACAAGCAAACACGAAAACTTTTGTTGGTCTGTAGTGTGTGATTGTGGCATTTCCTGGTCATACTCACTTACTTTATGGATGAAATACTGTGGGAAACATTGTCTATTTTCTGCAAGCCACAAGCCACAAAACATTCATCTATACAGATAGTTTCAGTGAAAGGGTTTGGTTCATTGAGAGAAGTAGAAGCTTGATTGATATTGATATGAGTATTGAATGTTTGAGGTGTCATTGGTTTTATTAAGGGGAATAGATGCTTGATTGATGTTGATATGAGTATCGAATGTTTGACGTGTCATTGGTTTTATTGAGAGGAACAGATGACTGATTGATGTTGATATGAGCACTGAATGTTTGAGGTGTCATTGGTTTTATTGAGAGAAATAGAAGCTTGATTGATGTTGATATGAGTATTGAATGTTTGAGGTGTCATTGGTTTTATTGAGCGGAATAGAAGCTTGATTGATGTTGATATGAGCATTGAATGTTTGAGGTGTCATTGGTTTTATTGAGAGGAATAGTTGCTTGATTGATGTTAATATAAGCATTGAATGTTTGAGGTGTCATTGGTTTTATTGAGCGGAATAGAAGCTTGATTGATGTTGATATGAGTATCGAATGTTTGACGTGTCATTGGTTTTATTGAGAGGAATAGATGACTGATTGATGTTGATAAGAGCACTGAATGTTTGAGGTGTCATTGGTTTTATTTAGGTGAATAGATGACTGATTGATGTTGATAAGAGCATTGAATGTTTGAGGTGTCATAGGTCTTATTTAGGTGTATAGATGACTGATTTATGTTTATATGAGCATTGAATGTTTGAGGTGTCATCGGTTTTATTGAAAGAAATGGAAACTTGATTGATGTTGATATGAGTATTGAATGTTTGAGGTGTCATTGGTTTTATTGAGCGGAATAGAAGCTTGATTGATGTTGATATGAGCATTGAATGTTTGAGGTGTCATTGGTTTTATTGAGAGCTTGATTGATGTTGATATGAGCATTGGATGTTTGAGGTGTCATTGGTTTTATTTAAGCGGAATAGAAGCTTGATTGATGTTGATATGAGTATCGAATGTTTGAGGTGTCATTGGTTTTATTGAGAGCTTGATTGATGTTGATATGAGCATTGGATGTTTGAGGTGTCATTGGTTTTATTGAGAGCTTGATTGATGTTGATATGAGTATTGAATGTTTGAGGTGTTATTGGCTTTATTGAGCGGAATAGAAGCTTGATTGATGTTGATATGAGCATTGAATGTTTGAGATGTCATTGGTTTTATTAAGGGGAATAGATGCTTGATTGATGTTGATATGAGTATCGAATGTTTGACGTGTCATTGGTTTTATTGAGAGGAACAGATGACTGATTGATGTTGATATGAGCACTGAATGTTTGAGGTGTCATTGGTTTTATTGAGAGGAATAGAAGCTTGATTGATGTTGATATGAGTATTGAATGTTTGAGGTGTCATTGGTTTTATTGAGCGGAATAGAAGCTTGATTGATGTTGATATGAGCATTGAATGTTTGAGGTGTCATTGGTTTTATTGAGAGGAATAGAAGCTTGATTGATGTTGATATGAGCATTGAATGTTTGAGGTGTCATTGGTTTTATTGAGAGGAATAGAAGCTTGATTGATGTTGATATAAGCATTGAATGTTTGAGGTGTCATTGGTTTTATTGAGAGGAATAGTTGCTTGATTGATGTTAATATAAGCATTGGATGTTTGAGGTGTCATTGGTTTTATTGAGCGGAATAGAAGCTTGATTGATGTTGATATGGGCATTGAATGTTTGAGGTGTCATTGGTTTTATTGAGCGGAATAGAAGCTTGATTGATGTTGATATGAGCATTGAATGTTTGAGGTGTCATTGGTTTTATTGAGCGGAATAGAAGCTTGATTGATGTTGATATGAGTATCGAATGTTTGACGTGTCATTGGTTTTATTGAGAGGAATAGATGACTGATTGATGTTGATAAGAGCACTGAATGTTTGAGGTGTCATTGGTTTTATTTAGGTGAATAGATGACTGATTGATGTTGATAAGAGCATTGAATGTTTGAGGTGTCATAGGTCTTATTTAGGTGTATAGATGACTGATTTATGTTTATATGAGCATTGAATGTTTGAGGTGTCATCGGTTTTATTGAAAGAAATGGAAACTTGATTGATGTTGATATGAGTATTGAATGTTTGAGCTGCATTGGTTTTATTGAGCAGAATAGAAGCTTGATTGATGTTGATATGAGCATTGAATGTTTGAGGTGTCATTGGTTTTATTGAGCGGAATAGATGCTTGATTGATGTTGATATGAGCATTGAATGTTTGAGGTGTCATTGGTTTTATTGAGAGCTTGATTGATGTTGATATGAGCATTGGATGTTTGAGGTGTCATTGGTTTTATTGAGCGGAATAGAAGCTTGATTGATGTTGATATGAGCATTGAATGTTTGAGGTGTCATTGGTTTTATTGAGAGCTTGATTGATGTTGATATGAGTATTGAATGTTTGAGGTGTCATTGGTTTTATTGAGAGGAATAGTTGCTTGATTGATGTTAATATAAGCATTGGATGTTTGAGGTGTCATTGGTTTTATTGAGCGGAATAGAAGCTTGATTGATGTTGATATGAGTATCGAATGTTTGACGTGTCATTGGTTTTATTGAGAGGAATAGATGACTGATTGATGTTGATAAGAGCACTGAATGTTTGAGGTGTCATTGGTTTTATTTAGGTGAATAGATGACTGATTGATGTTGATAAGAGCATTGAATGTTTGAGGTGTCATAGGTCTTATTTAGGTGTATAGATGACTGATTTATGTTTATATGAGCATTGAATGTTTGAGGTGTCATCGGTTTTATTGAAAGAAATGGAAACTTGATTGATGTTGATATGAGTATTGAATGTTTGAGCTGCATTGGTTTTATTGAGCAGAATAGAAGCTTGATTGATGTTGATATGAGCATTGAATGTTTGAGGTGTCATTGGTTTTATTGAGCGGAATAGATGCTTGATTGATGTTGATATGAGCATTGAATGTTTGAGGTGTCATTGGTTTTATTGAGAGCTTGATTGATGTTGATATGAGCATTGGATGTTTGAGGTGTCATTGGTTTAATTGAGCGGAATAGAAGCTTGATTGATGTTGATATGAGCATTGAATGTTTGAGGTGTCATTGGTTTTATTGAGAGCTTGATTGATGTTGATATGAGTATTGAATGTTTGAGGTGTTATTGGCTTTATTGAGCGGAATAGAAGCTTGATTGATGTTGATATGAGCATTGAATGTTTGAGGTGTCATTGGTTTTATTAAGGGGAATAGATGCTTGATTGATGTTGATATGAGTATCGAATGTTTGACGTGTCATTGGTTTTATTGAGAGGAACAGATGACTGATTGATGTTGATATGAGCACTGAATGTTTGAGGTGTCATTGGTTTTATTGAGAGGAATAGAAGCTTGATTGATGTTGATATGAGTATTGAATGTTTGAGGTGTCATTGGTTTTATTGAGCGGAATAGAAGCTTGATTGATGTTGATATGAGCATTGAATGTTTGAGGTGTCATTGATTTTATTGAGAGGAATAGAACCTTGATTGATGTTGATATGAGCATTGAATGTTTGAGGTGTCATTGGTTTTATTGAGAGGAATAGTTGCTTGATTGATGTTAATATAAGCATTGGATGTTTGAGGTGTCATTGGTTTTATTGAGAGCTTGATTGATGTTGATATAAGCATTGGATGTTTGAGGTGTCATTGGTTTTATTGAGCGGAATAGAAGCTTGATTGATGTTGATATGAGTATCGAATGTTTGACGTGTCATTGGTTTTATTGAGAGGAATAGATGACTGATTGATGTTGATAAGAGCACTGAATGTTTGAGGTGTCATTGGTTTTATTTAGGTGAATAGATGACTGATTGATGTTGATAAGAGCATTGAATGTTTGAGGTGTCATAGGTCTTATTTAGGTGTATAGATGACTGATTTATGTTTATATGAGCATTGAATGTTTGAGGTGTCATCGGTTTTATTGAAAGAAATGGAAACTTGATTGATGTTGATATGAGTATTGAATGTTTGAGCTGCATTGGTTTTATTGAGCAGAATAGAAGCTTGATTGATGTTGATATGAGCATTGAATGTTTGAGGTGTCATTGGTTTTATTGAGAGGAATAGTTGCTTGATTGATGTTGATATGTGCATTGAATGTTTGAGGTGTCATTGGTTTTATTGAGCGGAATAGAAGCTTGATTGATGTTGATATGAGTATCGAATGTTTGACGTGTCATTGGTTTTATTGAGAGCTTGATTGATGTTGATATGAGCATTGGATGTTTGAGGTGTCATTGGTTTTATTGAGAGCTTGATTGATGTTGATATGAGCATTGGATGTTTGAGGTGTCATTGGTTTTATTGAGAGCTTGATTGATGTTGATATGAGCATTGGATGTTTGAGGTGTCATTGGTTTTATTGAGAGCTTGATTGATGTTGATATGAGCATTGAATGTTTGAGGTGTCATTGGTTTTATTGAGAGGAATAGATGCTTGATTGATGTTGATATAAGCATTGAATGTTTGAGGTGTCATTGGTTTTATTGAGCGGAATAGAAGCTTGATTGATGTTGATATGAGCATTGAATGTTTGAGGTGTCATTGGTTTTATTGAGTGGAATAGATGCTTGATTGATGTTGATATGAGCATTGAATGTTTGAGGTGTCATTGGTTTTATTGAGAGCTTGATTGATGTTGATATGAGCATTGGATGTTTGAGGTGTCATTGGTTTTATTGAGCGGAAGAGAAGCTTGATTGATGTTGATATGAGCATTGGATGTTTGAGGTGTCATTGGTTTTATTGAGAGGAATAGATGCTTGATTGATGTTGATATAAGCATTGAATGTTTGAGGTGTCATTGGTTTTATTGAGCGGAATAGATGCTTGATTGATGCTGATATGAGTATTGAATGTTTGAGGTGTCATTGGTTTTATTGAGCGGAATAGATGCTTGATTGATGTTGATATGAGCATTGAATGTTTGAGGTGTCATTGGTTTTATTGAGAGCTTGATTGATGTTGATATGAGCATTGGATGTTTGAGGTGTCATTGGTTTTATTGAGCGGAATAGAAGCTTGATTGATGTTGATATGAGCATTGGATGTTTGAGGTGTCATTGGTTTTATTGAGAGGAATAGATGCTTGATTGATGTTGATATAAGCATTGAATGTTTGAGGTGTCATTGGTTTTATTGAGTGGAATAGATGCTTGATTGATGTTGATATGAGCATTGAATGTTTGAGGTGTCATTGGTTTTATTGAGAGCTTGATTGATGTTGATATGAGCATTGGATGTTTGAGGTGTCATTGGTTTTATTGAGCGGAAGAGAAGCTTGATTGATGTTGATATGAGCATTGGATGTTTGAGGTGTCATTGGTTTTATTGAGAGGAATAGATGCTTGATTGATGTTGATATAAGCATTGAATGTTTGAGGTGTCATTGGTTTTATTGAGCGGAATAGATGCTTGATTGATGCTGATATGAGTATTGAATGTTTGAGGTGTTATTGGTTTTATTACCATTTTGAAAGACTGCAATAGGGCTAGGGGCCAATTCTTTTAGTGGTTTTGTTGCCAATTATACAGTAGATAGTGCTTATTTTTCCAAATATCTTGAGAATTAGCTGACGGCTATTCCACAAATTATGTAGAGGCACATTGAGAGCAATAATATGTACCATTTTAAGGCAATCATAAAAAGAATTAGAAATATTTTTTTCATTAAAAAAAGTGTACCCTCACAAGAAAAAAAGGTCAAGGGGCCATTTTTCTACACTTAGTACACTTTGTAATCCATAAAATCAGATGAATATTACCAGGAAATGCCACAATCATAGTACACATATTAAACCAAATCATCACATAAAGACCCCCCCCCCCCACCACACACCTACACACACACATCCAATGGCAACAACAAAACAATGAACCAGACACAACAGAAAGTACACAATCAGACATGCCAATATTTGTTTTATGTATGCATAATGATGTTGTTACCTTCACAAGATAACTTGAAAACTACAGGCTGATTTCCTTTTGAGTAATTGCTTTTTATATTCTTAAATCAGGCCTCTCTTGCGTCTTCACAAACCATAAGGGTATCTAATTAACATTGATTATTATTTGTTGTATTGTGTAAGTGGTGCTGTCTGTATTTAGTTAAAAATTTATCTTCTCAGGTGAATATGTTATGTACTCATGTAGTTCATTAAGATGTTTGCTGTTATGAAACATATGATTGCAACATTTTAAGAGTAGCATCCTATTCCTTTGGATTTTCATAGGCTCAGTCATAATGGTATGTAGACATGCACATTCATGGTTTTACTGGTGTATTCTGTCAACAATGCTGTGCTTTTTATGGGAATGCTTTTTTGTGGTGTTTTGATCAATATGATTGATCATCTGCTATTTACACTCAACTGAACTGATGATTAAAACGTGATAGATTACAATGGCGTAGCCAGAACGCTGAAAAAGTAACGCACATCAAAGGGAGACTACTGTATCAAGCAATGATTGTCTACAATTATGTCCACTTTCAAAATGGGAACCTCTCTTAAAGGAAAGAATTTTTTGCTCCCAGAGGGAGCTAATACTTTCCTTTAAGAGCAGTTCCTTAAGGTATGGAAAATCACTTTTACCACATTAGGTGAGCTCCCTTGAGTGTTACTATTTTTATTAGGCACATGCATATACTGTGTAATAGGAGCCACGCCTGTGGATTAAGCAGCACCACTAGTTCTGATGTGCATTTTGCAATTACATAGCTTATACATTTGAGCTGTTATAATATTGCTGCAGGCTCCACCTTTTAATGCGAGTGTCAGTTACATCATTTTAGAGTTTAGACCTTCCAGGGCTCAATTTCTGAAGGAATGATATGTATAAGTTAGAAATTGTCAAATTTTTAGTCAATCATCATATGTAGAACCAATGATGGATGATAAAATTCCATCTCATTCTCACCTTTGGATCCTAAAAAGAAGATATGCATAATATATAACCAATATTTACATATTATTGGACATAGTTCCAACAATACACAGTAGTGATCATTGCTAAACCTAAGTTACACTTCAGATAGAGAAATCATATTTAAAATGAAAATAAAAGACTTAGTTATGTTTACCTACACTGCATTGAAATGAGATATATTAAGTGCTGTCAGTGTGCCTGTCAATCCATCTAAGTTGATGCCAGCATAAATCTTTGGATACAGTGAGTTATAGAAACAACCATTCCAAATTTGATAAGTAAAGATTTCCATTTTGTAAGTGATGGGAAGTGGTTGGAAGCATATGTATTTGCTAAAAGCCATCTTTAGTCTTGACTCACATTTTACAGTATCCAAATGTTGTTTAGCAACAAATCTCCCTTCCAGTTTACCTTCTTATTGTTGTCAGCAATACACATGCTCACTGTACGAATGAGTGCAACTTATCCTCTGTGTTTCATCTAAATCGCTAAGAAGTCAAAATAAGCAGTCAGTATAAGTACAAACTTTTGCACTTTGGCTATTGTTCTATTGTGGCGTTGCTTAGGCTTTCACCATGAGTGATTAGGCAAACAAATTCCAGTCAATCAACATGTGTTAAACAAGCATTCTAGCTTAAAGTCAGCTCAATTCATATAAAACCGAAAATTATTGTGTTCATATTAGATCTACAGTTTCCATGGAAAATGTGTAAAATAAAAAGGTCTAATTACAAGTTATTGACTCGATGCAATTTTGGGATATGTCATTTTTTTGTTAAAGCTTATCATTTCCAAACAGCTTAAGTCACGAATTTGTATATTGTGAAAGTGTTTAATTTTAGCCAAGTCTCCACATGCACTCTAACTGTTTAGACTGCAACAGTGAATTTATGATTCTTAAGACAGATTACATGGAAAAGGGAAATCATATTCTTTGACCCCTGTAATGGAGTACATAGCTGTTTACTTAATGCTGTTGAGAAAGTTTTTAATTTTATCTTTATGTTTTGCTAAGCTTTTTTGCTGATTTTTTTTATACCAGGACAGTTTATACAGCAATGATTACAAAAAGTTTTACAAAATCATGCTTACTACACCAGTGAAGTTTCAAAATTGACCCTTGCATTGTTTGTGCTTGATTATTTCCTGTATACAGCTTCTGTCCCTTCTGAAAATTGCATATTTTTACTGCATTTTGAATGGAATTTCCTCATATAATAAATATATACAAGCAGTTTATATGGCTTCAGTTATGTGATTAACAATAAAATATATTCTTACCTTTTTATTATTCATATACAACGGTATACTTGGAAAGTTTTGGAGAAGTGTTTATTCCTTTTTTAACCATTCATACAAATCTAGAGTGATTTTTTATGCATGAGTGAGTCAGCATGCCAGGCATGTTGATATTGTTCATTTGCTTTAGCCTTAATGCACACAAATCAATTTGCAATTGTAAATTTTCACCAGTGTTACTCCAATGTACTCTCAAATTACATTTTTTCTTTATACAGATATGCAATCAAATTGGTGAAATACAATTAAAAAGAATGGCAATATTGTTATTTTGCTACCCACCAAAAACCATGTTTTCTAGTAACTATTAGAATCAAATATGATTTGAAAAGAGTTTCAACAAACCCTTGCGGCAAAATGTAAAATATTATCTTTATTTTTTTTGTGAAACTATCCATTTTATCAAGATTTTCATGCCTTATACAGTATGTACTTTGACTTTTGTAGTAATGACGCTAGACTTTTCCATTTATTTTAGAATATGAGTCAGACAGCATTAAGCCCTCAACCACCACAAACCACTGCAAGAACACAGAGAGCATACACTCCTGCAAAGGGCCCTCTTATAACTCAACATAGGGCCCGCCCAACATCTGCTAGAACGCCTCCTTCCCCAAGACCTTCATCTGCAGGCCCGGGTCAGATGCATGGTTCGAGACCTCAGTCTGCTATACCTGTTCATGATAGTTCCAAGCTGAGAGCTGAAGATTCAGAAATTGTTCCCCAAGAGGCATTCGTAAATCAAGATCCCACTTATGTAGATGATGATCCAGATCGACTCCAAACAGAAACAATACAGTTGCCTTCCGCTGATGAAACTGGCCGCTAGTTGAATTTTTAATATTAGCCCTTAAAGCGCCAATCGCAACAAAAGTCGACTGCTTTTCTCGTCTGCTGAAATGTTGAAGAAGCCTCTATGGCAAACAGTGTGGACCCAGACTGGGTCCACACTGTTTGCTTCTATACTTAATTTGTCAGTAATGTTAGGCAATTATTTGCAGCAGACGACTTCAGTAGACAACATTTTCAGATGCATTTTTTCTTGGCGCTTTAAGAGTTAGGAATATACTATTTCATTAGCTCTATAATTACTAGTTGTACCTTATGTGAAAAAATGTGTTTGAATGCATTTTTAAAATCAAAATGTCTTTTCAAAATCTGTTGAAGCATATGAAAGAGTGTTTATATATGCCAAGTGATGTACACACACTCAACAATTATGTTCGAGAGTTATGAAGACATATTAAAATGTCCATGGTATAAAAGAAAGCATTTTAAGAGTTAATGCTATATGGAATGTTAAATGTATGCAAAACAAACAATTGGGTTTTAAAAGTGTAATGCAAGTTCACAAAGACATATTTGTGATAGATTTTTTCTGAAAATCCAAGGGTCACATGACACACTCATGAGCCTATTGGGTCTTTCAATTGTTCTTCAAATTGATATATATATGTAATTACAATATATTATTTTTTCTAAAATAGTCACAGACAAATCAGTACTGATAATAAAACTGCTGTGACATGATAGCTCTGATTAGTATACACAAACAAAAAGTTTACCTAATGTAATAAAAAAACTTACCTCACAAATTCAGGAATAGATGGTGTTTATTGAATGTCCTTTATGACGTAATGACAGTTTGTAATTTCAGTTTGCATATAAAAAATATGTTGTGTAAATTTATCCTAGAATATGGAAAAGCTAGAGAAAACCGTACACTTGTATATTCTGATTAGATTGGTATGTGTGCATTGAAAGTTGTATTTCATATTGAAATACCAACCAGCCTAGAAGAACAAGCTGAATTTGCTTGGTTGTCTATGTTAACACATTCTACTAAATTATCTATCTGAAAGACTTGTGGATTTCACATTAAAAACATGATTTTAAAGTAATTTTACTGTCATATGATAAACAGAATATAGCATTGCTCATTTGTTATTGAATTCATATAACTCAATGGAAAAGTATATGATGCTTGGAAAAGTCAGGCACATAATCATTTTGTTCCAACACTTTTTTTTAATAAATTCAGTAATAACGAGCATTCATGCACATCTATGACTATTCTTCCTTGTTGCAGCTTGCTGTAAAATATAGGGATCAAACATGTTTTTCTATGCATTAACATCTGCTGGACCTCGAGGGTGGTGTTGAAACCCAAGCCTGAAAGGTGAGGGTTTTAACGACTCCGAGGGGTCTAGCAGATGTAAGTGTACCAGAAAAACATGTTTGATCGTTATTATTGCATAGTCGTTTTGACACTTTAAAACTTTGGAAAAACGCTTTGAAAAGTTCATTTTTGTATTACTATAATGGCGCGCAAAATCTTGATGAATTCGTAGGATTTGAAAATGCCTGTTCCAGAGCAACGAATTGCATGCCACATTCTAACGTGACTGAATTACGTTCATTTCTATGTACGTTGCTCTTGATGACATCAATTATTTTTACGGCATAGAATGTGTATATATAAAGTACCAAAGCAGTGCATCAACAGCACGTGATTTGCCTGTTTAATACATGGGATTTTCTCGGCTAAAACATGGCTGTTAGTAGCGTGCGACACAGCTTTTTATGCAATAATACCTATTGATATATATAACTACACTATAAAACATGGCTGCATGTAGCTGCTTGCAGTTTTGTTGTAGGAATTGACACTGCAGTAATAGGATATTGGTGCATTAGTTGGCCTGTGTTATTATATTTTGATTTTAATATGTTTAGTGTTTTCTGTTTGTTTGTTATGTGTTCATGTGTAGTTACAAATACCTGCTGGGTTTTGTAACTGGTCCCTAATTTTGTGACTAAAGAGTATTTACCTTTTGTGATATTTTGTTAGAAAAGCATGTAAAACTTTGTCAATAAATCTGGCTTCTTTCCTCAATATCTTATCACAACTGTGATTTTCACAAGTGCTCTTATTGTTTTTCTTCTTCGCCTCCATAAAAGCTAGGTTGTATAAAGTCATTCTTGTAGTCAGATAATAAGGGCATTGTCGCGACAAAACCTGTCTTCGGGGTTTCCAAAAAATGAAGACTCAAACCAGTCTCCTCAGCTACAGAGACTAGCTAGACTATTGAATTTTCGCTGGAAGTAAGTTTAGATATGATACTTTCCAGTAAGTGAATAACAAAGGCGCTGGTCAGTCTGCACAGATGCACAGGCTGGTCTGGGCCTATGTTGTTCATAAACCCCATAAGACAGGTGTCATCGCAAGGAGGCCCATATAGTTTTTGTGAACCTCTTTGTATTTTGTTATTATTTATTCTATTTCAGTCTACTCATTTTGTGCAAATATTATATCAGACATCAAGGATTCAATTGTATTTTCCAAATACCATGGGAATACCTATTACCATAGACCTGTAATAGGGGTTTTGTCAAATTACAATACTAAATAGGATTCTTGTGAATAAAATGTTTTGTATAATTTTATTCCTTTGGTTCATGGCAGTAGTGCACTATAAATAGACTGACTATGAGCTTATGGTACTTTTCTCATACACTTAAAGTTGCTTTTCAAACATGCATATGCAGCTTACCATTTGTAGATACATTTTTGTTGTTACAGTCTTCATCTACTTTCTTTTACTGTATACTAGCAGTTAAGGCTCTGCCAAGAAGGTGCAACTGTACTACCTGGTTTGGGCCTTAGCAGCTTACCTATTCAATGAGTATCAAACTCTCAAAGGCTGGCTGAAATACATTTGAATTCTTGATATATTTTTGTTTAAAGTGCAATCTATATTTTTCTGCTTTGTTATGTAAATAAACAATTAGTGATATTTACTTCTCTATTGTACAATGGACTCTTTTTCATTCCTTGATGAGCAAGCGGAGAAGCCATTACTGTATTTACAATAAATATTCAGACCACTTGCCTAGAGGCTATAAAACTTTTTACATGACCAATAGAGCTTGCAATTTATACTGCTCATAACATATCCTGCTTTTAACATTTATAAGCAAGATAAATACAACATCTGAGAGTTTTAAAGTCAGAAAATCTTCATCTTTCATTATTTTAGTTTATATGGGCAGTTGAAATGTTCAGTTGAGCATGAAAAAAGCTTTATTATCTTTTTGCTCAGACGTCTTTGTCCAAATATTTAGGTTAAAAACAATAGTTCACCTCTGTATCTGCTTGCAAGAATTATAGGAAAGAAACGGTCCACACTGCATATGTATAGTTTAGTTTTGTATGTGTTGATGTTTGTTGAATTTAGATTATTTTTCTAGTAAATATCTTACCATTTTATTTTCCTAGTAAATACATCTTATCTTAGACTTGAGCTGGCTGATGTTCTGGCACTGGCTCATATGGACCTCGTCGCGAGAAAACCTGTCTTTGGGGTTTCCGACAAAGTGAGGCTCAAACCAGTCTCCTCAGCTACAGAGACTAGCTAGAAAATTGAACTTTCGTTTGTAACAAGCTAAGATATGGTGCTTTCCCAAAAGAGAATAACAAAGGTGCTGATCAGACTGCGCAGATGGGCAGGCTGGTCTGCGCCTTTGTTGTTCGCAATCCTCCAATGACAGGTTTTCTCACGACGAGGCCCATATTTTCTAAGTCATTGTCTATACTTTAAGTTATTTCCATACTGGATTGCTCTAGGCTCGTTTCTGCCTGTACTGGTCATCCATGTGGTACGTGCCTAAGACGAGCGGCATATGTTGAGGTTTTTATTATTGCGGAAATAAGAGGCACCTTCCTAACATGGCTATAATAATGTAATGTATCTGGATTGGGTACAAGAATGTATGTGCTGAATAGTTTGAAGAAAGAAGTAGCCAAACTATAGTATTATTTTAATATGGTGTGTCATTTAAAGCTGCTACATGTATTATGATAAAGGTTTGTATTTAGTTATTTATTTACCTTAGAGGTGTTCTATAGAAAATAGAAAAGTAATGCAAATATATTACATTTTCATTGAAAGTGGTAAATGCTGGGCATTGTAGCATGCTTTTTTCTGGTTTGCTGATTTCTTTTCAAAATCAACTTTTCTACAAATTCTTTGACAAACTGTTTGCAAAGGTAATTGGGAGACAACACTATAGTAGGCAATTTGTTAATAAAAGAAAACCAGAATGTATGTCTGAGGCACCATATTTGCATCAGCTGGAACTAGCAAACTGAGAATGGCCATTTAAACATTGTAACAAACGCCAACTACTAGAGAAAAAACAAATGAGCCGCGGCATGAGATTTCCAACAATGTGGTATGAGTGACCAGCTAAGCCTCAGATCAGCCTGCACATACGCGCAGTCTGATCAGAGCCTTTGCTTGTCGCTTGAATATTCTATGATTAGTTAGCTACTGACTGAACATCATTTGGTGTTTCTAAGCTTAAAAGGAGGCTGCACAGGCTCGTCTGAGTCTACGCTTGTCAAAACGCCACGTTGGAAATCACATGCCACGGCTCAAATGAGTATGAACAGGAAATGACACAATTGCAGATCATAGACAACCTCATGGCACCTTGAGGAAATTACATTAGAACATAAAGACCTACACATAAAAGCAAGAATACAATTAAAGCAACCAGTTCTCTCTTATCAAGATGATTGCCAAACTAGAAAGGACACAAAGCACTGTTATCGCAAGAACAAGACAAATCCCCAGCCACATTGGGAGCATCAACCAGCAATAAACAAAAGAAAAGAATCACCCCTTTAGAACAGACAGTGGCCGCAGCCAATAA
Source organism: Loripinus fragilis (assembly GCA_964019695.1). Taxonomy (NCBI): domain Eukaryota; kingdom Metazoa; phylum Mollusca; class Bivalvia; order Lucinida; family Lucinidae; genus Loripinus; species Loripinus fragilis. Next base: position 7,687,678 of record OZ026516.1, read on the forward strand.
GTGTGTGTGTGTGGGGGGGGGGGGGGAGGGGGGCTTAAGGCTCCCACAATTCTAAATATTTGCTGAGACACACCAAGTGTAATAGTAAATAGAAGGTCATATCAAGCAAGAGATGTAACTCATCTGGAAAGCTGGGGATGCAAATTTTAAGAATGACTAAATGGATAGCAGGTCATTATACATTGTTGACCATAGTGATCTTTTTGGATTTAATATAATATGTTTGTATTGCTTTTCTGTACCTGCCATATTTACTCTAAAAAGTGCACCAGTGAGACTTGCAAGAAATGAAAATGCAGAATATGATGTTCAGAAATTTCCACAATGCTATTAGTGATTTTAGCTTGTAGGCCGATTGCAACGATTTTCTAGTTTTGTTTATTTCTCTAAATTTGTAATCTACATTACATTAATTGCAAGGAACAAAGTAAAATTATATGAGCCGTGACATGTGTAATTTCCAAACAATGCGGTATTTTGACATGTGTAGACTCAGATGAGCCTGTGTGACGGGAGCGCAGTGGCTCAGTGGTAGAGTGCTTGACTCGAGACCGAAGGGCCGCGGGTTCGAGCCTCACCGGCGTCACTGCGTTGTGGTCCTTGAGCAAGACACATTTATCCTAGCTTAGTACTGGTTCAACCCAGGAAGAACCGTCCCGCATAACTGAAAGACTGTTGAGTGGACGTAAAGAATCAAATCAAACAAAACAAAAAGATGAGCCTGTGCAGCCTGCTGTTCAGCTTAGAAACTAGATATGGTGTTCTGTCAGTAGCTTAATATTCATAGAATATTCAATCGACTAGCAAAGGCTCTGATCTGACTGCGCGTATGCGCAGGCTGGTCTGAGCCTTTGCTGGTCACACATACCACATTGTAGGAAATCTTATGCCGTGGCTCATATAAGGTTGATTACTGCATTAACCCGAATATTCTGACAAAATGCAAGCGCAAACAGTGTAAACGGACAAGTTTTGGGATTCAAGTTGTCAGAATATTATTGGTAAATACAGTAGATTGAAATGATAAATAAGAAGGTAGCTGGGAAGTCTTAGAATAAATATGGAGTATAAATACAATGCTTAGTTATGTAACTGGATACGTTTTGTTTTCCGTATGTTAATGTACAATATACTGGTTATACCTTGATTATATGACTGTACATATACATTAATCACAATGCAGAATCTGTGATAGCAGGTTAAATTCTACTTTCTTTTATAAGCCGGTCTTAATTCATGTAATTGTTATGCCTGTTGTTTCTTGATGTTGATCTTTTTTTATGGAATCACACAAGTAATTTCAACATACCTGAGATCAAGATTAATGTTTTCATTAGATGCCCTACCAGTTCAGAAACATGTCAATTGTAGCAGTTGAATTTCATTTACCAATAAGCTTACAAATAGTGTGAACTGTTCATGATGGTTAACTTTCACAGGGTTCGCACAGGCTTGAAAAGTACTGAATATACAAGACTGTCTTGAAAAGTTCTTGAAATAGAATTTGCCTTGAAAAGTACTTGAAAAACACTCAAAAGGCCTTAAAAAGTCCTTGAATTTTACCATTTGCAAGAGGATTCAACTCTGTTTTTGGAGGCTTAAATCAGTATAAAATTGTGGTGCCATTATTTGGTGCAGCATATGCTGCACCAAATAAACACACCATAATTTTACACTGATTTTCTAAAACTAATATCTTTAGTAATGGACTCTAGCATTTCAGAAGCAGAATTTTAACGTGTAAATCAGTATTTTTCATAAGTTTACAGTCCTTGAAAATGGTAGGAAAGTCTTCTAGAAGTCCCTGAAAAGTCCTTGAATTTTACACGAACTTGCCTGTATGAACCCTGTTATAAACATTTGATCTTTCAGTGTTGACCATGGAGTATGTCAGCATTGTACTACATGGACCATGTCTAGAGAAAGTCTGTTTTTATCAACAGTTTGGATGCAGAATCTTAGTGATACGTTAATGGCTTCTTTTTCAAGATTCCAGCAACATTCTGTATATAAATCTGACGGTTACCTGGTTGCAAGCTTGAAATGTAGATTTTCTTAAATCTTTTTATGGACCTAGGCAAACAGTGTAGACACTGACCAGATGCTGCATAATGCAGCATCTGATCATTGTCTTCACAGTTTGCTAACAGAACAGTCCTTAAAAGAATTGAATAAAATTGAAAAGTAACACCCAAACCCTGAATAAAAGGGCTTGTAATTGGAAATTGATAAGAATGTGAATGACCATTAGGTATAAATGGGTTAATACAGGTTTTCTCTTGACGTGATGCATATAAAGTAAAACCTGTGTAAAACTGCCACTCTCAAAAAGACTGAAAATTGGTTTTCAAGACCAATAATCGCTTAATGCAGGTCAGATGTATTGCAGAATGCTCCCCTTGGAGCATTCTGCAATAATTTTGACCTTCATTAAGCTACCATTTGTCATGAAGAGATTTGTTTTGTCTATTTTTGAGTGGCCGTTTTACACAGGTTTTACTGTAAAGTAAATGAGATGATGCGTTTATATTTGACAGAGATGTTTAAATGATAATTTACTACCCAAGAACTTTTATTATCTGCTAAAAAATAAAATACAGCGAGACATTCCATTTTCAGGGACCAGTACATTTCTATAGAAACATGTGGATGAAAATCCATTCTTTCTAGAATGTATGTATACAGACCCTGCTTGATTCATTTCAAAGTTGATTTACTTATTTCTACTCCAAACATTGTGTAAACTCGTTTATGAAACAGGTATGAAATATGGGCTTTTGAAATTGTCAATGGTAAGAGTTTTATCCATTACAGAATATCTGATTCTTAACCCTTTAAACTTTATCAGGCTCTCAAGCTGGCCCTTCTTTTCTCTACTTTTTCGATTTGCTCCTATTTTTTCATGAAAATGCCCTACTATCCCTACTTTTTCTCTCTAAAATGTCATTTACGCGTAAAAATCCAGAAATTTTTCCTCGCTCGCTTTGCTCATTCGGATTTTATATGTTGATCAATGTATTTTTTCAGGGGGCGCGCTGCAAAACATCTAAATTGTTTATTTTTTACCCCCATAAGTATCTCTGTTCAGCTTGTACTATTGTCATCTCAATTATCCTGCTTATTTAGTATAAAATTTTTTATTTCTAAGAACTCATTGTGATGAATTTTTAACTTGGAAAAGCCCTACTATCCCTACTTTTTTACACCGATAATCCCTACTTTTTCACTACTTTTTTCTAAATTTTTATCCCTTCTTTTCCCTTGAAGAGCACTTGAAAGCCTGCTTTATTTACTAGATACTGGCTAATTAGTACCTTAGAAAACAGTGAAGACCCAGATGAAACACTACATAATGCAGGATTTCATCAGGGTCTACACTGTTGGCTTAGACAAAAAAAACTTGAGAGAAAGAAGCACAAGTGTACAAAGAGTTAAATGATGAATGGGAACTTCATTGGAAAGTTCTCATATTCTGGACGGTCATTCACAGGTTTAGATGAACAAAAATTTTCAGCGTAAAAATGTAAATATTTTCTTACCCATCAGTTTTAAATATGTTTTGGGTGCTCACAACATATGTTTTGGTTGAGAAATAAGAAAATTAAATTTTCGTTATACACTCTTAACTAAAGTCCTGGTCAGTGATTGTATTTCTGTTCCATATATCTGAACATGGAGTATTTAACATTTTAAATCAGGTTCTGTTATCATTCCCTATCCGTCCAGCAAGAATATCTGTGATAGTTTATATTTATAGTTAAACTTAGTGCTTTATAATTCATAAAAACAATTGATTCTGTGCAGTTTCATTTTGCCTGTATAATTTGTGATTATTCTTGCTTTCAATCAACTTTCAATGACTGTATAAGATAATAACCATTTTTGCTAAGCCAACTTCTATAGAAGCTGGTTTCATAAAAAAAAATTCACAATGTAAAGTCAAAGGCTATTTCATTTGGGCAATGGTCAGAAGTAAAGAGTTTTAGAAATATGACATTTGTTAAAAGTTCTGTCTCACATGGAAATTCTATCCTTTGTATTTTTAAAAAATATTAGATGTGTGCACGACAGGGCATTAAACAAACTTTGTTCTTCATGAATGGATAAGGCATATGTCTTGTCTTGTGGGAGGAATCATAAACAATATATCAAGTGCATGTTCAGTAAGGGGCCACAAGGAGACCACATCGTTCTGGCAAAATTAGTCATAAGAAACATATACAGTAAAATCAGTCTTAAGCAGCCACTCAAAAGAAGACCAAAAATTGGTTTTCAAGACCGATTATCTCTTAATTGAGGTAAGCTACCATCTGTCTTTAAGACATTTGTTTTGTCTATTTTTAAGTGGCCGCTTAAGACAGGTTTGACTAAAACAACCGATCTCTAGAAGTATTGTTTGAGCCAACTATATTAGTGTTTTCTGTGCCTCATCTCTAGAAAACAATTTCAGGATTTTCCAGACAGTGAGTTGCAAATGTGCTTATAAAAGTGGACAGATGAGCAAACTGACCTGCATCTTTGCTGTTCACACAGAATGATAACAGCGTTTGGAAGACCTTGCTAATATCATGTGCATAGGACAAGTCTACTCAAAACTCATATCAATAGTAAAAGCTAGAGTGGATACCCAGATGATACATGTTTTCAGTCAGATAAGTCGTAGAGATGTTAATTTAATTGATGATGTGTACTCAAAGTGGCTTCTTCTGATGTTAATTGGTTAATTAGTTATCAAAAATTTGCTTTGTTACCACTGATCCTATACATTTGTTTGTAAATGAAAACCGAATATAGAAAATGTTTCTTTGTTATTTATAGAAAATCCATTTTAACACACATCACATGTCAGAGCAACCAGCCCTCTCTTCCTCAGTGAGATGATTGCCAAACTAGTATGTGAAGTTGAATACAGCCGAATCAGTTGTGATCCATCACATCATCACCCAACAGCATGAACACAATTAAAGCCAAGCAACCAGCCCTCTCTTCCTTAGTGAGATGATTGACAAACTAGTATGTGAAGTTGAATACAGCTAAATCAGTTGTGATCCATCACATCATCACCCAACAGTATGAACACAACTAAAGCAAAGCAACCAGCACTCTCTTCCTCAGTGAGATGATTGTTTTTGTTTGTTTGATTTGATTTTTTACGTCCCATCAACAATCTTTCAGTTATATAGGGACAGGTCTTCTTGGGTAGAACCAGTACTAAGCTATGATTAATGTGTCTTGCTCAAGGACCACAACCCAGTGATGCCGGTAAGGCTCGAACCCGCGGCCCCTCTGTCTCGAACCATGCATTCTACCACTGAGCCACTGCGCTCCCTGTGAGATGATTGTCAAACTAGTATGGCTGCTAAGAATTAAAGTAAGTAAAAGGGCAAAGATCAAGAATCGATACAAACAAGCACCACACCTGATCACAAATTATAAGTACCATGTTTCAGACCTTTTTTCTAAAACATTTCTTTTGCAATATAAAGAGGGCTTTAAATATGAAGCCCCCTTTTCAACACTTTGTTACTTCATGATAATGTAGAGAGATTGAGAAGGTTGCTCTAAGAGACATTGGCTCCAAGTTGGCAGACATCTATCCGCTTGTTAACCTTTGACACAACAAGCAAATTCGACAATGAATTGATATCCCCCGCCAAATGAATATTTATGTGCATCGCAATGAATATTCATCTGCATCGCCCCAAATTCATTGATATTTAGGTTATCAAAGGGCAATAACTTCCATACACCCAATGGCATTCTCATGAAACTTCATATGCATCATCACAATATGGTCATATATACTCAGTATAGATTTCATGCAATTCCTTTTATTGCTTGCTAATTGATGGCTGAGGACAGGAAAATTCATTGACATTCTGAAAGCCAAAGGGCAATAACTCTTCTATTACCTGGGAAATCCTGACAAAACTTCATGTACAGTATCATATTATGGTCATATACTCAAAATAAATTAATGAAATTTGATCATTTGCTTAGTTATGGCTGAGGACGGAATAAGTTATTTAAATTTAAGCAATCAAAGGGCAAAAACTTCTGGTACTTAGGATATCCTGACAAAACTTTGAGTGCATAACCACACCACGATCATATATACTCTTATAAGTTTCATGAATTTCCATCCTTTGCTTACTAAGTTATGGCTGATGATCGAAAAAAATCATTAAAATGTAGGCAATCAAAGGGCAGTTACTCTACTATAGCTGATGACACCCTGATGAAACTTCACATGCATAACCACACTATGTTCATATATATTCAGTACAAGTTTCATGAAATTCCATCCATTGGTAACCTAGTTATGGCGGAGGATAGAAAAAATCATTGAAATCTAGGCAATCAAAGGGCAATAACTCCTCTATAACTGAAGACACCCTGATGAAACTTCATGAGCATAACCACACTATGGTCTTATATACTATGCACAATAAATTTAGCAATTGTTTTGTATGGGTGAGCCCATCCACATCAGATCTCGAGTTTCAATTGCAGTTATGAAGATACAAGCGCTGATCATCTGACAAGATTTTCCATGAAAAAAAAGAATTACCAAACGCAGAGGCCGTGCTAAAGTGACATTTAATTTTAAGACTAGCGGGTAACGTGGGTATTTTTGATCATTGGGGGAAGCAGAAACCATTTTCAAACGATTGTTTGGTCACTGAAAACAAAAAAAGCATAACAAATGCTGCAATTTTCAATACTATCTCAGAGAAATAAAGGACCAAGTTTTCACAATTTGACGTTTTTATTAATGCTTTTAAAGGGTGTTAAAAGGTGTTTCTAGTGGGGTTTTCTTGAACCACATTAACTAATAAAACTGTTTGATGCCTTCCAGCACATTCAGACAAATGCTGTTGAATGAAACATCTTCACTGTTATAGTGCACGAGCCGAAAGATAAAATCTAACGTCACCATTATCTCGCAAATGCGTCACACCAAATTTCAGTAACTTAAGGTTTTAATCAATTATAAGATGAGCTACATTGTAAGCCTATGATATCTTTGTAAGCTGATACTCTGTTGAATTGAAATGCCAATTAACATTAGAAGTTTAATCAAATGATGACTACGTTTTGACGTTATTGATGGCAGCTGATTTTTTTCAGCATGAAATCTCTATCACATCTGTCACAGTAACCAATAGTTTTAATAGGCGTATGAAGCATGAGGAAGATGAAAGACCACCAAACAAAAAATCACATGCTTATCATTTCAGCATTACTTACAACGGGTATGATTTTAGCTTACCAACCCCTTCTGCAATTCTTGCTCTCCCCAAATGACTATTTAAAGGATGTTGTCTAAAATTTCGTGGTTTCATTTGCCTAAGATCCTGCTATCATCATTGCAATTGAAATTGGTCGGCACTGCACGAATATGAGCACAAAAAAGATGCAAAACATACGAAATTGCTAAACTTATTGTGCATAGTGTATATTCAGTATAAGTTGTTTCATGAAATTCCATTCAATGGTTACCTAGTTATGACTGAGGACGTAAACAATCATTGAAATTTAGGTAATCAAAGGGTGAGAACACCTATATCACTGAAAACACCCTGATGAAACTTCACATGCACAACAACAATATGGTCATATATATTCAGTATAAGTTTCATGAAATTCCATTCTTTGGTTACCTAATTATGACTGAGGACAGAAAAAAACATTGAAATTTAGGCATTCAAAGGGCAATTACTCCGCTATAACTGAAGGCACCCCAATAAAACTTCATATGCATAACCTCAACATGGTAATATATTCAGTATAAGTTTCATGAAATTCCATTTATTGGTTACCTAGTTATGGTTGAGGACGGAAACAATCATTGAAATTTAGGCAATCAAAGGGTGATAACTCCTATATAACTGATGACACCCTGATGAAACTTCACCTGCACAACCACACTATGGTCTTATATATTCAATATAAGTTTCATGAAATTCCATTCATTAGTTACCTAGTTATGGTTGAGATCGGGGAAAAAATAAAATTTAGGCAATCAAAGGGCAATAACTCCGCTATAACTTATGACACCCCAATAAAACTTCACGTGCATAACCTCACTATGGTAATATATATTCAGTATAAGTTTCATGAAATTCCATCCATAGGTTACCTAGTTATGGCTGAGGACGGAAGGATGGACAGCCGGGCGGACATACAATGCCAAACCAATATCCTTCCGCCTTCGGCGGGGGATACTTAGGGAAAACCAATAAAGCACTAAAATGACACCAGAGAAATGTTGCTGAATGAGGATGCACAAAGAAAGCTGGGTGGAAAGAGCACTATGAATGCCTGGTCATAAACAGGGAATGCCAGAATTACAGATCACAGACCAGCTCATGGCACCATGAGGAAATTATACAAAAAAAATAAAGACAATAAAACAATAAGCAAAGCAACTATGCCTGGTTATAAAACAACAGACAAGATCAGGAAATGCCAGAATTACAAATCACAGACCTACCATGAGGAAATGATGTAAAAACACGCGCACAAAAATACAACAAGCAAAGCAATGATGGTGCAAGCTTAGAATGGACAGCAGCCAAACAGAAATGCTACCTTAGAACAGACAGCAGTGGGGTAGGCTTCAATATATATTTTTCTGGCCAAATGTTCCCCCTAGATTGTATTGTTGAATTATAATTGTTTAGCTTGCCTAGAGGTTTCCTTACTTTTGCAATGTATCATCGCAAAAAATAAAAATATAATTATCTAACTTTGTTAAAACATAAATGGGCCCAAAACCCAGACAGTCAGACCTAAAAATCTTTTAGTTGAGCTACGGTGTGCCCAAACTAAATAAGAAAGAAAGGAAGCTATGGTGGGCCTAAGCTAAATAAGAAAAACAAGCACCAGGCTATATCCCACTAATGAAAGTTTTATGACAGATTAGTTATCAAGTTATCACTGTCACACAATTAAAGTGGAAGCCGCAGCTATAAATCTTGATTGGATTTATAACTTAACATGTAGACTGTTGTCCATGTTATAGCCCACTATTTCATAAAATTTGATCTTTTTTGAATTCAGAAACCAAAAAAAAAACAAGTATGACTAGGAAATGCCACAATCACAGACTAACCAGTCACACATACAAAGCAAAAATACAATTAAAGTATAACCAGCTCTCTCTTCCCCAACAAGATGGTTTCAAAGAACTATATCACAAGACCAGGACAAAAAAACAACTACCAGTGTCTACAATAGATTTTAGAAAATTTTGATGACTTACTGATGTTCCAAAGATGCATTGTAATGAGGTGATTCTATATTTCTTATAAACAGGTAAAGATGACGTATTTACTACCACGTGCATATTTAGTATTCTGCGGTAGGTTCATTATAACTGTAAACTGTGACTACCCAAAAACAAGGTAAACTAGCCAGGGTTTGTTTACAACGAATCTCATCTATCTTTGAAACATCAGTATATGAGGTTGTAAGTTCATTGTTGTTGATTTGATTAGATGAGGTTGTAAGTTCATTGTTGTTGATTTGATTAGTGTTTGTTCCAGGCTATGTCGTGTAGATTTTTGTGTCCTTTCTAATTTGGCAATCATCTCGCTGAGGAAGAGAGATGTGGTTGCCTTACTTCAATTGGCTTTTATGTGCATGTCTTTGTTCTAATGTATCTTCCTCACGGTACCATAGGTTGGTCTGTGATCTGTTATTGTGGCATTTCCTGGTCATTCCTAAAAAACAACCCTAAAACAGACACAAGCTAGGCCACAATCACAGAAAAAAGATCAATCCACAGCACCACGAGGAAGACGGAACACAGTCACATGACAGCAAGGCCACAAATAAAGTAAAGCAACCAGGTCTCTCTTCCTCAGCAAGGTGAATTAAATGCCACAAAACAAAAAACCCTACTTACAATGGGACCAACAACAAATAATCAAAAACATAATCATTGTCTTAGAACAGAGAGTAGTCCAGGCCATAGTGAGTCTTAAATTGTTTTACCAGCTGGATTATTGCCCTAGATACTGCTGTTGTTAAAAAAATATTGTTTACCTTGCAAGGAGGCTTCCTAACTGATGCAATATATCATCATAGGGAAACAATCAAATCAATTTAACTTACTTTTGTTTGGTTTGAGTCTTTTGATCCCAGTCATTAATTTTTCAGTCATGTCAGGATGGGTCTTCCTTGGTTGAACTAGTAGTAAGCAGAGGGTAAAGTGTCTTGCTCAAGGACACAATGCATTGCCTATGGTGAGGCTCAGATTTTTTTTATAACATTTGATGATCTTTTAGAATAGATCAGGAAAAGAAGGCTTTCCAACATTTATTTTGAATTTATAAGTTAAAAATGCTGGCACTGATATGCCCTGTTGCAGAAGAGTTCTTGGTGTCATTTCTAGTTTGGCAGTCATCTTGTTGAGGAAGAGAAAGCTGGATGCTTTTACTTTAATTGTTTTCTTGCTGTCATGTGGCTGTCAGTGTTCTGTGTCTCTTCCTTGTCTAGTGACCCTAATGCCTGTTTACTTGTCCACAAATTAGAATCAATATGGTTGAAACAGTAACATAAAGCAAACTGTTTTGTATATTTATTTTTAACAAAGTGCATTTAATAGAAAATACACAAAAAGTAGCACAACAAAAAGAGTGTATGATTACACTTAAAGCAAAACTTAATTAACTCTTTATGCAGTAATGGATTCTTCTTTCTGGTTCGATACAATAATTTGCGATGGTCCATTGTATGTATCGAGCAGTCACAACTAAAAATTGTATTTCTTTCTCTGAAGATCATTAAATGATGAGCCACAACATGAGATTTCCAACAATGTGGTATGTGCCACCAGCATAGCCTCAGATCAGCCTGCGCATACGCACAGTCTGATCAGAGCCTTTGCTAGTCGCTCAGATATTCTATGAATATTAAGCTACTAATTGAAAATAATTTGGAGTTTCTAAGCTTATAAGGAGGCTGCACAGGCTTGACTGAGTCTCCACTTGTCAAAATACCACATTGTTGGAAATCACATGTTACTGCTCAAATTTTTTGTGTATGCAAATAGTGTCTTTACTGTCTGGCAAAGTATGTATCTAGGAGTCACTAGTAAGGCTTTACAGCAAGTATTGAAATAGGTCATATCATTGTTGTTAATCTAAAACAAGATCACAAATCATTGAGTGTTGTTAACATTAACTTTCATGTGACTGGACAGGGAGAGACAGACACAAAACACCATCTTCACAGATTACAGACAACATCTGTATATAGCAAATGCAATCCATCCTTGCAGGGAAGTGGCGGATGACTTTCATACTAAATGACTGAAATATTGCTGATAAACATTTTTATCAGCCACATCTCATATGAACTGCATTGTTGTACGCTGCCTGGTAAACATAGACCATCTCATGGCAAGTACCTTTATCCTGTTATCAGGTCATGATGATGTTGGACTTTTTGACTAATGTCACTAATGACGCTGAATCAACACAGAAATCAAAAATTACGTCATAATCGTTAGTTTGATAGTGTTCAACAATGGATAAACTGGTAAATAGAATACCAGGTTCGCATCTTTTGATATCAAGTTTACCAGGCTCGGCTTTGAGAATGCATGTTGAATTGCTCGGCAAGCCTTGCAATGTCAACAAGCGTTCTCAAAGCCTTGCCTGGTAAACTTGATATCGAAAGACACTCACCTAGTATTCTCTATATTTGTAGCATACATATGGCCATATCCACAACATGCAGGTTGTGAAAGAGCTATTCTCATGCGCTGTGAGAGATATACATTTACCAAACTAGATGAGATGAGTGTAGTAAGAGATAGGTGTGAGGTTATATATGAATCTATCATGAACATTAGGCGGATAGGAAAATCAGTCTGGAGTATAGTAAAATCTGTGTTAAACGACCACTCTCAAAAAGACAGATTTTCTAAAGACCGATTATCACTTAATGCAGGCCAAAAGTATTGCAGAATGCTCAAGGGAAGCATTCTGCAATACTTTCCACCTTCATTAAGCTATTATTTGTCATTAAGACCTTTGTTGTGTCTATTTTTGAGTGACCGTTTTACACAGGTTTTACTGTATCACCAATTGGCGTCACAAGGCGTATCAGGAACGTTGGACTGATAGGAAAATCCCTCTGGAGTATCACCAATTGGCATTACAAGACAAGACTATGATATCACATTCATTCATAATATAACACAATGTCTGTACAAAAGAATAACTATTTTAGAAAAGATCACAGTAAGCAATATCACAGAATGTGCCTAGAAGCACTTGCGTATATATTTAACTCTTTGCATGCTAGGTCATTTTTCATGCTTTTGTTGTCTGCTGACATTTTTCAAATTTAACTCTTTTAAAAAAAAATTCAGGAACACTATCAAAGTGTCAAATGGTTTGGACTCAGATCATGACCGATGTTCTGTTGGTCCTGATCTGGGTCCAAATTGTTTGCAAATGATATGAGCAGACGACAAAAATCACTGCTAGCAGGCAAAGATTTAAAATCCAGATATGAACCTATATAATTTTGTGTGTATTATGCTATAGTGTGATGTTTCTTAAGAACTGGTGTATAAAGTTTATTCCTTGACGGATTTCTAAGCGGTGTCTTCCTAGACTTTGTTTCTCTACTACTCATTCTGCTGCCTAGTACAGTTTTATGAACTGGTTCTTCCCGTTGTTCAGCACTTGGAGGTGTATCTGGTCCATCATAACTGAAGTCCATGTTCATTAGCTTATCCTCTGTTAAGTTAAGGGATGTATAGCCTTTGTTCACCATTCTTTGACTCAATGGCATGTTTTCTGGTATCTTCACATCAACAAAATTCTGTAGAAGATTAAATGAGAATGAAAACAAACAGCCGCGACATGTTATTTCCAAAAATGTGGCATTTTGACAAGTGTAGACTCAGACGAGCCTGTGCAGCCTCCTTTTAAGCTTAGAAATCCCAAATGCTGTTCCGTCAGTAGCTCAACACTCTTAGAATATTCAAGCAACTAGCAAAGGCCCTGATCAGACTGCGCATATGCGCAGGCTGGTCTGAGGCTTTGCTGATCGCACATACCACATTGTTGGAAATGTCATGCCACGGCTTATATATCAAACACAAAATATATTTAAGGCCATGGTGGCTGCAGCTACTGTCAGTTCTAAGATGGTGATTGTGTCTTATAGTTCATTGTTGTTTGCTTCCATTGTGTGTGCGAGTTTGGTCAAGGTTTAACATTTTTTGTGATTCAACAGGCTAAGATTTGGTACAAGTAAAATGCATTTAAGCCCCCCTTTGGCTGCTGTCTGTTCTAAGGCAGTGGTTCTGTTGTTGTTGATTCATTGTTGATTGTTACTCCCATTGTGGGATTCTGTAATTGTTCTATGTTTTGTTGTGCGTTACTTTGTGTCCATTCTAGTTTTGCAATCATCTTGATGGGGAAGAGAGAACTGGTTGCTTTACTTAGGTTGTCCTCCTGGTGTCTTGTGATTATTGTGTGACTCTTCCTCACGATGCCACAGGTTTGTCTGCAGTTTGTGATTGAGGTATTTCTGATCATACTCACTATTTTTGTGATAAACTGCTATGTGTCATTTCTAGTTTGGCAATCATCCTGCTAGGGAGAGAGCTAGTTGCTTTCAATTTAATGGTATCCTTGCTTTTGTGTCTGTGTTTGTCTTTGTTTTAATGTCTCTGCCTCACAGTACTGTAAATTCGGAATTTTCGCGAGGGTTTTCATTTTCGCGAAACTTCACATATCGTGAAAATAATACGCTCATGATATGCTGAGAACACTCTGTCATCTACTGATATTATAGTAAAGGAATGAATTTTATTTTTGTGGATTTTATCGATGTGTAAACTCTGGCGACTCACTCACAAACTGTGAGTGAGTCGCAGGAGTTTACATTGATAAGATCCAAAAAAATAACAATTCATTCCTTATAATTCCAACTTTGGAGCAAAACAGCACATTTTATCGAAGTGTAAAAACGATTTAATTTTGCCAACGGACCAATCAAAATCGCCGAAAAAACGATAAAAACATTGAGTTTGGAATTATAGGTAAATCATGCCCTAGTCACGATTTTTAACGTCCCAAATATGTCTTAACGATATTTGCGAAAATAAAATTCTCACAAAAATGTTCAAATTTACAGTACTATGGGTTGGTCTGTGACCTTGGATTGTAGCATTTCCAGGTCATCCTCACTTGTTTTGTTTAATTGCATAATATTTCCCTTTATGCTTACACCAACTGTAGTAATAATTGAGCCGTGCGATGTGATTTCCAACAATGTGGCATTTTGACAAGCGTAGACTCAGACGAGCCTGTGCAGCATCCTTTTAGGCTTAGAAACCCCTAATGCTGTTCCGTCAGTAGCTCAACACTCCTTGAATGTTCAAGTGACTAGCAAAGGCTCTGATCAGACTGCGCCTATGCGCAGGCTGGTCTGAGGCTTTGCTGGACGCACATACCACATTGTTGGAAATGTCATGCCGCGGCTCATACTGTTTGATCTGCCCAAAATAAAGGTACTCAGAACATATGCAACTATGCTCTAAATTACGCAGATTATTACCAACACCAGAAACATAAGAGGTACATAGTTTCGACAAAGTTAAAGGGTATGCAGGACTGGTACTTAAAAGTGCGCTTTATGAGATCAGATAGGTAGCAGATATTGATAACTCTTAATGCAATTTGGCTGAAACGTTGAATTCTTTTGAAAGAAACACTAAATTTACAAATGTTATTTAATGAAAAGTGGCAGCAATGAATTGTCCATCTTCATTGTATTTTAGTGAAAATATTATACCTGATTGACCCTTTAAAGTATAATTGCTATTGTTGAAAAAAAGTACCAAATAAGTGTGGCCTAGGCTGCAATCCCATTGTGTGTGGGGGTTTGTGCTGGGTCCTGGTTTTGTGGTGTGGTTTTTGATGTCCTTTCTAGTTTAGCAATCATCTTGCTGAGGAAGAGAGCTGGTTGCTTTACTTTGTGTTGTGGCTGTTTGTGTTCTGTGTCTCTTCCTCATAGTGCCATGAGTTGGTCTGCAGTGTGTGATTGCAGCATTTCCTGGTCATACTCACTTACTTTTCAAAATTAAAGTATTGCTTTCAAATGGACATTTACTTATCAATTATTTGATGCATTTATTTGATGCATCTATATTACAATAATAATTCAAATGGCAATGTATGCATGTATGCCTGACAAAGTGTATATGACCAAATATTTTTACCTTTAAATCACCAATCACAACAAATGTCTTCTGCTTTTGTTGTCTGTTGTAAGGTTTTATAAGCCTCTTGGTTCTACAGGAGCAGTCTGATCTGGGTCCCTACTTTTCTCTATATACGGTAAATGTTCTAAAATTACGAACACTAAAAAATAATTATTGTTTCCGCTGTTCATAATTTTAGAAATTACGTTAGTGAAAAAATGCTAGTGTTCAAAATTTTAGAATGTGGGCTTTTTCATGAGAAACAAGAAATGTCACAAACACGTGACGAATGCCCCCAAAGGAATTGGTCTAGCATAAGACACATTTGAGGAAAGATAGCTGTAATATAGCACGAAAAACCTAGAAATGAGGCCAGAAGTCAAAGTGACTCAAAATGGTATGCACCACTCCGCCATCCCAAGAGGAATCACCACCCCAAATTTGGGATTCCTACATCAAATAATATAGCAGATATGCTCTGGACATAATAATTCTTGAAAACTAGGTCAGAGGTCAAGGTCACAGTGACCCAAAAATAGTTTGTGACACTCAGGCATCCCAAGATGCATTAACATACCAAATTTGGAATTCCTATTTCAAAGAATATAGGAGATATGCACCGATTTCTAGAAACTAGGTCAGAGGTCAAGTTCAAGGTCACAGTGACTTAATTATGGTATGCGACACTTCCTCATCCCAAGATGCATCCACACACCAAATTTGAGATTCCTACCTCAAATAATATAAGAGATATGCTCTGGACATGATTATTCTAAAACTAGGTCAGAGGTCAAGGTCACAGTGACCCAAAAATGGTACATGACACTCCGCTATCACAAGATGCATCCACACACCAAATTTGGAATTCCCCACTCAAAGAATATAAGAGATATGCTCGGGACACAATAATTCTTAAAACTAGGTCAGAGGTCAAGGTCACATTGACCTAAAAATGGTATGTGACACCCCCTCATCCCAAGATGTATTTACACACCGAAGTTGGAATTCCTATCTCAAAGAATATAGGAGATATGCATCAGAGTCAATGTGGTTTCTAGAAACTAGGTCAGAGGTCAAGTTCAAGATCACAGTGACCCAATTATGGTATGCGACACTTTGTCAGTCCAAGATGCATCCACACACCAAATTTGAGATTCTTACCTCAAATAATATAAGAGATATGCTAAGGACACGATTCTTCTAAAAACTAGGTCAGAGGTCAAGTTCAAGGTCACAGTGACCCAATTATGGTACGCGACACTTCGTCATCCCAAGATGCATCCACACACCAAATTTGAAATTCCTACCTCAAATAATATACGAGATATGCTCCGGACACAATTATTCTAAAAACTAGGTCAGAAGTCAAGGTCAAGGTCACAGTGACCCAAAAATGGTATGCGACACTCCGCCATTCCAAGATGTATCCACACACCAAATTTGGAATTCCTACCTCAAAGAATATAGGAGATATGCACCAGACTCAATGCATTTTCTAGAAACTAGGTCAGAGGTCAAGTTCAAGGTCACAGTGACCCAAATATGTTACGCGACACTTTGTCATCCCAAAATGCATCCACACACCAAATTTGAGATTCCTACCTCAAATAATATAAGAGATATGCTCCGGACACGATTATTCTAAAAACTAGGTCAGAGGTCAAGGTCAAGGTCACAGTGACCCGAAAATGGTACGCGACCCTCCGCCATCCCAAGATGCATCCACACACCAAATTTGGAATACCTACCTCAAAGAATATAGGAGATATGGACCGGACATGAAAGCGGGACGGACGGACTGACGGACGGACGGACGGACTGACGGACGGACGGACGGACAGTGCGATTACTATATGCCTCCCAAAGTTCCTTTGGGGGCATAAAAACGGTATATATGCATGCCAAAATGTGGTAGAAACATGTTGAAAACACGACGATATGATTCTGTGCTATCTCCTCTTTTTTCTTTTCTTTAATCTTATTAAAACCGCTGCTCAATTCATGCGGACTGAGTCAGTAAAATGTCCAGAGCGTGTGGTATTCGCCAAGTCGAGAGTCAGGCACATGCATATTATGTCACTCAATTTACTTACAAGTCATAAAAGTCCACTGATTTAATCTATATTCGATAAACAGGACTACAATTGAAACGGCTAGACATCTCGTACGATCAGATTGTTTTTGCAAAGATTGAATACGTAGACGAATTCCCAGAGTAAAAAAAAAACACAACGAAATTCAAAAAGAACACACACACACATCTCTCTCTCTACTTGTTGCTCTGCCGATGCAATGTTTACTTTGAGGTGCCTGCACCAGTCTCTCTCTCTCTCTCTCTCTCTCTACATTTGCAAACACGGTTTGGATCCAGATCAGACCCGAATGGTATCAGGATAGAATATTTCGCCAATTTAAAAATGTGTGCACACAAAGCGGTAATACTGTTGAATGTCCGACTTTGCCGTACAAAAACCGATGCGCACGATAAGTTTGGTTTTGGGTCCTCATCGGATTTATTGACTGACCCAAACATTGTGCTTCGATAGCCAAAACAAAAGATTCGTGTGCAAACACCGTGCAGTCTCTCTCTCACTCTCTATATTGCCCTCTCTCTCTCTACATTTACGACCTGCTATCAAAGTTTGCAAACAGTTTGGATCCAGAAGATCGTCTGACATGCCTGATCAGGGGCAAACAAGCATACCAAGAATTATAATCTGGTCCGACTTTGCGTCCGATGAACACGGACAATTTCAGACAAGTACCTTCTTTTAGATGCATGCCATGGGCGGATCCAGAGGGGGGACAGGGGGCTGGACCCCCCCCCCCCCCTGAAAAATCACAAAAATATAGGGTTTCCTAGCAATATTGATCCGGATCCCCTAAAAATTCCGGAGCTACCAAGCCAGTATTCAATGGTGGTCCATTGAGACGCCAGCTAAACGCCATTTCAAAGGCGTTTCGCTGATGGGCCGATGGTGGTCCATTTTTAGTGGCATTTCGGTCCTCTCTCACTACCCCCTCTGACAAAATGTTCTAAATCCCCGCATGCATGCAGTGCATGTGAACCGGCTCGATTTAAATTAAACTGTCGACGGACATAATTTCATGATATTTTGGTACTTACAACGTGCGACAAAGACTCAGACGAGCATGCGCAAGTCTGCATTCTCAATTTTTTATTGATGGCTCTGGTATGTCAAGCATCACCGCTTTTATGTTGAATGGATTAATTTTGTGTCTCACAACTCAAACCACTACTTGGAAAAAGGCCCTTTTGTATATAAGTTTGTATAAGCAAACTAACTTAGCAAATTTACTCAGTTGTTTAACGCTGTGGTTTTTTTTAAGTAGTAACATCTACTGTTACTTGCTAATGTTCAATTTTGATGACCAGGCAGCGTATGATCTAAGTCCTTCATGGTGAACATAAGCTTAGACGGGTGTTTTCTCGCGGTAAATATAACTCCTAATCCTTGCCCGAGGCATGTCTGTTTAATGTCTGTGACCATGTTAATGACCATTGCTGAAGAATTCCAATGTTATAGGTAAACATTTCGTCAATAAAGGTTTTAAAAATATTTGAGCCTGCACTGTTTTCCGTTGATAGATGCATAGGCAGCCTAAACCAATAACATACATGAACTTTGTCACGTTCATGTAGAAAAGTCAGTGCTTTTAATGCGCTCTTGCCTTTGATCTTATCTGAAAGCATGTATCGCACAATTAGCAGACAAAAAGTATAGTCTTGCTCTCGGCATGCGAAAAAGAACGTCATGTGCCAGATTACCCATTTAAGTAGAATGGAACCTTCCGAATGTCGCTGTACGGTATAAGCATAAACGAAGCATAAACGGACATCGATTTTCCGCCGAAAATATCTTGTGTTCGTAATTTTAGAAATTCACTTTTCAAAAAAAAGGTCAGTGTTCGATTTTTTAGGATGTTTTGAAAATTATTTTCGGCGATAATTTTAGGTGTTCATAATTTTAGAGTGTTCGAAATTTTAGAACATTTACCGTACTTACATTAGATAGTAATGATAGCAAATGTATGGAGCAGATGACTAGAGCAGATAACATTTTCAAGTACATTTGTGTCAGGTGCTTTAAGGGTTAAATTTGTACACTATGACTTAGGTTATAAAAGTATAACATAATGTCACTGTGACACTAAAAGAAGTAATGTTAACACACCGGGTAGGCGGCAATCGAAAATGCTCTTAACAATTGGCAAACGGGGATCAAAATTTGTTAAAAACAGTGTTTTTGATTGCCATTTGTCGCCAGTTGGGCGACAAATGGCAATCGAAAACTCTGTTTCTAACAATTTTTTATCTACGTTTGTTGATTGTATTGACGTTTTGGACTGCTGCCTACCCGTTGTGGTTAACATTATTTAAAATTCTTAAATGTGAACAAAGCATCTTACTGGCACTGATAAAGCTTGGAAGGGAGAGCAAAGTTTCCCATACAGTTGTGTCTTCTTCATTTTTACATCACCAAAGTGCTCTCTTCTATCTCGCCTATCAGCCTGTTTCCGCTGTAAGTCTTGTTCCACTTTTATTCCAAGAAATGTCTGCAATAATACCAGGGACTTATTTGATGTACATCTACATAGCACACCATGAGTGTGTGGTTGACATGAACGAGACAAATAACAAGTTTAACCCTTAAAGCGCCACCTATAATTTGCAGCAGACGACAATTTCAAATTTTGCCGCTTTTCAAAAATAACAAATAAGGCATGATTTTTCATGAGAGTTGTCTCTTGGCGGACAATTCTCATGAAATATCATACCTTATTTTTTTCGAAAATTAGGTAAGATGTCGCAAAATTTGTCGTCTGCTGCAGTTGTGATTGGCGCTTTAAGGGTTAATGTAATTAATACTAACAACATCTTCTTCAGAAGTCAAGAGTTCTAGGTCCATTGAAATACAGGAGGTGTGAGATATGAAATATTAGCAATTTATTGTAAGGTTTGTGGATCTATAATTTATATGCAAATCATACATTAACTTAAACTGATAAAACATTAAAGTAGTAATAAAAGCCCACATATAAAGGCTAACATATTAAATGAGTTAGTTCATGAGATTTTGGTACTTATCGAATATATGTAGTCAGTCTTTAAACATGCATGCACAACTATCTATTTAGGGAAACAGATTCGTATAAGTTGTTTGACTTTTTTCTGAATCCCATCATGATTATACAGTAAAACCTGTCTTAAGTGGCCACTCAAAAATAGACAAAAACAAAATCTTAACAACAAATGCTTAATGAAGGTCAAAAGTATTGCAGAATGCTCCCCTTGGAGCATTCTGTAATACTTTTGACCAGCATTAAGCAAAAATCTGTCTTGAAAATCAATTTTGGTCTTCTTTTTGAGTGGCCGCTTAAGACAGGTTTTACTGTATTGTAAAATGTATATTGTATATTGAATTACTATGTAAATGGAAATATGAATAAGTATGTTTAAACCAACTATATGGTGGTGCTAGGTCTCACTTTTGGCCTGAGCCTCAACCTACATTCAAATTTTATGTATGTGAGCAACAAAGGCTCTGACTGGACCGAATCAGAATGCATAGTCTGATCTGAGCCTTCGCTGCTAATCTATGAGATAAGTACCAAAATCTCATGTACTGGCCCTGAGGTTATAAAACTTTTTTCATGCTCAGCTGAACTGAGCATGAAGTTTCAACTGCTCATAAAAACTAAAATGCCGACTAATGACAAAGTTTCTTGCTCTAAGTCTCTCAGATGTTGTAGTTATCATGCTTATAAATGTTAAAATGCGAACAATTGTTGGCATTTTAACATTTATGAGCAGGATAAATTTTGTGCTCAGCTGAGTTGAGCATGGAAGAAGTTTTATAAACTCTAGACCTGATCCTTCTATCTTACATTTGAGTTAAGGCCCCGGGTATTCTGTTTGACCTTGATTGACTGAATAAATTATATCAAGACAAAATTCTAAATCCTTAAAGCATCATACATGACTGAAGCAAATGACACAGCTAGTTTTGTGAAATCATAATTGCAATACAAAGATAAATAATGTTTTACATTTAAGCATGCCTTTAAGGACCAAGACGTTTTTAAAAAATGACAGCCTTATATTTCCTAAGTTTAAAATTCTAGTTATTGCTTTAAACAACTGCAACCACTTCAACTGGCTGAATGCATGTCTGAATGTTACTTTTTCTCTTGCAGTTCAATTTCATAACTGCATACCTTATGATAGTTTGAATATTGGCTAGAGTTTGACCAATACAATGTACAAAGTCAGTCAAATGATGTTGCATAAGTAAGTAACACCACTTTTTATTCGACTAGCATCACTTTCAGTCCAGTTCTTGGGACGGACTCAATTTGTGAGTGCTATCAGTAAGGCTCGAGCCCGATTATCGTATTGGTCAAATTTGTGTGAATGACCCAGTTTGTGTGACTGACCTAGCTTGTCTGACTGAACCAGTGAAAGAGCCATTACTTGAGCAACTTGAAGTGCTACTTATAACCCAGTTGTCTCTTGAGATCTGCAAGGTTTGCTATTATAAATAGAGGATCTTATATGAGTGATCATGTTTTATTGAATTCATTAAAGGTATTGAGGAAAGGAGATAAAATGTGAGGCTTGCCAAGCATTTTATCTCTTTTTCGCAACAAGTTCAATAAATTCAATAATACAGGAGCATGAACGTTAGATTCTATTTATCATATGACATTGAGTTTACTTTGAAATCTCATTTCTGCAGTAAAAACGTTATAATTTTGTCATTATATATGCAACGATGTTATGGAAGTCATAACGTTTCCTACAAAATTGTAAACCACTAGTGGTTTATCAATTTTATTGCATGGCCGTTATTTCACTCCCAGACACGACGTCATATAAGATAAAAAAATTGTCAGGGACAGAAATATATTAAGATTCAAAAGATTTCAACCTGTGACCCCTTAAAAACAAAATGGACATAACCATGCTTATATTGTGTCAATATGTATGGGGAAATCCGTCAGAATAGAAAGGGTTAAATCAGAGAAGAGAGAACATAGTAAAGACACCACACAGAATTAACACTAGTCAATAAGAAACTAAAGGCATGGATTTTTCTGATATATTAGAACAAAGGGAAGAAAGTTAGGTCACTAAATCAGCCAGCTCATGATATTTTGGTACTTTTCACACGGGCTTCGTCGCGACAAAACCTGTCTTCGGGGTTTCCGACAAAGTGAGATTCAAACCAGTCTTCTTAGCTACAGAGACTAGCTAGAACATTGAAATTTCGTTTAAAGCAAGTTGAGATATGATACTTTCCAGTAAGCAAATAACAAAGGCGCTGATCAGTCTGCACGGATGTGCAGGCTGGTCTGCGCCTTTGTTCTTTGCAAACCCCTGAAGATAGGTTTTGTTGCGACAAGGCCCACATTATGTGAGCAGTGAAGGCCCAGATGAGCCTTGCAACTAAACAGTCTCATCAGTGCCTTCACTGCTCGTATACACAAAGTAGAAACATAGATAAAGGCCTCCAGACCCACTAGATAGCTGTGAATTCAAGTTTAAAGTTAAGTACCAAAATCTCATGCACTGACCTAATTATACATGTTAGGAATTGATAATGGTGATAGTAGTCAAGTCCCTGCATATCACTCACAACTTAATCTGAGTACCCAGCAAAGGCTCAATTCAGCCTAGGCTTATAATTATCATAATCTTGGCTGTGTGCACAAAAAAGTGTGTTTAATAACTAGCTCCTCAATACAACAGAGTAGAGAATTTGATCTGACCATCCATGCTGATGATCAACCTGGTCTGAGTCTTTGCTGGGTTCACAACTCAGTTTTTGGTTTGTTGTCTCCTATATCCTTTTTTTACTGAATAGCTGTAAATGGGTACGCTACCCCAAAATCTAGATAAATACTGTAAATTTGGAAATTTTCGTGAGGGTTTTAGTTTTCTTAGTTTTCGTGTAAATAAAATCCCCACGAAACAGCGAAATCACTCTTTCGTTTACTGTTATAGTAAATCATGCTCTAGTCGCGAATTTCTAACGTCACAAATATATCTTTTAATGCATTTCACGAAAATAAAATTCTCACAAAAATTTCCGGATTTACAGTACCAGACTGTTAAGAACATAATAAATTATGGACCTCTGCGCGAGAAAACTTGCATATGAGGTCTGTCATCAGGAAAGACTCAATCTAGACTGCTCAGCTATATTAAAGATAAGCTTGAATATTGTTTTTTCACTTAAAGTAAAAGTATACAATTCGTTTGACCAATACTCCACAACATTTCACATAAAATCACCGAACTTTCTGGTTGATAATAATAATATTTTTTCCCTGAACCCATTTCTTTGGACAACACTGTCAAAACATGTGTTGTCAAAACATGTGCTTTAGAAATGTGACTATTGGTTTGAAACAACACATCTTGCACACAATACATGTTATAGAAGTAAATGACTGACAGTAAAACATATACTCCAAAACCAAAAAACCCTCTCCATGTATCTGCAAAAATATAATTGTATATTCCAGCACCTTAAATTTTGAAGTGATTTGTCTCCTTTTGTTTGAGAACAAAGTAAGAAAGGCGACAAAGATCAGGAATCGATACAATCAAGTACCACACCTGACCCAGGATACCACATAACCCTTAATTACCTTTTATCAATGCAACATAACTATTCAACAACATATTGCTAGAATATGGGTTGGTACTTGATTGTATCGATTCCTGATCTTTGTCGCCTTTCTCACTTTGGATAGTTGATGGAGAGCCCAACAACTTTCACACCCAATAGTCTCTGGCATACATGTCACACTCTAGCAGATATAAATGATGAATATTTATAAGAACACCAGAATGCGAATTTTGACATTTTTTTTTAGATTTTCTCTACGAAAGATTGTTCTCCAGTTAGATATTTCACCTAATTATGGACTCAGTCCAAGATTGTGCACCTTAACCAAATACACTGCTCAAAATATTTAAAGGAACACTGTATGTTTTGCCATTGATCATAATACAAATGCACTCATAGTCTGACTCATAGCAAGAGTTGGGTTGAATATCAAAATGAAGCCTTTTCCAGAAATCTCCATGGAACGCTTTATGTAAAAAAGGAATTTTGTTAAAAATACCCCTTTTTTCAAAACCAAATTTTAAGGACATATGCTACTAAATACTTCCCATGTTTAAATCTGCTCAATACTTTGCATACAGTTTGTTTTATGCATGGGCTGTCCATTTAAGAAATAAAAAGGATATGTCACCGTGCTTATTTTTTCACAATTTCATATATAAGTTTTCAGCATTTGACCAATTGTCTAAAAATATTAAATAATAACACTAGTCCTAAACATCGAGCTAAAACTATTGTAATCTTCAGCCAGCTTCTTTCTTTTAACTTAAATTATTGCCCATGACATCAAACCTTATAGAAAATGTGCAAGTATATTTTTCATCCCATGTTGTGACAAGGTACTGCATGACATATTTTGGCAGTTCATCGAAAATTGGAATTTGTTTTTAGAATAAATCATGATATTAAAAAAATCTGATGTTGAAAATCTTAAGAATTTATTCTTATTTCATGGACTATTATAATACCTTTCAGAAAAAAGAATAAAAATCCGGGGTCACCGAACTAATTCTCTTTCAGGAGGGCCAAATTTAACCCCACCCCCATAGGTTTCATGAGTAATTAAATATAAAAAGTTCAGGAATGCCCTTTTTGGTTGTTTTGATGATGCCATTTTACTAGTATATGAATCAATTTAGCATTAAAATGTTAAAAAAGAAAGAAAAAAACACAATGAAAATAGGTGCGCATCCGGGAATCGATCCAGGTCGCCTGGCTTTGGAGCCAACCGCACTAACCACTAGGCCACGAGGTTAGGTTGTGTGGGCTCAAAATAACCGTCCAAGTAGTGGAGACTCGGCCATTTTCGTATTTGTAACCAGGGTAATTGTGTACATCTTTTGCGTTCGCCTGAGCTACATTTATCTGTCTTTGGCACTGACACGATCAGTTTTTTTTAAAAGGTCAATAGATATTTCGGACACATTTTATTACTTTATTTTGCCAAGAAAATGTTGGAGCACTGTGTTGATCCGAATCTGTAAAAGGTCGAAAAACAGGACCCATACAACTTTACCTGTTTCCAGTCGCGGGAATGGTGCACATGGGAAATAGCCGCATATGTCTTTAAGGTGATTTTTTCAATCAAACACCACAACACCATCATTTCTGTACATTCAAAGACCTTTTAATGTTGCAGAAATCATTAGGTTACGCTACTAAAAAACTCCGAAGATTCAACAGTTCCAGAAAAAATTGTCATTTTCAAGAAGATTAAAAATTTGAGCCATGATCTTGAGCAGTGATTGTTTTGTTAAAAACTTTTTTTGATCCAATACTTTGACTCTCTTTGCAAAGATAGCGAAAGTCACTCGGTTTCTACCTTATTGTCTAGTGAAATGTATGGCGAGTCTATAGGAAAGGGGTTAGCATTATCACCTATGGAAAATCATCAGGTGTTCCTTTACATATTTTTAGCAGTGTATCTTGATAAACAAACACATTCAAATATATACATACATAAGGCTGTTGTTTTTCCTGTGATATGGTGAAAGATAAGAATTATCTTTTTTCATAAAATATGTTAATTTCAAGTAAATCATAAAATACACATCTAATAACACACACACTAAAAGATAAAACATTTAGATGAGTCATATATAATGAAGCAAGAATGAGTGAATATTATTATTTTGGTAGCTGGTTAGTAAGAGATCATTTCTATTAAATTGTTTTGAATTTTGACGAAGTAAAAAAGATAACAATTATATATACAAATAATTTAAACTATCGCAAGCTCTGGTTAACATGTTTCAATTGATCAAGGTCACATTGTAATCAATAGATTTAAATGTTTTACATTCTGAGCACTGATTTCAGACAATTTGATTTGATTCTTTGCATCCCATCAACAATCTTTCAGTTATATAAGGACGGGTCTTCCTGGGTTGAACCAGTACTAAGCTAGGATAAATGTGTCTTGCTCAGGGCCACAATGCAGTGACGCCGGTGAGGCTCTAACCCGCGGCCTTTCTGTCTCGAGTCAAGCACTCTACCACTGAGCCACTGGGCTCCCTGATTTCAGATAAGATTACACTATTCTGTTTGGCTCTTTTTCAAAAGTATAACTACAGTCATCTAATTCAAATGTTGATAATGTAAAATGGACAGACACACCACCAAATGATATAACATTTAATGAGTCAAGGCCACAAGATCACATTTGTTCAGTCTAGGTCAGCTAAAATCTAAACATATAAAGTGTTATTTATTGATAATTTGGAGAGGGTAAAAACCAAATCAATAGGTACAGGAATCAGAACACAGGTGCCTGACTGTCTAACATCCTAAGGTGGCAGTTGTACTTAATTTCTTATGATATTATGAATTTCCCCTTCATGTATCACCCACATTCATGTTGCATCACTCATTAGCAAACACAACAACCAAAACATTTCTCTAAAAATGGCAAAACTATTAAAGACACATTTACATGAGCCTTGGCTTGAGAAATCTGGTTACTGTAAATTCGGATATTTTCGCGAGTTTTTTTATTTTAGGGAAACTTGGCATATGCGAAGTTTCGTGAAATAAAATCCTCGCGATATGGTGAATTTCCTCTGCCGTTTATTGGTATTGGTAAATCATACCCTAGTAGCAAATTTTTAACACCGCAAATATGCCTTTTAACGCTATTCGTGAAAATTTCCGAATTTACAGTATGGGAAAAGGCCAAGGACAAAGGTCAGCATGCTCCTCTGTGCAAGCTGATAAGTGGCTTTGTCACTTGTTCTCAAGAACCCTTAGAAAATAGATGTTAGTTTTCATAGCATATAGAAACAATAATAGCAATTATTGTTACAATCAGAATCCAAAATTAACCAGAATTTAGCAGAAAAGAAAACTAGAAAACCAAAAAATAAAGACTTTTCTTGCTTTAAAACTCTCTGTATTATACATGCTCATAATTGCTCATTTACAAGCAGGGTAAATCTCATGCTCAGTTGACTTGACTTTTAAAATCTCAGACCCTGGTGATAATTCCAAATGTCAGGTTATTTCTTGCTGTGGCTCAGATTAAAAACAAGAAAGAAAAATAATTCTACTGATAAAAGAAGATGAAAACATTTGTTAGTAGCATAGCATCACACTTCACACATGTTCTTCATACTACCTTGGATCGCTCAGGTCGTTCCATATTGTAAGCAAATGTTTGCGAGCGATACTTCAATTTCAACTTATGTATCTCTCCATCTTTGGGTATCATCTGTTGGAGGTGCAAAATGAAAGAATTTGTCATTCTAAAAGTAAATATCTTGACCATAACACTTACTTCAGGTTCAGACTTCAAAACTTATGTATCAGTTCACTATCTTTATAACACATGGTAGATAAATGAAATGCAAGATAAATTTACATAATTAAATACAGCATTTATTATATGACTAGGTATATTGATAGATCAACATTATTTTAATCATGTCAGGTCAACTTTACTGTCAAAGTTAACAGTTGTATGTGTTGCTGCTTTTAGGAACATAAAACAGCGTTAAAAATAGTAAGTGAGTATGATCAGGAAATACCACAATCACAAACTGCAGACAAAGTTGTGTCATTGTGAGGAAGAGCCACACAACAATCACGAGACATCAGCAAGACAAACAAAGCACCCTTAAAGTGCCAATCGTTTGGTTTTGTTGTCTGCTTATATGATTTAGAAGCCTTTTTGACAAACAATGTAGACCCATATTTTGAGTCCCTATACTAACATTAGTTAAATTATTTTAGCAAAAATATGCAACAGACAATTTAAGCAGACAGCATTTTCAGATGATTTTTGCAGGCATTTTAAGGCTTAATGTTTTTAAGGTTTTTATGCATTTAAGCCCCCCAGTGGCTTTTGCTGCTGTCTGTTCTAAGGCCGTGGTTCTGTTGTTGTTGATTCACTGTTGATTGTTACTCTCGTTGTGGGATTCTGTTATTGTTCTATGTTTTGTTGTGCGTTACTTTGCGTCCATTCTAGTTTTCTATCATCTTGATGGGGAAGAGAGAGCTGGTTGCTTTGCTTTGTTTGTCTTCCTGGTGTCTCATAATTGCTGTGTTGCCCTTCCTCAGGATGCCACGGGTTTGTTTGCAGTTTGTGATTGTGGTATTTCCTGATCATACTCACTATTTCTAATGTTATGTCAATTTAGGTGAGCAGAAATATTTCTTTTTCCTTGAAAGCTTGAATATAAATATAAATACAACATAAATGACCAACATTCAATAAATATTTTAAATCTTTTGCAAAAATTCATAGCAGTCAATTTAGACTTTATGTTTCAAAGTAAGTAAGGGTGCAAAGATCAGGAATCGATACAATCAAGTACCACACCTGACCCAGGATACCAAAGGGAAAGTGACAAACTCACAGAAGACACCACAAACGAGAGCCAAGAGGTCAGCCCTTTCCCAGCAGGTGACCACAAAGCACATATAAACGTACGTGCGCAAATACATAGCAAACACAAGACAGAACAAAAACATAAAAGATCCACAAAAGAAGTACCGCCTTGGAACGGTCAGTAAAATATTTTACTGGAGGGCTTGAACCTCAATTCTGTTTGGCATCACAGCAGATATGAAGTTTCAATATAATTCAAAATTGTGCTTGGATGTATTCGTTGAATTATGTCAAAAACTTATAATGATCAAACTGTTTATAAATATGACAAAATATACTGCATATTAAATCTCAGTATATGAATTTATTTTATACTTAGCAGTGAAATCAATGCATATCAAAAACAAATAAAAGCGATATCAATCACTAGTGAAATGATATGATATCAATCACTAGTGATTGATATCAGCCTATATTTTCACTGTAGCATTTTTTGGATCACCTCTGACTTTTCCATTCACTTAATGCAGCTCACTTCCAAAGTTCAAACGCCTATAACTTTCTTATTTATGATCAAAAGCATCAAGTGTGGGTAGTCATTTTCTTAGTTAGAACATGAGGAACATTTTGGTACCAAAATAATTCAGATTTGCTGAAATTTTTCAATTTTGAATTTTCAACACCTCCTGCTTCAGTGAGTGAGGCAATGCATGTAACCTATGCTACGCAACGTCATCAACAAATTATGATGTCGCTTATGATGTCACTTGTCTCGCACTTTGACGCTGAATAAATTTCTTTTTATCTGTAAGTCCTGATGGCTATAGATCATGTAGATTGATCCAGGTGTTCTGTCACAAATACTCTTTGGTCTTCTTTTACTTTATTGTGATTCGGCTTGAAGCATGGTTAATAAATTGATTAACTGTAAATCTTATTAAAAAGTATAAAATAAAAAGAAAATTTACTATTTTTTAGTAAATACCAAATATATTTCATCTCGTGAGTTGAAAACATCGAAATTTTCATTCATGCTGCGCACTCCGGAAAATTCTGATGTTTTCAACACACTCGATGAAATATATTTCGTATTCACCTCAAAAAAGTAAATATCCTCAATATAAACAAAACTGAAAGAGAACATAAGCAACAATACATTGAAAAAGCAGAAATAAATGGTGGGTTAAAACAAATCACATAGTATAATAAATAAAGTAGAGATCATGCAAAACATAGGTGATTCAAGAACAACATGCACTGCAGCTTATAATACAATATGTTTATGAATCAGAAAATATCTGCTTACATAATATATTTCAAGTTACATCTATCTGTTTAGCTTAAGGCAAAAGTGCATATGAAAAATTAAATAGGAATGCGGCATCCATGCATGTATGTGAGAAATGGTGGTCTCAGTTTGCACTGAAGGTGCTTTCAAAGAGAGAGAGAGAGCTGGTTGTCCTTATTACGCTGTTGTTGACTGGTACCATAACTTGTTATTTGATAGGTTATTGTAACACCTTGACACTTTCTAATCATATTTACTTATATTTTTTTTACTTTTTGGCCTTTGTTGTCAATTATTATCCCCACGCTTTTTAAAAATTGTAATTGCCTCTGTCCGTCCCTCCGTCTGTCTCCTCCTTAACCATTGAACAAAATCCAACCAAATTTGGTGTGTGGGTTACTCACATGAATGGGGCATGCAACAGCCAAAATATCTTAGCCCTGACCCCTGGGGCCCTGGAGAGGGGTCAAAAGGTCAAATATCATTAAATTTCAATAACAAAGTCAATTTCAAAGATTTTTATACCAAACTTTGTGTATGTTCTACCAAATAGAAGATATGAAACATATCAAACAGCATTTTTGTTCTGATGCCTGGGTCATGCCCCAGGGGCGGGACTTGGGGGTGCCCAGGGGGGTCAAAATTTTTTTTTTGAACATGGTCATGTGGCATATAAAATTGATGGGGTTGATGAGTAGAACAGAATGCAAGTAAATTTTTTACCCTAGAGTCAAACTGGTGATCTTGGGGTGAGGTCAAAAAGTCAAATATCATGACATTTCATTCAAAGATTTTTTATACCAAACTTTGTTTGTGTTCTCACAAATAAGACATAAAACATTTACAGGAATTTTCATTCTTTGACCTGGGTCATGCCCCGGGGATGGGATTTGGGATGCTGGGGGTTAAAAAACTTGAGCGTGGGTATTTGTGATGGTGCCCCATCAACTGCGCGTTCTAGTAACATTTTACATTGTCAATCTAGAAAGTCCTGGTGACAAAACAACAGGTTTACACTCTCTCAGCTTGGGCAGCTTAATTATTCTTCACATTGCAACAGAAGCACTGTGTTAATTAGGAACTCCCAAAATATATAACACTTTATTCTAATGCACTTGCTTGTGTAATGTGACATCTGATTGGATACCATCAAAAATTTGTGACAGTTGAAAGCCCGACATCATTACGGAATATCACTTTTCAATGACTTGTTAATGGTTTTATGCAGACGACATCAGTTGACTGAAGGGGCAACATAATACATTGTCGTTGTTGTTTTTGAAAGAAAAAATGTTACTGGTGCATTATAATTGGTTTAACCATATTCAAAATTTTCATTTGGGGAGATATATCATCGATATAAGGTAGAAAATAAAGTTTTACGGCTCCACTAATGATTTGCTTTAAAAACAAATTTCTGACTGTATATCTGACTATATACCTCCCCATATGAAAAGTTTGAATACAGTTATCACCTAACTGTTTTATACTGTAAGGTATCCCAATCAACCAAGAGAGTGTTAACAGATTTACCATTTTTTTTTCCCTCTCTTCAAGGATGTTAGCCTCTAAATACTTCCCATGTTGAAATCTGTTCAATACTTTGCTTACAGTTTGTTTTATATAAAAAGGATATGTCACTTAATTAATATGGAGTTTTACAGCATTTGAAAAATTATCTGAAAAGATCTTTGCATATCAAGCAAAAAATAATTGCAATTCACTTAATTTGGACTGATCTATATGTCTGGTACTAAGACGATCAGTTCTGATAAAAAAATCAATAAATATTTTGAACACATTTTATTTACTTTGTAAAATAAACATCAAAAAATGTCAGAACGTTGATAGCCTGATAAACTGTATTGATCTGAATTCATAAATAGTGGAAAGAGGGCAGGAGGAATAAACATTCTCAATGGATTTCCGGTTTCCCATCACAGAAATGGTGAGACGTATCTTTGTACACATGATTGTGATAAATTATTATGGTGCATGAGGCTAAACAAATTGAGTACAATGGAAAGAAAGCATACATGTCATACCTTATCAAGAGCGTATGTTCTTGATGGATTGATAAATGCATTCTGAAATTGTTCATAACATACTACATGCTTACCCAATTGAATGGTTATCAAATATTAGAAAATCATATATTAGTAGTTGGTGATTTCATGGTTTGGCACATTGTAGCTTTCTAGTTATTAAGTATAAATAGCAAGGATTGAGTTTGCTCTAGGGATGAGTTTGTCAATCCCCATGAGTGGTTAGAACACAAATATTGTGTTGCATAATGCATATATTCTGTCATTGAAGGACTCAAAATAAAACTTTTAAAGTTGTGTATGCTCTTCTGTATATCTCATAAAGATAACATGCATTTAAAATGTTGTTTGTAGTATCTCAAACTCCAAATTGTATGAGTTAGAAGTATAAAATCTGATATTTCAAAACTGTCCAATCTAATGCAAACTACTGTTGTGCCAACCAAGAGTGACTGACGTAAGTTTTGTTTTCAATTGTTAAGTAAAACATTAACTTGTACACATCATTTGAGCTAACGCGAATCGATAGATCACTTGTGTATTAATCCTATCCTGCGGATAGGATTAATACACAAGTGATCTATCGATACTAAGTCCCTGATAACTTTGTAAACAAAACATGACGTCACTGTCACTCTTGGTTGGCAGGACAGTACATCTTTGTGAAATATTCAACAAACCCAATCAATATACAAGTAGGTACAGCTGTGTAACATGGAAGGCTCACACTGGCTTGAGTATCTGCAATGTCTTACACAAGTCTTAACTTGGATAGTAATAAAAAGGGGTTTCAGACAAAAAAACAAGATAAAAGACTCACAGGATAACTTGTATGCACATTTAAAATATCTCTGCATGCATATGCAATAAACAATGGTATTTCATGGGCTGACCTAAATGTTTAACCCTTTGTATACTAGAAACCCTAAACCTGGTGCTTTGGCAACAGTGAAGACCCACTTTGTGACATTTCAGTAGGGTCTGCCACGATTGCTAAAAGAAAAAACAATCCTAAGGGACTGAGTTTCATTTTAATTTGGGTATTCTAACCTGTCACCCTTTGATATGTACAAAAATCATCCCAAGGAAGAGAAAAATATGTAACCTGAAAGGAAGAATTCTATAAGAATCTATCATGAGTGTGAGGGAAGGATAGAAAAATCCGTCCCCAGGATCACCATTTGGCATCAGGAGGCTTGCCAATGTGACAAACAGTTATCCTGAGGGACAGATTTTTCTATCCTACCCTCACACAAATAATGGATTCTTCTTCTTGCTCACCACTGTTTTTATTTATTTATTCATTCATTTATTTATCTTAAAATAAGCCTCAGAAGTCCCTGAATACGCTTAGATGCAGTTTAACATGATGAAGTTACTTGACGTCCTGGGTAAGATAGCAGATCATAGCATGGGTAAGATAAGATTTTTTATCCAAGGATAAAATCTCAGATATCCTTATCCGATGTGAAAGAATAAATCATCCCAGGGTAGGGAAGAATATATAACCAGAAGGGAAGAATTCATTAGTATATGAGCCGCAACATGTGATTTCCAACAATGTGGCATTTTGGCATGAATAGACTCATACAAGCCTGTGCAGCCTCATTTTAAGCTTAGAAACTCCAAATGATGTTCAGTAAGTAGCTTAACAGTCATAAACTATTCAAGTGAATAGCAAAGGCTTTGATCAGACTGCGCATATGCGCAGGCTGATCTGAGCCTTTGCTGGTCGCACATACCATTGTTGGAAATCACACATAGCTGCTCGTATATCAAGGGTTAAATTGGCCAGGTAAGAAATGAATCATGCTGGTCAAAACCATGTGACTATCACTTCTTTCAATCTGTCTCAACTTCTCACACTGGACAATGTCATGCCTACCTCATCAATAACCGAGTGTTGCTGCATTGGTTCATGACTTGTCATCTCTTCTGGAGAATTAGGACGAATTTCAAGGCTGTCATCTTGCAGAGGTAGGCTTTTTTCCTCTCTTCCTTTATCTAAACCATTCTCAGTCACATGACTCATACTCTCATCCATAGTGTTTGCTGTAAATAATGGGGAATCCACCAAATTTAGCATTATTTTGTTTGAAAGACAAAACCATCAATGCGAGTCATTGTACAATCAGTTTATCCCCAGGTATGTATACAGACTCAACCCTTACAGCGCCAAGAAAAAAAATGCATATGAAAATGTCGCCTGCTGAAGTCATCTGCTGCCAATAATTGCCTAACATTACTGACCAATTAAGTATAGAAGCAAACAGCATGGACCCAGAGCAGACTGCTCCTATAGGAAGAGGTCTGATCTGGGTCCACACTGTTTGTCATAGAGGCTTCTTAAACATTTCAGCAGACGAGAAAAGCAGAAGACTTTTGTTGCAATTGGCTCATTAAGGGTTAAATCACTAGTTGGAAATGCGGGATCTGTGTAATAATTTGCCAGACAGAGGTTAAATATTTCAGCGAGCAAAATGGGATTTCAGTACTTATCACATAGGTGTGCAGCTAATGCTAAGATGAACCTGCTCAAATATATGGTCTTGTCATAGCATTAGGGTGAAGATTTGGTCTGTAAAAATATATTCAAGCCCCCAGTGGATTTGGCTGCAGTATGCTCTAAGGTGGTGATTCTGTTGTTGTTAATTCATTGTTGCTCCCATTTTATGTAGGAGTTTTGTGTTTGGCCTTTCTTTTGTACTGCAATGCTTAATTAGTGTCGTTTCTAGTTCTTTTAATTATCTCCCCGAAGAAGAGAGTGCTGGTTGCTTGACTTATGCTGTTTATGTCTTGTGGCTTTTAGTGTTCTGTGTCTCTTCATGGCAGGGTTGTGGTCTGCGATTGTGGCTTTTCCTGGTCATAGTCACTCGCTTATTGTTGTTAACACACATTAACCTCAGTACAAGGGCCTAGCCCAAGTGCTGTAATAGTTACGCACATCAAAAGGCGGAGTGATTTTTATCATTTTCGTCTCTATTCAAAATGGGGACTTCTCTTCATTCTATATTATGTGATTTGCCTTGAATGTGAACAATTTTCAGTATGCAAGTGTGTAAATGTTTATTGGGAGCTACGCCCATGTAGTAGATAGCTGCATGTGCAAGTTTTAAATGTAATTTTGTACATCGTTGATAAAGGTGAGTGTCTTTTGACATCAAGTTTACCAGGCAAGGCTTTGAGAACACTTGTTGAAAATGCAAGGCTTGCCGAGTGATTCAACATGCATTCTCAAAGCCGAGCCTGGTAAACTTGATATCAAAAGACACGAACCTGGTATTCTATTTATCAGTTTACCTATCATTTCACTCTTCAAACTAGGGATAATGACGTAATTTTCGATTTTTGTGTTGATTCCGCGTCATTAGCAACGTCATTCAAAAAGTGCGACATCATCATGACTTGATAAAGGCACAAGCCGTGAGATAGACAACGTTTATCAGGCAACGTGCAACAATGCAGTTAATATGCAAGGTAACTGATAAATATCAAAATTCATTCACTTGCTCTTTCAATCCATATAATATATTGTCCATTTACTAAGGTACAGTGCATGTATTCTATATTATCATCTTAAGCATGAAGCCTTTAAATGTTTAAAGATAAGTGAAAGCAAAGAAGGCAAAGATCCTTGCTGAATGAGAATTAATAATCTTATACTGTTCTTGTTATAACCTTAGATTTCTAACTACTGAAATTATAAACTGTAATCTTCCAGTTGATCATCTGGACTAACCATCATATAGTTATCAATAAATAATTTGCTGAAGAAAGCAAACAAATCATCTATGATCAAACAGTTCTTCTGTGAGCAGGCTGAAATCGGATAATTTTGTTACACATGCTTTTCCCATTTGAGTAATTTGGTTCAATAATATTTTCCAAGGGAAATCGATTATTTAAACTATACATGTCTCTCAGACACAGCCATAAGATTAATTATAAAAAAGGAGCTATTCAGTATTTGTTTATTTTATACCCTTTTCTGTTTCAAATTAACATGATACTTCATTATAAGTCATTAATTACTTTAATCATTGTAAACATATAAGTAATAATTAAGGTCCCAATATTAAGAACACTTTTTTTATGTTGCGTTGGTGACAAAAATTGGTAATAAAACAGCTATTTAAAACAGTAGGAACACAAAAACAAGAGATATAGCCGCCTGAATCTTCCCAATATTAAGTACACTTTATATATGTTGTGTTGGTGACAAAAAATTGTCAAATGATTAAAACAGCTATTTAAAAAAGTTGGAACACATAAACAAGAGATATAGCCACCTGAATCTTTCTTGCTTTTCTCAGTTGGAGTCCAAGGAGTTCTGGGATGGATCCATGATCCTGGATCTTTAAGATTCCAAGACTTTCTCTGTAAACAAAACCAAAAGCAAACATTGTAACTGCAGTTAAGTAAATGAGATTTTGGTACTTCTAGACACACATTATGTAGGTATTTCTTGCTCATACCAAAACTAGACTTCTAGTCACAGAAGGTTCTGTAAATAAAATTATTAACATATCAACCATACAAGACAAGAGAATCGATAACACCGATGGATGCTCCCCAAATAAATGCTTGTTCAAAAAGGGCTGTAAGTTGATATCTCTAATAATGTTAATGTTATGCTCTGGACCAAAAAATTAAGTATAAATAAGGACAATAACTCCTATATTATGCAAAAGAGAGTTATGGTTCTTGTACACTGCACCTCTCCTAATCGAGATCTATCTAATAATGAGGTTTCAAGTTGATACCTATGTAGTTAAATAATAATAATAATAATAATAATAATAATAATAATAATAATAATAATAATAATAATAGTCTTTATTTTCAGAGGGTAACACATTTAGCGAAAAAAAAAGCTAATCTTCCATGAGGCCCTCTATGAACTACCACCAAAAAATAATACAAGTATAAAATGTTTTTGTGTTATGCATACACAAAAATACAAGTATAAAAAATAACAAAGAGCAATAACTCCTAAAGTATGTATAAGAGAGTTATGGTTCTTGTACACTGCACCTTCCCTCATCAAGATCTACATACCGATGAAGTTTCAGGTTGATACCTCTTATAGTTTTTGTGTTATTTTCCGAACAAAATACAAGTATGAAAAATAACAAAGGGTAATAACTCCTAAATTATGCAAAAGAGAGTGATGGTTCTTGTACATTGCACTTCTCCTCGTCAAGTTCTATCTACCAATGTAGTTTCAAGTTGACACCTCTTATAGTTTTTGTGTTATGCTCCGGACAAAATTATGACGGACGGACGGGATGGACGAACGGACAAAGTGGCGGCTATATGCTCTCCAGTTGGGAAGCATAAAAATTGATAATACCGAATCCAAATGTCTTTTCTATTTTTTGCATTAATTGTGCCATCAATATTCTTATTAATGAATAGAAGCAGAATACTGCACAGCCAAAATGGGTACTGTCAAAGTCTACCACACACTTCATGGTGAATGGTAACATGTTTCATTTTACATTTTAAAAGTTCTGGTAAATTAAAATATGAGCCGTGGCATGTGATTTCCAACAATGTGGCATTTTGACAAGTGTAGACTCATACGAGCCTGTACAGCCTCCTTTTAAGCTTATAAACTCCAAATGATGTTCGGTTAGTAGCTTAACATTCAAAGAATATTCAAGCAACTAGCAAAGGCTCTGATCAGCCTGCACATATGTGCAGGCTGATCTGAGGCTTTGCTAGTCGCACATACCACAATGTTGGAAATCTCATGTTACGGCTCATATAGTTGAGGTTAATATCTAAGAATATCCAAAATGAATCATTACTTTAAGTTTAACTAACCTGACCAAATGTTCCTATGTACTGGCCATCTCTCAATGTCCATAATCTGGCTGTTTTATCAGTGCTAGCAGTTAATACATATTCTCCTGTGTCGTGTCTAACATACTCTACACTAACAATTGCTGAGTCATGTGCTTTCCAGCCACCCTCCATGGGTGGCTTTGTCTTTATTTTCTAAATATATCAATACAGATGTGCATTTACAAATATCATACAAAATTCTAATCACACAAACATAAAATTACACATATGAAAAGTGAGTTATTGAATGTGGGCCTCGTCGCGAGAAAACCTATCTTCGGGTTTTCTGACAAATTGAGATTCAAACCAGCCTGCTCAGCTACAGAGACTAGCTAGAAAGTTGAAATTCACACCTAGCAAGTCTAGATATGATACTTACCAATAAGAGAAAAACAAAGGCACTGATCAGACTGCGCGGATGCGCAGTCTGGTCTGCACTTTTGTTGTTCGCAAACCTCCGAAGACAGTATTTCTCGCGTCAAGGCCCATATATACCACAATTAGACTATTAGCTATACTTCAGAATTCAGAAAGATGGTCTATTCACCTTATCTCTACTGACTGTTCCAAGGCGGTACTTCTTTTGTGGTTCTTTTATGTATTTTTCTGTCTTGTGTTGGTTATGCCTTTGTGCGGGTCTGTTTATTTGTGCCTTGTGGTCACCTGCTGGGAAAGGGCTGACCTCTTGGCTCTTGTTTGTGGTGTATAACTGAGAGTTTGTCACTTTCCCATTGGTATCCTGGGCTAGGTGTGGTACTTGATTGTAATGATTCCTGATCTTTGCACCCTTACTTACTTCAAACTAGAACAAGTATAATTTAACAACCTTGTGCAGCCTGTAAAAGGTAGTGATGGCATTTCAAAAAGTGTAGAAAATAATCTTGGTGGTTCTGTCATGATTATTCATTGTATGTTGTTGCTCCCAAATGTGTGTTGGGTTTCTGTTTTGGATTCTTGTTGGGTTCTTGTTGAGAGCTGGTTGCTTTACTTTAATTGTGTTGTCGCTATTTGTGTTCTGTGTCTCTTCAGTCTGTGATTATGAAATATTAGCTAATGCCTATCTGTTTGACAAAGCAAAAGAAGCATTGTCAGTTCTTGGTTAGTGTGTAGTCAGTGATAGTGGAATTTCTCACTTTTGTTTGTTTTTAATTCATGACTAATAGTAGATAAACATGTACAGTAAAACCTGTCTTAAGCGGCAACTCAAAAATAGACCAAACAGAGATCTTAATGACAAATGGTAGCTAATGAAGGTCAAAAGTATTGCAGAATGAGCATTCTGCAATACTTTTGACCTGCATTAAGCGATAATCAGCCTTGAAAACCAATTTTGGTCTTCTTTTGGTCAGATTTTACTGTATTTGCAAAAAAATGTAAGCTAATCACAATGCCTATTCAGGATTAGAAACCTGGGAAGGATTAGTAATGAAAAGTTGAACATTTCTCTTGAATTTTTATACGATCTATTTTTTCTTTAGTAAAATATTCCCATTCTTTCTGAGAAATGGGGTCATTTTTTAAAAAATTGGGAGTATCCCCCATCGCCACTCCTAGAATAGACACTGGCATCAATCAAGTAAGGTTTTTTTTCCAGAAAAGTACTAATAAGAATAAACAAAAGACTAACCCCATCGTCTTGTAATTTGACACAGTGTGACATAATATCCCAGACTTTGATATATCCTTGTGTGTCTCCTGTCACAAGTAGACTGTTGTTAGAGTTAGTACACATTCCAAGTATGGACTCATCTTTGATATCAGGAGCATAAAAATATCCTACAAGTAAGTCAGAAAAATTATGTGAAATTGAGCGCCTTTGTCATTTCTTTTTTGGAAACATGCTACAAGCGAAATTTCACTTTTCTAGCTAGTCTCTGTAGCCAAGGAGACTGGTTTGAGTCTCACTTTGTCAGAAACTTCAAAGACTGGTTTTGTCACGATGATGCTCATTTGTTGTATGTGTCTTTGCCAGTGTTGTAGAGTTTCCTTATGTTGGTGCCATGAGTTGTTTTGTGGTTTGTGTGGCATTTCTTGGTCATATTAACTTGTTCAGGGTATTGAAAGTCCATTTTATATTTTTTTGTAGACCTAGATCATCCAGTTAAACTTAGAAGATAGTTAGAAGCATGCTTCTATTTTTTTTATAATTCTACAATATCTAGTACACTGCTGAAGCCCCACCAACAATTTCAGTACATGGTCTTGACTGTTAGATATCACTTTAACAGCAACATTGACAGCTTTGTTCCTAAAACCTGTTGGCTTGCTGAAGGCTAGAACAGTACTGGAGTGGGATAGAGCTATACTCAGTCATTGGTCTACTGGTAGAATGAAAACGGTTGAGTCCTTGAATTGTTTGGAAAGATTTGACTTTTGTTCATAACCAAAAACGTAGATTCCTTTGCACTTAGAATCGACACTTACTCTGCTGGACAAAGCTGCTGCTTTATATCTGGACATTAGCATTAGCTGCATGTGTTATTCTGATGCTTTTCTGAGAGAGTATATGGGCATGTCAACGTTTATTCAACAAATAAAGAAATATTATGAGATTATTCAGCAAGAATTGATACACATAAAATCCCCTTCCTCATTTAAAAAGCTACAAGCAACCTGCCCATCTATGAGCTTTAATGAAACTAAAAGATAAACAAATAGAGATATACATACCCATTTCATTTCTTGCACCATAGAGACACCAGAACCTAAGATATCCACCTTCACTAGTTATAAGAGTTGCAACCTCTAAGTTTCGACCAGTGGCACGACTTTTCAAAAATAACACTTTATCAACAGGAGCATTCTGACTGAAAACACAGAAATACAAGTCATCTACAGAGGGGTTCAACACAATATTTGATTATTACTTTAGAGTCCAACCTGATTGCTGTTTGAATATTAAAAAACAATCTACAATTTTGAAAACTAGAAAAAGTGGTGTGTGTGTGTTGTTGTTTTGTCAGAAAAAGATATATCCTTTTTCAAAATACACAATTAAAGCATGGCTGTGACATGACATTTTTCTCTGCAGATACTTTATTTTGCTATTTACCATATCCAAATCATGTGCTCTTGCAATGTTGTAAGACCTAGTTAATTTCATATGGTAGATAAAGTCTAACATTCATGCTCCTGTATTATTGAATTGATTAAACTCGTTGCCCAACTCATTTAATAAATTCAATAAAACACTAGCATATATCCTCTATATATCAAGTATCTGAAGCTGACAGTTAAATAATTTGTGATCATAAAACTTTGTTTGAAAATAACGGTGTCAGGAATTTTGCAGAAATTGCCTGGCTATCGTGATAGAATATGAGTCATCATCATACAATAGGAGTCATAAAGAACATGTTCTAGTGAATATCATATCAGTTATGAAAGCGGTATGATTCATAGCTGAGAAATGATATAATACCCCTTTTCTACTCTATGAGATTTCCTGTGGCGTGAGTTGGGCCTTGAATTCATTGACTTTGGTCTTTCATTATCGCCATCCTGCTGGAAGCTTAGATCCTCTATCTTTTTAGCACTGAAATCAAATATACAGAGAATTTCATCATTTAACTTTGAGAGTAAGGATTAACCATGTCTACATTAATTGCTGGTTCCCAGTTTACAAGTGGTCATTAATGGAAAAACAGGTAACCAATACAGGTATTGGGGTACTGGTTACCTGTTTTTTTCTAATACTGACCACCTGTAAGGTGGGAACCAGCAATTAATGTAGATATGGTCAATATTTAATACTTTTGTTACGAAATCATATATATCAATTTGTAAACTATATTTCAGTAATATATAAAGGGAGTTCAATAAATTATATAAAGTTGATTAACTGGAATAGATCTTTGTGTACAAGCTGATTATAAATCATTTAAAACATATAATTTAGTTGCATTTCATAATACATGTTCGTGCGATACTTCCCGATTATGGAAGATACAAACACAGTATGTAAATGTGTACACAAATTAAAACACAAACTCCGAAAATGAGTATAAACATTCTTTACTTCTTCTGCGCTGAATCCTTAATGTCTACTCTAAATCTCCTAGCAACTGACGTAACGTAACGTACGTTATATAACCGACGTAATAACGCAAGTAACGTCATGAGAGCCTAAATATATAGAATAACGTGATGAGATTTTCTAGTCCCCTAAAATCAACTTTTATCTTGTGTCCAATACATACAATTATTCATCCGTGTTTTGCCAGAATCTCTGATCTGGGAGTCTTTTTAGTGCTGCTCTGGTTGCTAACTGTTCAGCAACAAGGAACATGTCAGCCAAATCTATAATTCTAGATGTTGTGTATGTGTCAATGAAATGATAGGTCTGTAAACTGTACATTCTACTTCATGACATGTAGGAAAAGGTATTGTCTAAGGTCTTTAATTAAAACACAAGATATGTTATTTATGATATAATTCTTTATAATTGGTAAACAATATGATAAGATATATATTTGGCATATCATGGAACATAGTTTTGTGACTGAATAATTATTGAAATTTTGCATCCTGTTTGGGCTAGCAAAGTTTTCTGTTTGGCCAGTTAACTGTCTAAGTGTCAATCAGATGGGATTGGGTGTCTATTTCTTTCCTAAAGCATTGATTTGTTTGCTTGTGTCCAAGGCAACACTTTTCCAGTCATGTTGGGACATTTTCCTGTATTCCCAAGTTGAACCTGATACTAAGCAGAGGATGAAGTATCTTGATCAACGACACAAAACATTGCCTCAAACCCAAGTCCAAAACTCTACCACTGAGCCGCTGTGCTCCTCCTACGGCAATGAAGCAGTGGACTACTGTAAATCCGGAAATTTTCGCGAGAATTTTATTTTCTCAAATAGTGTTAAAAGACATACTTGTGACTTAAAAAATTCGCGACTATGGCATGATTTACCTATATCAGTAATCGACAGAATGATTTCGCCATTTCGCGAGGATTTTATTTTCACGAAACTTCCCATATGCGAAGTTTCGCTAAAATAAAACCCTTGCTGAATTTTCTGAGTTTACAGTATGACCCAATATAAAAACTTCAGAATTGTGTAGAGCATATGAATATGTATTTGTGCAGCATATTGGCTCCTGTTTGTGCATTTTCATCTATTAATGTTGTAGTCTGCAAGCAACATGCAAACAGCTCAGTAAGCCTGTAAAAATGGATCACTATTGATCCACCCCTGAAATGCTATTTGAATGGCATTTCTTTGGTGGATCCATAGTGGTCCGAGATTGTTTGCTGGCTGGTAGAGTGGCATTTTGCTCGAATTGCAATTAAATGTATTTTTACATTGTTTCTCTACTTTTGTACTCATTATGATGTTGTTAATTGGATCTTAATGGAATCTACTGTATAAC
Organism: Loripinus fragilis; assembly: GCA_964019695.1. Lineage (NCBI taxonomy): Eukaryota > Metazoa > Mollusca > Bivalvia > Lucinida > Lucinidae > Loripinus > Loripinus fragilis. The sequence goes on from OZ026516.1 coordinate 7,730,957, forward strand.
CAAATATTATATACATACATGTTTGACGCTCGACCTTTTCGAAGTCTAATAAATATTTTCTCTGTTTCTACATCCCAGACAATAATTTCGCCATCAAAGCTAGCTGTACAGAGGAGATTAGGTTGACAGAAATCAATAGTTAATATATCATCTTTGTGAATCTGTCCCCCCTTCCACAGGTGCATAGGAGGCAAATACATATTCTGAAAATAATCACATTGGAAATCACTTAACACTTTGCATGCTGGGTATTTTTTCATATTTTTGTTGTTGTCTGCTGACTTTTTTCAAAATCAACTTTTTAAAGAAAATCTTTCAGGAACATTATAAAATTGTTTAAATCTAGACAAGGACCGATATTCTGTCTGTCCTGATCTGGGTCCAAACTGTTTGCAAAGGTTATCAGCAGACAACTAAAGTCACAGTCAGCAAGGAAAGAATTAACTAGAATTGTCAGAGAATCTGACTCTAGCCCCGCTGCAGGGCTTTTCATTCTGTAAAAACGCCAAGTTCTTAAGATATTGAGCAGAAACAAAATCATATCAATCAAGGGCCATAACTCTGTTACCAATAAGCAAAAAAATGACAGGTAACAATCCCACCCTAGAGCATGTCAATATAAATGCATATACAAAATTTGGTGAAATTCTATCCATTTGTTCTCCAGATATTGAGCGGAAACAAATTCTGACATATACAAAGGGCCATAACTCTGTTACAAATTAGCAAAAAATGACAGGTTACAATCCCAACCTAAAGCTTCTTAATATGAATGCACATATAAAATTTGGTGAAATTCTGCCAATTTGTTCTCAAGATATTGAGCGGAAACAAAATTATGGCATAAATCAAGGGCTATAACTCTGGTATAAATGTGCGAAAAATGATGTGTAACAATCCCAACCTAGATCTTGCCAATTTGAGTGCATATATAAAATTTGGTGAAATATGCCAAATTCATTCGCAAGATATTGAGCGGAAACGAAATTCTGGCGAAAATCAAGGGCCATAACTCTAGTACAAATTTGCGAAAAATAATGTGTAACAATCCCAACCTATAGCTTATCAATATGAATGCATATATATAATTTGATGAAATTCTGTCAACTGTTCTCAAGATATTGAGTGGAAACAAAATTTTGGGGTAGATCAAGGGCCATAACTCTGGTACAAACTCGTGAATAATGATGTGTAACAATCACAACCTAGATCATATCAATATGAATGCATGTATAAAATTTGTGAAATTCTGTCTATTCGTTCTCAAGATATTGAGCGGGAACGAAATTCTGGCATAAATCAAGGGCCATAACTCTGGTACAAATTAGTGAATAATTATGTGTAACAATCCCAAGCTAGATCTTATCAATATGAATGCATATATAAATGCATATATAAAATTTGGGGAAATTCTGTAAATTCGTTCTCAAGATATTGAGCGGAAATATAATTCTGGCCTAAATCAAGGGCCATAACTCTGGTACAAATTTTCCAAAGATGCCAGGTATCAATCCCAAGCTAGATCTTGCCAATTATAATGCATATATAAAATTTGGTGAAATTCTGTAAATTCGTTCTCAAGATATTGAGTGGAAACAGAATTCTGGCATAAATCAAGTGCCATAACTCTGGTACAAATTTGCCAAAAATGACAGGTATCAATCCCAATCTAGATCTTGCCAATATCAATGCATATACAAAATTGGGTAAAATTCTGTCAATTCGTTCTCAAGATATTGAGCAAAAACAAAATTCTGGCGTAAATCCAGGGCCATAACTGGTACAAATTTGCGAAAAATGAAGTGTAACAATCTCAATCTAGATATAGTCAATATGAATGCATATATAAAATTTGGTGAAATTCTGTCAATATGTTCTCAAGATATTGAGCGGAAACAGAATTCTTGCCTAAATCAAGGGCCATAACTCTGGTATAAATTTGCCAAAAATGACAGGTATCAATCTAGATCTTGCCAATATCAATGTATATAAAGGGTGTTAAGAAAGTTCGTTCCGCACTTCAGCTGTAAATTGGAATATGTAAATAACAGAAAAAGAATGAAATATTTACATGTTTAATATCCAGAGGGACCACCTTTATTCTTTATGACATTTTTAATTCGTTTTGGCATTGAATGAATCAATGAAACAATGTGCTGTAGTGGTATGGTCCTCCAAGCGTACTGCAAACGACGACATAACTGAGGCATTGTTGAGGGGCGGGGGTCTTTGTAAGCCTCGCAGTCCAATATACTCCAGAGATTCTCAATACAATTTAAATCTGGTGAATTGCCAGGCCATTCTTGTTTTCTGATAAAGTTTGGCAGGTTGTCGTCGCACCATGTCTGAGTTGCGGCCGCCGTATGTGGGGTAGCCCCATCCTGCATAAAGACAGCCAAAACCAGGGTAGGGTACCAGTTTCTGAGATTTAATTTTTCCAGTTGTCCTTGTACGGTTTAAAGCTGGCTTAAGCTCTTTCTTAAGTATATGTTCGATATAATAACTTGAATCCACAGTCTTTCCCGTTGGAACAATATGCAAGTTGGACAAACCACTGACACCCATCGCACCCCAAATCATTACTTTTGCACTGGACTTAACACACCTGACGTCAGGTATATTTTCAGATTGAGACCCCCATACAGTATCGTCTTGACGATTTGGAACATGAAACAAATATTTTGTAGACTCATCACTAAAGATGTAATTCTCCCAGTCTTGAGCAGAAAGATGTTCATGTTCCCTAGCAAACTGAAGTCTTTTACGCCGCTGTGCCACAGTCAACAATTGCTTTCGGGCTCTTCTAAAAGATCTCCATTTTTTCACTATTTTCATGTAATTGTAAACTGTAACGTGACTTATATTGTGGCCTGAGCTTTTTAGATGTTTACTAAGTTTTCTAGTTGAGCATCCTCTCTTGTATTTGATACTACCGATCGTTTTCTTAACCCCACCCCCTACTTTTGACGGCCGTCCAGTACGGGGTTTATCAGCAAGTCCCTGTCTGACGTCGCGTCTCTGCCTCCACTTGCAAACCCAGCGCTCAGACTTGTTCAGGTACTTAGCTACATATTTTGTGTGACAACCAGCATCTAATAACGCTAATGCCTGTGCACGTTCTTGCTCAGGAGAGAGTTCACAATCGCTTCGATTTTTTGACAACACAGCTGGCATTTTGAATCGTCTGCTGATACTGTATGTTTACAAAACGCTATAGCAACACTAAAGAGTATCGCAAAAGGGGTGTAACTGGTTTTATTTTGCAGTACCAATTCATATCTGCAACTGTAGAAAATATTAAGAAAATCAATAAAACCAAACCGAACGAAAATTTGCTGTTTTTTACGGAACAAACTTTCTTAACACCCTTTACAAAATTTGGTAAAATTCTATCGAGTTATTTTCAAGATATTGAGCGGAAATGCAATTATGACGGAATGACAGACGGAATGACGGACAACCCAAATCCAATATGGCCCCTCTTTTTCAAAATGGGGCTATAAATATAAAATGGTGCAAAAAGCAGGACATCCTATGAAAACATACTTCGATATTTCAATGTATGTTATTTGATTTGTTTGTGTTGCTTGTTGATGTTCACATTGCAAAGCTGTTTACACCTGGCCCCAAGAATATAAAACTTTTTCCATTCTCAACTCAGCTGATCTTGAAATTTCAACTGCTCATAAAAACTAAAATACTGAAAAATAAAGATTTTTTGATGCTTAATACACTCAGATGGTTTAAATTTCATGCTCAGCTGAATTGAGCATTAAAAAAGTTTAATAACCTCGGGGCCAATCAAGCAGTTTAAAAGTCATTTATTTGAAGCATGAAGTGTGTCTGACTGAGTCTAGTCTACACTAAGTGCTCAACAAAGAATCAGATCATTCAGATAATTATGCAACATAAGTTTAGTTGGATATTAGCTTAGTAAATTCCCATAACAGAACATGCACTGATATTGAAAGATGAAGTCAACAAATAACTAGTAAGATAGTAATGTTATAAGATTCTGAATTCACTCAAAAACCTCTCACAGAAATCAAATCTAATTAAAGAGATGTAATTATCAGAGTTGGATCTTTTATGTTATTTCTGTCCTGTTTTTGTTATGCTTTCGTGCGCGTCTGTTTATTGATGCCTTGTGGTCACCTGCTGGGAAGGGGCTTACCTCTTGGCTCTCGTTTGTGATGTCTAATTGTGAAGTTGTCACTTTCCCATTGGTATCCTGGGTCAGATGTGGTGCTTGATTGTATCGATTCCTGATCTTTGCCCTTTTTCTAACTTTAACATTTATAAATAGTCTGACAACAGAAAAGACAGGAGGGTGTGGTTGTCTCATCTCCTTGGTTAGGTCAACTTTACAGTCAATGATTACTTCTGACCTCATATTGGAAGAAGAATGGGAGATGAAATACTTCGGGACTTTAGTTAAGAGTGCGTAATAATAAAATAATTTTCTTATTTCTCAACCAGAACATATGTTGTGGGTACTCAAAAGAACCGTCTCGATGAGACTGTTCTTTTGAGCACCCAAAACACATGTTAAAACTGATGGGTAAGAAAATATTTACAATTTTACGCTCAAAAATTTTGTTTATCTAAGCCTATGTACTTACATCAGGATCTGAGTCATCATAGACGGTAATCTCCCTGCTCCAGCCCACTGACAAGATAACTTTCTTATCTGTTAATGGCATGATACCTGTCACCTCGGCTTCAGCTATTGGCTGACTACAGATGAGGGGAAATACTTACATCAGGATCTGAGTCATCATAGACTGTAATCTCTCTACTCCAGCCCACTGACAAGATAACTTTCTTATCTGTTAATGGCATGATACCTGTCACCTCGGCTTCAGCTATTGGCCAACTAGAGATGAGAGGAAATACTCACATCAGGATCAGAGTCATCATAGACTGTAATCTCTCTACTCCAACCCACTGACAAGATAACTTTCTTATCTGTTAATGGCATGATACCTGTCACCTCGGCTTCAGCTATTGGCCAACTAGAGATGAGAGGAAATACTCACATCAGGATCAGAGTCATCATAGACTGTAATCTCTCTACTCCAGCCCACTGACAAGATAACTTTCTTATCTGTTAATGGCATGATACCTGTCACCTCGGCTTCAGCTATTGGCTGACTACAGATGAGAGGAAATACTCACATCAGGATCAGAGTCATCATAGACTGTTATCTCTCTACTCCAACCCACTGACAAGATAACTTTCTTATCTGTTAATGGCATGATACCTGTCACCTCGGCTTCAGCTATTGGCCAACTAGAGATGAGAGGAAATACTCACATCAGGATCAGAGTCATCATAGACTGTAATCTCTCTACTCCAGCCCACTGACAAGATAACTTTCTTATCTGTTAATGGCATGATACCTGTCACCTCGGCTTCAGCTATTGGCTGACTACAGATGAGAGGAAATACTCACATCAGGATCAGAGTCATCATAGACTGTTATCTCTCTACTCCAGCCCACTGACAAGATAACTTTCTTATCTGTTAATGGCATGATACCTGTCACTTCTGCTTCAGCTATTGGCTCTAATTTATGAAGATTGTGACCATTCTGGAAGTTCCAAACCTGGTAAAAGAAAAACAGTTTATAGCTATCATATTTGCATTGATCAAGACAGAGTTCACCAGGACATAGCATTTTTTTTTATTTCATGTCTTCAATAAAGAATATAAGTAGAGTGTGAGGGTGGGATAGAAAAATCTGTCCCAATGATCACTGTTTTGCATCACGAGGCTTGCCGAGTGATGACAAACTGTGTTTGCGAGGGACGGATTTTCTATCCCATCCTCATACAAAAATTAGATTTTTTTCTTGCTCACCATTAAATACCCCATTTTCATATTAAAAAAAAACTTTCAGAAGAGATGTGGCATAACATAATGACGTCACTTATTTAGAGCAATGTCACTTGTCTTCCAATGTACAGCTGTTCATTTTTATCTTTCTCACAGGTTGGTATGTAGTATGCGAGATAGAATTATCTCAAATTGGTAAAATAGCGGTAACCCCGATCTGGTGTTCAAGAAATAATTCTTCTTAGCAGAGTTTTGACCAGACTATGACAGCTTTGTTTTCATTCATCTTTAATAAACCACTGAAAATGTCTTTGATGGGGAGTATCCCAATTACACTGACCCAAAATGAAAACTTTACATAGTATTCAAAAGTATATATTTTGTTGATAAATTTATTTTTGGGGTTATTCTTTTCTGTTATTGAATCTTCAATGCCTTATTGATGCCTCTGAAAAAATTATTGGACAAAAATCAGAAATTACATATTTTTTTATGAATAATTCAGTTTAGAGGGGTGGCAATGAAAATTTCTGAAAAAATTAAAATGGTCACACAGCATTCCGAAACAAGAAATTACTGACTGCGTACTTTAAGTGATGTTAAAAAAGATCACCAGTAACCAGTGTGACCTCCATTTTCACGATTGCATAGCAGAAAATGTCAGCTCATTGAATTTATGTAGCGTTGTCTGAGCACGTTAGGAAAATGTTTGTCATTCTAACAGATGTGCATATTGGAGTCATTTATCATATTCATTTGATGATTGGGCCTGGTCCTCCAACCCAATTCATCCCATACATGTTCTATGGGGTTCATGACTGGGGATAAAGCAGGCCAAGGCAAAATGTTGGCTTTATTTTGAGCAAGGAATTGTGTGGTTATACGCGCTGTGCATTGTCATGCTGGAAAATGCCAGGTCCGTTGTTTTGCATGAAATGAATAATGATCGTTTGTGCATGTATCCCGTAAACGCCGAGCAATGATGGTTGCTGGTAAAAATTATTACGTGGGTGAGTTAATGTGTTAATGCAATAAGTACATAACAATGTCAAATGTGTGCAGCCAGGTCTTGCACGGTCTCTGACAGACCCAGTAATGTTGTACCGGTTCACAAGATTATGAATAGTCTGTCTAGAGCAGCCAAAATGATGCACGATATTATTTACCGTAGACCCTGCCTTGAGCATACCAATAGCTTGGTTTCTTTGATCTTCTGAAAGATGTGCCATCACTAAATGCAAGTGTTTTGTATCAACAAATTAACTTTTTATTATCAGTACTCAGCTGCAAATGTTTTCTTGTCAGTTTAAAGCCTGTTAATGAACCACTTGTTCCTGAGCACATGCAACATAAGGAACATGTTTTTCAGGCTTTGATGCTTGAATAGACCTAGGATTTGAATAAAAATTGCATAATCGTTATCTGCAATGAAATCTTGATAATCACATGTAAATCTTACAAGGACATGTATGCTAACAAAACAGTTATTCAAAGAAATAGATTGTAAAGTCTTCATTTTGGGTCAGTGTCGTTTCATATGTAGGCCTCTAGTCTCACTAGATATTCATGCATAAATGTTTACAGAGTTAACTTTACACATATCGATAAGTACCAAAGCTCATGAACTGGCTCATTTTATAATCAGGGGGAAAAATATTTCAATACTGCACCTCTACAGGACAAGTGACTTACAAGTTTCACTCGTCCTGTAAACACACTTACTTGTCCTTTAAAAGCTTATGCAATAAAGAACATAAGGGAGTAATAGGACTTCCCCTGAGTAATTCTTCCCAAAGCACTCGTCCTATTCTAGATTTCACTCGTAATTACGAGCGGACAAGTGGAATTTTTGTCCCCTGATAATTAAAACATGCAATATTTGTTGTCAATATCCCTTCTCTGACTACATCAACACTGCTATTGTTTCAGCATTACCAGACTTTGACGAGAATGTTAATTTTACTGAGGTATGATACAACCTACATAGCAAAGTTACCTTTAAAATAGTGATGTAGGCATGGAAAGATGAATTGAAACTCAGCATTGAGACATTTCTTAAAATATCTAAAGGATATCTAATAAATCATAAATTTATTTGACAAAAAGATCAAATAGAAAGGCTCAATATGAAGTGCAAGTTTAAAGAGCATACCAGTCAAAACATGACATACAAGTAACACCAGAGCCTCAACTTTTTATCAAATAGTCTCAACTTTTTATTAAATATGAAACATCAATTATCCCTTAAAGCGCCAAGAAAAAAAAAATGCATCTGAAAATGTTGTCTGCTGAAGTCATCTGCTGCAAATAATTGCCTAACATTACTGACGAATTAAGTATAGAAGCAAACAGCGTGGACCCAGAACAGACTGCTCCTATAAGAGCAGTCTGATCTGGTTCCACACTGTTTGCCATAGAGGCTTCATAAACATTTAAGTGTACGAGAAAAGCAGAAGACTTTTGTTGTGATTGGCGCAATAAGGGTTGAGATTCAATCATAATCTAGAACAACTTTTGTGAATGTTTCTTTACCTTGATAGTTCCGTTACGAGCACCAGACAGCAATCTTCTTTGCGTGTTGTCGAAAACCATACAAGTAATTTCTTCATCGCCATGAGCATTAGAGAAGACAACTGACTTATTTCCAGTGTCTACGTCCCATAAAGTAATTATAGATGAGTCACATCCTGTTGCTACCTACAATCACATATAAACACCTCATTGAATTAACCCTTGAAGCGCCAAGAAAAAAATGCATCTGAAAATAGTACTCCTCCATTTTTTAAAAAAGGAGTAACGAGAAATATTTTGGAGTACTGACTTTTTGTTTTCAAAAAACATACACCAAGAAAGGATAAAGCTATTTCAACAGGCCATTTAATTGCGCCTGAGCTAACTGCTTGTTTTCCTAGTCTTCTAACAAGAGAGCAAACGGTAAGATAACAATTTTTATTTGACATAATAGGTGTTGGGTTTAGCAGGACAAAGCCGCAAAGGGGACAAGGAGGTGCTGGAGGAGAATACTTTTTGTAAAAAATAGTGCAAATTGAAGCATTACACGTGCCCTTTTAGTGGCTATTGTCTGCTTTGGGAGGGGCAGGTGGGTGAGGGGTTTTGTTGAAATCAAAATATTTGATCAGAACTTGACGCTACTTAAAATGATCTGAAAGATTTTTTTAGCCATTAGACAGACCGAAATGCTTTTGTATAAGCCAGTACTTGTTTGGATTTTTTGTATTCGATTTTCGCAAACACAGGTCTCCTGATACTTTTCTAAAAAGAAAAAGCGGCTGGATTTCAGAGATATTTGCAGAAAATACTGTACACTATTACAAGAAAGCAAACACGATTGGACGGCTTTATTTCTATAACTTTCTTCCGTAGCATTTTGCAGACAACGTGTTGTGAAACCGAAAGTAAAACTGTGTGTTACACAGCAACCTCGTGGTTCTCGATGGTTTCCGCAAGCTGCACTATGATCCGACAGAGACTTAGACGTGTTTTCATTTGATGGCGAATGCTTTTACGAAGATTATAATGTAATAAAACGAACATGCCCGAATAGAAATAAATTCGGATTTCCTCTAACTTTTTCCTACTGTGTAAACAAGAAAACAAAATATGACATTTCAGACATTACGCTCTCGAAAAACATTAAATGCATATAGCTTATTTTGTTTTTCGTACATGATACGCGCTAGAATTTAAATAAATGCGTATCCTGTCAAATATTTTTGTAATTTACGCGGTACGCAAGCTTATCTAAAGCCCTGTAATATCCTGAAGAAGGCCCAGGGCCGAAAATTTAAGAAAGAGTCAATATAATTTTGTTGACTCTAAAATAATATAGCTTCACTGGTACAGTGTCCACTTTGGAGATAGAGAGGTTGTGAGCTTGAATATGAGCTGTGACATGAGATTTCCAACAATGTGGTATGTGTGACCAGCAAAGCCTCAGATCAGATTGCGCATACGCGCAGTCTGATCAGAGCCTTTGCTAGTCGTTTGAATATTTTATGACTGTTAAGCTACTGACTGAACATCATTTGGAGTTTCTAAGCTTAAAAGGACGCTGCACAGGCTCGTCTGAGTCTACACTTGTCAAAATGCCAAATTCTTGGAAATCACATCGCAGCTCAAATAAGATGCACCACACCAAATGGAAATGGCTACTACCTTGCTGGCGGCTATGCTAAGAAGATAAAGGTAGGAAAGTATCTACTTTATATGTTGCAGTATTAGCTCTACAAAGCGAATGCTGATTGGTTAAAATAAAACATGATTAAGTCAGGATTCCTGAACACATGCAGAAAATTAGCTGCCTGTATGAGGCAATGAGTGGGCGGAGTTTGGCTACTTTGAAAATTAGATTAAACCTCTTAGAATCTGACATAACTGACTACAACATTTTCTCTGAGATAATAAGAGGTGTCAATCATTTCATAGATAAGAACCCCAGCAATGCAACAGCTTATCAAATTAGAAATACTAGCTACTGGAGCTCTGGTAGATGTTTACTCTTTGGTGTTATTGGATTTTTCAGGATATTGGCTTTTTTTTCTCCTCCAATTTTGCATTTAAATAAAGCAGCTGTATCTTTAAATCAAATCAAATGAGAGAAAAATACTGATTTGGCAAATATTGCCTTGCAACTTTCAAATAATCCACAAAGTCAAATTGCCGGGCCGCGTAGCGCAGTCGGTAACGTGTCTGGCTACAGATGCGTGTCTGACTGCATATCCAGGGGTCGCGAGTTCGATCCCGGTCCGGTCCCATACTTTCGTGGAGATTGATCATGAAATGATTTCTACGGTCATTCTCCTCCCTTCCGCTGATCATTCAAGAAGGGTTGTTGTCAGTTACAAGCGAAAGTATGTACACGAATTACTGGTTAACCGCTTGTTCAAGCCTGCCTAGGAAAAAGTGTGGTTAGGTGAACTGACCATCCCGCAATGACCATAGCTGTTGACTTGGGACGTAAAGCAACAAAACCAACCAACCAATCAACAAAGTCAAATTATGTATTCCTTCAGTCAGATTTATAAATAATTTCTCACCTGTTTAAACTTAGAATTATATGTGGCACAACAAAGTTGAGTATCATGAGTACTGGCAGCCATACTCTGAGGTAGACTCACCTGTTTAAACTTTTAATTATATATGGCACAACAAAGTTGAGTATCATGAGTACTGGCAGCCATACTCTGAGGTAGACTCACCTGTTTAAACTTTGAATTATATATGGCACATCAAAGTTGAGTATCATGAGTATTGGCAGCCATACTCTGAGGTTGACTCACCTGTTTAAACTTTTAATTATATATGGCACAACAAAGTTGAGTATCATGAGTACTGGCAGCCATACTCTGAGGTAGACTCACCTGTTTAAACTTTTAATTATATATGGCACAACAAAGTTGAGTATCATGAGTACTGGCAGCCATACTCTGAGGTAGACTCACCTGTTTAAACTTACAATTATATATGGCACAACAAAGTTGAGTATCATGAGTACTGGCAGCCATACTCTGAGGTAGACTCACCTGTTTAAACTTAGAATTATATATGGCACAACAAAGTTGAGTATCATGAGTACTGGCAGCCATACTCTGAGGTAGACTCACCTGTTTAAACTTAGAATTATATATGGCACAACAAAGTTGAGTATCATGAGTACTGGCAGCCATACTCTGAGGTAGACTCACCTGTTTAAACTTAGAATTATATATGGCACAACAAAGTTGAGTATCATGAGTACTGGCAGCCATACTCAGAGGTAGACTCACCTGTTCAAATTTTAATTATATATGGCAAAAACAAAGTTGAGTATCATGAGTACTGGCAGCCATACTTAGAGGTAGACTCACCTGTTTTAACTTTGAATTATATATGGCACAACAAAGTTGAGTATCATGAGTACTGGCAGCCATACTGTGAGGTAGCCTCACCTGTTTAAACTTAGAATTATATATGGCACAACAAAGTTGAGTATCATGTGTACTGGCAGCCATACTGTGAGGTAGCCTCACCTGTTTAAACTTAGAATTATATATGGCAAAACAAAGTTGAGTATCATGAGTACTGGCAGCCATACTTAGAGGTAGACTCACCTGTTTAAACTTAGAATTATATATGGCACAACAAAGTTGAGTATCATGAGTACTGGCAGCCATACTCTGAGGTAGACTGGTACGTCCTAGTTTCAGAAGACCAATGTAGTCATTACAGGTTACTAGGAGGGAACTCTTCGGAGATGGTTGTAGGTGTAGAGGAAACTGGCCGTGTTCTGGCATACGACCATGAATACTGCTAGGAAACTTGAGCACCACAGTTTGCAATAATGCATGTTCTTTAATGTCCCATACTTTAACTACCTGTAATAAAATTATTTTTTATCCATAGAATAAGAACTAATTATTGTTAACCCTTAAAGTGCCAATCACAACTGCAGCAGACAACAAATTTTGCGACATTTTTTCTAATTTTTGAAAAAAATAAGGTATGATATTTCATGAGAATCGTCTGCCAGCAGACGATTCTCATGAAATATCATGCCTTATTTGTTATTTTTGAAAAAGCAGCAAAATTTTAAATTGTCGTTTGCTGCAAATTGAGGTCGCCCCTTAAGGGTTAATTCAATCTGACTACATCAAACATATAAAGTAGTTGGTCTTTTAACTCTTTGCATCATTGGTAATTGTTCATGCTTTTTGTTGTCTGCTGATTTTTTTTCAAAAATCAACTGTTTCGAAAAATTCTTTCAGGAATACAATCAGAGTGTCAAATAGTTTGGATCCAGATTCTTGGTTTGGGTCCAAACTGTTTGCAAAAGATATCAGCAGACAGCAATAGGAGATAAAGAGTTAAAAATGTATTGACAGGGAAATATTTAGTTTTTTAACTGTGATTTTAAATTCATATGCCCTGCCTGCCTCCATAGCCTATGATGACAGACACATTCACAAAGTGGCCAAGCCTACACTTTAATGCTATATACTGATTCTCTTTTAAGATGCTGTGTAAGCAATCAATACAGAAATCACATGAGATAATATCTGACTCAATTTCTTTCCTACACTTAATGAATGTATGCTTATACAACTGTTTTTAAACATCCAAAAGTTCAAAATTAATGCACAATACCTTTATGACATTCAACCCATTTAATATTTTTTAAAACAAGTAGCCCAATGGGCAATGATCACTCATCTGAGAGCCAGCATAATGTTTGGAGATAGCATAATTAATGATGCTCAAAGGCAGGTAACTCTGAACTTGATACAGTGACCAGGAACTAATTAAAAAGCATAAGATATTATGCCAGTCCTGGTTATCTGCAAGTTTTAAAAAGATCTGAATAAAAATGGTGAAAGTGTATTTTCAGATGCTCAAGGGCAGCTAACTCTGTAGTCAGTGATGGGTTCTGACCAATCCAATCTTTAATGTATGTCCTGATAACCTACAAGGATGAAAAAAATCAAATGAAGGCGCTAGAGTGGTCACAACATTATACAGCTATATTTTAGACGCTCAAGTGCAGCTAACTTTTAATTGGTGGTTGGGTGTAGCGGATAATCTAACTCATTGAAGCTTTAATGGGTGTCATTGTTACCTACAAGACTGAGTAAGATCCATTCAAAAATGAGGGTGCTAGAGTGGTCACAAAAGATCTCCCATTGTAAGTCCATGCAGATTTTTTATAACACTCAAGGGCAGTTAACTCAACAGTCGGAGGTTAGTTCTACTTTAAGTTCAACTCATCCAAGTTTAATGGTTGTCCTTGTTACATGAAAGAATGAAGATCCAATAAAAAATGAAGGCGCTAGAGTGGTCACAACATTATCCATCACTTTCTAAGATGATCAAGGGGAGCTAACTTCATAATAGGTGATGGGATCCTGACGAAATTCAAACCCATTCAAGCTTTTATAGGTGTCCTTTTTATCTGCAAGAATAATGAAGATCCATTTAAAATTGAAAGCACTAGAGTGGTCACAACATTTCTCCCATTATAAGTCTATGGGGATTTTTCCAGATGCTCAAGGGCAGCTAACTCATAAGTCCTTGGTCTGATCCTGCAGAATTTCAAACTCATACAAGCTTGTATATTTAACCTTGTTAGATGAAAGAATGAAGAAGATCCAATCAAAAATGTAGAGGCTAGAGTGGTCACACCATTATCCATCAATTTTTATAGATGCTCAAGGGGAGCTAACTCCAAAATAGGTGATGGGAAATTGACGAAATTCAAAGTCATCCAAGCTTAAATAGTTGTCCTTATTATATGCAAGAATGAAGAAGATCCATTCAAAATTGAAAGTGCTAGAGTGGTCACAATATTTCTCCCATTATACGTCTATAAGGATTTTTCCAAATGCTCAAGGGCAGGTAACTCATAAGTCCCTGGTCGGATCCTGCTGAAATTCAAGCCCATCCGAGATACTATGAGTTTACTTGTTGCCTGCAAGAATGAAGAAGATCCAATCAAAAATGAAGGAGCTAGAGTGGTCACAACATTATTCATTAATTTTTCTGACGCTCAAGGGCAGCTAACTCTGAAGTCAGAAATGGAATCTTGCCAAAATTTAATCTCATCCAAGCTTTAATAGTTGTCCTAATTGTATGCAAGAATGAGGAAGATCTATTCAAAATTGAAAGCACAAGAGTGGACACAACATTTCTCCCATTAATAAGTCTATAGGGATTTTTCTAAACGCTCAAGGGCAGGTAAGTCCCTGGTCGGATCCTGCTGAAATTCAAACCCATTCGAGATATTATGGGTTTACTTGTTGCCTGCAAGAATGAAGAAGATCTAATCAAAAATGAAGGCGCTAGAGTGGTCACAACATTATTCATTAGTTTTTCTGTTGCTCAAGAGCAGCTAACTCCGAAGTCAGTTATGGAATCTTGCAGAAATTCAGACTCATCCAAGCTTTAATAGTTGTCCTTATTGTATATAAGAATGAGGAAGATCCATTCAAAATTGAAAGCACTAGAGTGGTCACAACATTTCTCCCATTATAAGTCTATGGGGATTTTCCCAAACGCTCAAGGGCAGGTAACTCATAAGTTGCTGGTCGGATGCTGCTGAATTTCGAACCCATCCGAGATATTATGAGTTTACTTGTTGCCTGCAAGAATGAAGAAGATCCAATCAAAAATGAAGGAGCTAGAGTGGGCACAGCATTATTCATTATTTTTTCTGATGCTCAAGGGCAGCTAACTCCTAAGTCAGTAATGGAATCTAGCTGAAATTCAAACTCATCCGAGCTTTTAAAGTTGGTCTTGTTATCTGCAAGAATAAAGAAGATCTATCCAAAAATGAAGGCAGTAGAGTGGTCACAACATTTTTCCATTATAAGTCTATGGGGATTTTTCCAGACGCTCAAGGGCAGCTAACTCATAAGTCCCTGGTCCAATCTTGCTGAATTATGAACCCTTTGAGATTTTATGGTTGTCCTTGTTACCTGCAAGAATAAAGAAGAACCAATCAAAAATGAAGGAGTTGGAGTGGTCACAAGATTTTCCCCATTATAACCCTATGGCAATCTGTTGCCATGGAAAACGGAGTTCTGATCCGATCTACCCCAAAATCTAATGCAGTCAATCCCCTACCCCAATGATGCTCCTGATGAAATTTGATTATGATTGACCAGCTGGTCTGAGAGATATTCATGTTTGAAAGTGTGGAGGGACGGACGCACGGACGGACGGTCGCCGGCTTGAGTCCCATACTATAAGCTCACCCTGAGCCTTCGGCTCTGGTGAGCTAAAAAATATATACTTTTAACTCTTTCCTTGCTAGCGGTGACTTTGCTGTCTGCTGAAAACCTTTGCAAACAGTTTGGACACAGAACAGGACAAACAGAACTGATTAATTTTTCATTCTTTGTTGTCATCTGTTGACTTTTTTCAAAATAATTTTTCAAATCATTCTTTCAGGAACACTATCAGAGTGTCTAATGATTTGAATCCAATGTAATCCAAACTGTTTGCAAATGTTATCTATCAGTAGTCAACAAAAGTCGCCACAAGCAAGAAAAGCTTAAAAGAAACTTACTGCATCTTTGGAGTAACTGAACACTTGCATGAGTCCTTCATGTACTTTCACCCCTATGACTCCAGTTGCATGACCTTGAAGTAAGGCCACAGGTTTAGAGGTCACATAAGGATTCCAGAGCTTTATTGTATGATCTAGACTACCAGTAACTAATGTGTTTAATTTCTTGTTATAATCAAAGCACTCTACACCCTGTAAATACAGAATGAAAGTTTTATATAAATCTCTAGCTTCAACAGTAAAGGACATATATCTATCAAAATTGGAAAAAAATCACTCACACTGATGAGAGAAATATTATTCTGAAAAACATTAAAACAACAACAATGAAAAAAGAAAGAAAGAGAAATTGGCATATATTTATTATGAGCAAGCACAAGAGATTTTGTTACTTATCACATTTTCAATCAATAAAGAATCTGCCAAGTCTGAGCATGTGTGCAGATTCAGCAGAGCATTTGTGCTCGCATACACAAAGTATGGATATAGAAGAAGACCCAAACTTTAATTTAGACTTTTAATTGGATACTTCAGCATGGGTGTTTGTTTATTGGAGGCGTTGTGCATATATACATGATAAATTGAGGATCTTACATGAGTGCTCGTGTTTATGACTTTATCAAATGAGTTGGGGAAAAGAGATAAAATGCGAGGCTTGCTGAGCATTTTATCTCTTTTTCCCAACGAGTCAAATAAAATCAATAATACAAGAGCAAGAATGTTAGATTTTATTTATCATATGGCATTAAGAATACTTTGAAACCTCATTTCTGGCATGAAAACGTTATAATTTTGTCATTATGTACGCAATGTTGTTAAGGACTTCCCTAAATCTGTAAACCACTAGTGGTTTATCCATTTTATTGCATGGCGTTATTTCACTCCAAGACGCAATGTCATATGATAAGTACCATAATCTCATGTGCTGACTCTAATGGTTATCTTAAATACTGATATGTAAATTGATTGTTGTAATGAATGATTTAAAGCCTGTTCATTTTTTAAATGTTACTAACTAGGAGAAACTGGTGAAGCTCACATCTGATGATAATGGCACAAATCTTATTATATCGTGGTGTAACATGTTTTCAACAGTCATATGTTTCCGATAGTTTCCAAAAATCTGGCAACATTTTTATTATTATCTATGTAAAACTATCATCTTTTAATATCTTGATAGGTAATTCATTTGTCTACATTTTTAACAAAAAAAATATTCGGAAAACTTTGAGGGTCTGTACATTTTTATTTATTCATTTGGAACACCTTGGTTTTCTACGGTTATCCTTATTACCTTTATTAGGTGCTAGAATAAATATCAGCATCCTATTTGTAGACATAAAACAGCCTAATATTTCCTATTTTCCAATTAATTGGTCCCTTGAGCATAAAATAAAATGGAAACTTGATTGAAGCATGCCACATTTTTATTTGTACAGGCTCAGATACAAGACAGGGGTTCTTATGATGAAAAATGGCTAACTCATAGTTTTTACTCAACTTCAATAAGCTCAAGAATAAACAAAAACAAAAAAGAATTACTATCTCTTTTTACAGCAATCCATGTATACTTAGATATAAAATTATCTTTTTTCATTGGACAACCCTTATGGAGAAGGAGACACTGGGCCACAAACAACAACTCGGAAAATAGAATATGTTTTTGTCTAGCTGCAGAAAAGAATTTATTATCAGTGTTTATTAATTGTATGTGCAGCCAAACATATACTAAAGATGCATAAGTTCTATGAAGGTTAAAATTGCTAAATATTGAATTATCGGAAATATGTGACACCGTTTTTGATCGAGCAATTTTGACCAACTCCAATTGGCACATTTTTAATAACACAAAATACAATGTAAAGACCTAGACTTATTAATACATTTATTTAACTAGGATCATTACTCATTGTATGTCTATATATTAAATTCTGGGCAGTTTGCCCTTAGACTATTGAAAACCCATTACGCCATGCTATTCTAAATTTTCAAATTGTTTTAGTATCTATTTTGCTTCAGCCACCATCCAAAATTTTCCGGTTAATAGGATCTTCCTATAAATTCAGCTTTTAACATCTATCAGGTATACATTGCTCAAAAACTTACCTTATCATTTTTGAACACATAACTTTTCTTGAGACTCTTGATATCTGAGATAACTAGGGATTTATTGGGGTTGGCACAAGATGATATAACCATACTGTTGTCTGGTATCAACTGAACTTGGCGGATCAGATCTGGATGTACAGCTGGTATGATAGTATGTTTTATGAAGTTGGAATGTTTATCTAGATCCTGAAACATTCAATACATTATAATGTTACACTTTTTAAACAATCCTATATTGCAAAAAGTACCAAGATCAATATATGTGCAAGTGTATGTGGGTCAGTATTTCATCCATACCTTGGTATATTCTGAACTAGTCATTAGGACATTACAAGTACGCACATGTTTACAAAGGTCTGTGAGTTAAGTTAAACATCTTTTTTTTTTTTCAAAAGCAATTACAATTAAATGTTGTTTTTTGTTAGTGATATATCAGAACTAAGACATGGGCAAACAAGCAAATAGGGAAATCCCTATACCATGTATACTGAGTTGACCATTTTTTGCAGACTTAAGGACAATTTCGGGTATTGTCCACGCGCATCATTCCTGCAGCGGGAAACGGGGAAAGTTGTCTGGGTCCCGTCTTTCGACCATTTTCAAATTCGCATCAATACAGGTTTCAGATACGCTTACGTCAGCTGTATATTTCCGCATTTTCTGGACAAAATAAAGTAACTAAAATGTGTCTGAAATATCTATTGACCCGTTATTATAAATGATTGTCTCAGTACCAAATACTGATAAATAGATCTGGCGAAATCAAACACTATACAAAATTATCAAGTTTATGACGTGTATGCGAATAAGATAATGGCTGGTACTCGGATTGTGTGTCCAATATATACAATTTATTTGGGCGGCGCACGATCTGATCACCTAGTGGTTAGCGCTTCGGACTCTTAAACCAGTGGACCAGGGTCGATTCCTGGGTGGGCACCTAATTATACATTGTTTATTTTTTTCTTCCTTTTTCACCTTTATGATATGGATTTACTTCCCACCAGTAATATAAATTGATATAAATGACAAAAAGTAACGTTTTATATTGTATTATCCTCAAAATATGTGGGTGTAGGGGTAAATTTTGCTCTCCTGAAAGAAAATTAGTCTGGTGACCCCCATTTTATATTCTTTTTTCTAAAAGGTTATATAAAAGTCTTTTGAATAAAAGCAAGACTTTGAGATTGTTAATGCCAGATTTTTTAAAAGTACACTCCATAATGTTTTACATTGAATTATCCTCAAAATATGTGGGGGTAGGGGTAAATTGTGGTCTCCTGAAAGAAAATAAGTCAGGTGACCCCCATTTTTTATTCTTTTTTCTAAAAGGTTAAGTCTATGAAGTAAAAACAAACCTTTGGGATTGTTAATGCCAGATTTTTTAAAAGTACACTCCATAACGTTTATATTGAATTATCCTCAAAATATGTGGGGGTAGGGGTAAATTTTGCTCTCCTGAAAGAAAATTAGTCTGGTGACCCCCAATTTTTATTCTTTTTTTCTAAAAGGCTATATAAAAGTCTATAAAATAAAAGCAAACTTTGAGATTGTTAATGCCAGAGTTTTTTTAAAAGTACACTCCATAACGTTTTATATTGAATTATCCTCAAAATATGTGAGGGTAGGGGTAAATTTTGCTCTCCTAAAAGAAAATTAGTCTGGTGACCCCCATTTTTTATTCTTTTTTCTAAAAGGTTATGTAATAGTCTATGAAATTAAAACAAAAGTTTGAGATTGTTAATGCCAATTTTTTTTAATATACAATTTAATCTAAAAATCGTATTCCTATTTTGGGGGAATTAACAAAATATATCATTCAGTATCTTGTCACGGCTTGGGAAAACAAATAAATTTTTATGTTTCCTAAAAAGCTTGAAGTCGTGAGTAACAATTAAAATTAAAATAAAGAGGCTGGATGGGGATTACAACTATTTTAACTTAATATTAAGGACTTTGGTTTTTTCACAAAAATTGGTAAAATGCTGAAAACTTCCATGTCAGATTATGAAAAAACGAGCGCGGTGACATATCCTTTTTATTTCATAAATTGACAGTCCATACATAGTACCAACTGTATGCAAAGTATTAAAAAGATCTTAATTCGGGAAGTATTTCCCGCAAATGCCCTTAACTTTTGTTTTTAGCTTATAACACCCAGTGCTAGTTGACTGTGGTGGTCATTTAACAATGTGTGTGTTCCCCCTTATGTTACACATGTCTGTGATGTGTTACCAGGGAGCAGCCTGATCAGGGTTCATAGTGTTTGCTTCCATTATTAAAAACATCTATCCTAATACACATGGTTTTGTAACGCGATGCCTGATTGAATAACGTCAAAAATTTGCGTCAGTTTATCCTACGATATACTGTCGGAAATAGTTTGCCATCATTAATAACGTCACATTTCGTTTGATGACGTGGGGCTTTATGCCGCTTGCAATGCTCCAATTTGAGACAAGACTGCAGAAGTGCATTAGAATGGGGAAAACCATATTCAAAATTTTCATTTGGGGAGGTATAGCGTCGGATATACGTTCGGAAATCACGTTTTACGGCTTCGCTCGTGTGTCGCCGTAAAACGTGATTTCCGACAGACGATATACCTCTCCAAATGAAAATTTTGAATACATTTATCCCCTAAAGCTGAGGTGCAATTGAATATATGCAGCAGATATAAATTCAGCACAAAATATACTGGCTGGATAAGGATTAAGTAGTAATTGGCACTTTGAGGCCTGCTGTAAAGTTCAGAAACGTCCGTACCTGCATGAATATTTTATGAGCTCCACCATCACTTTTAAAAGGTATATCAAAGAGTTGTGTGACAGGCTTGAAGAAGCTCATCAGGTTGATATCACCCGTGTCATTACCAAAGATCAACAAAGACTCAGAGTTAGGGTTCTTCTTATCATACCAGTAGTCAAAACAATACGGAACATCTGGTAGCGCTGCAAACAGAGCATAAACAAAACTTAATACTGTCCTGCCAGCCAAGAGTGACAGTGACGTCATGTTTTGTTTACAAAGTTACCAGGTAGATCACTTGTGTATTAATCCTATTCACAGGATAGGATTAATACACGAATGATGTATCAATTCGGGGAAGCTCAAATGGAGTGTACAAGTTAATATTTTACTTAACAATTGTAAACGAAATATTATGTCACTGTCACTCTTGGCTGGCACGACAGTAGGAATGTCAGATATAATTATTGTGTTTTGTATTTTATTTGCAAGAAAGCATAGATGACACTTTTCAGAATTATTCATGAATTCAGGATTTTGAGGCTGACTTTCCATATAAAGTCATATGGAAAGTCGGCTTCAAAATACTGAATTAAGCAGATATTTGATTTATGAAGACAATTGACCATTTAAACTCTAAATTGCTGATACTTGACCATTTAAACTCTAAATTGCTGATATTTTATAAGCATACTGCAGGTTTTAAGATTT
This sequence comes from Loripinus fragilis, assembly GCA_964019695.1. Lineage (NCBI taxonomy): Eukaryota > Metazoa > Mollusca > Bivalvia > Lucinida > Lucinidae > Loripinus > Loripinus fragilis. The sequence goes on from OZ026516.1 coordinate 7,752,424, forward strand.
TTTTTTAGTTCAGAATTTTGAATTTTTTAACTTTGTCCCAAGAAAAATTAAAGATTCAAAATGGTAAGTTAGAAATATTGCACAGAACTTCAGGATTTTGAAATAGTAATTTCCCATTTCTGGGTGGCGATGTTCCTAGCTCCCCTTCTTATTGTGTACATATTTTGCAGCTTATTTTCATTTTGCTGGAATTTGTTCTAAAGTCATTGACTTTAACGATAGAAACAAACATTTTGACTGTGAAAACAAGGCTATCAAGACAGCATTTTCACAGCCACTCAAAAGTCAATTGCTAAATACAATAATGGTTTGAAAACGCTTTAAGCAACAGGGCATATCAGAGTCAGTATTTTATGGTGATATAGTTTAAAAATGAAACAGAATCATTGGAAAGCCTTCTTTCCCTGATCATTTCAAGAAGTTAATTTGATAACTGATGCTTGGCCCACTGTGGCTCAACCTAGGGTTTTCTTTAGCTCTGACTGTCTGTGAGATAAGAACCCTTTTCTTTGTCTCATCACAATAAATTAATTGAGCCGCCACATGTGATTTCCAACAATGTGGCAATTTGACAAGTGTAGACTCAGACGAGCCTGTGTAGCCTCCTTTTAAGCTTAGAAACCTCAAATGATGCTCTGTCAGCAGCTCAAAAGTCATAGAATATTCAAGCGACTAGCAAAGGCTCTGATCAGACTGCGAGTATGCGCAGGCTGATTTGAGGCTTTGCTGGTCGCACATACCATATTGTTTGAAATCTCATGTCGCGGCTCAATTTGATTTGATTGCGTCCCTGTGATGATCCATCTTAGAATCCTCCATGTGAGCCAATGAACAACAGCAGAATCTAGGGCAAAGATTTGGCTTGTAAAATTAATTTAAGACCCCTGGTGCCTCGGCTGCTGTCTGCTCTGAGGGGGTTGTTCTGTTGTAGTTTATTTTTTTATAGTTGCTTCAATTGCTGTGTGGTTGTAATTGGTACTTTTTGAAATGTAGTACAATGTACTTAGTGCCCTTACTAGTTTTGCAATCATCTCACAAAGAAAGAGAGAGAGCTTATTGCTTTGCCTAAATTGTAGTCTTGTTGTCATGTGACTGCCTGTGTTCTGTGATTCTTCCTCACAGTGCCATGGCTGGTCTGTGATCTGTCATTGTGGCATTTCCTGCTCATACTCATTTGTTTTGTGACATTTAATAAATAACTCAATTTAATTTGAACAACATGTGCCTGAGGGCTTCAAATTAATGATACACAACTGTAAGAGAGGCTCTGATTAGACTCAATAGAAATGCCTTCACAATTCCAATTTGCCATAAAGAGATTTTCTGATGACACTGCTTATATGGTTGATCTATTAAGAAGTCTGACTCATTCATTTATTCTGTAGAACCCAGACATAATACATACCAAATAAATGGTACTCCTCAAAGTACTGACTAGTTGAAGTATCAAAGAATCTAATATCCCTACTGGTTGATGAGATGGCTATCTTCTGACAGTTAGGCATATATATAGCATCAGTAACCCACATTTTAAATCGTCTCTTCTGACCACTTGTGTCCTCATTGTCATCTGATATTACATAGTATCTCTCATACTGCATGCTGGGATACCAAACACTTATTGCACCTTCCTGGTAGAAAAAGCATGTATTAACCTATTTAAGCCTAGCGTCCTGTTTATGGGACATCGGCAAACAGTGCAGAACCAGATCAGACGCCGCAGAATGCGGCATCTGATCAGGATCTCCACTGTTTGCTTACAGAATATTCTATTAAAATTTGAATAAAAATGAAAAAAATACCACCCAGCAACCCTGAAAATGGAAATGGACTGGTCCAATTGATAAAAGAGGGAAATTCCATTCGGCTTAAATGGGTTAATTTTACAGGATCATAAGGTTCTAAAGTGCTAAACTGACAAAGCGCCACAAGATCTTCTTAACCCCTGTCTTGCTGAATGCTGATTTAACCGTACTTGAAAAAACTGTAGATGCACACTCTGATCAAAAGTACATCCTTACAACTGAGATGCTGCAGATTAACAGGATAAAAATTGGGGAGGAGTGTGGTATATAAAAATATTCAGTAGTACAAGGGTTCATTTAAGGTGAAACTGGGTCATGATCAACATAGGATCATCATTTTATACAAACACTGCTGGTTCTATATCCCCAATGTTACACAATGTTTCTTACCAAAAATAGGTATGGCAGCCATTTTAGTCATGTGACCAGAATTTGGATTGTCTCGTCCATATGAAATTTGGCCAATTGAGGGACCTTGGCTGAAAGGAGACAGGTCAACTTTGACCATTTTTGGGGACGGATGTAATCCGTTCCCCAATTTTAACAATAGCGTTTCGACCACACGTCAATATTCGCTCTTGCACTGTTGAACACATCAATATGTTACCATTAATCCCAATTTTCCAGCATATGTGTTGCAAAGTAACAGGTTAAATGGTTGATTTAGAGGCAGAGTGGTAAACAGTTGATTCTGATCAGTTACTTTCTGAGAAGCCGGCTGATATGGATCTACATTGTATTCGAAACAGGGCATTACCAAGCCGCATGATAAGGGATTAATACAATCCTAACAACACCTATTAAGAAAGCTTCCGCGTAAAAATAGTTCCAACTTGTTTCGTAGTTTTTTATTGCCGTTGTTGTTTTTGTCTTTTATAAAATAGGTCTAGATCTGCAGTATTTGAGATTTATCTGCTCGATTTCAAAAAACGAATCATAAATATATGTAAATTATTATCGCGCAATAATAAATTTATATAATTAGCGAACGCGTGAGCAAGGAACCAGTTGATACATATACAAGAATCGGCTTTTAAAAAAAGTTAGCGGTCGTTTAGCGATATGATTGTAAGTCGTCTTTCGCACTACATACTTGTGTTTGAACCTCTCAGACTTGTCCAATTGCATTAATATTTGTTCTAAGTTTTGATTATTAATATCCAAGCTGTGATTTTATATTTTTTTACAATTTAATACATTTTCCCATTCAATGCACCCTGGAAAATGCAAAAGCCAAAAGGTAACCAAAATCTAAACCTGTTGACTGTACAATGTGCAGACTTCTTGGAGCCTTCGTTTCCAGCATAAATGTAAACCATATCACCATTTGAGTCAACATGACACTTTGGTACTTAACGCATTGTCCAGTGACGAAGACTCGGGCGACTCCGCACAAACATGTGCAGACTCGCCTTCGCAGTCGCAATGTTGAGTGTCTCAGGCAAATGTGCAGACTCGTCATGCACTCGCTGCTCGTATAAGCGGCAACCCAATCATCATTTGATCAAACACGCGACATTTTAATACTGTTGCGAAGGCTCAGACGAAACTGTCAGCGCAAATATGCAGACTCGCCAAAGCCGTAGTCACTTCACAATGAGATAAGTATCAAAATCACGTGCTCTCTCAAATGGCGATTTCGGTGTCATTTTTGCAAGCAGAAAATGCTCTAGAGAACAGGCTCACCTAATGATTCGTCACAGTTCCAAAATATCATGTGGTGGCTCAAATGGAATTCTGTGTTCCAGAAGCGAAGGTTCTGGTGAGTCTGCACATTTGCACAGGCTAGCTTGAGCCTTCGTAACAGTATCAGAATCCCATGTGCATGCTCGATTGGCGGTGTGTGTGTCATTTATGCGAGCAGCGAATTAAGGCTCTGGTGAATATTCACAAGGCTGCACAGGTTTACCTGAGCCTTTTGTCACTCGACAATCTAATAAGTACCAAACTCTTTTGCTGGCCCGAAATGCGCTTTCTTTGTCATATATGACTTCAGCGAATGCTCTGGCGAGTCTGCACATTCGCACAGGCTCAACTGAGCCTTCGTCACTGTACCAAAATTTTATGCGTTGGCTCAAATGACGACTTGTGTCCTATTTATACGAGCAGCGAAGGCTCTGGCGAGTCTGCACCAGTAAATACAACAACGGGGTGCAACTATCGTTGCGTTATTCCAATGCTCACTTCAAGGTTATGAAAATCCTCAATAAAACTAATTGCTTATTTATCAAGAAAATATCATTTCATGGGAGCATAATACTACCTATGCTTTCATCAATATAGGCCGCTAACTGACTCCAGGGCCGTTGTCGACTTTTGAAAAGTGATACGACCTTGAAATGTAGTATGTGTCTTGCGAGTGTCAAAGGCACGTGTGTGTGTGTGTGGGGGGGGGGGGGGGGGGGGGAGGGGGGAGCACGAGAGAAATGGCCCCTCTCGTTGGGGTATAGGGCCTCCCATAAGAAATATTTTTAATTCAAAATGTCTGTAAAAGCGATTCTAATGCATTTTGAGGTCATATTTTTCTAGTGAAACCAAGTTTATTTTTTACAAGCATTAGCTTTTTTTAAAATGCATATGACAGCTTTTTCAACTCTCGCCATCAATGCATTAACACATATTTCGGCCCATCAAATTCTATTTCTCAACCAAAACAAAGTTGCGGGTACTCAAAGAATTGTCTCAATATGACGGTTCTTTAAAGCACCCAAACATATGTTTAATACCCCTATTCCACACAGGCCACGAATCACCCGAATCTTCACGAATTGATTTTTTATTGATTCGGGGGGATTCGTGAGGTTTCATTATTTTTTTCTCTCTAATCGTGATGTTCTTCGAGTCAGTCCCGATTCAGATACGATTTCGGTGCGAATATTCGGGTGAATCGGCCCAAATCGGCTGGAATCGCCAAAGAATTCATTACGATTAGCAAAATAACATTAGATCATGCTGCACGAAAGTTAAGGAATCAATTAAGAATATGTCGAATGCAGCACGAATTGGGCACGAATTAACAGAAATCCGCGACGAATCGCCACGATTCGCGAGATTTTCTCTCTCAATAGTTATAAAAAAGGCCCATCTATGCTTTTGGGGCATCAGTTCCAAAATGAATGTTCCTCGTAAAGCAGCAGTAGAATTGATCCTGCAACTTGAGTGTTGAAAACGGCTTCTTATATAGCTAGAAGAAAACAACTACGTTAAAGCCGAAGGACTCTGGCCCAGACTCTTTGACTTGGAAAAATATGGCAGTTCACCTTTGGCAAAATCACCACTGACTGATCCTGATTGTGCTCCAGAATCTGCCAAATCTGTTTCAACGTCTAGGACTGGCTCACATGCGCGTGGCGGGGTAATTAATATTAGGGAAAATCCTTCTACTCTCTCTTCCTTGGTTTTATTGCTTGGCTTAATCTCCCGATTCCACACGAATGAGCTAAGAGTAGCTACTATTGCCTAAAATGCCTCCGAATCGATTACGATTCAGTTACGATGTCCAAGAATGCCTTACGAATTTGGTACGAATCACGCACGATTTTTCGAATCGGGGAACTCGTGGACAAAGTTTTGAACAGTTCAAAACTTTTAAGCCGAATTCCCGATAGACCTACGAATTGCAAGAACTGACTACGGACTGTGCGAATCAATTAAGACCTTCACGAACTGAGTAAGATTCAGACACGAATCCAAATATTTGTCAATTCGTGGCAATTCGTGGGATTCGGGGCCTGTGTGGAATAGGGGTATAAATCTATATCAAGGCATATGTTGTGGATAATCAAAATGGAACTGTCTCATCTTTTGAGTACCCAAAACAAATATTAAAACTGATGGACAAGAAAACACTCACTATTACGCTGGAATTGTTAGCTAATCTGGACCTATGATTCTATATCGAGAGAAGACTCAAATCAGGCTGCGCATCTACAACATTACTACGGGTTAACACGAAATCATGTTTGATTTTAAACAGCATAATTTTATATTACTTTTTCTGTTCCTTCTCAGCTTACAGGGGTCGGCAATGATGATTTAAGACCACTTTGATGCCCGCTCACTATTATACTTTAATTGTAATTGGTGTCACTTTCGTAATCTTATTTTTGTAGCGTCCGCTTTTCACAACCTGATGCCCCAAGAATGTGTGTGTGTGGGGGGGGGGGGGGGGGACTGAGATTTTCATATATATACGTAGACTGGGACCACTTTGGGGGGTTCAAAATCTTGAATTTCAATATTTTTGGGGGGGTTCAGAAATATCATTATTTTGGGGGGTATGAAGATTTTGTTGATATACTCAGCGTCAATGAAAAGTTACCAGTATCAAAGTTTCGATATTTCGGAAAATATATAATGCAGCTCTTTGGCTACTGTTACGTTCATGTTTCTGGTCAACGACAAGCTGATTTGGAGAGATAAAACAGTTACACGACCCCTGGAACTATGGCGCCCGTGATGCACGTGCATTTTATGTTTTTTGCAGTTTATAAGAATTTGAAATCATCATTTTCAGAAGACAACATGCCAACACATGCCCTAGACATTTTCATTGAAAACGCCACAAAAATGGGTTAGGTTATCCCATTAAACGCGAAAAATGAGACTCAAACTTTAAGGTAGCACCAAAACTTTGCTTTTCCCTATACAATGCAATGGAAACTGCAGGAGTCCGTCAAGGAATGATTATAATGCATTCGGGTGTGATGAATACCGTTTTCCATAGTGATGATGCATGGCACCCTATGCCATAAAATTGAGTGTTGAAGTATCCGCAGTTCTCCGTACAGGATGAACTAAACATTGCCCTATGTTAAGTGAATGTGATTTACTGGTAACTTTTCACTGACGTTGAGTATATATCATTACAAAACTGGACTGGTTTTAGGGGTCATTTCTATACATTTCAGGGTTTTTTCTTAAGGTCAATGTGCAGGATGGGGATATTATTTGGGGTAGCCCAAAATTACAAATATTTTAGGGGTTGGCTGATATTCCCGATAAATTTTGGGGGTAGACAGTAGATGCTGGGTCCAAGCCTACGCATGAAGAAAAACATGAGAGTACATAATATTGTCTAAGATTGTCCCAAATATATTATGAAATGTGCACAAAATATAGGGTGCACATGTTCAACGTGGGAACAACCATAATGCAAAGTTTGAATATAAAAGAATGAAAGCTGCTGGAGTTACAGATTACACAAACCAGACACCCCCAACCATTTCGGATGGAAAAAATGTCCAAGTTCAACGGAAAATATTTTTCAAATGTGCACAAAATAGGAAGTACACATGTTCAATGCATGAATGATCAATCATTATGCAAAGTTTGAATAATAAAGATATGAAAACTGTGGGAGTTACAGATTACACAAACTAGACACCATCTAAGCATTTTGAACGTAAAAAATGCCTAAGTTCAAGACCCCCAAACATGAAACAAAATATTTGTGAAACGTGCGCAAAATCAGAGATGCACATGTTCAATCGTATCATCATACAAAGTTTTCATGTAAAGGAATGAAAACTGTTGGAGTTACAGATTACGCAAACTATACACCCCAAGCCATTTCGAAGTGAAAAAAATTCTAAGTTCAACACCCGTAAAAAATTGTGAAAATATTTATCAAATTTACACAAAATAAGAGATGCACATCTTCAATGTGTGGACAATCATTATGCAAAGTTTGAATATAAAGGAATGAAAAGTGTTTGAGTTACAGATTACACAGACCAGACACCATCTTACTTTCTTAGCATTCTGGACAGAAATATGTCTAAGTGCAACGCCCCTTAAAAACTAAGAAACTTGATATTCATGAATTGTGCACAAAATAGGAGATGCACATCTTCGATATGTGAACAATCACTATGCAAAGTTTTAATAAAAATGAATGAAAACTTTTGGAGTTACAGATTACAAAAACTAGGCACCCCAAAAGTATTGTGGATGGATGGACAGACGGACAGACAGACTCTCTTACAAATGGATTCTTGTTGGTAGCCAATAAAGCGTAAGTACCCAAAAAATCCCAGAAAAGGTTAATGGAATAAACCTCATTTTGAGTTTATAAGCTCCCTTTATATGCAAATGAGGTTTATTCCGTAATTGATTTTGGAAATTTAAAGTATCAAGAAATTTCAGAAATTTAAAGTACCCAATGAGAGTCCATTCGTGAGTCCGAACCGACGGAGTGGACCTACTACTAGACCTGCTTTCGCTGAAGCCACGCAGGTAATAAAAATTATGAAACAAGTATTAGCTTTCAAAAAAAGCTGGCGGTTGTTTAACCTGATCATAATATGTATTCATGCACACTGCATGCTTCAATTTTGAACTTCTCAAGCCTGTCCATTTACAATGGTTCGAAGCTCTGAGATATAAACGTCAGAGCTGTAATTGTTTACCATTTAAAACGTGCTTCCATCGCGTATAGGTCTAAACTTTTTATGTGGCTGGATTTTAAGTATCCCGCTTATGCATGGCCATTTATAGTCTATAGTGAACAAGATATGTTATGATAATGGATCTAGCATGCGACACATTTATGGAACGTTATTTGATAACACTGGACAGCCCATTTTTTACGATATTTTTTTCTAAAACTGAGGCCAGAAAGCAAGGTAACAGTGACACTGAATGATATTCGACACTCCCTGACCCCTAAGATGTGTCCACAAACCAAATTTGGGATTCCAATATCAAATAACATAGGACTTATGCTCGTGACACAATTTTTCTAGATCTGAGGGCATATGTTAAGGTAGGGTACGCGATGCTCCGTGACCCCAAGATGCATGAATTCACGAATTTTGGCATTCCTACTTCAAATAATACAGGAGATATGATCCCGACATTATGGCAACACTGAAACACTGTCTCAGAACTGACAGCAGCAGAAACCACTCGGTGCCTAAATTAATTTTACTGGCTAGATCTTCAATCTTAATTCTGCTGAAGTCAAAAGCTGAGAAAGAATAGTATCTTAATTTGACCATATGTTCATACAAATGGACGGTGATACTAAAGTATGAGAGTAAGTCCTGTTCCTTCAGCAATTAAGTACCTATACTCTTATATTGTAGATACGTATGCATAACCATTAATAGTCTATAGAAAAACTGTTTACCGTGTCCGTTATATAGCAGTACATCAATTCATATTTAATTCCGTGTGATGTAGATAAAAAAAAATAAGAAATAACAATTTATATAGGAACCAAGTGGTTTCGAATTCTGATGCTGCCAGTTCTAAGGAAGTGGTTTTGATGTTGATTAATTGATAATTGTTTCTTCCATTTTTTTCTTGATCCTTGTTTGGCTTTTTTGTTGTAAGGTTTTAGTTAACCATTCTTGTTAGCTAAATCGCAGGTTGTACAAAAGGTATCAAACTAAAAATCTCCCTATTTGAAGACTTGCACGCTTAAATACAGCCGTCCCCATCAGTACTCTCAGTGCTTTGATTTTTTTAATCTATAGTCATTATCTGATTAAATCAAACATATCTGGACAGCCTAACTTTGGCTATTGAAAAACCATGTTTTTAAGATTTTCCCTGTACAAAAATATTAGGGTTCTACCTGGACCTAGCCATATACTAAATCAAGGTCAACCAAGGATCATCATTTGAACAAATTTTGTAGGGCCCATATTTATGGTCTTCCATACCAAGGCCTAGGATCACTGACATTTTGTTTCTGGAGAAAGAGAATTTTTAAAGAGTGTTAACCTTAAAAGGGCATGGCTGGGTGATTGACACAATAATAGTCATATTAAGATTATCTCACTTATAATTGCTCCAAATTGCTGACAGCCAAAATTTAAACTACTCACCCTACTGAAAGCCATAACTTAAACTACTCACCCTGCTAACAGTCATAACTTAAACTACTCACCCTGCTGACAGTCATAACTTAAACTACTCACCCTGCTGACAGCCATAACTTAAACTACTCACCCTACTAAAAGCCATAACTTAAACTACTCACCCTGCTGACAGCCATAACTTAAACTACTCACCCTGCTGACAGCCATAACTTAAACTACTCACCCTGCTGACAGCCATTACTTAAACTGCTTCCCCTGCTGACAGCCATTACTGAAACTACTCACCCTGCTGACAGACACATATCTGGTAGGCCCTTCAACGGCTACAATTTTTGTTGTCTGTTCTTGCTGTAAGAAGAAAAATAACTTTTAGTTATGCTGACTATATCCTGTTCATGGCAAACAGTTCTGCTCAACACCTGTTGAGGGAAGCATAATACGTAATTTATATTAATGAAAATGATCTATATGTAATGCAGAATACCAAACTGCTTGAATGTTTATGTGATGTTATAACATGTATAAGACATAGTAGTAACATTACATTGATGATGTCTTTGCTAATAGAAATGATGAAAGTCGTATTTATCTTATGGGCTTGATAAATGTGTAACTATTGTTTAATAAATTGAATTGTTGCAAAGGAGTCTATTCTTTTGGTAGTGATTCCATAATCAGGAAGAGCTAGACACCAACAATTGGTAGCAGAGCGAGGTTGCAAAATCCATCAAGGACAATAAGTTACAATATGGCTTCTACAGAATGCAATCAGGAAGAAATTGACAATTCTGAGGGAGTAAACTTGGATTATAAGAAAAAGGAAACATTGTTGAATACAAAAAGGCAAGAAAAAGGAAACATTGTTGAATACAAAAAGGCCTGCACAAAATTTACATTTACTCGCTTAAAAAACAAAAAGTAAGTGAGCATGATCAGGAAATACCACAATCACACATTGCAGACTAACTCATGGTGCTGTGAGGAAGAGCTACAGGACACTGGTTGTCACAAGACATCAGAAAGACAATAAAAGCAAAGCAACCAGCTCTCTCTTCCTCGTCAATATGATAACAAAACTATAAAGGACACAAAGTAATGCATACCAAAACAAAGACCAACACAGAACCAGAAACAGTGGAAGGTACATGAAACAATAAATCAACAACAACAGAGCCAGCACCTTATAATGGACAGCAGCCTAGCTACCGTGGGGCTTAATTGCATTTTAGTGGCGCCAAATCTTCGCCCTAGATTCTGTTGTTGTTAAAACACAAAAAATGTTTAGCTCGCATGGAGGCTTCCTAACTAATGCAATGCATCATCTTAGAGAACCAATTTAATCAAATTTACACACTATGATGAATCAAGGAAAAGGGCTCATGACTCCCAGATAGTCCCAGATAGTCAGAGCTAAAGAAAACCTCCAGTTCAGCTACGGTGGGCCCAGCCAAAGCCAAGCATAAGGCACAAACCAATGGATTAAAGCTTTACGTCAGGGGCGTCATCAACTCTGAGGCCTGACCCACTGTCAAGTTGTTTTTCCTAGCAGAGGGCATAGACATCAGAACCAGTTGCTTGCGATAGATAAGGCACCTCTTTGGAGAGAGCTAAGCAAGTAAGGATGTGATGACACAATTATCAGAACTTTATATGAAAAATAAGCAAACAGAGAAAGGCAAGAAAGTCTCAGTTGAGATGGAAAAATTTGAAGAGGATTTCACTGCTGTGTATGATGCAACATATTATCTTTGTTCGCTTAAAAAAGGAGCTATCAAGTGAAACTTCAGAAATACTGACAAGCAATTTGCTCAATAGAATAAACACAGAGATGTAAACATCTAGGTCCTCTTAGTAGCTGTATATACACATTTTAAGAATAATTGCCAAAGCTATAGGTACAAAAATCTCATTTTTGGCTCATCTCTATTTTTACAAAACTTTCATCTTCATCTCTTTTATAAAATTAAACAATTAGATGGGTAATCCCCAGGGGGGGTACTCTAATTTTTTTTGCATACGTAGGCTCGGACCCAGCATCTACGGTTCACCCCAAAAAAATATCAGAAATTTCAAGCACCCCAAAAAAAATATTTGAATTTTTTGCGACCCAAAAAAATATCCTGATTCTGTATATATACCTTAAGAAAAGACCGTAAAATGCATAGAAATAACCCCTAAAACTAGTCCAATTTTGGGATGACCCCAAAAAAATATCCACAAAATTTTCATACACAAAAATATTCATTTTTCTGAAAACCCAAAAAAATATAGAAATTCAAAAATTTGACCCCAATGAAAAAAGTCAATAAGCAATGCTTATTAGATACCCCCCGCACAGTAAGAGTCAGTTAAAAAACTTGGCAAGTTATAGTTCGAACAAGAAGACCTAAGTTTTGATAAGAAGATTTCAGTAGAATCTGTGCAAACAAAAATTATAAACCCCTTCATGCATATGTTCAATGTGTCTACATTGTCGCGGCAAAGTATCAAATTGCTCCATCAAAAGCTGTAGTAGGAGTTGATCGGCCCATAAAGGCACTATCCATGCATATACAAAGGCCATATAAGGGAATAATTGTCTAAGTTCAACAAAACTTATAAACTCCTTCATGCATATGTTCATTGTGTCTACATTGTATTGACAAAGTATCAAATTGCTTCATCAAAAGCTGTGGTAGGAGTTGATCGGCCCATAGAGGTGCTTCATCAAAAGCTGTGGTAGGAGTTGATCGGCCCATAAAGGCACTATCAATGCATATACAAAAGCCATATATGGGAATAATTGTCTAAGTTCTCACAGCTGTCATTTTGTCAAAATTATTTTTGTGAACCAAACTCCTTCATGCATATGTTCAATGTGTTTAAATTGTATAGGCAAAGTCTCAAATTGTTCCGTCAAAAGCTGTGGTAGAAGTTGATCGGCCCATGAAGGCACCATCTATGCATATACAAAAGCCTTATTTGGGAAAAATAATCTAAGTTCTCACAGCTGTCATTTTGTCAAAAATTATTTTTTTGTGAACCAAACTCCTTCATGCATATGTTCAATGTGTTTATATTGTATAGGCAAAGTCTCAAATTGTTCCATCAAAAGCTGTGGAAGGAGTTGATCGGCCCATGAAGGCACCATCTATACATATACAAAAGCCTTATTAGGGAAAAATTGTCTAAGTTCTCACAGCTGTCATTTTGTCCAAAAATATTTTTTCTAAACCAAACTCCTTCATGCATATGTTAAATGTGTCTACAATGTATAGGCAAAGTATCAAATTGCTCCATAAAAAGCTGTGGTAGGAGTTGATCGGCCCATAAAGGCACCGTCTATGCATATACAAACACCTTATAAGGGAAAAATTGTCTAAGTTCTCACAGCTGTCATTTTGTCAAAAATTCTTTTTTCTGAACTAAACTCCTTCATGCATATGTTCAATGTGTCTACATTGTATAGGAAAAGTATCAAATTGTTCCATCAAAAGCTGTGGTAGGAGTTGATCGGCCTGTGTATGGCCTATAATAGCATAAACATAAAGCACTATATTAAAAGCCATTTAGAACTACAAAGGGAAATAACTCTAATAGAATTGGCCCCTAGCCCTTACTTTTTTGTCTAAAGTATTTGTCTTGCATATATGAACATGTTTGCAAGGTTTGATGAAAATCCAGCAATGACTCTTCGAGTTATTAAGGAAACAAAGCGTTACGGACGGACGGACAGCCGGACGGACGGACAACGTGAAAACAGTATACCCCCTACAAACAAAGTTTGCGGGGGGTATAAAAAATGGTCCGAGCCTACATATGTATGAAAATATCAGAGTACCCCCCCTGGGGGGTAATCATGGTGAGAATGTCCAAATTACTTTTGAGCCAGGACATGTGATTTCCAACAATGTGGCATTTTGACAAGTGTAGACTCATACGAGCCTGTTCAGCCTCATTTTTAGCTAAAAAACTCCAAATGCCGTTCGTTCAGTAGCTTAACAGTCATAGAATATTCAAGCCACTAGCAAAGGCTCTGAGGCTTTGCTGGTTGCACATACCACATTGTTGGAAATCTCATGTCGCGGCTAATTTTATTTCAGGCCTTACAGTGAAGATCAAGTCTACTCTGCTTGTACCTTTCAGGGAAAATCAATTACTTTACTTTGAAGACCTGGCCTTGAGGTTATAAAACTTTTATGGGCTCAACTCAACTGAGCATGAAATTTCAAATGCTCATAAAAACTTTTGTTTGATTTGATTCTTTACGTTCCACCAACAATCTTTCAGTTAAACAGGGACGGGTCTTCCTGGGTTGAACCAGTACTAAGCTAGGATAAATGTGTCTTGCTCAAGGACCACAACACAGTGATGCCGGTGAGGCTCAAACCTGCGGCCCCTCGGTCTCGAGTCAAGAACTCTACCACTGAGCCACTGCGCTCCATCAACTCAACTGAGCATGAAATTTCAAATGCTCATAAAAACTAAAATGCTGATAAATAAAGACCTTCTTTGCTTTCAAACTCTTAGCTGCTATATTAATCATGCTAATAAATGTTAAAATGCCAACAATTGTTGGCATTTTAACATTTATGAGCAGGATAAATTTTGTGCTCTGCAGCGGAGTTGAGCTTGGTTAAAGTTTTTTAACCTCGGGGCCAGAAATACCTTGACTGGCTCTGACCCTATAATGTCCACAACTTGTGGGTACATCTTCCCTTGGTGTGGTTCCTACTGTGACAGCTCAGATCAAAGAAAACCAATAATTTACAGTAAAGTTTCTATTCTAATTGTTTCAGTTACCAGTGGTTGAACAATTATTGAGGGCATTGTTTGTTTTTACATGTTTACAAGTTGTTCTATTGATTTTAGTTTTAAATTTCTCTTTCATCGTGTCTTACCCTTAAAATGCAACTCTAAAAGTTTAGCAGACAATGTCTTGAACTATACTGTGTACAGTAAAACCTGTCTTAAGCGGCCACTCAAAAAGAAGACAAAAATAGGTTTGTAAGACCAATTATCGCTTAATGCAGGTCAAAAGTATTGCAGAATGCTCCAAGGGGAGCATTCTGCAATACTTTCGACCTTCATTAAGCTACCATCTGTCATTAAGATCTTTGTTTTGTCTTTTTTTAGTGGTCGCTTAAGACAGGTTTTACTGTATTCCCATCTTGATAGCAAAATAAAAACACAAAATGTTTACCTTTGATAAGTTAAAAATTGTAATTGAAGCGATTGAAGGTGTGACAGTAAACGTTTTCATTGCATGGCTGTTATCTTTTTTTTATTATTATTTTTTCTTATAAATCATTATTTTTCTTTTACATCTTGCAAGAATAATTCACTTCTTGCAAATGATCTCCTGCATGTTAGCATGATAAAAGTAGCATTAAAATCTATTAAAGCTGTCATTTTGCTCACAATGCAATGTTTAACAATGAGAGTGAAGTAAATTACATCAGAGACAATAACTTCATTGATACCAATTGAACATAGCAGGCTTCAAATTTCAATCATAGTTTAAAAAGCTTAATTTCATTGATTTTCACTGCAATAAAAATTAAAAGAGCATAAAAAGAGTAATAATAGCCACACAAAAAAAATCACAACTTTTTGAATGCTAGTGTGCTCTGTTGTGACCTTTGCAAACAGTTTGGGCCCAGATCAGGCCCAACATTCTGGATCCAAACTTGGTAATCCTGAAAGATTTTTTTAAATTATAAAATTTTTGAAAAAATCAGATGATGATAATGGTGTGTGAGTTGCTATATCAAGACACAATTCCAGTCAACATATGTACCCAGATACAAGCGCCAGAGAGGTACCTGCCTGGGTATTTTATTATACAGGTCAAGGTCAACTATCAAGGTCGCTACAGCTGATATACAGTGTCTGAAGAATTTTGAATACTAAGGCTATCTCTTTTCTGAAAAATGGTGCTTCCTTCCTGATTGTTAGCTTCACAATAAAAGGGGAAAAGATGATTAAATATAAATATGAATACTTTGTGTTTTAAAATCAAGTTATGCCAGTCTCCCTAAAACTTGGACAATATTGAGCAGTTTAGGCTAGTAGTTGCCAAACAGAATTGTACCATGGCTTGCACTGTTAAGTTTTAACAGCATTTTTTTTCAGCTAAATTTGAAAGTAAGCTCATTATTTTGTTTCTATGTTGTTCTACGGAAATCCATCAATATACACAGATACAGAAATATATTGTAATTTAGAAAGTCTAACCCGCGACCCCTTAAAGTTTATAATGGATCACTTGCCCCCAGATAAGAGTGCGTAACAGAAAATTATTTTTCTTATTTCTCAACCAAAACATATGTTGTGGTTACTCAAAAGAACCGTCTGATGGGTAAGAAAATAATCGCAATTTTACGCTAATACTTTTTGCTTAACTGGTCCTATGGGATCATCCAAATTTCATTGTATCAAATGAGACAGAAGATTAAAGGTATTTTCCCTGGGTTCCACTGGATCATGTTTTAACTTATTGCAAGCAGGGTAATTTTTCATGTTTTGTTGTCTTCTGTTGGACTTTTTTCAAATCAACTCTTTTCAAAAGATTCTTTCAGGAACACTATCAGAGTGCCAAACTGTTTGCAAAGTTTTTCAGCAGACGCTAGCAAGGAAAGAGTTAAAGTCACCTACCCTATTTTGTACAATATGTCTAATCTTGGGCTCCTCCAGAAATGGAATCTCCCTCTTAGTTCTCATGTAGTCATTCTCCCTATAGAGTAGTAGTAGATAAGTACAGAACTCATTCCAATCAACATACCCACTGGCTTGGGAGTCCAGCTGAAAACAAACACAAAATATATATATAACTTAAAAATAAAGTAAGTAAGTAAGTAAGTAAGTAAGTAAGTAAGTAAGTAAGTAAGTAAGTAAGTAAGTAAGTAAGTAAGTAAGTAAGTAAGTAAGTAAGTAAGTAAGTAAGTAAGTAAGTTAGTAAGTAAGTAAGTAAGTAAGTAAGTAAGTAAGTAAGTAAGTAAGTAAGTAAGTAAGTAAGTAAGTAAGTAAGTAAGTAAAGTCTTTATTTAAAGAGGGTGACAACATTTAGTAGAACAACTAATCTTCCATGAGGCCCTCAAAATAAATAAAATGTACACACACAAAATAGAACAAATTTACACAAACTATCAAATTTGAATTGTTAAACCCTGTACTACTGAGCAAAACAATCCCAAAGCTTAAAGCTAAAGGGGCTCTTTCATGGTATGGGAAATTAACATGGGAGTCTGCCCACGCTTGGAATTTGATAATATTATGTTTATTAATTGTCCTGGGTATGACTTTTATATTTATGGTGCATTTGAGTTTTTATGCAATTCCATTGCTAATTTATGACGTCATGTATGATATCACTACAATACCTTAGGGTATCCAGTTATAATCATTTCTAAAGTAATTGACATATCATGTAACGGGCGCAGAAATGCTTTATTAAATAACTATATCATTGATAAGTTCGTTGATACTATAAATGGCTTTGTATGTATTAGGATAGTGGGTGGGCAATCATTTTTATGAGATGGTACCCCAATTTTCAACTGTATATTTTGTATTCAGTCAAATTTGGAATTAAAATTTTCACACGTTGCGGTCTTTGTCAAGATACCATATCAACTTATAAACTTTCCATATATGTTAAGAATATGTAGACATAATTTCATGAAATTCAAGGACCGGTAACATATTTTTCAACTTGATGTAAACACATGGCCCTCATTCATCAAAATGTAAAAAATACAATAATTATGATTCTGTGTAAATCATACTTGAATACTTGCTTAGTTTGAATCACCATGCTAGTACGTTTATTGGTAGAAGTTGATATGTTCAGTGTTTTCCCTATTACTGATTGGAAAAAGACAAAAAACAATATTCTTTCGTATTAAGTGTCATGATTCTTATTTAATGAAGTGCTTACACAATTATATTACTCAAAACGATACAATATGGTGACACCGGACTTACCACATCTAGTTTTGAACGTTAAAACTACATCTAACCAATGTTACACTTAATATGTAACATTATTAAGAATTTTAATTCATACAGGTGAGAAACCTTATGACAAGTCAGTTCATACAGGAGAAGAACCTTATATCGATGGTTTTATAATTGTAAGCCTCATTAATAAACCTGGTTCACAAGAATAAGCCCCTGTCAAACCTATTGGTTACAATTAACCATTTTGGTCACAGAGAACTCTTGGCTTCAAAGGTATTGCTAAATTAATGCTTAAATCTCTGTTTATTCTGTTTTGTAAAACTGATGCTGATTTCCATCAAATGGCAACATTTATTCAATGGCTGGATGTATATTTCAGGCATACAGTTTCGTTTCTGGACCTCACTTATTCATGTAGAACACTGTTCTATGATACCTTTGATATGACTCTGTTACACTTAATCCTGGTCACGGCACCAAAATGTGGTTACTCTAGCTTAGTTGGGATGTATAGAAATATTTGGTCTTCTTGTTTTCACACGTTTATTGATAGGATATTATGTTTCTTAAACAACATCATGCAGGACTTGAGAAAGTGATACACATTGTCTTGGCACCTTAGTGCCATGACATGGGGCCATGAACTTTGGCATTTCTGGCCATTGAATCATTTGAAATTGTCTAAACATGTCTTTTTTTAAGAAAAGTGGAAGTAGATTTAAAATCAACCCCCTTCTGTCGAGTTATTGATTCATTTCAACTAAATAATTAATTTTGCTAAAACTGACCTATACCCATAAGAGGTTAGAAATGACAAAGTTACCGGTTTTGGATTTTCATGAAATTTGGCTCAGATCAGTAGGATATATATGGCATGTTTTTGTGACAATATGATATCTTGACAAAGACTAGAACATATCTATCTTTGGAATTTAATGTTGAATGTTTTGTAAATTTTTGGAAAAAAATATTGAAATTTTATAATCACTTCTTCAGAAAACGTAAGTCATAATATATCCAAATGGTTTTTTGGTATTAATATAATGCCTATGGTATTTTGGATTTAATCTGTATGATAAATCATAGAAATAAACAAAACTATAGATTTAGGACATGGAAATTTAGAGACAGGTGCCACCTTAAAGGTGGAGTACGTCAGGGTTGCTTCCTAAGCCTTATTCTTAACAATCTAATTCAATACATACATTTTCATAGTTTGTATATAACGAGTCATTACTATGCAAAGTTTAAAGAAAATCCATGCGTGGGCACAGATGCAAGACCCCCTTTTGGCTAGACCATGAACTGAATGCACAAAAGTGGATCCTGGTCAGCTGATTAGTTTCCACACTATTTCCAAAAAAGGGATATATCTAGGTTCAGCAGGACAAGGGTTAATTTGATATTTTCAAGAGTAATTCCTTCTTAAACACCATTAGAGTCAAACAGTTAGGATCAAGATCTGGCTCAACATTTTGTCGGTCCTGATCTGGTTCCAAAACTGTTTGCAAAGGTTATTATCAGACAACAATTGCAGCAAAGGGTCAGCTGCATCATGAATCATAAAATGCTGGTTAAACTGCACCCAATAAATGACCAGAACTACCTTGACCACCCAGGGTTCCACTTAATAGAATTAAATGCATTATTACAAGAAGAGCAGAAAACAGTATGCAACCTGATCAGCTTGCTTCAGGATCCAGCTGATTTGGTTCTATACTGATTTCAAAACAGGATCTGCTATATCTTCAAATGAATCTTTAAAATTTTAAAGCAGGCTCCTCATTGGTCAAAGTGGTACATTTTGGAATATACACAATTTTTCATGATATACACCAGCTTTCGTTGGGGTAAGAACATGTGATTTTGCGGCTATTTATGAGGTCATGAATACATTTGAGTGTATCATGTTATATGCACCATTAAAAATAAATATTGACCTCGGCTACCATCTTCGTCAATATTATTTCTTCTTTTGCATATCACATCATGTAGTTCCATAATTGTATGTTAATACTATCTCAATGATACTGTAATATAACACCTTCTGAATTTGATTGATTTCTCATATATATATTAGCTTTTGTTTATCATATGATGTTGCGTCTGAGAGTGAAATAACACCATTCAATAAAATCGATAAACCACTAGTGGTTTATAGATTTACGGGAAACGTTATGATGTCCATAACAACGTTGCGTACATAATGACAAAATTATAATGGTTTTACGTCAGAAATGAGACTTAAAAGTATCCTTAATGTCATATGATAAATAGAATCTAACATTCGTGCCCTTGTATTATTGAATTTATTAAACTGGTTGCGAAAAAGAGATAAAATGCTCGGCAAACCTAGCATTTTATCTCTTTTCCCCAACTCATTTCATAAATTCAATAAAATATGAGCACTCATGCAAGATCTTATATATATTAACCTAGAGTATTTTTATAATCTTTACAAGTTTCTGAGCTATACACCACCTTCTCTTAATTCATCTCGTTCTTGATTCTTTTCTATAACTTTGGAGGCATATGTTTTGCCAGTCCTAAAAATTCAGTAAATTATACATTGACAAATTAAAGACAAAAGAAGTTTTATTGTCATAGATGTGTTTGATTTGATTCTTTATGTCCCATCAACAATCTTTCAGTTATAAAGGGACAGGTCTTCCTGGGTTGAACCAGTACTAAGCTAGGATAATCTGTCTTACTCAAGGACACAACACAGTGACGTCGGTGTGGCTTGAACCAGCGGCCCCTCGGTCTCAAGTCAAGCACTCTACCACTGAGCCACTACACTCCCTCATAGATGTGTTTTCATCCAGCAAAGTTATTTCACACCTGATCAAGATATAAATGGAAAAATGCCAATTTTTTTCTCTGAAATGTCTGCTGCTTTTACCTTGGTAGCAAACTATGAGCCCTGATCAGACGGCTTTGGGTCCATATTGTTTGCAATACAGGCTACCAAAGTACATAAGCAGATGATTGAGCAGACAACAATTGTCGTGAATAGTGGGAAAAGGGTTAAAATCAATTTAAGCCCTCCAGTGGCTTTGGCTGCTGTCTGTTCTAAGGTGATTCATTGTTTATTGTTGCTCCCATTGTTATATGGGTGTTTTGTGTTTGGTCCTTGTTTTGTTGTGCAGTATTTAGTGCTTAGTGTCATTTCTAGTTTTGCAATCACCTCGCTGGGGAAGATCATTTTAATTGCCTTTTGATGTCATGTGACTGTAAGTGTTCTGTGTCTCTTCCTCACACTGCCAGGGTGTGTGATTGTGGTATTTCCTACTTTTTTAAGATGTCTGACATAGGACCAGTTAAGTAAAATATTTTCAGTGTAAAATTAAGATTATTTTCTTATCCATCAGTTTAAACACATGTTTTGGGTGCTCAAAAGAACCGTCTCATAGTGACAGTTCTTTTGAGTACCCACAACATATGTTTTGGTTAAGAAATAAGAAAAATAATTTTCAGATACACACTCTTATCTTGGGGCCTGGGTAAACATAGTAATGGTGACTTACCTTAAGAAAGAGCTTCTCTAAGTATTCATCATATTCATTGGTCATTAGAACTTCAGAGACAGTCTCTTTAAACTCCTCAAGGTTCATACGACCTGGTGTCCTGGGCTGTGTCTTAGGTGGGAAGAAGCCTGTTCCGGGCTGGATGAGAATATCTTCTGGTCGGTGGATCTGGAAGCGGTGCATGAGTTGTTCCAGATGGTGCAACTTGATTTCTTCTTCCAAGCGGACATTTTCCTCCTTGTCAAAGCTGAAATCATCAAATTACACTGTTATAAGCAAAGTAAAATAATTTCCTGATTAGAGCCACATGACACAAGAAGACTTTAGAGCCACATGACACAAGAAGACTTAAGAGCCACATGGAACAAGAAGACTTAAAAGCCACATGGCACAAAAAGACTTTAGAGCCACATGACAAAAGAAAACTTTAGAGACACATGGCACAAGAAGACTTTAGAGCCATATGGGACAAGAATACTTAAAACCACATGGCACAAAAAGACTTTAGAGCCATGGATCACAAAAAGACTTTAGAGCCATGGACCACAGGAAATTTTTAGAGCCACATGCCACATAAGGCTTAAGCGACATGGTACAATAAAACTTTAGAGCCACAAGAGGCAAGAAGACTTACATGCCACATGGCACAAAAAGACATTTGAGCCACATGTTATTAGAAGGCTTTAGAGGCACATGGCTTAAGAAGACTAAGAACTACATGGTGTAAGAATACTTTAAAGCCACATGGCACAAGAAGACTTCAGAGCCACATGGCCGAAGATTTCAGAGTCACATGACTTAAAAAATTCTTTAGAGCCACATGGCATAGAATTCTTTAAAGCCACATGGTTCATAAATACTTAAGAGCCTCATGATACAAGAATACTTTAGAGCAACATGTTGCAAGAATAGTTAAAGGCCACATGGCTTAAGATGACTTAAGAACCACATGGCATAAAATACTTAAGAGCCACATGGTTCAAAAATACTTAAGAGCCACATGGTTCAAAAATACTTTAGAGCCATATGGCATAAGAAGACTTTAGAACCACAGGATGCAACAAAGACTTGAGAGCCACATGGTTCAATAAGACTTCAAAACCACATGGCTTAAAAATATTTCAGAGTCACATGATTCAAGAAGATTTCAGAATCACATGACTCAAGAATACATTAGAGCCACATGGCATAGAAGACATTAGAGCCACATGGTTCAAGAATACTTTAGAGCCACATAATGCAAGAATAAAATAGAGCAACATGTTGCAAGAATACTTTATGGCCACATGGCTCAAGATGACTTTAGAACCACATGACATAAAAGACTTTAGAGCCACATGGTTCAAAAGTACTTTAGAGCCACATGCCTCAAGAAGACTTTATAAACACAGGATGCAACAAAGACTTGAGAGCCACATGGTTAAATAATAATAATAATAATAATAATAATAATAATAATAATAATAATAATAATAATAATAATAATAATAGTCTTTATTTTCAGAGGGTAACACATTTAGCAAAAAAAAGATAATCTTCCATGAGGCCATCTATGAACTACCACCAAAAAATAATACAAGTATAAATTACAAAGATGATTTACATGTATACAAGATAATACAAACATCATGGAACACTTTCAAACCTACATACACACAGGCATACTTTTTTTTACATAAGTATCATATATATCATACCTCTAGATACAATTAAGCGATTAGTAATACCAATTTTATCTACATACATGGGTTCTCAAAAGAAGCATCTCAATAAGACTTCAAAACCACATGGTTCAATAAACTTCAAAACCACATGGCTCATGAAGATTTCAGAGTCACATGACTCAAGAATACATAAGAGCCACATGTCATAGAAGACATTAGAGCCACATGGTTCAAAAATACTTTAGAGCCACACGATGCAAGAATATCATAGAGCAACATGTTGCAAGAATACTTAAAGGCCACATGGCTCAAGATGACTTTAGAACCACATGGCATAAAGACTTTAGAGCCACATGGTTCAAAAAATACTTTAGAGCCACAGGGTGCAATAAGACTTTAGAGCCACAGGGTGCAACAAAGACTTTGAGCCACATTGTCTAAAAAGATATTAGAGCCACATGGTTCAATAAGACTTCCGAGCCACATGGCTAAAGAAGATTTCAGAGTCACATGACTCAAGAATACTTTAGCCACATGGCATAGAAGAATTTAGAGCCTAAAGAATACTTTTGAGCAACATGTTGCAAGAATACTCTAGAGCAACGTGTTGCAAGAATACTTTAAGGCCACATGGCTCAAGATGACTTTAAAACCACAAGGCATAAAAGACTTTAGAGCCACATGGTGCAACAACGACTTTGAGCCATGTGGTTCAATAAGACATTAGAGCCACATGATTCAAAAAGACTTCAGAGCCACATGGGTCAAGAAGATTTCATAGTCACATGACTCAAGAATACTTTAGAGCCACATGGCAAAGAAGACTTTCGAGCCACATGGTTCAAGAATACTTTGGAGCAACATGTTGCAAGAATACTTTAAGGCCACATGGCTCAAGAAGACTTTAGAACCACATGGCATAAAAGACTTTAGAGCCACATGGTTCAAAAATACTTTAAAGCTACATGGCACAAAAAGACTTTAGAGCCACAGGGTGCAATGAAGACTACGAACCACATGGTTCAAGAAGACTTAAGATATTCCTTTTGAGTACACACAACATAAGTTTTGGTTTAAAAGTAAGAAAATTAATTTTCAATTTAGCACTTTTATCTAAGGGTCTGTAAACAGCAAATAACAAGTTCATGCTGTATGGATGTGCAAGCTCATCTGCACCAGTGTTGTCACATGAACAAGCTTATGCAATGACTATGATCTTGTACCTATTGGTTGAGTAAAAAAAAAAAGATAACAGGGATACAAAGCATTTTTCTAAATTTCTCCTGTAAAATATAGCCTGTGGGTAAAATCACCTTAATTTATTCTCAATAAAAAGTCATTTTCGAACTTACCTGAATTCCTCATCATTTTCAAACTTAACATCTTTCTGTTTACCAGTCATTATCATAAAACTAATATAGTCCAGAGCTTACAATAAACTTAACATCTTTCTGTTTACCAGTCATTATCATAAAACTAATATAGAACAGAGCTTACAATAAACTTGACATCTTTCCGTTTACCAGTCATTATCACAAAACTAATATAGTCCAGAGCTTACAATTAACTTGACATCTTTCTGTTTACCAGTCATTATCATAAAACTAATATAGTCCAGAGCTTACAATAAACTTGACATCTTTCTGTTTACCAGTCATTATTTACCAGTCATTATCACAAAACTAGAACCCTATCTTAAACATTTTTGACAGTTTATAAGAGAACCTGATTAAAGAAAATTTAAGGTGAAAGAGAGCCTAATAGTCTTGAAACCCATAATTGAGCCATTTCAGAAGAAAGCATGGTTTCAGGCATTCCATGAAAATACCAGGGTCAGTCAAAAATAACTGAGAGTTGGTTAATATCTTTTTACTGAATCGGCAGTTTTGGCTGAAATTTAATACACATATAGAATGAACCTTCCGACTTCATTACATATAGAAGTTGACGTCTTATCATCTTCAATGTGCTGTTGCTAGGCAACCAAAGACTGTCTCTCAGCGATGCGCGTTCGTGCTGACGACATTTAAAAATCATTCAAAATCTAAAACAGTATAAAAACGGACCTTTTATTTCTCCAATTGTATCAAACAATGTGTTAGCAATGTTTTGAAAAAGTGTGATAGATAGTAAATACAATATATACAATGTTCGTTGCCTAGCAACCAAAACCGATGGAAATTCATTTTTAAACTAAAACGCAAGATTTTGTTGCTATTGGCAACCGTTTAGTCCTGAGAATATTCAAGATATGCATTCAGATGTCAAAACCAATTACTAAATACAATGAAATGGTCATATGATATGATACTTAGTTGATAATATTGCTCTAAAATTAACCGTAACTGGTGGGTGGGGTATATTTTGGGGTGAAATTTTCAGAAATTTAGTTGATTTTCCTCTTATTTATGTGATAAAATTTCAATGCCTAAATCTCAGTTGTTGCATTTCACAAAATACATTCACGTACTGCATTTGCAACAAATGCACAAGTTGATGTAACTTAAATTTTGTATAGTGTTTCCATGGCAACGCTATATTCCAGCGTGAACGCATGGCGTTATTTCACATTCTTTGGTTGCTAAGCAAAACAATCTATATTTTGCATGGTCTTGTGTATTGCATATTCTGACGCAGGACAGTTCATTGCATGCATGTGCAAAATTTCACTAGTGTACTTTAGCCTACGTAAAAGATATGAATCAACTCTCAGTTATTTTTGACTAACCCTCATAAATCCAAGAATGAGCTAACTCATGGGATTTTAGTACTTATCGTATATATGTAAGAAACTTAGGAACCCAAGAGCCTTAGCTTCTATCCCCATCAGAGCATGCATGTTTACAAAATGATTTAATGCGATAAGTACCAAAATCTGATGTACTACCTCAAATCTAGCTCTGTCATCACAGAGGTATTTTATAACAGGGTTCCGACAAAAATTCAAAAACAGAATTCCATGATTTTTCCATGATTTTCCATGATCAACAATGCAATTTAAATGACTATTTAATTCACAGCCTCAAACCTCAACTTTTAGCAGCATCTTCACCATGCTGAGCATAAAAGTAGAGAATGCATGTAGACCATGATGCATTTTAAAATAATTAAAACTTGAAGCCACCAGTAGCCAGAAAACTAGCTGTCGGACACTATATCCAGAAAGTTAGCTGTCGGACTACAGCTAGTTTTCTGGCTACTGGTGGTTTCGTCAAATTATTTCGTGATTTTTCCATGATTATTCAGCTTTTTTCAAATACCATGATTTTTCCATGTATGGAACTTTTCTAGTGATTTTCCAGGTTTTCCATGATTTCCAGAGTTTGTGGGAACCCTGTATTTAGATTTAGAGAAGTGCTTTGGAAGGAATTGCACTAATAACATGGCCACATACACATGACCGGCTTTAATACAAATCCAGTGTTTAACCACAAGTCAGATTTCTGAGCATGAAATACAACAATTAACTTCAATCACCCCCATTAATTAGTCTTAAGTAACTATTAATGTTATTTTATTATGGCACTGTAGTTTGAATAATGCAGTTCCAATATTTATCTAAGGCAGGATTTAATTACTTGCATCCAGCACATAGCAACACAGCTAGGTGATATTAGAATTGCTCGCCATGCTCCAACTAAACTAGCTGTTTCAATTATTCAACTTTGTAATTAAATAATGGAATCATTGGACTAGGCCATGAACAAATAAGTCACGTAATTTCTTTTGATCGGCCACCTATGTCGCTCATTCATTAGTAAAACTATCAAGGATAATAGAGACACAATCAATATTGTCTTAAACTCTGGTATTGCTGAACCTAGATATCTCCTCATTCGAGAAAAGTTGGATTCTAAATGAGCAAGGCAACAAGGCTGCGCATATACACACAGTGTGTCACTCACTGTCAGTCTTTTCACAGCCTTCACTTCTAGCATACACAAAGT
Organism: Loripinus fragilis; assembly: GCA_964019695.1. Lineage (NCBI taxonomy): Eukaryota > Metazoa > Mollusca > Bivalvia > Lucinida > Lucinidae > Loripinus > Loripinus fragilis. The sequence goes on from OZ026516.1 coordinate 7,779,137, forward strand.
ATGATCATAGTAGAGAAAGGCTCAGACCATAAACTAGACAACTAGTTCCTTTGGATACGTCAGCATGTGCACTCAAATGAAGCTTTTGCACATATGCATTAAGTACCAAAATCTTGTGTGCCCGTCCAAATAAGATTTTAATAAGGTGAATCATCCGCTAGCTGTTTCATATAACATGATAAGCTTTATTCCCCCCCAAATGAAGAAAGATGTCTGTAAAGTTTGTCATCTACCGTAGCTCTGGTTTATATTTTTCAGGACTTAATTCGTTAGATTCACTGGCCAAATATTAAAACACTACAGTAATCTCCAGAGAAAATTAAATTAGATCCATTGGTCATTTTGATCAATTGTATATACATATAATTCCAAAATAACACTCAATCCTCTGTCAAAAATATACTGGCAGAGTGGTCAATTATTTTGCTTGCTGCTAGCTGCTGTCAAAAAAAGCAAATAAAAGCAGCAGCATAAATTGTTTTGTGCACAACATTTAATCATGTATAATTGCTCAAATATTGAACAGATTGAATTTATTTTTTTGTTTTAAACTTTTATAATTCATGAGAAAATGAAAGCAGAGCTGTTTTGTAAGGAAATGTAAATGTTCATTCATAAACTGTCATATCAAACAATCGTTACACTACTGCTATTGTTTCACTAACAATACACAGTTTATCTTCAAACCTTTTACTGTCAAGGATCTGTAAGAAATAAAATATTCATGATAAGGCCAGAATTTTTTTATTAGTTGATTTACAAACCCTCCTACTGTAATTTTCCCTAAAGTATAAAAAAATAAAAATTTAATTTCTAAAATTATTTTTATATTTTATCTGCCGTGTCTAAATATTATTTGTTTCGTTGAAAAAAATAACACATTTTTGAGGTTCTGTCTGTGTACTTTTGAGAGTGACACTGTTAAAAGTGATTTTCCTGTCCAGATTTTTAGGAAATGATAAATTATTTAAAGATTTAATACAGACTGTTGGTTTACTTTACTAGTTTTACTGTTTTTTCTGGAGATAGTAAAAAAAAAGAAAGAAAAAAGCTCTGAAAATGACCAGTTAACTGGTCATTTTTCAGAGCTTTTTTATTTATTTTTTTTCATCCCCCCTACCCTTAATCTGAAAAAAAATTCCTGTAAATCAACCGATTAAAAAATTCTGGCCTAATGCTCTAAAGTCTAAAGCACAGTTGAGACCAGGTTAAACCATTTTAAAATGAGCAAGTAGAGCTAGCTTGTGTTCAAATTCAGGGGTCAGAGCACAGATATCAGAACCATTTAATATTCCACTGATTGGAAGGAACTGAGTTAGTTTTTCCAGTAATATCATTTAAGTGAGAGGAATTTGATCACAAAAGGAGCCAATGCTGTGCCAACAAGTGCAACAAATACTGTTCATGATAATTCCATCACTTGATGAAGCAGCATACTCACATATTGTTCAGAATACCATTATAAAAATTCATCCTAAATCCACAAACTAGATAACCCTATTCCACAGACAGACCAGTGTTATTTATAGCATTATTCGGTCCTTGTCGCGAGAAAACCTATCTTCAGGGGTTCGCGAACAACACAGGCGCAGACCAGCCTGCGCATCCGCGCAGTCTGATCAGCGCCTTTGTTATTTGCTTTTAGAAAAGTACCATATGTAGACTTGCTACAGATGAAATTTCAATTTTCTAGCTAGTCTCTGTAGCTGAGGAGTCTGTATCGAAACTCGCTTTGTCGGAAATCCGAAGACAGGTTTTCTCGCGAAGAGGCCCATTCCATCTAAGGCTTCCACTTCATGTCTGAAAAGTTGAACTCTTTCACCACCACATTGTACTTCCTCTGACCTAACCATGAAAGTGCTATCTATCAGCAGACAATACTAGCAGGTAAAGAGTTAACCCATATAGCGCCACCTATAATTTGTAGCAGACGACAATTTAAAATTTTGCCACTTTTCAATAATAATAAATAAGGTATGATATTAATGAGCCGATCACAACAAAAGTCGTCTGCTTTTCTCTTCTGCTGAAATGTTTAAGAAGCCTCTATGGCAAACAGTGTGGACCCAGATCAGACTGCTCCTGTAGGAGCAGTCTGATCTGGGTCCACGCTGTTTGCTTCTATATGTAATTTGTCAGTAATGTTAGGCAATTATTTGCAGCAGACGACTTCAGCAGATGACATTTTCAGATACATTTTTTTTCTTGGCCCTTTAAGAGTTAAAGGTTAACCCTAGTCATGCTGGGCATGTATTCTCTCTTGCAAACAGTGAAGATCTAGACCAACTTGCTTCTGAGGAAGCCATGCGATCTCTAGATCTACTATGTTTTCTGCTGTGAGCTCTTGAATACTCAGTTATAAATTGGCTCTAAGTGCACCATCTAGACTGGATGGATTGATGAAGAAAATTATACCATTTTATTCAGTTTGACAGTAGGATTGATAGAAATAACACTTTTAGTTACTGCATGCTTAAGGCAGAGTGGTAGCCATGTAGACCCTGGTGAGACATCTAATATTATAATGAATCTCAACAGAGTAACAGTTACTGATCTATGTAATACTAATGTTTTCCCATGTAGAAAGGGTAACAGAATTATATGTCTGATAACATGCCTGATTACAATTAAATTTTAAGTAAAATCTGTCAAAAGGTTTTGGATTATGTCAAACATAAGCAAATTATAATAAAACTTGTCCAAATATTTACACTTAAACATTGAGGTGAATTATAAATGGAGAAATTGATTTACATTTTTGGTCACTTCAAGAATAGGTTCACAGAGTTACGTGATTGATTGACGTAATGGATTTGCTATAATAAGTACCCAACATATAAGGATAATAAAACCTCTATCATGGATGTTGGGTGAAGATAGGAAAATTTCACTCAACATCGCAAAAATATAAGTGAGTATGACCAGGAAATAAACAGATCAACACAAGGTGCTGCGAGGAAGAGACACAGAACATAGACATCCTAACAACAGCAAGAACATAATTAAAGTACAGGAACCGACATCTCTCTTCCTCAGCCAGATGATTGCAAAACTAGAAAGTCCACTAAGACATACAGTCAAACCTGTCTTAAGCAGCCACTCAAAAATAGACAAAACAAAGATCTTAATGACAAATGGTAGCTTAATGAAGATCAAAAGTATTGCAGAATGCTAGTGCATTCTGCAATACTTTTGACCTGCATTAAGCGATAATTGGTCTTGAAAACCAATTTTTGGTCTTCTTTTTGAGTGGCCCCTTAAGACAGGTTTTACTGTATATCACAAATATGACTTCTGATCTAACCTCACATATCGGCTGTGACACGAGAAAAGCTGTCATTAATGAGAGGTTTCTGACCAGCTCATACCCAAACCAATCTGCTCAGCTACAGAGACTGGCTAGAATAGTGAAATTTCGCTTGCAGCAAGTTTTGATATAGTACTTTCCAATAAGTGAATAACAAAGGCACTGATCAGACTGCACAGGCTGGTCAGTTGCACATTTGTTGTTCGCGAACCCAGAAGAATGTTTTCTCCCATCTAGGCCCATATATGACTTATATATATGATCATGGACACAGAGTAGTCTGGTCTAGGCCTTCATGACCCCAAAAACTCTTGGTGATTCTGATTTCTCAGATATAGGAAGGGCATTAATTGTCCATGAGAGATGTCATGCATAATTGAACTGTCACTATCGTGATAATGTGTCAACAGTAGATTGATCAGAAGTTTCAATAGAAGACTTCTAAGAACTAATAGATACTGATAGGATACAGAGATGAGCAATGTCGCATGATAATGGTACTTTTTTTATACCCTCTTATGGTAAATGTTCTAAAATTCTGAACACTTTTCACTTTCTGTTCTCAAATACAATGCTTTTTGATAATCAGTACATGTGCTGGAATTCACAAATTGCATGTCAGAAAAGCAAACTGAGGGAAGACATATTGGGGAGGCATATTGTCTGATATACCTTCAGCTCTACCATATTTGTCAAGGCCGTTTTGGCATGCAACTAGTGTTTGAAATTTTAGAACGTCTACCATAACCAAGCCTTGCATTTTATCACTTTTTCCCTGCTTGTTTAATAAATTCAATGAAACATGGGCACTCATGTAAAATCCTCTATTCAATAGTATTAAAATTACAGATTTAGAAAATGGCTTGTAACAATCCTTGTATGATTGGAAAGGCTATCCTGATTGAGCATAAAACCCTGATTCAATCAATATACAATATTAATTTGACTGCACTCTGACTGGTCAAACTTCATTCTAACATTCATTTGCAACATATATATCCCATGATATACCATCAGAACTCTGACATCATTATAAAATGTCACATGTCATTGGCTGTAAAGTGATTTTACGCAGCTAGCAGCCATGGCTGAAGGTGCAACATAGTCCATTTTTGCTGCTATATCTTGAAAAATGTTAATACTGCATAAGTAACAATACATTTGAGTGAACAATACGTTTGAGCAAACACGTTTGGGCGAACTTTCTAAGCATATGTTTGAGCGACCTTTTAGCAAGTGAGCGAACTAATTTTTACCCAAAAGGTACTTTGTGATCAGACAAGACTACTAAATTCTATGGTCAAAATTCTGTATTGAATTGAACCCTTTTCCATACAATATTTTCGGTTAATGGCTCTGTATTCAGTGGTCATATTTCAGTTATGCTTTTATAAGCAAGATGGCAACAGATGCCTTCAAAAACTGAGAGTAATTTGAATGGAATATGACAGCGGTGAAATAGAAAGATTTGATTTTGTCAGAAAAATAGCCAACAAAGCACTGCCTATAAACATAATACTTTTTAAAACATGAAAATGACTAACAAAGCACTGCCTATGCTTTTAAACTGAAAATAATACCTGCCTATGAATTTAAAAGTGCATACATATGAAAAAAAAAGTCACTCAAAAATATTCTCTCAAAATGACTATAAAAATTCGCTCAAATGTATGGTCCCTCAAACGTAAATTTGGAAAAAGTTGTTCAAACGTGCTGCACCCATGAGAATAACCATTATCAAAATTTTCATTTGGGGGAGGCATATTTCCAGTATACGATTGAAAATTGCATGTTGCAATAAAAACTAATTTTCTGACCTTATCTAATCCAATGATAGACCTCTCAAAATGAATTTAAAAGAAAATTATGTTTGTGGCTGTTCCTTGGCTGTAACCAGTATTGGGCCAGGTGGGTTTAAGGTTTTGTGGCTTTTTATGTCCCGGAGCACCCAAAGGCTCAACCGGCATTGGTTCTGGTTTTAAAGAGTCTCAGAAGATGGGGCCACTGCTTAAAGTCTCATCAGACAGACTGAGAGAGCCGGGAATCAAACTCGATACTCCTGGGTACAAGGCGAGTGACTCACCCACTACACCACGGCGGAAATGAAAATTTTGAATACAGTGAATTATACAATTGTCTCCTAAATAGTTTGGTGAATCTAATAATAACAGGGTTATTTCAACATAATCATGACATCCTTGGTCTGTTTGTTCTGGAATTTATCAGACGTTTTCTCCTCCAGTGGTTTATTTGTAGAGCCCACAATCAATAAGAAACAATGAATCCTATTAACTCATTGCATGCTGGCTAATTTTTCATGCTTTTGTTGGCCTCTACTGACTTTTATCAAACTAACTTTTCCAAAAAATTATTTCAGAAAAACTATCAGTGTGTCTAACAGTTTGGATCCAGATCTGGGTCCAAGCTGTTTGCAAAGGCTGTAACCAGCAGATGACAAAAGTTGCTGCTAGCAAGGAAAGAGTTAACTAATGTACAATCCATTTTTTCATCAGATTTTTAAAATTCATTTATATTAATTTAGCACTCTATTGTATACTCTAGAATATATTGTTAGTTATAAGGCTGGCCAGTCCTGAATAGAAGGACAGGCTGATCTGCATCTGCACTAGTAGCAACATCCAACAATACTTATTTTTCTTGGTGCCATGAAAATATATTTCTGATTGAAATTTCCCTGAATATTATAAGTATTACAGATTCCTTGCTAAAGTTCACAACTAATATTTCTTAACTTGGTATTTTTCAAGCCGATGGTAATTTGGATGGTCCACTATACATTAATGAATTGTGTGTGTTTGTGTGTGGGTGGGTGGGTGGAGGGGGGGGGGGGGGTAGGGGGCACAGGTATACTAACATTCCATACTCACATTCCATTCTCCTGCCTATGAAGACTAAATCCCATACCCATGCTCTTGAATACTCACATTCCATACTCCTGCCCTTGAATACCCACATTCCATAATTCTTTCCTAGAATTCTTACATTCCATACTCACATTCTATTCTTCTGCCTTTGAATACTCACATTTGGGCTTATACTTCATACTCCCGGTCCCGAAATTCGCCAGCATGTAGCCTACATATATATTGATACTCCGTGCGCCTATCCTCCCTCCTACCCTTCTATAAGATATGCATGATCTTTCAAGTCAGCTCAGCTTACTCAACTCATCAAGCTGAGCAAAATAAGCATTTTTCGCCCTTTTTTGGAGTGAAATTAACCATGCCACCGAGCTCAGGTTACTCAACTCATCCAGCTCAGCTTACAACTTATGCTACTTAACTTACCTAAGTTGAGTTGGATAAGTTGAACTGTAAGTCATCGGTCAGTATATTTATAATATATATATATAACTATAACAAATATACATGTGATAAGTCCCTATATTCTAAGTTGAGTAAGTTGCCATAGCTGTCTATTATAGCCGATGAGTTCGGTAAGTTGGGTCGTTAAACAATGATATGTATCCAGATGCTTCAATGGCTGAGCTAAGTTCGGTAAGTTAAAATAGCTGCGCATATGTTAGGATGAGTTAGTGATATGTGTCCAGATGCTTCAATGGCTGAGCTAAGTTCGGTAAGTTATAATAGCTGCGCATATGTTAGGATGAGTTGGTCATGAGTACAACATTGGACCATTATATGCAGCAAGATGCAAGCTAAGTTCGATGAGTTGAGTAAGCTAAGCGTGCTGAGTTCGATAAGTTAAAAGATAAGTTCGATAAGTTTGATGAGTTGGGTAAGTTCGATGAGTTGGATAAGTTGAGAATGAGTTCGATGAGTTGGATGAGTTGAGCTGTTTGATGAGTTGGGTAAGTTGGATGAGTTGGATAAGTTGAGGATGAGTTCGATAAGTTGGGTAAGTTGTACTGTAAGTTCGATGAGTTAGATAAGTTTGAATGTAAGTTCGATGAGTTGGCTAAGTTGGAATGTAAGTTCGATGAGTTGGATAAGTTGAGGATGAGTTCGATGAGTTGGATAAGTTGGACGGTAAGTTGGATGAGTTGGATAAGTTGTACTGTAAGTTCAATGAGTTGGCTAAGTTAAGGATGAGTTCGATGAGTTGGATAAGTTGTACTGTAAGTTGGATGAGTTGGCTAAGTTGTACTGTAAGTTCGATGGGTTGGCTAAGTTGAGGATGAGTTTGATGAGTTGGGTAAGTTGTACTGTAAGTTGGATGAGTTGGCTAAGTTGGAATGTAAGTTCGATGAGTTGGATAAGTTGAGGATGAGTTTGATAAGTTGGATAAGTTGTACTGTAAGTTGGATGAGTTGGCTTAGTTGTACTGTAAGTTTGATGAGTTGGATAAGTTGTACTGTAAGTTCGATGAGTTGGCTAAGTTGAGGATGAGTTCGATGAGTTGGATAAGTTGGACGGTAAGTTGGATGAGTTGGATAAGTTGAGGATGAGTTCGATGAGTTGGGTAAGTTGTACTGTAAGTTGGATGAGTTGGCTAAGTTGAGGATGAGTTCGATGAGTTGGATAAGTTGTACTGTAAGTTGGATGAGTTGGCTAAGTTGTACTGTAAGTTGGATGAGTTGGCTAAGTTGTACTGTAAGTTCGATGAGTTGGCTAAGTTGAGGATGAGTTCGATAAGTTGGGTAAGTTGTACTGTAAGTTGGGTGAGTTGGCTAAGTTGGAATGTAAGTTCGATGAGTTGGATAAGTTGTACTGTAAGTTCGATGAGTTGGCTAAGTTGAGGATGAGTTCGATGAGTTGGCTAAGTTGTACTGTAAGTTGGATGAGTTGGCTAAGTTGGAATGTAAGTTCGATGAGTTGGATAAGTTGAGGATGAGTTCGATAAGTTGGATAAGTTGTACTGTAAGTTGGATGAGTTGGCTTAGTTGTACTGTAAGTTTGATGAGTTGGATAAGTTGTACTGTAAGTTCGATGAGTTGGCTAAGTTGAGGATGAGTTCGATGAGTTGGATAAGTTGGACGGTAAGTTGGATGAGTTGGCTAAGTTGTAATGTAAGTTGGATGAGTTGGCTCAGTTGAGGATGAGTTCGATAAGTTGGGTAAGTTGTACTGTAAGTTGGATGAGTTGGCTAAGTTGAGGATGAGTTCGATGAGTTGGATAAGTTGTACTGTAAGTTGGATGAGTTGGCTAAGTTGTACTGTAAGTTGGATGAGTTGGCTAAGTTGTACTGTAAGTTCGATGAGTTGGCTAAGTTGAGGATGAGTTCGATAAGTTGGGTAAGTTGTACTGTAAGTTGGGTGAGTTGGCTAAGTTGGAATGTAAGTTCGATGAGTTGGATAAGTTGTACTGTAAGTTCGATGAGTTGGCTAAGTTGAGGATGAGTTCGATGAGTTGGCTAAAATGTACTGTAAGTTGGATGAGTTGGCTAAGTTGGAATGTAAGTTCGATGAGTTGGATAAGTTGAGGATGAGTTCGATGAGTTGGATAAGTTGTACTGTAAGTTGGATGAGTTGGCTTTGTTGTACTGTAAGTTTGATGAGTTGGATAAGTTGTACTGTAAGTTCGATGAGTTGGCTAAGTTGAGGATGAGTTCGATGAGTTGGATAAGTTGGATGGTAAGTTGGATGAGTTGGCTAAGTTGTAATGTAAGTTGGATGAGTTGGATAAGTTGAGGATGAGTTCGATGAGTTGGATAAGTTGTACTGTAAGTTGGATGAGTTTGATAAATTGAGGATGAGTTCGATGAGTTGGCTAAGTTGTACTGTAAGTTTGATGAGTTGGCTAAGTTGAGGATGAGTTCGATGAGTTGGATAAGTTGTACTGTAAGTTGGATGAGTTGGATAAGTTGTACTGTAAGTTGGATGAGTTGGCTAAGTTGTACTGTAAGTTCGATGAGTTGGCTAAGTTGAGGATGAGTTCGATAAGTTGGGTAAGTTGGAATGTAAGTTCGATGAGTTGGCTAAGTTGGAATGTAAGTTCGATGAGTTGGATAAGTTGTACTGTAAGTTCGATGAGTTGGCTAAGTTGAGGATGAGTTCGATGAGTTGGCTAAGTTGTACTGTAAGTTGGATGAGTTGGCTAAGTTGGAATGTAAGTTCGATGAGTTGGATAAGTTGAGGATGAGTTCGATAAGTTGGATAAGTTGTACTGTAAGTTGGATGAGTTGGCTTAGTTGTACTGTAAGTTTGATGAGTTGGATAAGTTGTACTGTAAGTTCGATGAGTTGGCTAAGTTGAGGATGAGTTCGATGAGTTGGATAAGTTGGACGGTAAGTTGGATGAGTTGGCTAAGTTGGAATGTAAGTTGGATGAGTAGGCTAAGTTGAGGATGAGTTCGATAAGTTGGGTAAGTTGTACTGTAAGTTGGATGAGTTGGCTAAGTTGAGGATGAGTTCGATGAGTTGGATAAGTTGTACTGTAAGTTGGATGAGTTGGCTAAGTTGTACTGTAAGTTGGATGAGTTGGCTAAGTTGTACTGTAAGTTCGATGAGTTGGCTAAGTTGAGGATGAGTTCGATAAGTTGGGTAAGTTGTACTGTAAGTTGGGTGAGTTGGCTAAGTTGGAATGTAAGTTCGATGAGTTGGATAAGTTGTACTGTAAGTTCGATGAGTTGGCTAAGTTGAGGATGAGTTCGATGAGTTGGATAAGTTGAGGATGAGTTGGATAAGTTGTACTGTAAGTTGGATGAGTTGGCTAAGTTGAGGATAAGTTCGATGAGTTGGATAAGTTGTACTGTAAGTTGGATGAGTTGGCTAAGTTGTACTGTAAGTTGGATGAGTTGGCTAAGTTGTACTGTAAGTTGGATGAGTTGGCTAAGTTGAGGATGAGTTCGATGAGTTGGATAAGTTGTACTGTAAGTTGGATGAGTTGGCTAAGTTGTACTGTAAGTTCGATGAGTTGGCTAAGTTGAGGATGAGTTCAATAAGTTGGGTAAGTTGTACTGTAAGTTCGATGAGTTGGATAAGTTGGAATGTAAGTGAGATGAGTTGGCTGAGTTGGAATGTAAGTTCGATGAGTTGGATAAGTTGAGGATGAGTTCGATGAGTTGGATAAGTTGGACAGTAAGTTGGATGAGTTGAATAAGTTGTACTGTAAGTTCGATGTGTTGGCTAAGTTAAGGATGAGTTCGATGAGTTGGATAAGTTGTACTGTAAGTTGGATGAGTTGGCTAAGTTGTACTGTAAGTTCGATGAGTTGGCTAAGTTGAGGATGAGTTTGATGAGTTGGGTAAGTTGTACTGTAAGTTGGATGAGTTGGCTAAGTTGTACTGTAAGTTGGATGAGTTGGCTAAGTTGAGGATGAGTTCGATAAGTTGGGTAAGTTGAACGTTAAGTTGGATGAGTTGGCTAAGTTGAGGATGAGTTCGATGAGTTGGATAAGTTGTACTGTAAGTTGGATGAGTTGGCTAAGTTGTACTGTAAGTTTGATGAGTTGGATAAGTTGTACTGTAAGTTCGATGAGTTGGCTAAGTTGAGGATGAGTTCGATGAGTTGGATAAGTTGGACGGTAAGTTGGATGAGTTGGCTAAGTTGTAATGTAAGTTGGATGAGTTGGTTAAGTTGAGGATGAGTTCGATGAGTTGGATAAGTTTTACTGTAAGTTGGATGAGTTGGATAAGTAAAGGATGAGTTCGATGAGTTGGCTAAGTTGTACTGTAAGTTTGATGAGTTGGATAAGTTGAGGATGAGTTCGATAAGTTGGATAAGTTGTACTGTAAGTTGGATGAGTTGGATAAGTTGTACTGTAAGTTGGATGAGTTGGCTAAGTTGTACTGTAAGTTCGATGAGTTGGCTAAGTTGAGGATGAGTTCGATAAGTTGGGTAAGTTGGAATGTAAGTTCGATGAGTTGGCTAAGTTGGAATGTAAGTTCGATGAGTTGGATAAGTTGTACTGTAAGTTCGATGAGTTGGCTAAGTTGAGGATGAGTTCGATGAGTTGGGTAAGTTGTACTGTAAGTTGGATGAGTTGGCTAAGTTGGAATGTAAGTTCGATGAGTTGGATAAGCTGAGGATGAGTTCGATAAGTTGGATAAGTTGTACTGTAAGTTGGATGAGTTGGCTTAGTTGTACTGTAAGTTTGATGAGTTGGATAAGTTGTACTGTAAGTTCGATGAGTTTGCTAAGTTGAGGATGAGTTCGATGAGTTGGATAAGTTGGACGGTTAGTTGGATTAGTTGGCTAAGTTGTAATGTAAGTTGGATGAGTTGGCTAAGTTGAGGATGAGTTCGATAAGTTGGGTAAGTTGTACTGTAAGTTGGATGAGTTGGCTAAGTTGAGGATGAGTTCGATGAGTTGGATAAGTTGAACTGTAAGTTGGATGAGTTGGCTAAGTTGTACTGTAAGTTGGATGAGTTGGCTAAGTTGTACTGTAAGTTCGATGAGTTGGCTAAGTTGAGGATGAGTTCGATAAGTTGGGTAAGTTGTACTGTAAGTTGGGTGAGTTGGCTAAGTTGGAATGTAAGTTCGATGAGTTGGATAAGTTGTACTGTAAGTTCGATGAGTTGGCTAAGTTGAGGATGAGTTCGATGAGTTGGATAAGTTGAGGATGAGTTGGATAAGTTGTACTGTAAGTTGGATGAGTTGGCTAAGTTGAGGATAAGTTCGATGAGTTGGATAAGTTGTACTGTAAGTTGGATGAGTTGGATAAGTTGTACTGTAAGTTGGATGAGTTGGCTAAGTTGTACTGTAAGTTGGATGAGTTGGCTAAGTTGAGGATGAGTTCGATGAGTTGGATAAGTTGTACTGTAAGTTGGATGAGTTGGCGAAGTTGTACTGTAAGTTCGATGAGCTGGCTAAGTTCAGGATGAGTTCGATAAGTTGGGTAAGTTGGAATGTAAGTTCGATGAGTTGGATAAGTTGGAATGTAAGTTCGATGAGTTGGCTGAGTTGGAATGTAAGTTCGATAAGTTGAGGATGAGTTCGATGAGTTGGATAAGTTGGACAGTAAGTTGGATGAGTTGAATAAGTTGTACTGTAAGTTCGATGTGTTGGCTAGGTTAAGGATGAGTTCGATGAGTTGGATAAGTTGTACTGTAAGTTGGATGAGTTGGCTAAGTTGTACTGTAAGTTCGATGAGTTGGCTAAGTTGAGGATGAGTTTGATGAGTTGGGTAAGTTGTACTGTAAGTTGGATGAGTTGGCTAAGTTGTACTATAAGTTCGATGAGTTGGCTAAGTTGAGGATGAGTTCGATAAGTTGGGTAAGTTGTACTGTAAGTTGGATGAGTTGGCTAAGTTGAGGATGAGTTCGATGAGTCGGATAAGTTGTACTGTAAGTTGGATGAGTTGGCTAAGTTGTACTGTAAGTTGGATGAGTTGGCTAAGTTGTAATGTAAGTTTGATGAGTTGGCTAAGTTGAGGATGAGTTCGATAAGTTGGGTAAGTTGTACTGTAAGTTGGATGAGTTGGCTAAGTTGAGGATGAGTTCGATGAGTCGGATAAGTTGTACTGTAAGTTGGATGAGTTGGCTAAGTTGTACTGTAAGTTGGATGACTTGGCTAAGTTGTAATGTAAGTTCGATGAGTTGGCTAAGTTGAGGATGAGTTCGATAAGTTGGGTAAGTTGTACTGTAAGATGGATGAGTTGGCTAAGTTGGAATGTAAGTTCGATGAGTTGGATAAGTTGTACTGTAGGTTCGATGAGTTGGCTAAGTTGAGGATGAGTTCGATGAGTTGGCTAAGTTGTACTGTAAGTTGGATGAGTTGGCTAAGTTGGAATGTAAGTTCGATGAGTTGGATAAGTTGAGGATGAGTTGGATAAGTTGTACTGTAAGTTGGACGAGTTAGCAAAGTTGTACTGTAAGTTCGATGAGTTGGCTAAGTTGAGGATGAGTTCGATAAGTTGGGTAAGTTGTACTGTAAGTTGGATGAGTTGGCTAAGTTGAGGATGAGTTCGATGAGTTGGATAAGTTGTACTGTAAGTTGGATGAGTTGGCTAAGTTGTACTGTAAGTTCCATGAGTTGGCTAAGTTGTACTGTAAGTTCGATGAGTTGGCTAAGTTGAGGATGAGTTCGATGAGTTGGATAAGTTGGACGGTAAGTTGGATGAGTTGGATAAGTTGAGGATGAGTTCGATGAGTTGGATAAGTTGTACTGTATGTTGGATGAGTTGGATAAGTTGAGAATGAGAACTTACATTACAACTTATCCAACTCACAAACTTACAGTACAACTTAGCCAACTCATCGAACTTACAGTACAACTTAGCCAACTCATCCAACTTACAGTACAACTTAGCCAACTCATCCAACTTACAGTACAACTTATCCAACTCATCGAACTCATCCTTAACTTAGCCAACTCATTGAACTTACAGTACAACTTATCCAACTCATCCAACTTACAGTACAACTTAGCCAACTCATCCAACTTACAGTACAACTTATCCAACTCATCCAACTTACAGTACAACTTAGCCAACTCATCCAACTTACAGTACAACTTATCCAACTCATCGAACTCATCCTCAACTTAGCCAACTCATCCAACTTACAGTACAACTTACCCAACTTATCGAACTCATCCTCAACTTAGCCAACTCATCGAACTTACAGTACAACTTAGCCAACTCATCCAACTTACAGTACAACTTATCCCAATCATCCTCAACTTATCCAACTCATCGAACTTACATTCCAACTTAGCCAACTCATCCAACTTACAGTATAACTTAGCCAACTCATCGAACTCATCCTCAACTTAGGCAACTCATCGAACTTACAGTACAACTTATCCAACTCATCGAACTTACATTCCAACTTAGCCAACTTATCGAACTTACATTCCAACTTATCTAACTCATCGAACTTACAGTCCAACTTACCCAACTTATCGAACTCATCCTCAACTTAGCTAACTCATCGAACTTACAGTACAACTTAGCCAACTCATCCGACTTACAGTACAACTTACCCAACTTATCGAACTCATCCTCAACTTAGCCAACTCATCGAACTAACAGTACAACTTAGCCAACTCATCCAACTAACAGTACAACTTAGCCAACTCATCCAACTTACAGTACAACTTATCCAACTTATCGAACTCATCCTCAACTTAGCCAACTCATCGAACTTACAGTACAACTTAGCCAACTCATCCAACTTACAGTACAACTTATCCAACTCATCCTCAACTTATCCAACTCATCGAACTTACATTCCAACTTAGCCAACTCATCCAACTTACAGTACAACTTACCCAACTTATCGAACTCATCCTCAACTTAGCCAACTCATCGAACTTACAGTACAACTTAGCCAACTCATCCAACTTACAGTACAACTTATCCAACTCATCCTCAACTTATCCAACTCATCGAACTTACATTCCAACTTAGCCAACTCATCCAACTTACAGTACAACTTAGCCAACTCATCGAACTCATCCTCAACTTAGCCAACTCATCGAACTTACATTACAACTTATCCAACTCATCGAACTTACATTCCAACTTAGCCAACTCATCGAACTTACATTCCAACTTACCCAACTTATCGAACTCATCCTCAACTTAGCCAACTCATCGAACTTACAGTACAACTTAGCCAACTCATCTAACTTACAGTACAACTTATCCAACTCATCGAACTCATCCTCAACTTAGCCAACTCATCGAACTTACATTCCAACTTAGCCAACTCATCCAACTTACAGTACAACTTATCCAACTCATCGAACTCATCTTCAACTTAGCCAACTCATCCAACTTACAGTACAACTTATCCAACTCATCGAACTCATCCTCAACTTATCCAACTCATCCAACATACAGTACAACTTATCCAACTCATCGAACTCATCCTCAACTTATCCAACTCATCCAACTTACCGTCCAACTTATCCAACTCATCGAACTCATCCTCAACTTAGCCAACTCATCGAACTTACAGTACAACTTATCCAACTCATCAAACTTACAGTACAACTTAGCCAACTCATCCAACTTACAGTACAACTTATCCAACTCATCGAACTCATCCTCAACTTAGCCAACTCATCCAACTTACAGTACAACTTACCCAACTTATCGAACTCATCCTCAACTTAGCCAACTCATCGAACTTACAGTACAACTTAGCCAACTCATCCAACTTACAGTACAACTTACCCAACTCATCAAACTCATCCTCAACTTAGCCAACCCATCGAACTTACAGTACAACTTAGCCAACTCATCCAACTTACAGTACAACTTATCCAACTCATCGAACTCATCCTTAACTTAGCCAACTCATTGAACTTACAGTACAACTTATCCAACTCATCCAACTTACCGTCCAACTTATCCAACTCATCGAACTCATCCTCAACTTATCCAACTCATCGAACTTACATTCCAACTTAGCCAACTCATCGAACTAACATTCAAACTTATCTAACTCATCGAACTTACAGTACAACTTACCCAACTTATCGAACTCATCCTCAACTTATCCAACTCATCCAACTTACCCAACTCATCAAACAGCTCAACTCATCCAACTCATCGAACTCATTCTCAACTTATCCAACTCATCGAACTTACCCAACTCATCCAACTTATCGAACTGATCTTTTAACTTATCGAACTCAGCTTGCTTAGCTTACTCAACTCATGGAACTTAGCTTGCATCTTGCTGCATATAATGGTCCAATGTTGTACTCATGACCAACTCATCCTAACATATGCGCAGCTATTATAACTTACCGAACTTAGCTCAGCCATTGAAGCATCTGGACACATATCACCAACTCATCCTAACATATGCGCAGCTATTATAACTTACCGAACTTAGCTCAGCCATTGAAGCATCTGGATACATATCATTGTATAAAGACCCAACTTAGCGAACTCATCGGCTATAATGGACAGCTATGGCAACTTACTCAACTTAGAACTTAGAATATAGGGACCTATCATATGTATGTTTGTTGTAGTATATATATATATATATATATATATACTTTATAAATATACTGACCGCTGACTTAAAGTTCAACTTATCCAACTCAACTTAGGTAAGTTAAGTAGCATAAGTTGTAAGCTGAGCTGGATGAGTTGAGTAAGCTGAGCTGAGTGGTATAGGTATCTTGTCCGGAAAAAGTGGCGAAAATTGCTTATTTTGCTCAGCTTGATGAGTTGAGTAAGCTGAGCTGAGTTGTAAGTCATATGAAAGAAATAAAAGGGGTGGAGGGAGGGTAGACACACAGTGTATCATAATATAAACATGTAGCTATTGTAAC
Organism: Loripinus fragilis; assembly: GCA_964019695.1. Classification (NCBI taxonomy): domain Eukaryota; kingdom Metazoa; phylum Mollusca; class Bivalvia; order Lucinida; family Lucinidae; genus Loripinus; species Loripinus fragilis. The sequence continues at coordinate 7,795,602 of OZ026516.1, forward strand.
TCATCAAACTTAGCTCAGGGCTCTCTTGTAACATTGCCGTTGTTTAAAGGCCTAACTTACCGAACTCATCTGTTATAATGGACAGCTATGGCAACTTACTTAACTTAGAACTTAAAATCGGGACCTTCCATATGTATGTGATATCTCAATAGAATATATGTACAGTCTAATCATTTCAGTCATTTTTGTCCCGAAATTATTTGGTCTATAGAAATACATGGGGACTCCTGTGGGCTACGTACTTCATACTCCGTGTCCCGAAATTTACTGTGTACGTTTAATAGATGAATATTGTGAAAATTATGCTGAGATACTTTGTGTCTTAGTATATTGCATAGGCATGTGCCTGAGACAGAATTCGGGACAGGGAGTATGAAGTACCTGCCCACATTTGATATCCACGTTCTTGAATACTTACATTCCACACAACTGCCCTTGAATACTCTGCACATTCCATACCCCTGTTCTTGAATATTCACAGTCCATATGCCTGCCCTTGAATACTCATATGCCACACCCCTGCTCTTAAATACTCACATTCCATACTCCTGTTCCTCTAGTGCTCACATTCTATACTCTTGGCCTTGGATACCCGCATTAATACTCCTTTCTTTTGAATGATTAATATTCCATGCTCCTGTCCCTTTATAGGTCACCTTCCATATCATGCTTTTAAATACTCATGTTCCATACTCCTGCCCTTGAACACTCACATTCCATACCCCTGCCCTTGAATATATGCATATCCAACACTCTTGCCCTTGATAACTCATTTCATACTCCTGCCCTTAAACACTCACATTCCATACTCCTGCACTTGAACACTCACATTAAAAACCTGTTTCTTTGAACAATCCATATTCCATACTCCTGTCCGTGAATATATATATTCCATATATGTGCCCTTGATTACTCACATTCCACCCTCCTGCCCTTGAATACTTGTATTCCACACTTCTGCTCTTGAATATGCACATTCCATACTGAAACCTTTGAATATGCACATTCCACACTCCTGCTGTTGAATACTCATATTCCACTCATTCCTTATGTGTGCTCTTGAATACTCATATTCAACACCCCTGCACTTGAATACTCAATACTCCAATTACTCATACCATTGACTACTCATATTCTATACCTGTCTTGTTTGGAAAAAAGTCAATGGGTACATTGACAACTAGTGTAGACCCAGATCAGGGTTTGCTTTGTTAAGAATAAACAATCTTAAAGCACATTTTGAACCTTTAAAATGTCAGCTTTATTGTAGCAGTCTGGATGGGTAACAGAAGCAATCAAGATTTGCTTTCCATGTAGAACTTACATAACTACTCACCTAAAAGATTCATCCATATTGCACAACATAGTTTTCACATTGCTTAAATGATCTATGATCTCAAAAGCTCTTCCATCATTAGGAAATACACAAATATATCCATAATATATGACACATTTTCTTAACAGCTAAGAAGCTTGTGTGACAGAACAGTAATGCCAGGCCCCGAGGTTATAAAAACTTTTTTCATGCTCAACTCAACTAAGCAGGAAATTTCAACTGCCCATAAAAACTAAAATACTGAAAAATACAGAAATTTCTTGCTTTAAGTCTCTCAAATGTTGTATTTATCCTGCTTATAAATGTTAAAATGCCAACAATTGTTGGCATTTTAACATTTATGAGCAGGATAAATTTTGTGCTCAGCTGAGTTGAGCATGAAAAAAGTTTTATAACCTGGGGGCCTGGGTGATTCCATCAATCAGACTCACTGGTCAGTACAGTACAGCCAGCCCTTGAGGGACTGCCTAGCAACATATGTCACTTAAAGGCTGTGACCATTTACCTATACAAGGTATACTTATATAAAGATGATTAGGAATAAAGCTGTTCAGTATACTGACAAAAGAAAACTATCTCCACTTTTATTAATTAAACCAACAAATCCCCACTTATACCAGAGAGGTGGATCTTACAGTCTAGTTAAACATCGGAAGTGACAATCACTAGGCAAGCTTTACGCCAGCTTTCCTAGTTAAAATTGTTAGAGTAAAGTCCTCATTTTGACCACTGTCACAGAGATGGTGTTGCAGGTGAGATGGAAATAAATTCATCACTTTATGTTTATCTTTGAAGTTTGAATATATGAACTTTAATGGAACAACTTAAGTTCGCAGAAAAGAAAACAGAAACAAAACTTAAGAGTTTTATCCAAAGCATATCTATATCTTCAGGCCATGGCATAAGCACATACAGATATTTCATAAAGAATTGTATAAAACTGTAGGAGCATATGCACTCAAAGCTACCACACATATAGACATCGATAAGATATTGATAGCACTAAAGGCGAAAATGCTGGAAAAGTGATAAATGTTAAGCTGAGGTTTTATATGATAAAAATAATCTGAGGATTATATCCAAACCACATGCATGTCATCAGACCATGACCAAAACAACATTGAAGTTGGGAAAGAATTGGTATAAAACTATAGGAAGAGTTGCGCCCATAAGGTATCCCCTGTCCATTCACATTATTAAAGATGATGTCCGAAAAATGGCTAAAATAAACTTGCGAAAAAAGTGACAAAAATAATCTGAGGATTATATCCAAACCACATGCATATTTTCAGACCATGACCAAAACACCAGTGAGGTTTCAAAAGAATCAGTATAAAACTATAGGAGGAATTGGGCCCACAAGGTACCTACTTCTAAAAGGGGGACGGACCGGGGACGGAAGGACGGAGAGGCAAAAACTAAGTCCCACTGCTTTTCTTCGAAAAGGCGGGGGACAAAACCACTAATATCCTACCAGTTATCCATATTGCACTTTGATAGCATGGAAAGCAGGTATTTATTCTTGACCTTATAATCTGTTAGAACCTGATTAACCTTTTATGTGCAACTAAGTAGACTTGTCCAATCTTTGGTCATTCAGAGGTAAAAATCGAGCTATCTTCAGCAGGACAATATAATTGTTGTTATTTGGACAACAAATTTCATAGTACAGTGGTAGAGTTTCCCTTCAGATCATGAAGTCCCTGGTTCTTGTGTGTTCCTGAAGCAAGACACTACACCATATTAGTACTGGTTCAAACTCTCAAAATGAGTGAAAAATTGTTAACTGGGACGTAAAGCATCGACTCAAACAAATAATCTACAAATTTCCCACATAATTCCACTG